>JAPSGF010000005.1:20453131-20485945 GCA_035772895.1 Perdix hodgsoniae
AGGTTATATAGACAGATAGCAAAGTAAAATAATAACAACAAAAAATCCTTCTTATTAGCTGCATTCATCTATTTCTCTCCATTTGTCCCCTCTTTTGTCATTTTGAGACTTGACTCTTTGCAAATTAGGTCCCAAACTTATACAAAGAATAGTCACACAGAGCTATGTAACTGTTTAGAATCACTCTTTTTTTTTTTCATTTTTTTTTTTTTTAATCTTTTTTTTTTTTTTACTTTTTCATTTTATCTTTTTACTTTTCTTTTTCATTTTATCCTTTTTCCTCTTTCATTTTCCTTTAATCCTTTTTCCTTTTCTTTCTCTTTTTTTTTTTTCCTTTTCTTTTTCCTCTTCTTTTTCTTTTGAGATTCTAGTAATTTCTTAACACACTAGAGTTTAGCTGAAAAGACTCAGAATGAAAGGAGAGGAATAAACCTCTGTGTGTAAATTCATTATCATAGAATGTGTTAGGTTGGAGGAGATCTTAAATATCATCTAGTTCCAACCAGCTTGTCATGGGCAGGGTTGCCACTGACTTGATCAGGCTGTGCAGGTCCAACTTGGCCTTGTGAACCTCTAGAGAAGGGACATTAACAACCTCTCTGGGTAACCTGTGCCAGTGTTTCACCACAATACGTAGAGAATTCTTTCCTAATATATAACCAAAATCTCTCCTCTTTTAGTTTAAAGCTGTTTCCCCTTGCCCTATCAGAATCAATAAGACAATGTAAGAAGGCAGTTTCCCTTCTGCTTGTAAGCTCCCTTCACATACTGGAAGGCCACAATGAGGTCCCCCCAGAGCCTTCTCTTCTCCAAGGTAAACAAGCCCAACTCCACTAACCTGTCTTCATAGGAGAGGTGTTCCAGTACTTTGACCATCTTCCTGGCCCTCTAGTTCCATTCCAACAACTCCCCATCCTTCCAAGTAGCTGCAACTGGAAGCCCCAGGCTTGTACACAGTACTTCAAATTCGGCCTTCCAAGGACAGAGCAGAAAGGAGCAATCACTACCCCCTCTCCACTCCCACCCCTCTTTTAACGCAGCCCAGGATACTGTTGGCCTGCTGGGAGAGCACACTGCTGGCTCATGTCAATCTTTTCATCCGTCAGGAACCCCTAGTCCTTCACCATAGGGCATGAATTCTCCTAGCCTGTATTCATATCTGGAATTGTCTTGACTTGTTCTTTCTAAACCTATTAGATTCTCATGTGATCTCTTTTTGATTATCTTTTTTCATAAGAGATGCTGTAATTGCTTTCAAGGGAAAAATGATAGGAAGAGTTTAGAAGTCAGCTAACCAGTCGGAAGTAGAACACATTGCTTTTCAGTCTTGATGCCTTCAAATATATACATAACTTGGAAAGATCTGATATCCTTGAATGGATTTTATAGCATCATGGTCACTGGATGACCATGTTAATTCAGTGAGTCACCCAGAGGACTAGTATAAACATACAACAGGGTCTGAATTGTGCTCATTCCCCTGTTCATCTTTCAGAGAATGTTTCAGAGGTTTAAATCAAAATGACAAATCATTTGTCTATTATCTGTTCCATGCATATTGTTGCTGAGTAAGGAAATAATCCAGTGTTACACTATGGGGCATTAAGTCTCAGCAAAAATACAGACAAAAGTATTTTCCAAGTTATTTCTAGCTTAATGAGAAAATCTGTTCTAGGACTGTCCCACAGTATGATTCTACACCATAAACAAAGCTTCCAAATTTGCTGTACCACGGCAATTCTGTTTGTTTGTAAACACTACAGATTTCACAGATGCTGAAACAGTTTGTGTTTAAGAGGAGAGACAAGAAGGCAGTGTCTAGATATCATTTCACAGGAAAACTCCAGCTCCTTTGACTTCTCAGATAGCCTTAAGCACGGCCATGGTATGTACACGAGAGGTTAAGAGAAAGTGCTATTTTTATGTATTGAGCTAGTCTGAAGAGAAAGGTTAGAACAAAATTCCAGATTTGTCTGATCTTAGAGAGAAACATGCACCAGCAAGACTGTTTAAAAAAAAAGTGTGTGCATCACTGCTAACTCTTTGCCAGTGCTCAACAAATAACTACAGCCATAAAGCAGAGACTCTCCTTTGGCAGCTTTTTTCAGCTGCTGCCATTGCTGCTGAAATACTGAAAAACTGTAACAGGGGAAAACAGTATTTGAGTTACATATAACCACTGAAGTGTTTGAAAACCTAAAAGATATATGCATGTGCAATCTTTTAGAAAGCAAAGCTATTTTTGATAGGGCTGGCATCAGCTGGGCTCAGAAGAGAATCAGTTACAGTGGTAATTTTTGCAAATAAATTCAAGAGATTCATACATGCAAGTACTCAAACTCTGTAACACATATTGGAGTACAGCAATAGTATCAGGATGGAATTTATCTTTCTATTAATTTTAAAAAACTAATGAAGTGGAAAAAAATGAAGAAAAAAAGTAGTGTATTTTTGTTTAATTTTAAGAAGCTGGAAACAGGGAGATGCACTGAGGTGTACTATAGGCAAATGGAGACCATCCCCTTTTTGTAACTTTCAGATTAACAGCTTGTAAAACACATATCTATCTATCTCAGTTGCTTTTCAGAAGTTACTGGTCAAAACTAGATAAAATATAATGAAAGAAAATCTACTGAGCAGTTGAATGACATGCAACAGCCACACAGTGACAGTCCAGTCACACAATCTGTGAGACAGAGAGATGCAGCTTCTCACGGTTCAGCTGTTCATGTTCCACTGACGGATGCTTATCACTTCTTCTACTTCTTTATAGCTTTCTACACAGTGACTCAACTCAGAACAGCATTTCCACTCAAAATTTGGATGAAAGATTAGACTTTAAATCAATAAAATTTTCTTTCAAAGACAGTTAACGGGTGCAACATCCATGCAAAATTCTGTCTGCCTCACAATTTTCTGGTTCAACAGGAATAGTTTTTCTTTTGCCAAACATTTAAGCTTTTATGTTCCCCTCTAGGTCAAGAGTTCAGTCATCCCTTGAAACACTTTGTAATACTTTTTCTCCTCTCTTATGAATTATGATATTATTATTTACCAATTATTTTTAAATACCTATTTTATATTTCTTTGTGTGTTACAACATCTTTTAGAGATTTCAGATGTGAGCTAAGCATATTTATTTTTAAAAAAAGACAAATTGAGAAAATAGTTACAAATTCAGGTGATAATCTTATTTTGAGCATTTGTTCTACATACTTCAAAATGTTTACTGTTCTGATAAAAATAAGAGAAAGCTGTCCTGAAAATTGAAGTACTTCATCTATTCCTTAAGAAACTCCTTTGTCCGTTTGTCTCAGGGCGTTTCCCTATGTGAGTTAGTAAATGTCAGAGTAGACAAAATCAGAGAACATCTCAGACAGCATATCATAAATTTACAACCAATTAAAGAACTTAGATTGCAGTTTATTTTCACGTGCAAATTTTAGCTACTGCACATGTAATGGAACTGTTCACTCAAGAAGTAGCTCCTGGGATTACAATCAATGAACAGTGAATACAGATTCAATATTTTGTTGAATATCTCATCTTTTTTTTTTATTTTCTCTCCTTGCTCCATCTATTAAGAATGTTCTCTTTAAATGTGATGTGCCTACTCCTCTGTGTATTCAAGAACTAAATTCCCAATTCTCACTCACTTCCAAACTTTTAGTATCCTAAGACAAGCATTTCTTGTCTTTGCAATCACCTTACCTAGGAATGGTTACATGAAGTCCAATCCATTTGCTACTTAATTTACTGTAGACAGAGCCTCAAATGCACTGCTGGTAAATAAGAGGAAGAAAAAAAAAAAAAAGAAAAAACATGGCTAGACAGGATTATCATTGAAAATCCTCAAAAATATCAGTTCAGAATTTTTACAAGACATGTTCAATTTGGGAAAAGCCAGCTTTCCTGTTTCAAAGGGCATTTTTTCATTTAAAATCATCTTACATTTTGAAAAATGAGGGTGTTGTTTTTTTTTTCTTTTTTTTTTCATCAAATAAATATGTTTGGGAATGGGAGAGCTATACTCTGAGCTGTTCTAAACAAACTCCATTCTCAATCACGTCTGTCATTCTTTTTAATGGTGATTTAGCAACAAACACCAACAATCTTTCTCATTTGTAGACTTCTAGGTCCTATGTAGACATGACCAATATGCTAAATTTGTCAGTTATACAATCAGATAAATAATCGACATCTCAATGTAATTTCATTCTGTCACGTTCTTGTTAGCCAGCTCTCTATCTCTTTTCTATAAACTATCCCTTGTTGGCAAACATGTTCAGTTTATTCACAAACAGCATTTTTTGGCCAACTGCAGAGGAAAAGAACCGAAACCTTGGTTGGTTTCCCATAAAATAAGTTTTTAAAGCATGTTTTACAATGTAAAAACTTTATGCTCTTTCAATTTCTGAGAATAATATAATAAGAACCACATTTGTGTTTATCTAACAGTTTTGTGTTCCTGCTTTAATATCCTACAAAACTACTGATGGAACATACAGTGTATTGTCAGCATTTTGTAAGATTTAAAAGATGTTGTGATACTTAAAAAAGTTTGTTGTCTCTGTTTCTAAAAGCATCCTTTTCTATGGTGCATAAAGCTGTCATTATTCTAATTAACAAAGCCCTGAAGCTTTTCTATAGGATTGCTTTGTCATATGTCTTGTGGTTTAACAAGGAACAATTGAAGTAATTCGCTGATAATATACAATGCAATATCTCCTAAATTAAGAAAATATTAAGATTAATAATAGTAATAATAATAAATGAATTCATATTGAAGTTGTTAAACTTCATAGAAAGAATCTTTCTTCTGGATATGTTTTCCAATACGTTATCTCATGCACAATATTGTCTGCTCCACAACATGTATTGTAATTCAGGCCAGACAGTAAATAATTTTTCAGGAAATGTTTTACCTACTACAATTTTAATCAGTGAAAAACCACTTATGAATTTTGGCCGAAGACTCTGGGCAACCTCAAATGTTATTTCAAGGTTGCAACCTGCCTTTAGACTATAGGAAGAAAACTCTTTTTTTGGGCTAGCAGCCAAGCAGTTACTATGTCTAGCAGGAGAAAATAACCAGGGTTGAGTCTTCATTAGGGGGAGGGTGAAACTCTCTTGCACAGCACTAATTATCACATCATAGAATAATCTCAGTTATAGTATTTCTAGGTCTGTTCTACCAACACTATGCCACTATTGCATATTCTCTGGAAAGTTTGTCCCACATTTATGTCCAACATACTTGGCTAGAAAGTTCTCTGGTGTGTCACTTTCTCTTAGTTTCTTTCTCATTCTAAGTATAAATAGTACACAAAATTGGAACAATTTGATTAAAACAATTTTACGAAATGAGAAAACGCAACTAGTTTTCTGAGCTTTTCTAGTTTCCAATGCTTTCTTGTTTATTTGCACAAAATTGTAATACCTCCATCAGCAATAAACTGTTCTGATTCCTCAGAATATATACTACAAATGGGCTAAAACATGTTATGGCCACATGAATTGTAATGCTTTCAAATGAGAAAAAGAACTGAGCATAAATGCTTTAATTTCAGGTGGGTGTACTATATTTCAGGCTTTTCTTATACCAGAGGATTACCTCCACCAAATTTTATGTATTTACACATACCTTTGCTTTTCTTGTTCACTAAGTACCATGAAATATTTCATTCCTGTAAGATGCTATTTGCCTTACTTGCACAAGTTTTTGAATTTTATTTTCATTTTAATTAGTAAAATCAGAAAATATTTTATTTAGGATTTTTCAAAACCTGTTCCTCATTTTCAGTCATACTTTCCTACATAGACAGAGTTTCCTTAGAAGTTTTTGTACAGTATCTGAACATATTCCTCTTCGGGACATCATTTTTTTTCACGCTTTAGACCTGCCACATTTAGCCTTTCAGTCTTCACCACATATATCCATAATTCTTGTTTTTTTGGCTTCCTCTGACCAGTTTAACTATCTCTGCTGTTCGCATTTGACTCTAGCCCTGCATTAATCATTGAACATAGTCATCTATAACCTAGTCTTGTTTCCTCAAAGCTTTAGTTCTACCACCAACAAAGTAAGAAGAAGACCTAAGTCTTCACTTAAGGAATGTGTGCAGAGTTAGACTCCAGTCTGTGGATTAGGTACACAATAATGCTTTAATATTTAATTAATGCATATAACTCTTCCCCTTCATTTAAATATTTTTTTCTTTACATTTCTAATCCAGCTATGTACTGTGACACATCTCCACATTTTCCTTCACAGCAAATGGGGATAATCGTTTTGTGAGAAAATTTGATAAAATATTGGTTGTCCTCAGGAAAAATAATTTAGCCAAGAGATGCCTTGATTTGCTGGAGTTTCAGTCAAAACTAGGGTCCTCATATTCACTTCTAGGAGACTCTAATGTTTGCTTTTTATTATTTTTGTTATTTACTCTAATGAATATTAACACCAAAGAATACAGAATTTAATCAAATTTAATTGAAGATTTCTCAAAGGGAGATTCTTACATGGAGGACTGGAGTAAGAAGCATTAGAGTAAAGTAAGAATTAGAAATTAGAAACAATTTCACTGAGTCCTCAAAAGTGATCAACTGATTAGTCACAGTGGTTTTGATGAAGGGTACTAATAAGAGCAATTCAGTCATAGAAGTGGCAGTGCAAAAAAAGGATGGGCATTGAGATGTCAAGGTCTGTGTTGTAGAAATGACACTGAAAAGCGGTCAGAGGCTACATAACATAACAATACCCGCAATAGCACTTCAGCATTTGTTGGAAGCATTTCTCAGAAGCACTTCTCAGAAGCATTTCTGGTATACTTTCTCAGTCAGCCCCTTTTTCTTTCTTCCAGTTCCTGGCTCTGTGCATATTCCTGCTCTGATTGACAGCGTCCCTCTAGGATCAGTGTGGCCCATGCTTGGTAAAAGGGTCTGAAGAACCTCAGCTGCTGAGACAGAAATGCGAGTGTACACTGTTCATCTCAGCAGGGCAGTCCAAACTGTCCAAGATAGCATCAGCAAACAAAACCATTCTTGTCCACATCAGAAATTGTCCCCAGTGTATCACCACTGCTGCCAAGATTGGACAGAGTAGCCTCCCTGCTGGATGCCAAGAGCAGGCTATGGGCTGCGTTACAGTGAGGGGTGCAACACACTGGCATCTGCTGCAGTTGTGCAGCACCTTCTTTAGGGTGTGACTGCATATAAGTCAGGGTAGGAGGTACGGGAAAGTGGATACAAATAGAATTTTCTAGAATCAGATGTAGAAAGCTGTTCAGAAATATGAGGGTGTGTGCTAACAGAAAGGGTCTAGTAGTGTGATTTATCTATTGAATTACTGTTATTGATCTTGAAGGCACAGATCACTAATTGCTGGTTAATTACAGCTGCTAATATAACACATCACTTTTATCCTGAGTTGGTTTAAACCATCTGAACTTAGCCTGTTAATAAAGTTCCAAAATAATAAAAAGATTATCTGTACTGAAACAAGTTACTGGAACTACAGAGAGGATATACATCTGTGTGTATACACACATTCTCTGATCACTGAAGGCTGTGGCTGCCATTGAATAAGACCTGTACAGACTGAAGAGTTGGACAAGGAGGAATCCAGTGAGGTTCAACAAGAGCAGGTGTAGAGTCTCACAGCCAGGGAGGAATAACAGCATCAGTACAGGTTAGGGGATAATTTGCTGAAGAGGACCTCTTTGGAGAAGGAACTGGATGTTCCCACTGTCTATAATTTGGCCATGACCCAGCAGCATGCTCTTGTGGCTAAGAAGACAATGCTATCCTGAGGTGCATTACAAAGAGCATGGCTAGCAGATCTAGGTGATCCTCCCATTCTTCTCTGCCTTGGTGAGACCAAGATACTCTGTTCAGTCCTGGGCTCCCCAAGGATGTCCTAGAAGCAATCCAGAGGAGATAGTTAAGGGCCTGAAACATCTCCTGCAAGAGAAAGACTGAGTAATGTGGGTCAGATCAGCCTCAGAAAAAGAAGACTGAGGGGAGATCTGGTTCATGTTTATAAGTATCTAAAGGAAGATGGGAGACAAATAGATGAGGCCAGGCTCTTCTTGGTAGTGCATTGCAATAGGACAAGGAGTAATGACCTAAAACGTGAACAACAGAAGTTCCATATAAACATGGGGAAGATCTTCTTTACAATAAGATTGACAGATCACTGGAATAGTGTCATGGTTTTATGATTTTGGGCTATCAGTATTCCACATCATAACATCATATAGTGCACTGGAAGTTAAAGAGTTAATACTCCAGTTCCAGGCACATGTCCCAGGAGTGAAGAAGAACTATGTACTCCAGAGGACTTTGCGTACAGAGAGGAGATAAAGCCCCTGGCAAGGTCATGAGACTGGTCTCTCCTCCTTGCTTCTTGACCTGACCACATGTCTCGCCTCAGTATTAGTGTAAGGCCTTCAGTTTTCAGACACTTTCATTATATTTGATTTACTAGCTCCAATTCTAATTATATTGTAGTATACTGTATTACAGTGTGTTATCTTGCATTCCGATATCTATTCAGTAAATTAGTATGCTTCTCCTCAGATCGTTGCTTCTGTTATTTTTGGGGCCCATCTCTCTTCCCCTTTATTTTCTCCTTTCCGGAAGCATGGATGCACAGGTCCCTCTGCCCTGCTAGTCACAGAACTGGGCCAAATCAGCCCATAAACCACTGACAAATAGGTTTCCCAGAGAGGCTGTGGAGTCTCCTTCTACAGAGATATTCAAGACTGATACCTACCTCTGCAATCTATTGTAGGATACTAGCTTTAGCAGTGGAATAGGAGTTGATCTCTTGAGGTCCCTTCCAACCTCTGCAACTTTGTGATTCTGTGAATGTCACATACCTGTTAAGTGCTATTTAGATAAATGAAACAAACAAAAATAAGTGTAAACAAGAAAATATCCTTGTTGCTCAAAATTGCAGACAGAGAAGTTGTAAAATGAATAAGAGGGAGAGGAATAAAATGTCAGAAAAAACAAAGCACAGAAAGTGTGTGGGAGAAGATTTATATAGGCACCACTATGAACATTTCCTTTTGTTAGGTATTTCTGAATCCATTTAACAGATTCTTGTAACAGCCATATAATTTCCTATTAATTTGTGGGGCAGGAGTTGGGGAAAACACTTCACATTCATGAAAGGTCACTCACATAAAGCTTGATAGATATGTTATTTCCAGCCTGCCTAAATATGAATATAATAAATGGAATTACACCTTTACTACATGCTGCTGTAAAGAAATTCAGCCAAAGATTGTATTAATCATCATTCTCATTTTCTGTGAGTTACACAGCTAACCTAGGTATTTTTTTTTTTTTTTTTTCCTGTGAAAATTCTCAGGAAGTTGACAGAGGAAAAAAAAGGATGAAATAGAATGATCTTAATGACGAAGACAGCCCATATGTATTTTTAAATATTAAAAAAGTGATGGAATTATTTTTCTTCTGCCACATGAATATTCTGCCAAATAACAAACTAACCTGATTCTAATAATCCTACACAAGCAGAACACAACATTGTGTGCTAGTGGTAAAAACTAAGAGAGAGCTGGCTTTTATATTTTCCTTTTTTTCTTTTTTCTTCTTCTTCTTTTTTTTAAATTCCATTGTGCAATTAGTCATAACAATTTTTAGAATAAGAAATTAAGCCACTGATAGTAGCTAACATTATGCATTTCTAGACATTTACATGTGCATTCCACTGAAATAGCCTCAAATTTTGAGAAAGATTTAAATTTCAAGGTGATTTTATTTTTTAATATTACACATCTGTGAGCTAGCTCACCTTTCTGAGCAGAGAAGCATTCTCAGGTCAGCAGTGTGAGAAATAGGAAAAGGCACATGGATATAGCAAAACATTGAGAGGACAGTTTTCCTATCATTACCTTAAATTAAGAGACATATCTACATTGTCGTTAAACAACTTGTTTGAAGGTACCAATCTTCTTAATGTTTAACTCAAATTCTGGACACACTTTTTTTCTTGTAGAATTATTTGAACCCCAATTTAAGACATTTAGATGTCAAGGAATCTGACACAAATACATGACTTCTACTTAATGTTACTTAATGTTTAAATTAGCTAAATTGATCCTGACGTTAACTGTACTCGATTGTGCTTGCCCAGCAAAGGCCAGTTTACAAGTCACGTATGCATAATATTTGCATTTACACCACATCCAACATTCATGCTTTTTCCTAATGCCTTCCATTAACATCAACTCCCATCTCCCATCAACATACACAACCATACCAATTATGAGCACTGAAGATCATGTTGAATAATATTAATCATATATCTATCCCTTAGCCTTCTAATAACTGAATTCCATGTCACATTCTCTATTATTTTGCCAGTGGCACTTGTCTAAATAACCACTCTATGACTGTTTGATATTTGCTGCTCATTCTGTGGTACCCTATGACATTCTCAAATTTCTTTCAGCCTTCTGGAAAATAACGTATATGACTTTCAAGATAATCAACATACAATATCTCAAATTCATTCTTTTACCATTCCTGGAAGAATATTGCCATAGAAACAGTTGTTTTTTTTTTTTTATAATTTTTTTTATCAAAGCAAAATATTTCAGTCCACATTTTCCCTTATTATGCCTTATTGTGAGAGCAATTACATGTATTTTGTAATCCAAGATCTTATGTTGGGATTTTTAAGCACAAAAATATAATTTTGGGTGGAAACTGTTAAATAGCCTTGTTACATTGTTACATTGAAAAGTTACATTTTTCATTTTTTAACAAAATTAAATTGTAGAAAAGTGATTTTTAATTAATTTATAAATAAAATTCTAAAAAAAAAAAGTATCATTCTTAAAAAAAAATTTAATTAGATAAAAAAAATTCCCATCAAAAGTGTTATTCTTTAAGATACTTAGATTGAATTTTGATATTCCATTACATGCTGATAGTACTTATGAAAAAGCACATATTTTTTTATTAGAATGACAATTTTAAATTTGGCATATGGTCTTCTGGTAATAATGACCAAATTGTTAAACCTTGAAATTTTTGTTTTTAAAAACTTTATCAAGTCTGCTATGAAATGTCCCAAGATACTAAGTTATCACTATGAAAAATTAAATTGTTGTTGAAGACTGCATGACATCAGAGTTTGGGATATTTCCTCTGGTTCTTTAGCTTTTTTTTTTTTTTTTTTTTTTTTTTTTTTTTTTTATTGGTTATCTCAAGGTATGGGAAGGCAGAATGACCCAATTTCCAAAAATGAATTGAAATCACTAAGGAACTTTTTTAGACATTTCAATATGTAGTCTGAAATCCTGAAAGAAGTAACAGTGAATAGCTCATCAGCCTCAAGGAGAGTGGATCTGAAATACTTCATTAGACAAAGACAAATCTGGTATGTGAAAATTTGTACTGAGCTGACATACCTGCTAGGTAAAATGTCTGTTATCGCTAACTGTACAGTTTCAATTCTGAACTCCATATACTTGAAGTAAGAGCTTAGGGCTTTAGAGGAGTAAAATGGATCTGAGGTTCCCGGTATCTTTAAGATTAGGAAATAGGTTGAAAAGACATCTTGTTCAGAGAGTGATAATACAAAAATATTGTGCTATTTCCTGTTACAGACTTAATCCAGAAGAAACTCTCAGATGAAAATTGTTGATACTGTTCCTGTCAAAGGAGAAACTGAAAATCTATAGCAAAAAGCTCATCTCGATATAGCTACAAAAAACAGACAAATTTAAAAAAAAAAGTTGAAAAGATAAATCCACTCTGTGTGTGCACCTATTAATCTCTTAAAGAAAAGCTTTGAAAAGAGATTTGAATTATTTCATCAGGTTTTTTTTTCCTGATTTTAAGCATCATTACACTAGCTAATGTTTACATCCTTTTTTCTTCCAAATCCTGATAAAATCACATTGAAATTTTGACATATTTGAGTACAACTCAGACATCTTTGCATTTTATTAAAACAATGAAAATTTGAAAAAACAATAAGTTCAGAAAATAAATTCAAATTGTTTTCAGGAAATCAAATCTGCTTAGTTAGGCACACAAATATAGGACTAGTTCCACACTGACCAACATCTCTTAACATTCAGAAGTTATCCAGTAATGCTGGATTTGTAATCATTGAGGGAGAAAACTACAACTAATTGATGTTATCTGGAGGCCTGAAACGTATCTCCTGCTCTTTAACATAGAGATATCCTGTATCTTTGGTACATTAACCCTATATGGGCTTTATAGATTTCCAGATACCTTATGTGGCTATTTGAGAACTAAATTCCTTCGAAAATGCAAGATATGCTTCAACCACATTTTGTATCTGTCTGTATATATTGACATTCCTCACTAATCAGAAAATCACAGAATGGCCTGGGTTGGAAGGGACCTCAAGGATCATGAATCTCCAACCCCCCACATGCAGGCCCTTTAGGTACTGAAAGGCTGCAATGAGGTCACCCCACAGCCTTCTTTTCCCCAGGCTGAACAAGCCCAGTTCACTCAGCCTGTCTTTGTAGAGGAGGTGCTCCAGCCCCCTGATCATCTTTGTGGCCTTCCTCTGGACCCTCTCTGACAGCTCTCTGTCTTTCTTGTACTGGGGGCTCCAGATCTGGACACAGTACTCCAGATGGGGCCTCATAAGAGCAGAGTAAAGAGGGACAAATACTTCCATATCCCTGCTGCCCACCCCTCTTCTGATGGAGCCCAGAATACCATTTGCTTTCCAAACTGCAAGAGCACACTGCTGGCTCGTATTAAGCTTTTCATCCATCAGGACCCCCAGGTCCTTCTCTGCAGGGCTGTTCTCAAGGACCTCTCCTTCCAGTCTGTATAGATGCCTGGTAATGACCTGCGCTGTCACTACTTACACAGTATTATGTTGTACCGAGTTGGTTCTCAGTGAGTTAATTGAAGTATCTGATAGTGTTAGCTATTGAAAAAAAAAAAAAAAAAAAAGTAAATTCTTTATTTGGCTTTGTAGTTTATCAAATTGCAGTTATTTATATTTTCCAGTGTTTGGTCATAAATTACCTGCTGACATTCCTAAGATCCCAAAACATCAAATAAATTAAGATGGTCCTATGGGAGTGTTCACATCCTTTAGTTACCAGGTAAGACTATGATTACAGTCCCCGAACAGGCAACTTTTGGGGCCTAAACTAGTAAATTTGTCTCTCCATGGTTTCTCTATAGCCTGCAGGAGAAAAATTGGGGTTTTAAGATGCATTCTGCTCTGAATATCTATCAGAAGGCTTTTATCATTATGTACATGCAGAGTCTGGGGAAAACAGCTCCTAAGAATGTCAGGTGAGCAACGTGAATCCTTCTGAGAAGTCATCGTGGTGCCATTAAGTCTTCATTCTCAATGGCAGCAAAAGGACTGCCAAGACTTGAGAAGAACAGATTTTTAATGACCCTGCAAAAATTCAGGCACTCTGCTAACAGACAGAAATTGTCCAATCCTTAATTTGGCTAGGGCTTAGCCCAGCTTCCCCCTATCCTACTTGGATAACGGAAGTTTCCAAATTCAAGCTAGACAACAGGACTTCTTCATACGAATTGATACTGCCAGAACCTGTCTGAAATTGAGGACAGTTTCACCCAAGTAAAATACTTGTTACAGTTATGGAACATAATATTTCTAAGTTCGTCAATGTTTTGTTTTTGTTGTTGTTGTTTTCCATTAATTTGCAGCTTTTCTTCACTGCAGAAAGCTTTGTTATACATTGACTCAGTATCAAGAAGACTTATCTGTCTTCAGCCAAAGTCACAAAACTAGCTGTCCATGTCTTCCCTCAATAAGCCATGAATGAGACGGATCCCTGCAGAACATTATTTGCCCCATAAAATATATCATGGTTGGGTAGAGATTCCTCCAGAGCTTTCTCTGTTGACAATATCAAGCACCAACATTGATAAATGACAAATCTGGTAGGTATGACAAATCAGAAAATAGCTTCACCTTCACTTCTGTCTTATTAAACATAACTAGATTCGCTGCAAATAGCTAAAAATTGGGCTAAGGCAGAGGAAGTTTTCCTCTGTTTATTTGCAATAACTGTCCAGTTCTGCTCCAAATGAAGTGAGATCAAATGCCCAGGCCCATTAAACTGCAATACTGCCACTGAAGTCTATAAGACTTTTCTGCACATGGTTAGCTCTGTGTTCCTGTAATTGTGTTTCTTAGTATCTCCTACTGAGATACACTAAATCTCACAAGCACTTCAGCCTTTACACAATACTATACAAGCAATTGGGCAAACAACCATATATTTTTCCAGCCATGAAAATTCCCAGCGATTTTCCTTCCTTCCCTTCCTCTGTCTACAAAGGACTTGATCCACATAAGCAGAATAGTCATGTAGTGTTTGCGTCTCATCAGTTTTGTTTTATGCTGCTCTAGACTACGAATAACTCCACATGCTACACACTATTACATTGGTTCCACCATTCTTCTTATGCATTTATGCATTTTGAAGAATGAAGTCTCATGTTTCATTTATTTTTCTATCCCTTCCTTCCAATATTTTTAAAACCACTGTGAATTTTTGAAGGTGGCTCTCTTATTTTTCACTACACAGTCATTATTCAGTCATTAACTTTGTTTCCAGCCTATATTGTCTGCCTTAGCTTTCACACTGAACTGTTTTCAACTGAAATTGCACAAAGAAGTCAGTCCAAGTCAGTTAGCAGTGACTTCAACATAAACCAAAACTTCCCTCCCCCCCCCCTCCCCCCACACACACACACACTTTATTATTATTATTTTTTTTCTATCTTTCTTATTTGGTGGGTAAATGTGTTATGTTTTTCCTTATGTTTTTCTGGAATCCTATTTTATTGTTTATAAGTCCTCGTGCAGACTTGCTCTTTTATCTCATTATTCATTTTATATTATCAGCTCTGCCAACATGTTTTCACCAAGCAACATCTAACAGAAATATATTTCATGAAAGACTACGGAAAGAGAGTTTAGAGAAATTTAGAGAGTTCCTGATATAATTACATGGTCTTTTATAAAATTAATGGCAGAATTATATTAGGTAAAACTTGAGTAAGCTTTGAGTAAGTAAAAATTCCTGTATTTGAATTCTGAGTTAAGATGCAGCTATAACCTAGGTGCCTGAATCACTGCGGTAACACAATTAGCTGGAGATAGTATTACTTAAGCCTATAACTGTCTGGCTCTTAACCATACAGGTGAATTCCAGTCCTTTCATGACAATGGATTTATACTACATAAACAGGACGTAACTGCAGTGCTGACACATGACAGCTGTACAACAAGCACAGCAGCAGGCTATTTATTAGATTAAAAAATACTCAGATACATCAATTAAAAAAAAGTAGTGGAGAAATCTGTTTCTTGCAGAAAAGAATATGCATTCTCATTTAAAATGTAAAAACATAAGCCAAATTATATGAAATGATTCCAGATAACACAGCAAGTAGAAGAAAAAAAGTGTTACAGATGGCAAACATCTGGTAAAACTATCTATGTTTCTATACAAGTGTGATAAAGGTCTGGAGGGATGTGGAGACTGTCAATCAAAGTTAGTTGGGCTGTTAACATTTGGTGAACAGTGCAGTACAGAAGAGAAAATGGAAGAAGTTCTTTGCATTTACCAGACCTAAGAAAATGACCAGACACTGCATCTAATATTTTCTAGTAAGGCTTTACTGTTAATTATTACTTGACAGTTGTTTTTTATCACAACAACCTCAAGGAAACATTTGTCCATACTGCAGGGCATGTTATCAGAAAGGATAGATTTTTTTTTCAATTATTTTTTTTCTTCTTCTTCACTAGTTTGAATGAAGAATTTGAATGAGCGTTTCCATTTATATCTAGTAAGTACTGCTTCACACAGAGCTTTTTTCCCCTGCTTTGTAATTCACCCACATCAAACTAAAAATACAATAAAGGCATGCTGCTTTTTTAAAATCACATTGTGAGGCTGGGCTAACTCCCATTGCCATTTTCTCTTTAACACAAGTAATTATACTCTTCAACTGCCCTTTGACTCTCTGTGGACCAAGGGCAGTCCTGCATGGAAATGAATTTAATTAATTCTGTTCACTGGAGTGGAGTATCTTAACCATGGAGAGGCAGCTTGTTTCCATTGGTTTATGCTGTTAGCTGTAAGCAGTTGGATCTATTTTTCCTTTCTAGTATGCTCCTGTTAGCCCTGACATGTTTCCTTTGCAATTGGCATGTTTAGTGTGAAGACTAAGTCCAAATCTTCATACAGGATTGAATGTGACTCCACAAGGGAACTGGCAAATTTTGCAGGTAAAAATTCCCAAATCTTTTGAATCAACCTGTGCAAATGATGAGTCCAGAGCCTCGGGCAGAAGTTTTAGCAAAGCACCAAAGCACATATTTATTTAAGCATGTAATTAAGACTATTATTACTTTCTTTCAGAATATTTATTGAAGAATTCACCTAAGATTACTTTTGACGGCACACATGAGAGAGAAAAAAACAAAGAAAAAACCCAACATATTAGCAAAGTATACTTTTTTTTTTTTTAAGTTCTTTTGATACTTAAAAACAGAAATACTTGAATATTCAATCTAAATCTGCTGATTTAACCTAGAGATATAAGGATACTGTTTCAACACATATTAGTTATCTGTTTTCACAGAAGGGATAAGCTCTCCCTTGCCTGGACACTCTAGACTTCTAATTTCAAGTTTTCTGTTTGAAAGCTGGGATTCAAACCCCAAACACTGCTAATATATGACACGTTGTAATCATTAATTGGATATTTGTTCTTAAAGGTTAAAATGGCTCAGAAGCCCGAGACTCACATCCCAACCTCTACTCGAGTAAATGTCATATTCATAGAAACAGCTTTTCCTACAGGGAGTATAAGGTACACACTTGGGATGCTGGTCAGTGTGCATGATGCTTGTAAGAGATATGCACCCTTAATTCATACACCTGCCAAAGGTCAGAGAACATACTTTAGTCTTCCTCATATGTTTCAGAGCCCAGAATTGGGCTACTTGTGCTAAAACATTTGGTTAGTTTTTATCTTATTTTTTATTTTTTTTTTTAATTCTACATCTTTTTCCAGAATCAAATTTTTAGAGTCAGAATAAGCTGGGTCATTTTTTCCATTTTCTCATGCCCAGTTGCCCATTGGGTTCACAGGGGAAGAGAAAACATAAATCTCAATTTAAAGCATGAATGGTTGCACTCATGGTATTTCAGATTCCAGCCAGAAATAGAAAGTACTAGAGATCCCTTTAGTAAATCCTGTTCTCAGGAGACTTGAGTCAAGCTTGTATCAGCTGGATATCTGCATTTTTTGAGTTACCTGAAAGCTATCAAATCTAGTCCGGTACCCTACAAAAATGTACAATTCAATTTCAGTAATAACTTTTCTGGTTTCTCTAGCTACACTAGTTTCTAAAAGAACCAGGAGTTACTCTTCTATATTTTTTTAATGTGTATCCATATGAATGACGTATGCTTAGGTGGAAGGTCCATCATGCAGATTATGGCAACTTAGTAGGCTATATAACTCAGTTATATTAATATAGGTAATCTTCAGCTGAAACTATAATCAGACTTCTGTTCTGCAGCAGAGTAACTGAAGAAGCAGAGAGACACACACACAAAAAAGTATCCACTAAATTAGTCATTTAAAATACAGCTTTTTTTTTATTTTATAGAAACCCATTCTTATTTTAGATAAAAAAAACAAGTTTCAGCACTGTGTATTTAAGTCAAGGACACTGAAAAGCAATGAGCATTTAGTACAGAAATTCAAGCTTCAAAGGGTTATCCTGAATCAGTTAACTGACAGAGAATTATCCAAGTAGAGGTCAGGCACTCATTAAACTTTATCTGAAGCCAAAGTTATGTGTTATGGTTTATTGCCTCAAGTACCAATTAATAAAAAATTAAAGAAATGAAAAACCAGTGATTCATACCTTTGCTAGGAGAACACTCATACTTCAGCATAATGCTAAAATATTAATAGTCATTTTAGTCATGTAGTATTTTATTAAGCACTTAACTCTGTAGGTTTTATCAAAAGATATATGACATTCATTTTTAACAAAATGCTAAGGAGATTTGGGGAACATTTACTCAAAATCTAATAAAGTAGATTTGAGAGATATTTTCAACTGGAAGCCTTAAACACGGATATCAATTATTAATGAAAAAGAAATGCTTAATAATAAGGGTTTGGGTAGATGCCATAAAGAAATGTTGAAATATCACTGTGATATCAAGGGCAATTGTCTCCTAAAGAAGCTGCAAGAGAAAACATTAAGTGCTGTAACAGTGTACAACAGCACTAATGCATTTTTGCTTCTAAGATTTCTAGGAGGCTTATTTTTCTCATCACAGGTATTTCATTAATTTGACACAATCAAATATTTCTTCTCAGTGTTCAGAGAGTTAAATGTTCTGTACGTGTTCACCTACATGACTACGTTCAAAATACTTTTATTTCTTATTATTTTCCTCAGCAGCATATGTTCCAAACCACCTGAGGCTCTGAACTGATGCCCTTTAGCAAGCTAAACTGAAAATATGTTTGCACCTGCAGATGCCAACAAGGTTGCATCTGTCACAGAACTCTTTCTATTGTCCTTGTTATCTGTCACATTAAGAGTCAGAAAACACAAGTCACTGGTGATTCTGAATGAAATACAAATGGCAAAACTAATGTCCAACTAGAGAGAGAAACTTGACTGCAGATAATCTCTTAGGTCAAATAACAACAACAATAAATGCTTGGCCTCAGTGAAAACAGAATAAATCTGTGCAGAGAAAAAAACCTCTAAACACTGAATCTTCTAGCCTGTGCATGAATAAAGTTGATTACTTATCCGTCAACAAGAATCAATACATCTTACTTTTTCTCCTCTCTCTATGCAAAGAGAGTTTTCAGTCTCTGCAGTGATTGTTGACTTTATCACAGAAGAAATTCCCATTCATGATTCCATAACCACTGTTGACTATTTCATCTCCTCCTCCTATGCAGGCACATAGTCCACTGCGCACTAGTCTGCAATTTTCTAGGAGCGTGTGCCTATTTTTCCATGGTACGTTACATCCCCCTAATCAGTGTCCAGTGCGATTTGAGTGGCTTTCTCTCTGAAACTTCTTACATTCCTTCCTCACATGTGCCATGCAGAAATCAAATTACATTAAGTACTAATAAATCAAATGATTTAGAGCTAAAGTTCTTTGATGTCAACAAAAGAACTTTCAAACACCTTTACATCAGGCTCCTAATTTTTATTTAGATTAAGCATATTACTTTTCATTGTGTCATTACTGTATTGGAGAACATTTAGCACTTAAATAATGAAAACAAAGTATCATATATAATTTAGAATCAATATACTGTTTTATTTGGGTAACAACTCAGATGATATTACAAAGGTTTTTGATTTTCCTTTTCTATAACCGAAGCATGTGAACTTTTCCCCACACTTAAGGTGGGACATTTTGCCTCAGAATTCTGCAGACAGGTTTGCAGCAGATCTAGAGTCCAGGTGAACGCTTAACACTCTGGATGCTTCAGCACAGCTCTGCAGACTCATTAGCTGCTGTGCTGCAGCAGCTTGCTGTACATTATCTCAGGTGAGGAGGATTGACATCATCTTTCACAGTGAAGTTGCATTGGAAAATTGAAAGCATGCTGCCTTCTCATTTTCATTATGCCTAAAAGTCTAGTGACATACATGCCTGTTCTGCATTCTTGAACTCTGGCTGCTGGGAGCACAACTTTGTGTTACAGCATTTTGGGGCTGAGCCTGCAAGCAGTGAAACAAGAATGGAGAAGATCTTTGCTGAATGTCTGTGCTCATCCTCCATTTAGCTGCTGAAAAGATTCTCAGGGCCAAAGAGCAGACAAGATGGTTATATAAGCTCATCTGATCCATAGGAAAGACCACAGGAATCCCTATATCAAGCCTTTCCCAAGCCCTAAAGTCTCTTGATGAGCTAGAAAGCATTATTTCAAGAGATAACCAGGCTCTCTTGGGATCTCAGCATATACACCTACATGTCTGACAAAGAACTTCCCCTCGCTGTTGAACATGCAGACCTTCTTTCCTCTTCCAGGCTAGTTGGCTTCAGTTGTTGAGCCTTGCTCTGCTTTTTGCCTTTTTTTTTAAAAAAAAAAAAAAAAAAGGAATTAAAAAGGTTTAGTGGTCTCTTGTGGTTTGTATTTTTATAGGTTTCAAGCAACAGGAAACAAATGTGCCTTTAAAGAGAGAAAGTAATTGTTATAAATTAACCTCTGAAGTATGTTTAAATATTTCTCTTTCAATTTGTGCAATAAGGGAACAACTTAAAAGGTATAGTAGGGTGCCTGCCACTTCTATCCTGTGTAGGAGGAAAATACATAGTAGCATATGCCAAGCCTTATTCTTTTCCAAATGCTAACATGAGCAGATGTCAAATCAAATCACTCACAGAAACAGAAATGCAGCTGCAGGTATTATATTTGTCAAAACCCTTTTACTGATCTTTCAGTTTTTGTTTTGAAGTTTAATTTATTGCCTCAAAATAATTAATAGAAATTTGCAACTCAAGATACAACGTGAATGTGCATGTATGCATGCATGCCTGTATGCAGACATCTTTTAAACCCCTTATTACAGCTTTTGACTATCTGGCCAAAGCTGCTTTTCATGAAAATAAATAAATAAATAAGTGCATATGAGTGAGCTTTTTATTGCTGAGTTCTTTGACTATACACAAGCACTCCTAAGAAAGGATAAAAACAGTGAATGTTGTTATAAGGTGGTCACTGCTTATCTTATTTCATACCAATTTCCAAAGGTACAAATTTTGATATTCTGTAGAGTGACTTCCAGGATGGAGCATAACAGAATGTTTTTTCATTCTCCTTCCCTTCTGGCTTCTAGTTACTAAAGCCCTACATTATTCCATGATTGTTTATAGAAACCTATCCAATAAATACTACTTCCTTTCTTCAGATTGCTTTGTTAACACAAAAAAAAAAAAAAAGAATGCATTTTATCTGATTTAAAAAAATAGAAACCTGTGGAGATAAAGCCACTGAATACAGACCCATTTATGTCTGGACTTTTCTGAGTAAATTCCAAAGAAGGAGCTAACAAGCGCTACATGCTCACAGAGTTTCTTTCTGAAGACAAAGGCATCCCTGACTGACAATTCAAACTTGGGTATTCATCACAAAGCATTTGTAACAGTAACAACTGGATTTTTGTTCTTATTCCTCATTCATATATAATTCCCTGCACATTCAGAGGATTACAGACTGTTTATGCATCATGCAATCTCACCGAGTCCTGTATTTTTTTTTCTTTTTCTTTTCTTTTTTTCTTTTTTTTTTTTTTTTTCACACTACTTATTCCTGCTGCTAAAAGGAAAATAGGCTCTAACAATCCTTTTCTGGTGCCAAAGCCGCTGCTACTGAATGAACACATCCTGCCTGCAGTAGTCTGATTGATCCCTGTGATCCCTGTATCCAACAGTTCAAAAGAATCCGCTGCTCAAAGAACTAAAATTGGTATTCGTTTAAGATTTACTGGCAAACCAAAGCTCCTTCATGTAACAGCAGATGTTGTTCTGCCTTTCAGCTCTGTAGCACAACAAAGTGATACTGAACAAGTTCAAACTCAGGATGACCTTGATGGCACACAGCATCTTAACTCTGGCATTTCCTCACTTAGAATCCTACTTAGCTCCTGAGCAACAGAATGTCACCGAACTCAGCCAGAGCTTGTAGCTCCACTCTGAAGCAAGACACATATACCTGGGACACGGCCTAAATGAAAAATTCCAAATAATCTAGCACACTGTAGTTCTTTGTACAGTTACTGTTATGGCAAACTTTGTATTTTGTCAAACTCTATTGCCGTTAAAAATTCAGTTCTGCTTAAAAAAGGAACAATTTATACATCTATGTATTCCCTTTCAGGGTTAGGGAGACTAAAAAGATTTTAATAGATTGCTTTTAGGAACATGACTTTTTCCTTTTTTTTTTTTTTTAAATTTGTAAAAGAGACATTTGCAGGTGATATTCAAGGCTTGAAAGTATGACCAATTTTAAGACAAATCAGTTTTTGGATTAGAGAGACATCATTTTTACAGCTTCCTTTATCAAAGCAGCAAATACTCCAAACATACACTTCAAATGCTTCTCCTCTTTAATTGTCTCTCCTCAGCATAAAGGACTTCAAAACGTATTATTTTCTAAGAGGATCCAAAATATTTCGAGGCTATTAAGCTTCAATATTCATGAATTAAAATACAGAGCTGCTCTGAAAGTAACACCTATTTCATTATACTGGTCCACAACATCAGAGTGAATATTGGTGGTACGACGGTAAAGGATCAACCTTCCCACCAGTAACCCATTACATTTAGTTGCTGCATGACAGATGGCAGCAGAAGAGCAGTCTGACAATCTAACATCTAAGTGCATCTAACAAGGAAGTGCATATGAAGCAAAATTCCTCTATGTAGAAAAAAATTGGCACCCACTAACTGATGCTTGCTGAGCATTTATGGTGACCAAACAGTGGATGTGGTTACAGAAAGGCAGTGCATGATGTGCTTCGGCAGTGGCAACCATACTTCTTGATCAGCTCTTCCATGCAAATTAGCTGATGGCAACCAGGAAACCATATATGGAGCTGAATACAGGCTTCAGTGTGCTAGAAACAAGGGCATCAATGTTAGAGTATCACAAAGTTTGTGCCATGGGGACCCCCATGAACTCTCACACTGGAACAGCAAGAACATCATACGTAGGTTTGTCAGGATGTACTGAACTAATACAAGGCTGAAGTGACAGTTTTCTGGATTGCATCATTATCAGTGATGAGAATTAGCATCACTACTATAACGTGGAGTCAAGAAAGCAGTCAATGGAATGGTGATATGTGATTTCCTCACTGAAGTTCAAAATACAACCTTCAGCAGATGAAGTGATACATGGTGGCTTTTTTTAGATAAAAAAGGGATGAACCTTCTGTACTTCTTGTAACTTGGACAAGCAATTAACTCTGACCACTACATGATGTTGCTGACAAAGCTGGAGACTTGGATTTCCAATCAGGCCACGGAAGTCAACTTTTCTCTTACCACACGATAACACCAAGCCCCATAGAGCACAATGGACAGCACGAGCACTTTTCTAGCAACAAATGCCATCAATGCAGTTGTGAAACTCTGGGTCACTTTCTGCTGGTGCAGATTTTCAGTGTAACATGCGGGCTCTTGTTCATCACAGGTGAAGATGCACAGCTAATGGTGACAACTGTGTCGAAAGACAGTGTTTTGTAGCTGACAATGTACTCTATCAAATAGTGTTATTTTGTTCATTGTATCTGTTGTAGTTTCCATGGAAATAAAAAGGGGACATTACTTCTGCAGCAGCCTATATATACCTGTTGCTGGGATCTTTTGATCCCATGTTGGTCACGTTGCTTATTTTAATGCAATAGTCTTCCTGGGGGTTTAATAGCTGAAATCTAGTGTTATCCTTCCAGTATAAACACGGCTAATTTTATTTCAATGGCAATGATACTCCACTAGCTGAAATAGCTGCCACACAACTAATAGGCACATGCAGATACCACTCACAAATTAAACAGATGGTTCCAGAATATTCTAGTACAAAACTGGCCCTTAATAAACCTACTAATATTCAGTTTTTCAATGTTTCAATGTGAACAGAAAAAATATTTTCCCATACTAATAGATGCTGCAGTTTGATTGTGAAACTGAAATATGACTGGCTCTTCACAGAAGTTTTTGTGTAGCATTTCAAATACTACTTAACCATTTAATAAGGTCATTGATTAGCCTCTAAATATATGGTGCAAAGTAAATCAGTACTAGAAAACCCATGTGTAGTGCATGCATGAGTATTTCATATGTAACATTTACAATGAATAGAGCTGTAATTAACACAAACCTCACTAGCATGTTGGTTAGTTCTAGTCATTACTCCTCAGTGAATTTTGAGATACCTAGCACAAGCAGATTGCAGAGTCACAAAATCACCCACACAGAGAACACTTAATTGTCATTCAGGCAAAAGGCCAAACTCAAGATATACAGACTTGACCAATTTAGAACAGAAATGAAGATTTCCTTAGGAAAGAATAGCCTTTTTTATTCGTAGAAAAGGAAAAAATGATTTCTATCTTTCTATGACTGTACTCCAGGTAATACTGTAAAGCATGCTGCTCTCCTACATAGTTTACTGCAGAGTAAACATTTATTTTAATTTTCATACAGCAAAATGCAATAACATGCCAATGTACTTTCTCACGACACATAGGAAAGTTGACAATCACAGCATACTTTGAGACATGTATTTACACAGTTTCTAATTTAATAGTGTATGTTACTGAACAGACTATTTTTATAAGCCTGATACTTTAAAAAAATCTTTTAATATTCATAAATGCTATCTTTTCATATTCCAGTACAACACTATTAAGCAATTTTGCTAAATTGATTGATGCCTAGTGAGTTTTTTTAGAGAATTAATCACTGTCCCTATTGGGAAACTGTTTTCATCTAGTCTCTAATTTTCAACAAGACATGCAGGGCCAAGGTCATTAATGTGTTCAGATTTATAACAGTAGGGCAAGAAAAGAAAAGTCTCATTTCTGCAGCTCCTGTCACTGATGTATTGAACATTTCTATTCACTGAAGGAACAAGTGAAAATTCTCCTTCATCCTACCATGGAAAATGCTAAAATAAATCATCAGGGATTTATAATAAACTTTTAACCTATAAGCAAAGAAATATAAAGACAATTCAGAATCACTACGTGTCTACAAGGGGAAAAAAAAACAACAAAAAAACACAGAGAAGATAAAGTTGCTATTTTCACTCAGCAGCTCTTCTAGGAGAAAATCATAAGCTGCAAAGTTTTATCTACTAACCATGAAAGCCTCATCTACTAAGATTGGGAATTGTGGGCCAAACTCTTGAATCTGACAGTGATTTTCTTTAGAATACTGAATATTGTGTTTTCCTTATGATTACCTCAAACTTGTATAAAAGAGTTTTGAGTCTATAAAACAGTTTAAAAAAAAAAACAAAACCCACACCTGGATTTTTCAGGCAGAGAAGAGTTAACAGGTTTGACCTCCTTCTAAACAAGGAAGTCTTAGTTTGACATCTAAGAGCCACTCCAGAGAAGTCAAGAAACTAAATCCAGGTTTCCCTCCAAATGGTATTGAATTCAGATGACTTATTTCTTAAGGGAACACACAAATAAAATGGCTGTAGAAAGATTCTTAATTTCTTGGAGCTATACAGTTAGGTCCATTTTTGATTGGACTTCTTTAAATAAAAGAAATGATTAGATACGTTGATTCTAATAGTTCTAAGATTCTAATAGTTAATTCTAAGATATGTCGATTCTAATACTCATACCCTGGTTCTAATCTTTGTGTTAGTGGACAGATGCAGTTTGAGATAAAAAACAGAACTTACTCCTTCCTCCTAACATGCACATTCCACAGTATCTAGCCTCATTAAGTGGAATATCTGGGCTTCAGCGGAAAACAGTACTTGAGTTTTCTGACTCCATTGTAACTGCAGTCTTTGTCAAGCATTTTTACTGCTTTAAACTTCATTTTGGAGAATCAAATTTCGAACCACAACTCCAGGCAAAGTTTTATTTGCCCATCCCTAAGATACCCTCTCTCCAGACATCCAGTTTCTTCCTGGTGAACACATTTACATAAGCATGTGGACTCTGCACTGAATATCTAACTTTCTGTAATTTCTTAGTTTTTATAATTAACAACAGCAGTTTAACAACAAACTGCTCTATTGCAATTAGGAATACAAAACCGGAAGTCTCTGTGTATGGAAGCACAGAATGGCTTGGGTTGGAAAGGACTTCAAAGATCATCCAGTTCCTACCCCCTGCTGCAGTCAGGGCTGTCATCCACCAGCTCAGGCTGCCCAAGGCCCCATCTAGCCTGGTCTTGAATGCCTACATAGCTGGAACATCCACAGCTTCTCCGAGCAACTTTTATGAGGTCCACTAGAGCTAAGCAAAATGAGGAGTCTCTCACTGAATCAGATAGTATTAAAAAAAAAAAAAAAAAACCAAAACAAACAAACAAACAAACAAAAACACTGCGACAAAATAAAGGCAATTGATTTTTCCTTCCTAACAGTTTTAATATATTTTATAGTACATCCTAAAATTGTATTTCAGTGAAAAAAAGTTATTCCACTTTAAGACTCGTATTAAAATTTGACTCCAGCTCAATCTTCATGAATTACTGAAAGCTTTGTACATCAACATGGTAAAAATATATGTCTTGTGAAGTTGGTGAGAAACTGCTGGAAAGTTATAGATCAATAAAGGAAAAATCTGTGTTCTTCTGATTTTAAAAGTTACAGTCTAATTGGCAAGTGATCATTCACAGATATACTCAGTCGACAACTGAAAGTCAGGAAGTGTGCTCAGGCAAGAACAAGCTGAGAAGTGCTTGGAAAAAAAGGATGCCTCTCTCGCAGCCAAACGCACATTTGCAGGTCCCCTGCAGCCACCAAGGCTAAGAACGACCCCGTGCTGCGAGGCGCGCCGCTACGCCATTCCCCGCGACCCATACCGCTCGACAGCCCCCGGCCCGACCTGCAGCCCCCACCCTCCACCCCCTCCCGGAGGCGGATTGCTCCCAACTGCTGCCATCGCGCGGAAGAAGGGCGGCATAGCGAGGGGAGAGCGGTCACCAGCAGACACCCCACACCCAGCTCTGTCGTGGTCAGCCGCAGTGGAGAGGGATGGGGAGGACCCCTGCCTGCGTTCCACAGTGACTTTTGCACGCCCCTCCATCCCATCGGCTGTTTATAAGTAGTGATGACAGCTAAGTCCTTAAAGTAGACATCAACTCCAAGTACAAAACCAAGATTCCATCTATGAAATGATAACCCTGTAGCATTCAAGCATAGAGCAACCTCTTGCTCAAAAGAAACTGCCCGTTTTCCACCTCTCTCTACCTTCTGGAGTAGTTTATCCTCTGATGGATGTATATGTATGTCTCTCATGTTCTCCACTGAAGTTTTTTTAATAGATACAGAAAAATTGCCTGTCTATACGTGTGTCTACAAGCAGAGAATAAGAAAGGGCTCCCATAGGAATATCTGTGCTCATGCTTATGTCATCTGTGCCAAACCAGAGTACATCCATTTGTAGTACCTCTCCCTCAAAGCAAGAATGTAACTTAGAGGAACAAGGGAGATGAATTTCTATTTTCACTCATCCAGTACAGTAATACCTATAAGTTCAAGCTTTTCTGACTCATTTTGCAGCTTTCTGCTAAGTTGCTTCATTTCTTCATGACTTAGTTTCCCTTTCTACTAAGCATACCTAACAAAACATATCTTATTTGACCTCAGCACTTTTCTTGCTCACAAAGAAGCAAAATTACTTCTGACAGATTCTTAGCCACACCAAGCAAAGCATTAACAGGTAAGCCAATAACCAGATAAAGAAAGAAGAGTTGAACTCACCCAACCAGCAAAAGGGATCTCTGATTATGTAGCACTCCTTATCAAGAAGCAGCCTGAATCCAGAAAACATACCCTCTCCCACAGCTGGCTTTTGTATGAACCCAGGATGACTCCAGCATGGGTCCACCCCTTCTGGCCACCAATTTGCCTAGGTTCCATGGGCCAGCCACACCCTTCACCAGGTGAAGCTGTGACCTTACAGTTCCCCCACAGTGTTACTTCGGCATCATAATAATATAGGTAGAAGACAGTCTCTTATAACACCTAAATGGGAGGTAATCTGGCCTCCACAACTTAAAAGTGTGATCTAATTGTATGAGGCCATACCTTTCCTATGCAAAACAACTAAAGTAATTAGTTATTCCTTGCTTAAAGATTTTAAAATGAAAAACCTCAGCATTGTTATACTAAGTATTTATAAATATAAGAAAAAAAGGTTGAAAGTAAGACATGACTCCAAGATCTTCAATTTTGTTCATTTAGAAGCAATATGGAGCAATAGTGAATGCAACTGAAATCACTAATTTTTGTCCTTATGCTGGTACAAGTGAAGTTCTGTACTTGTCTGTGGTGAAGTAGTGTTACAGCTAGTATAATTCCAAGAAAAAAGTGAAACAAGTGAAACACTGGTGAACATCAAATTCACATGGGGCAGATAACTTTACAATATTTAAATGAGTCACATTAGCAAATATACAGCCCAGGAAGTCATATAATCACCCTGCGCCTTAAATGAATTGCCAGTAAGCCTCAAACAACTTTTTTTATAGGAGCCAGTTACTTTTTCAAATATACTTGTGGAAAAGCCGAGAGAGAAAAGTCAAGTGTGAAGCACTAGCCTAGCATAAGATTAGCTGAAACACTTCAGTAAGCATAGTAAAATCTCTCTTTACCCATCTCTGCATAATATGCAGCCAATTTTCTAACAAAATCCGTTTGAAAATCCAGTAGACTCTGATTAACCTGATTCTGCAGGTCAAATCCTGTGATTGTTTGAACAGACTCCTGACTACTCTCCTCAGAGGAATTTTCTCCTCTCACCTCAGCAGTGAGTCTGAACCCACCAGTTACATTCAGCCAACCAGGAAACAAAACTAATAATATTCCAGCTTGAAGAATCAAAACAACCTTGGATTTTCAGAATCAGAAATGCTCGTATAAACAGTTTACAGGGGAACAAAAAATATCAGAGATAAAGACAAAACAGTCAAAAAGCTGCTGATGAAAAGCACGTTGAATTCACTGAATGCGGATCAAACCTCTGTGTTCGCATCCAGCTCTGATCAGCTGGATGTGAAATCCACTGTGACCTGTCTTTTTTGGCACTGGATCATGATGATGCATTCCTGAAGAGGTTGTGTGTTCTTTCAAAACATAAGCCCCATTGCATGACATAACTAGCAATGACTGACACTGATAGACATTGCAAATCCCAGCAGCCACCAGAGGAGATTAAGACAGGGAAATACTGTCAAGGATTTGAGACTTTTTTTTTCCATGTCCTCTAATCTGAGGAAAGCCCACTAATCTCCCAAAAGGTTTCACTGGCCCCCTGTAATAGCTTCTCTTTGCCTTTAAGAGAGTAACAGCATTCATGTTTTGGGATCTTACATAAGATTACAATATAGTAAATAAGGAACAGATTTTAAGCCCTTTCTTTGAACTAGTATCCTTTAAGCTTGAGCTGTTCACTTCTGAACTGGAGGGAGTGGGGGACGGATGAGCAAAAAAAAAAAAAATTATTACGCTATGGATGAAACAAAGTGACACCTCTTTCTCATCCTCCTCATTTTTCAGCAGGTGGGATGTTTTAGAGAACAGCTCTCTGTTCATCGGGTTGTTGTTCTGGATCTTCTGCATTACTGTCATTCCACTCAGCATAGCAGAGCATTGATTTCCGTACAGGGAGTTGAGTAGAGGGAAAAAGAAAAGCCAATATTCTATTAGACAAAGAAGAGCGACAGTGGAGGAGCTGCAGCAAGCTTAGCACCCAATGGATTTGAGCACGTGATGTCAAGGGAAAGGCAGCTATTCACCGGCTTTCCTTTGAAAGCATAAAGAAACTCACATCTAGAGAAGAGGGATAATGAGAGAAAACAACCAACAATAAAGGTTAAAGAGGAATTACAGGGAAACAAACAGTAAGCAGTGAGTAGGGAATAGCAGAGGATTGAAGAAAAAGGTAAACAGAAGGAAAAATAGGAAGAGAATCTGGAACCTGCTGGCAAAAAAAAGAAATAATAAATTTAAATATTGGAATAGAATAGGAAAGTGTGGACTTTTAAAATTCAGATCTTTTTTTTTTTCCACTTGAAATGAAGCACTCATTGCATTACTTTTTAACATTTCTCAGCATCAGCAAATGTAGTAACAGCATGAAATTATATCTTTTTCTAACACATATCAGAGACATACAGCACTTTTTAATATGGATAATAACAACAAATGTTCTCCTTAAGTGACTTCCAGTTTCAAGGTTTTCTCACATTCCTTTTTTTTCCCCCTGATGTCCCCATGCATTTAACTTCAATGGTTAAAAATAAATAAATAAATAAATAAATAAATAAATAAAAAATCCCCAAACTTCAAGAGTAACAAAGCTTGTGCTTAACAGACATATTCTCAAAAAAACACCATGTGGTACTTCTATGTTTGCTTATCAGAGATACGTGGTTCTGCAATAGAACTTTGTTTCAATAATTCAGCACAAACATTTGTCTCAGTTTGGAAAGAAGTTGCTCCAAGTTATGCAGGCTGTCTGTAAGAAGAGCTCTCCACCAGGTGCAAGTTCTCAGGACAAAGTGAATTCATTTGCACCTGCTTAAAGCTTTGCAAGCTTTACAGCAGCTCTGTCAGTGCTGCTTGCACTTATCAAATCTACATTCAAAGCAGCTGAATTGTTTTGAAAGTGCATCACAGTGGGAAGTCCTTTCTAGCTCTGCTTTCTATTCAGAAACATAAAATAGAAAAATGGTATGCATTTGCGGTAATTTCTAAAGCACAAAACAAGAAAAAAAATATTTTTCTAAATGAGACAGGCAGTCATAGCATAAGAAAAGAAAAAAAAAAAACAAACGTGATTATGTATGCAGACATATATAGATATACTTTTCAATTTAAAATGTGCTAGAAGATGGGTTAACAATGGTGTTAAAAGATGTGTTTAATATCAAATGAACTACAAGTAGGAAGCACATGTCTGAGGCTGTATTCCAAGTGGCAAATCCATTGTAGTTCAGCTCTGTTGGATTTCTTTGGTACAGTACTTGCAGTACTCTGAAATCTCTAAAGGCAGCTGAAATCTCTAAAGGGAGCTGTTGTAATCCAACTTGAACACCTTAACTTAGGTGCCTAAATATCTGACAAAGAGACACTGGTACAAGCAGCAGCTTCTTATCCAGTAAATGAGCTTGTAACAGAGATTGCAGAAAAGTCTCATCAGGTTTGTTCTTCCCTGCGCAGATGTTCAGACATGCCTTAATGGATTTGTGCAAGCACACCTCCTCTGTTACTTCACCAGCATAAGGGCAGCAGCACTGTTCCTGTGTATTCTCATGTGCCCATCATGTCTGTGATACTGGCTAAGAGCAGTGCCTAGGAAACTGCAATAGCAAGTTTTATGCTTCAGCAGCAGCATACAGAAATATGTATCTGAGGATCACCTTGAACCAAAATATCAGCTCGTATCTTAAGAAAAAAAGAAAAAAGTCCTTCATATCTGTAGGTTACTGACTGATGCTGAGTAGTAGTTTTGTTATCTTATATGTGAAGCCTTCCTTCATATAGCAGATGTAGCCTAGTAGATGTAGATGTAGCCTAGTAGATGTGATCTATCTACCAGGCTGGCTCTATTCTAGCAAATAGAGTCAGGGACGATGCATCCTCACAAAAATCTCAGCTAAATTGCACTGTATTATTATACTAATTTTAGATAATTCAGTAATATATTTTTATGTCTCTTTACTTTTTCTTTTTATGTTTATCTTTAATTTTCATCCATATCTTCAGCAAAGATTGGTCAAATGCCAAATGCCCTTAGTTCTGAAATAATTTTATATTAACAGAGATATTGCACCATTTACTTAATGTCTAGGTATGTGGCTAACAGCTTGAAATGTAGTTCCTATAATGGGAACCAGTATCCCCTCAGATCGGCTGGCGGGTGATCTCAGCCTTGTTTCAGAATTTCAAGATATAATTACAGCAAATTTGCTAAGAATGAATACATGTCAGTTTAGTTTAATTCAAACATTTCAAGACCTTAAATCTTGGAATGCATTTTGCCCAGCATGCTCTCTCTACCCCATTATCCTGTTTAAACTGTTAAAAACCTTGGCCACTCTTACAGCATAAATCAACATGCCAAAAGGCTATTCAAATCAACTAAACCTATTGTTGAGATGCTGTGCAACCTTTAGAATGGCGAAGCCCTTTGTTCATGGATTTTTATACATAAAAACACAAATATTAAAAGTTTGTGTTTACACCGTGTTCCTAGGAGAGGACAAAAACACTTTGCAAGATCTTAGATGTAATTTTATTTAGAGGAGACAAAGGAAATGAGCTTGATCTGACAATTCATTTGCATTTGTTTGAATAAATCCCTGAATTTACTTTGTTAATCTTCCTGTCTTCCTATAACAAAATCCACAGTTTTGCTCTTCAGACAATTCTGTTGTTCTTATGCAACATAAGAATATTGACTTAACTTTAATTCCACCACAGTATCCATTTGGCATATACAGATATTCAGTGGCATGATATCTTAGGATATAACAAAAGATATTAAATATCAATAGGGTTTGGAATATTTCATCTTAAAAATATAATGCTTGACCATAGTATTTCTTTGATATATTATAGGAATAAGCTATAATACATTAGGTTTGTAGCAGATTCTCCTTCTGAGGGAAAAAAAAAAAAAGTAACTACTGCTATTTTTAGCATTTAAAAGACATTTTATTGGGATTCCTGTCAAAGATATTTTTAGTGTGCCTTAGATTTATGGCTTTCAATTAACTACAAGACTACGCATGGGGAATTCAAATCAGATATAATCCGAGAATACAGAATTAAATGTATATATATACGAGTACTGTCTAGTTATAAGGCATTTAACCAGGCTGGACCAGGCAAATAATAGCAGGGATGCATTTATCTTTTTCTTTTTCTTTTTCTTTTTCTTTTTCTTTTTCTTTTTCTTTTTCTTTTTCTTTTTCTTTTTCTTTTTCTTTTTCTTTTTCTTTTTCTTTTTCTTTT
>JAPSGF010000005.1:20486045-20528985 GCA_035772895.1 Perdix hodgsoniae
TTCTTTTCTTTTCTTTTCTTTTCTTTTCTTTTCTTTTCTTCTTTTCCCTTTCCCTTTCTTTTCCTTTAGTTTTTCTACCTCTCTGTTGTTTGTGTGCTTAGTTGGTTGGTTTATTTTGTTTCTCTTTTTTGTTTTTGTTTCTTGTTTTATAACTTTTGGAAATATAATCCAATTTTATTCCTCACTCTGTGGCAGAAATAATTCTTAGCAGAAATTTGAACTGCTAAAAATATATGACTGTTTCCAGCTGACAATCTTCTAACCTTCTATTTGAAATAAGAATAATTAGTGCAAGTTTCTTCAGAAAGAAATGCAGAAAAAATCTGAATGGTTGTTTGCCCTTATAGTAAATAACAAAACACCCTTTGAAATTTCCTCTGGGATCTTCTCTGTCCCTCCCTCATGTCACACTTCTAGGGAAGACCACAAGAAGATAATTGTGAAGACTTAATTTTTTCACTGGGGAAGAGACCAGTTATTTCCATGACAAAAGACTAGGGGGATTCCATGACAGATTTCATCGTGGAGGGCTGTCAGAATTTCAGAACTAGGAAAAGAAAATGCGTTGACATTGGATGACTCTTGGTTAGTATAGTGTCCTCAAGAGGAATAAGCTACAGAAAATATTGTGTTAGTCTATTGCCTGTGCACTGGAAGAAAGGCTGAGATGGGACAGGATGTGTGGCATCTGGCTTCAATTCTGGAAAGGACTGGACTGAATTGTTCAGTATACAAGTATAGGGAACCAGAATTCAGTTCAGTTAGCAAAACATTAAAGCAGCAGTGATTTCAGCCCAAAATTGCTTCACATATTACAGAGCACAGCATGGTCTAAAATAGTCTGTTGGAACTATTAACCATAAGAAGTTCTTTATTAGAATGTGGAATATTGTGTTCTAGCTGAGGAACGTGTATATGTGGCTAGCAATTCTTGCTGCTGTGCAGAGGTTATTGAAAGCCTTGTGTCAGCCTTAAGCCCATTAACTTGTGATGCATGCTTTTTGTATAAGTAGTTAATAACACAGGCTAAGCCTACATGGGAGAAAGCTGCAAAGCACTGCTCTTCAAATTGTCTGTACAATTTATGGTATATAAATGCCTATTCAAAGGTGCATATAACCCATGGAAACTGGTCCCTATGGCTGTGTCTAACTGACTTGTGGGAAGACTTTAATTGCTTGCAGTTTAGAAGTGAATCATAGTCAGCCATCATTGCCAGACAAGATCCAGCATTCATTTGTTCCACTGTATTATTTCCTGCTGTGGATGGAAAACGGAAATGAAACACAGTTTCTAAATTCAGATTATTATTCAACAAATATCATCTGTATTTGACTTACTTATTTTTCAAACACTTCTATAATACCAAACATCCAAGTTGTGGTGCCACAGGCAAAGGTTCACCAATGCCTTTCATGCGCACTGCCCTACTTGGGACCAGTAAGTTGGATCCTCTTCTGGGATGCTCTGAAAAGACTCTTAACAGAAGGAAAACACAGTTTATTCAAAAAGAAAAATGCCTAAGTATTAGTAGATACAGGTATTTCGAAGGAACAAAAAATGCAAAAAATTTGATCCAATATATATGTGATTAAAGTACAGTCATTCTTATGAGTATTTAAAAAAATACATTGAGTAGAAATGGAAACGTTATTTTCCAGTACTGTCATGTTTATGTTTTTTTTTGCATACATGATATTTTAATCAAATAGTCTGGGAACTTCAAAGTTCTCAACAGATTATTCTCTCAGGAAGTCTGTCGTTTCATGCTTAAATCCCTATGCAAAACTGATGATAATAATGTGTATCTGTGTCTCATAAACATGAATTTACGTTTGCAACACCTCACTGAGTAAGAAAATCTTCCATCTTCCACATGAAATTAAGAACCTAAAGTTCTTGTGTGTTAATGTGAATATGTATTGCTGCAGCCCCAGTGAATTCCTAGGGGCTTATGGAGTATTTTAATGTTTAAGGATGAAGACTGATGTATAAAGGGATTTCCCAAGTCTCCCCAGAATCAAGGAGAATTAGACACATTGATACCAGGATGAGTCTATAATTCAAAATTTAAAATTTGAAGTGGCCAATATCCAGTATTTAAGACCTGTACATACGAGTTCTTGATTATTTTGTCAATTCATACAGTATTACAGAAAACTTTTCACAATAATGTGCAGAAAAAAAATAATGTGTAGAAAAAATAGGGGAGTAACATCGTTTCTGTTGACAAATGTATAAGACTTCTCCATTTTTCCTTCATCTTTTTGAATTCACTACTATTCAGATTTTTTTAAATAAAATTTAGCTCCTTTGAAGAATTACTGATAGTTAATTATTAATCTGGCTTATATAAATAATCATGGGAAAATACATTCAGAGAATTGTTGAACAGTGTTAACAGTGCAAAATTTTTCCATGCAGCCATGCTTCATTCAGTTATGTTCGAGACACTGTTCTCTTCCTCACCTCCTTTCTCCTCCTGTCTTAAGCAAATGCAAAGAACAAACTCTTGCTCTAGTTGCCCTGTTTCGCTCTAAGCAAAAATACTGTGAGTCTCTATTGGACAAGTGCTACAATATTATTCATTGAGGCCAACAGTGAGAGAATCTGTTGGGGAAGGTATAGATGGCATAGAGACAGAGTGTTGGTCCTGTAGGAGAATAGCCAATGCTAGTACTGGAAGGAAACTTCAACTTTCAGTCTTCAGCTTCACCACATTTTTCTGACTTGACAAGCACACTAATGCTTTAAAGCTGTTGTTAGCTTCTAAGGGTTAGGAAAGATTGAAGGATTACCTCACAAAAGAACAAGGTAGTGGAACAAAGTGCTGTCATACTTTTCATGAGCCAGATCTTATATGTGTTTTGGCAAGACATTTTTCAGTGAAAGCCAGTGTTTTATCTTTATAGATATTTTCTGGGTTGTAATTGAATATTTTAATATTTGTTCAGTAAAGAAAACAGTTTTATTTTAAAAATACTAGAATTTGACTTCCAAAAATATTTTTCATCAAATTTGTGTTTTTATGTGCTTTTTTATTTTCCCTCTTTATCTCAATACTTGGATTGCTGAAGGGAGAAAAAATGTGTGTAATGTATCTGCTGTTTTTCACCAAGTCATGTTTTAAATTGCATTTCTGCTTTTATCTCACCTGTTTATTATTTAGGCTTCCAATTTCTGGGAAAACAATAAAATTTATCCCCTCAAAAATGTACCTCTTCACACATTATTCACACAATATAGAACTGAACTAAACTTTGCCCTTTTGTGAATCTCTGAGTAATTTATTGGAACTGAGAATGGTGATATCCCATTTTCCCAAGCAGTCTATAAATTCAAAATTCCCCAAATTTTTCCAAGATACCATGCGAATAGCTCAGCATTATACTATTCAAATATTTGAGAACTGATTTATTTCCTGATTGTTTTGGAGCTCAGTTAAAGTTTATAGGAGCTTTGCAGTTCTGCAGATTACCATAATTTACAAAACATAGAATCTACTATCAGTGAAGGACAGAAAGTTCAATTTTGGGCCCTATTATTCATCAAAAAATGTTCATGTTGATATCAACAATTTTAACAATGAAATAAAATTCCTAATAAAAATTTTCAAAGATCAGATTTTCTCAATTCCAGATATGTACACAGCTGTGATGTGACACCTGATGACTTCTTGTAATGTCTCTATCACATTGATTTTATTTTATTTTTTCTGAGAGTTCATTTCAAAACATAAATGCTGGCTAAATAGTTTAAAAGAAAACTGCTCTTTTGCATTCATGTCAATGAAAAAAACTGATTTTTTTACAGGAATATTTTAATGGAAAGTGTCTTAGGAAAACTGGTCTCTTTTAAATCTATTAATGAACTTTCAAAAAATTTCCTCTCACTGGTTTAAAACCCTTTAATTTCTAGCTACTTTTCAGCTAGTTGAGATCAAGTTTATCAGAAGTGCATTTGACTTAAAAAGTCAATCTTTGTGTTTCCTTTCTTTGATAACCTTCCTTATTGATATTTTTAAAGTTTACATACAAATAAATGGTTTAAGAATAGTTCACACACTGGGCCTCAGTTACTTAGCTGCTCTCCAGTTCACAGCATAGTTAAATGCGAAGTAAAGAGGAGTATGCAAGCGCAGGTCTCAGGTTGACAAATATTAAAAATTTCTCATGCAACCAGATTTACACTAACCCTGTGGTCATATACAGAGGTCATAATTGAACAAAATTTCCTGAGCTGTGACACACAGTTGTATCTCATCCTCTCATATGTCCATATTCAGGAGAAAGCAGACAGCAGGAAGTTAGATTTGTGTCCTTTTGTATACCCATATTCTCTGCAACCCATGTACCCAGGTGTTCTGTCCCTCAGATCAGCAGTGTGTGAGCTGCAGAAGTTATGTTTTTTTTGTGACTGGCTCTGTCTGACCAGCAGAACAAAGTTTCTGGTCTAAATCTGGAGAAACACTGTGACAGCATAAAAACTTCCAGCCTATGCATACTCAGAAGTCTATGTCCATCCAAGCAAATCAGTGGAAGAAGAGTAACCGATGCCATACTTTTTCATTAATTAATTCCCTCGTTACATGAAATACCACAAGTCATATGCTGTCTTCTATGTGCAGCAATTTGAGCTAGTAATGCTCATCTCCCAGAAGAAATATCTTAATTTTTAAGTAATGCTGTTCTAGAAAGGAATTTTCCATTACTTTGCATGGAATCAGATATTTATTTTGTGTAGAAGGGCTCAGGAAAATAAATAAATAAATAGATAAATAGATAAATAAATAAATACATGTTTCTAACAGCACATGCAGCTGGAATGTAAGAAAATAGGTTTCAAACTTTTCCAAATGCATTGATATATTTTATATACATAAATTTTTGAAAGCAGAAAATGGAATTCAGGTCTTCTTGCTCCTACCTAATTCAGCAACATATCTTTTCCATATTATCTTTTAAAGGGAAGAATAACAACTTCATCCCTTTCTGAGAGATCATAGAACATACATGAGATTTGTTCCACCTTCCCATGGATTATGCACATCCTTCTCTTCTGTTCCCTTTATCTATATATGAAGTTTTTGATTGTTATGGGAAGAACATAGCAATCTAAATTATCTGTATACACACCCAAACTACTCTTGTGCAGGCCAGACTGTCTTTGAATGCAGTGTACCTGCATTAATGGAGCAGCTAGACCATCACTACTTCAAACTAACAAATATAGCAGTTATAAACAGTTATTTAACAGTTATATAACAGTTATAAACAACTGTCCTCTTCAAAGAGTTGTATTTGGTATTAAAATGTTGTTTCATCCACCTTTCTATTATCCTTGATAACTAATTTTGAGTGTGTATGATGGTAAGCACTGGGTTGAGTAATGCAATTATGTCTTTACAGATATACTGAAAGCCAAGACTTTATTTTTCCGTTTCCCCAAGTATTGTTCATTTGTGCTATACTTTTCATGTCATTTAAAAACAGTAGTGAGTTAATGAACTGTTAGACTTAATGGCTTTATAATATCAAACCTGTATCCCTCACTGAAGTGTATGGAAAGTCACAGATCATGACATAACCTTTGGCATTGCTATGATCAGCTACATCCTTATGGTTACTTTCATTTTTAAAAACAGTAAGGGAAATTTAAAATGGTTTGATAGCCATTCTCATTTCAATATTTTCATGAGTGTTAAAAAGTCTCATAAATTCTCCTTTTGACTTCAGATAAATTCACAATTTCCTTAATGTTTTCATGAATACATATTTAAATTTTGAAATGACAGGTGTGAAAAAACAAACAAACAAAAAAAAAAAACAAACAAAAAAACCCACAAATTATTATTTTCTTCAGAGAAAGAAATTCTTCAGAATGATACCTGAGAAGTGATGTTATAGACGAGAAATTCATCCTAAGCAACATGGTAAGAAAGCCAGTTTTTTTCCCCACTGGGCAGAATACTTGGAGTAAACACAGAAACTTATTTGGCAACCAAAGATATTGCAAAAAATGACTGATGAAAATAAAATTTTCTTACTTCTCAGAAGAGGCACTAGAACATATTTAGAAGACTCTGGGGCATTCAGGTGCCAATGGAAAAGTGTAATCTTTTTAACATTTCCTTTTTACAAATTTGGAAGCATAATCTAAAAAGCATTACATTGCTATGAAGAAACATTTCTATTATGTAAATGTTGACATGACCATTCTTGAAGTGCCAGGGAGATGTGTGTGATTAGTAACTTGATATAGTTCATTGTGGAGAGAAGGCAAAACATTCATTTTTTTGTTAAGAGAGTGTCTGATAGGATGTACCATTAGCTAGAGTAGCGTTTTATGTTAGAGTGAAATATAATAGCGTGATCATTTATATGAATAAGAAAAATTACATTCCAAGAGTCATTTCCCATAGGTGCACACTTGTTCCCATTCATACTGAACAGTATGAAAATACATTCTTCATGTTTTTGTCAGTGTGCTGCTTGATAGAAAAGACATTCACACCCTTCTAAGCTGCCACTCAGAGGCACATAAAGAATGTTACAGCCTGTCTAAATGTCAATTAGAAATAATCACAATTTCAGTTACCTGTCTTGTCACTAAAACACTTAGCAGACTTTATTCTGTCTTTATATCATGGTGACTTGGGGCACGATCCTGACACTCTTATAAATCAGGAGATGTTGCACTGAAGTTGGCTGGGTTATACCCTCATAATCACAGTGTAAAGCAGAAAAAGAAATCAGATCCTTTCTTTATATGGACAACTCTGATTTTGCAATTTCATTAATTCTGTATTGTACTTTGGAGAGTATTCATATACAGTAATGTCAACGGTTTATGGGCTGGTTCAGTCCAGTTCCATGACTAGCAGGGCAGAGTAATCCACAGATCCGTGCCTTTGAAAAAGGGAAACGGGGAACCCCAAAATAATTGAAAACAGCAGCAATGATCTAAGGTGAAACAAACTAATTTACTAAATATAGTATCAGCAAAATATAATGAGAGAGAGTGTGCAAAAGGTGGATAGGCCTCACCACAATTCTGAGGTGAGAAGCACAGTCCAGTTGAGCCAATGAAGAAAAGCAGATGGAGAAGAGCAGACAGAGAAGAGTAGGCGAAGAAGAGAACATCAGGTGACCTTGCCAGGAGTTATGTCTCCTCGCTGACTGCAGAGCCCCTGGGGAATGTAGTTCTTCTCCTCCTCTGGACAGGCACCTGGAACTTGAGAATCAACAGTCAAACCCCTAGTGCATTACATGATGTTATGTTGTGGAATACTGATAACCAAAAATCATAAAACCATGACAAATAACTGGAGTTTGGTCAGTCAACTGATATGGAATTCTATTGTTTTTCATGTCAGACAGTAAGGGAAAGCTGACAGGAGATACTCCAACTGGAAATACTTGTAATTTCCAAGCATAAATACAGAAGCATCTGCTTCTGTCACCTGAAGTTGTGCTTCTGAGTTCTGACTTCAGCAGATCTATCAGTAGATACATTAGTGTCCTTTAAGTCAGGATCCAGAATTTCTAAGAGTAAAACCCTCAATTTTCACTTGGTTTGAATTCTGACTTTCATTTAAAGATTTCAGTAATCAATTCGTATATACGAACAAAAATGCATCCTCATCTTTTTTTTTATTCTCTACATGTCTGTCACACAGATCTAAAACTCTTTTCCACTCTTACTACCACTGTCTCATGGTTTAAAAAATCCCGTGCTCCGACCTTTTCCCCAAGTCAGTGAGCAGCCCTGTTCATTGCCATTCTTAAATTCAGGCTTTTCATTTGGTATTTCGCTGCCTGAAACACAGAGAATGGTTTTGTCACTGTGGATTAAAACAATTTAATTCCCCAGCAGGTATGTATAATTCTTGTGGTTGCTAGCTGCTTGCCGTAGTATTTAACAGTGAGTTAGTATGCCCATTATATTAAACACTGCATTTCTTGTCATTTGCTTTTCAGACAGGAATAACCAGTTTAATTGGAAGTATAATGCAGAAAAGCTGATGTTCAGGGACCCATAAGCAATTTCATATTTCTGTGAAAACTGTCCTTCTATTAGCTTAGGGGAATAATAATAATAATAATAAAATAATAAAACAAAATTAAAAAAAAAAAAAGTTACCAAGCTGAGTTAGCCTTTTAATATGTTTGTTATCATGTTTTGCAAGCCAGCAAATAGATTTGTTTATCTACACAGTTTTGTCATTTGAGCATGCAGCTGTCTCTGTCAAATGACTATGAGAATTTTTCCTCTTCCAGTGATTTCACTTTCCTGTAAGCCAAACTCAGGGTAATGAAAGATCTCACAGCTAGAAGGCACCATATTGGGCTTCCAAAAATTCAGCATATAATGTTTTCTAGTTTCAGAATTAGTGCTAGAGTTATATACACCAGTATCTAAAGGCTATGAAATAGAGAGGCTCAGTGTTCAATATTTTGTATGCATTTAAATCTCCATTTTGATTTTAGTTATCTCATTTTAAGATCCAAAGGCCTAGTTTCCTGCCATTTGGGAGCCTTTCTGTGCTCAGCTTTATATTCCTGCGACCTCATTTTCACACATTGTAACTGACTTCCCACTGACTTTGATCAGAGTTACAGGCCATTAGTATCACAGAAAAGCAGGATCCAGGCATTTAGAAATGTGTGCTGCACGGGAGATTTCTGAAGCTGGTGGACATTCAGCTATTAACCTTTCTAATATCCTGCAACTGTTTCTTTTGGTAAAAAAAAAAAAAAAAAAAAAAAAAGATACAGTCTATCTCATATGAATATCACAAGTACATTGAAGCTGGAGGCATAGGGAAGATTACAAGGTTATGGTTAATATGGTTATTCCCATGCAGAAACAACAAAATGATTGAAAATTGATGTATAGAGCCTTCCCTTACAAAGTGCAGCAGGTGCTCGATTCAGGTGCTCCATACACATTATCATAACTTGCTGCTCAACATTTTCAGCATCAATGAATGTCACTGCTTAATAATTTAACAGTCATATTGAAGTATTTATGAGTACAAGATGAAAATGCACCTTTTTTTTTTTTCTTTTCTTCTTTTTTTTTTTTCCTATGTAATAGTCACTTCTTGATGTCGAGTTGGCATCCTGGATAGATGCATATGTGACAGAAACATAAAATAAATAAACAAGTAAGTAAATAAAGAAATAAATACTTACATACATAAATTTGGGTATACCTGATGTTAAAACAATCTGGCCGTGCCTCATGCCTTCTAAAGAGAAGTAGCCAGGATTCATACTAAAATCTGCATTTAAAACCCTGGGTTCCATGTTTCCTTCCTGATTCCAATACTGAATTGTTCTGTGGCCACACACTCAACTTTCTGCAATTCTATGTCACCTCCAGAACTGGTTGCAGGCTCTAGCCTCTAAAATGCAACTGATGACATTCACAAAACACAGTGCATTTTTTGAATCAAAGCCCCCTGAAAAATACATAAATTTATTATGAAATATAAATTATTTTCTACACAATACTAAGCTGAAACTGTAAAATTTTGGCTGTTTTTATTCAGACCATCACGTTTGACTATAGAAAGATTTTAGGAGTGGGGAAAAAGTTATCTGTTAGAATATAAATTCAGAAAAGCAAATTAAAAACAAAAATAATAATCAATTTTTTTTTTAAGTGTATTTTAAATATTGTCAGTATAATGGGCAGTGAATATCAGATTATTTTTCTTAATTTCCCTCCTTCTGTTATCTGTAATCCCATTTCTTACTTTGGTACCTGTACTAATAATTTCAATATACAATATTAATTCCAACTTATATTAATATATCTAGATATTGGTATATAGATAATGTCATTGCTTTAGCGCATGTTCAGAGTCTGTTCACCTATGTATGGTGAACAGTGTCTGTCACATTCAATCCCATTTTACAGTCTCTCAATAACATATAATCCTGTTCTAACTGTGCAACTGGGCCCATAAAATCAAGATTCTTCTCATAATTAAAGTCTTCTGATAATTTGACAAGTCAGCTGCAGTGAAGCACAATGCATACAGTTGTACAAGAAGATGCAAGTTGTAATGAATGCACTGGACAGCTGGCATGTGAAGCAACAGAAATAATGATAACTGTTCAGATTTCCTTCTGAGTAAGTTTATTTTGAAGTGATGAAAGTTTGAGTATGATGAAATAAAAATATCTGTGGGAGCTCAGGACAGGGATGCTGTAAAAAAAAAAAAAAAAAAAAAAAAAGGAAACAAGGCAGTTACTGAATGGAAAGGGAACTGCTCATGCCCTACGTGAGATTACAATAGTTAATATTTGTTTTACAAGAGCTGCTCTGAAAGTAATGCCTCCTATTTTATTATACTGGCATCAAAGGCAGATGTTGGTGGTATGGCAGCAGATTTTGAACCTTCCCATGAATATCCCATTACATTTTGCTATCATATGACAGATATGGCAGCATAGGAGCAGTCTGACAAAATGGTGCCTGACATGGGAGCATGTATGAAGTAAAGATGTATCACTGAATTCCTTTATGTGAAAAAAATTGCATCCATTGACTCTGAATGAACTTGAAGAATGATTATGGAGATGAGACAGTGGTTGTGAGCACAGTGAGACAATGGACGGTGCATTTCAGCAGTGGTGACAGACAAGAAAAACAAAACACATTCCAGACAGCCATGCTGGTTTTTATAAGCATGGCATGCAAACTCTTGTCCATGGCTGATGAAAATGCATAGCTAATACTGGTAAATATTTTGAAAAATAGTGTAATAGTGTAGAGTTTTGTAACCGAGAATGTGCTCTATGAAACGGTGTTATTGTGCTCTTTGTCTTAGTTTCCATAAATTAGAAGCATTACTTTCAGAGCAACCTATTAATGTTAGGTTCTTTTATTTTTTATCATGTTATAATAAGTTCTCTTTCAAGAGTGCTCAAAGAAAATTAGAACATTTGAGTACATAGAAAAATAAATTGGATAAAGAAACAACTCTCCAGTTAAACTGGAACAGTTTTTTTTTAGTTATCAGTCTTTAACTTTTTCTAAAATATTTTTTGCCCAGATTTTATACCTTCCTCTGCTGATTTTGGATACCAAGGCAAAAAATAATCCTTTGCACTTCCTGGCCCTCTTAACACCAGAAAGGAGAATTAAGGCTGATAGTTGTGTGGGAATTTCTAGAGATCTCTGATAAAGAAAAAACAAACAACAACAACAACAACAACAACAAAAAACAACAAAAAACACTGTTACAGTAATTATTGCTAACACTTTAAAAAAAAAAAAAAGAGTTAAGAAATGTCAATCACAAAAGAGTTTCATTAGGGAAGCCATAGCTTACCCAGACATAGCTTACCCAGAGTTGTTGTAGTTCAGAGCCGCACATTTAAAGAGCTAGTTATCTTTAGTTCTCTCCCCTTTCCAAGACATACCGGTTGAGGTCTCTGTAAATAGGCAGCCCTTCACTGGGTGCAAATTAACAAGTTATATCTAGTGTCAGAGAGGACTATACAGTTAAGCAATGCTTCATATCAGTTGGCTACTTTTCTAGGTGCTGAAATGAGAGCAACAAGAGTTAAACTACTTTTGTGTATATAATGAAATAGCAGAGTGAAAACGGAAGTAAAAACTGAAAAGAGCACCATTACTATAAAACGGTAAAAACATGTAAGATCCAAAATAGTTACCAAAGGTGCTGCGGAACACTTAACACATATAAACATATCCTATTAGAGTGTTAGAAGTATTATTTCTTGACTGGTGTCAAAATATATACAATGTTCACTAGTTTTGGGTAGAAAATTTTGGCACAAGCTTTAAGAACTCTATGATCTACTTGTCTCCTATTACATTATAATACTGTTACAGGTCCTATTACACTGATGTAGGTCGAATATATATATATATACAGAGAGAGAGAGAGAGCCTTTGTTTATACTTATCAACCTATGTGTGATTTTGAAACTCCTTGAACTTATAACTAGGCCAACAGTATTCTCAGGATATAATCTCGATTAATTTTTGCAGTTGCTATTCATTTCTGTTTACGTCCTCTATGGTAAATGAATGCCTGTTGAGCTGTAAAATATATTTAAGGGTTCCTTAAATGCAAAGGGGGAAAAAAAAGAAAAAAAAAAGTTTATTATCAGGCTGTAAATCACATGGTCTGTTAAGCAGATCTATAGATTCCAAAGAACCAGACTCAGAAGTCATTAGAAGTATAATCTGAAGGTTTATCTTTAATCCTTACCTGTAATTTTTCAATAAAAACATTTATATAGTGAATGGAGGATTACAGGGTGTTCTCTACGGGCACAGAAATGCAAGTTCATTCAGCCATATGTTTCGTTAAGATCGAACTATGAATAGTTAAGTATTTGCTGTGATTTAGCTAATGTCTTTTACTATATAAGATGCAATCTAATTCACTGTGAGTGCTTATAAGGGAAAGAGACACAAATGATTAGATACTAAGCTTTTTTTCTTCATTTCATGTTGCTAAAGCTGTCTCTGGAGAAATAAAAAGTTTTTTTCTCTTATTTCTCATAATGGAGATCTAATGAGATCTTTAATCATTATCATGAATTTTTCCCTTATGTTCTGGATTTTAAAGTCATCATTCTTTCCCAGTCATGAAATTCTATGGTATCTCTATTGTGTTATTTCTCTAAAATAAATTCAAGAACTCTTTTTTTTTTTTCCTCTCAAGTTTTTTTTCAAGAAGTCTTATTTTAGACTGGTTAACCCCTACAACTGGAACCAAAGCAACCAAGAATCATCAGACACTTGTTACTGGATAGATCAGGCAGTCATTGAGAGAAACATTTTCTCACATCTATAAATTTGTTAGAGAGACTTTTATGAATTGCATACATGAAACGACCATTAAAAAACAGTCTACTTCTGCTACTTGCAGTTATTCTTTTTGTTTCAAAATAGCGATAGTGTTAACTTTCTCCCTTAATTTGTTTGCATTGCAATCTGTATCTCTTTTAAGATTACACTAAATTCTTACAAAAAAATACAAAATCCTGATTTTTCTGAAGAACTCCATTTTCAGGTCAACTTCTAGATTTCTATAAATGTCCTGCAGATAATGCAAACAGTCTGGAATATTTTTCCATTTGTCCTGAGAGATATGACTCATGTGCAGCATTCATTTTTTGAGCTATAAATATCATGACATTTTCGCTAATATTGTGTTATACATTGAAGCCCTCAATTTCCCAGAAGACGGTTTTATTGTTCTTTTGTTGTTTTTCTGCTGCTTTATTCCTGTTTTTCAGGCAAAGTACTCCACTGAATGAGAAATTTCAGAAATGGAAACAATATACATTGTTCCAAAAGTAATGTCTGCCATTTATTTCTGTGGAAACTACAATAGATACAAAGAGGACAATAACACTATTTCATAGAGCAAATTCTCAGCTACAAAACACTGATTTTCAGCATAGTCACCACCACTTACTTCCTCCAGCCATGAACAAAATCCTGCATGCCACTCTTGTAAAAATCTGCATCAGCAGAGTTGACCCATTGTTGCTGTCACCAGTGCTGAAACACACCATTCACGACTTCATTCTGTTCATATCCACTGTTTAGTCTCCATAATCATTCTCCAAGGTTGATGGAAGTCAATGGATGCTTTTTTTTTTTTTCTACATAGAGGAATTAAATTCCACACCTTTGCTTCCTGTGCTCTTCCATGACAGAACCACTCTGTCTTTCTACTGCCATCTGCCACACAGCAGCAACGTGTGGTGGAATATCAATGGAAAGGTTCAGCTTCTACTGCCATACCACCAACATACTCCATTGATGCTGTGGGCCAACAAAATAAAAAATATGAGGCATTTCTGCTGAAGTGATCCTCGTATTTCTGTAAAAGAGTGTGTGTTAATGAACAGGATTCAAATAAACCATGAACATGACCATGATTCCTAGCTCTGACATTGGCTTTCTGAAAGATCTTAATTCATGTCCTCTGCTCCCTAGCTGCAAAATGAGGACAAAGATATTGATTTCTTCTGCTGAGCACTTGAGATTTACTCAAGAAAAATTGCCATTCAAAAGGTACTTGATGGTGCTGATGTTAAACTCCATATGAAGAGCACCAGCATTTTGGGGATCACGTACCTGACAAATAAGCTCTATATTTTTTATTGCTACTTTTCTGTAATACACAGTCACTAAAAAATGAGAAATCATTACTAGTAAGACTGAAGAACAGTACAAAGAAGCAGATTTTCCAGGGTTTTATCACAATTTTTTTAGTCTTTTCCACAGAGAGGCTAATAAAAAATATATTGGGTGTGGCGATTAGAGAAATTAAGTTGAAACATATTCAGCTTATTAAGTATTTAATTTTGTGCATAAAAGGAAAAATCATTAACGCATTTGAATGCAAAAGGGAAAAAAATATGAAAAAAATGTAGGGGGAGAAAAAAAAAAGCAGTGTACATAAATGATCTGATATCAGTCTCATAATCTGAAGGTCGTGAGTTCGATCCTCACATGGGGCACCACTTGTTGCCTTGAAAGTGGCAACCCCAATTAGTGTCCCTTCGTAAAGTGCTCTGACAGCCCCGGCCAATCACACACCTTTTATGACACCAATGCGGTGAGTGGTAAAATGGCCATTTAATGTGTGGCGTAGTTCGCTTATATACATGCCCCGTCTTCGTTAACGCCCCTTAAGCACGCTTCATAAATCAATCACAGAGCAGAGGAGGGCCTATCGCGTCACATCCTGATTCCCTGCTTATTTGCCTTATACAACACCTATGCTATTCTTAAATGTTGAAATAACCTTACTAAACTTGTGCTGTTATTTCATAAGAAGACCACTACACAGTGAGCTCAGTTGTGCAGGTGGTTTAAAAAAAACAAATATGCACATGAACACAAAACCCACAGCTGGTTGTTTCTTAGCAGTTTTCATTGAAGACTAAGACATCAGCTAAGACATTCACAACTGTTTTGAGGGCACAAAATTCACAAAAATTACTCTTTTAGTGAAACTGATTTACTCTAACTTCCTCACCATGTATAGCACCCTTCTTACGTAAAGGTTGTCAAGTAGGTAACTCCAGCCAGCAAACAATTCACTTAAAAAGGGAGAAGTGAACAATCTGATACCGTTAGCCTCAGAATTTTCACTCTTGTTTAGAAGCAAAAGATCAAAAATTATTTTGTGCTGTGGTTGCACTCATAGTCATCGCAAATTCACACTAGAAATTGCAATTTACAACTTCAGCAGATTTCTTACATATACAGTTTTAACAGTCACATAAGAACTTGTTTTTGTTTGATAGCCTCACCTGAATCACTGCTTAGCCACAGGGACAAAAGAAAGCATTGCTGGATGCGAGGAAGAAAGAACTTTAGAACATTGTATTTAGTGATACTGAAACTGTAACAAGGCTACCTTCTAGTCAACTTGTACTTATTTCCTCCAGGGAGTGATGTTTTATTAAGTCACAGTGTGCAAGTGCCTCAAACTCTCATTCCAATGAAATTATTCCATCACTGAATGTACTCTGCAGTCAGAATTTCATCCTATTTTTCCTCTTTGTAATCAGAAATTTGTTGTTTTTCTCTTGACAGATTCCTATGCTATTAAACTGCTGTACCTATGCAATCATATTATATACACTCATTCCTAGTGTTTCTGTAATTCTGCACATTTCTCCACATCTTATTTGCAACATATCATATCTTTCTGATAATAGGTGCTCCCTAACAGTCGTGCAAAGATTTCAGAAGTTTCTGCATGGATTCTTAATGATTTCAGAGAATTTTGGGTGGATTAGGCACTTGGAGAAACAAATCCTTCTTTCATGGAAATCAGCCACCAAATCTGAGCTGTGATAGGGTCAAGTCAGTACTTGTATCATTTTGTTACTCCAAAGAACAATGCCATTGAGGACAAAAAATGATTTTTGTGTCCTTGTCATACATTACAATCTCATATCTAATTTGTGGTCCATATCATCTCTAAATCTATTCCAGCATGTCTGCCTGCTAGGAACTTTCTTCCTATTGACTATATATTTGTACTATCTTCCCATGAAAGTATTATACTGAATTTGTCCAAGCTAGTTCCCCCCCCCCTTTTTTTTATTTTACTTTTTCCTATTTAAAATCTTTCCTTTATTGTTGCTGCTTACAACCTTTCACAATGACTTCTTTGTGGTATTGCTCTACAGAGTATTCAACTAAAATCACAAACAATTATTATAAAAGAAACTATTTTAATTTCTAAGCTTTTAGGAACCATTTTTAGTCTTTTCTGTGCTTTGTGATGTTCCATAATCCACTGACTTTTAACATTTCCCTCTTGAAGGAATCTGGCCTACTCGACAGGAAGCTTTAATTGGAGAAGAAGAATCTGCAGAGCTGAAATGCTGGTTCTAATAGGAGTGTGATTTTACAATGAGAAGGTTGAAATGTTGCAGGGAGAAAAATGCTCATTATCAGAAAAGTGTCTGAATCCCAAAGGGTATGTATTTCACCAAAACCAAACCAAACCAAAAAAAAACACTAAAAAGAAAACAACACCAACAGGTTGTCAGGGAAGAAAACTGATAATTTATTAGCTCTTAATTGCAAATTAACAGTTAATAGTATTTTTCCATTGAAAGTCCTAGAAGGAGTATAAAAAATGTTTTTCTTTCTATAATGTTACCAAACTAAGAACATTTCAAATTGCTGCTATAATTATTGAAATTCAAAGAGGCTTTCAAATGTTAGTTTTATGCATTACTATGCATGTATTTTATTTGACAAACATTGGCAGAGATCACTGATTTCCCCGACACTTGTTCTTTTGTAGGATGTTGAGAGACAATGAAAGATTTGCATGGATGTCAGTGTTATATTTCTATTTGGATGCTTGAGATATATAACTGAATGTCTGAAACCTGGATCTGCTTTCATTAATTTTATCTAATTTAACATAACTTCTTTCATGATCTAAAAAGTCATTGCAGATATATGGCCTCTTGCCTTATTGACTGCAGAATAAAATAATTTCTTCAGAATATCCATTTAAAACTTAAACTGCCATGCTAACTTTTTTCCAAGTCTGACTTTTGTTACCTTCTAGAAAGTATTAGCACTCTAGCATCTTCTGAATTAATGGTATTACCTTGCTCATTGCAAGCAACAAGTCATGCAGAGAGATTTCTTTCAAGTGATGTTTTTAATTAGATCACCACAGTCCGAAGTCTTCATATCTTTCCATTACTCCAAAGAATCATTTTAGTTCAATTTTATAGAAAAAAACAAAACAAAACAAAAAAACAAAACAAAACAAACCATGCATTTCCTCTTACCAAGAACTGTTACTGCAGCAGGAGAGAAAGGAATATGTCTTCGCTGCTTCTGTGTTGTCTGAACTTCCCACTCATACTTTCTCATTTTATTTATCAATTGTTATTGTTGAGAGGAATGTCCTCTTTGGGACTGGAACCACCAATTGCTATTGAGAGAGTCTAGTACACTGTCTTCATCCAGTTAATGCCTCTTCTTGTTTCAGTACAGAAACAGTGCATTCTGAAAGGGTCACAGTTTCAAGGTATGTGCTTGAATATTCACAATCCAATCCAAGAGTTCAGTCAAGCAGAGAACAGAGATTATTTATTTATTTATTTGTTTATTTTGAGGTCATGAGTATTTAGACAATTCTTTTTAACTCCTAGGCACTGTTTCCAATGTATGGATATTTTGTCATTCATGCTCTGAAGTAAAATAGAAATTTAACTAGAGTGATGGACTGATTAAATTAAGAAACATCAATCATCCATCATTAACACTTATTCTTAAGGATGTAAATTAAATTATTTTTAGACCAGATATTAAAGGTAGATTTACACAATGTTACATATGAGGGTGTCTTGCTCCAATTTATAGGAGGGAGAAGAGGTTCTTTGAAATATGCGTACCCGGCGTGAGATTAAGAAACAGCAGTTCAAATGTTGGTCCGACCACTTTATTACAAATGTTAATAAGGGAGATGGAGAAAGGGGAGGACGAACACTATTACAGATTGGGGTGATGGGGAAGGGAAGGCAAGCAATAGAAAAGATAGGAAGAAGCAAGAATTGTGTAAAGCAGGGATAGTCACAACCAGGATCCAGCAGAAGTCCTGTTACACGCTGTTCTGATGGTCCGAGGCCGAAGGGCAGGAGCAGCGAGGCCGGTCTTGGGCAACGAGAGGATGCAGGAGCCGGGTGGGTCCAGGAGGAAGCCGCAGAGTAAGTCCAGGAGGAAGCAGCAGGTCTCAGGTAGCAGGCCCAGGGAAGTCCGTAGTGAGGGATCTGATGTCAGACACCCCATCCTCATGGTGCTTGGACCCTCTTTTATCCTCTTTTTTTCCTGCCTACGTGACATCCCTGGGTGCTCGAGCAAGAGTCATGTGCACACCTCCTGAGATTGTCACCTTCCTCGAGATAAGCCCACATAAAAGACGGTTTCCCGGCCATTAGCAGCAACTTATCCCTCTCTCGTAGACCCTGGCCTTGTCCATCTGTGCTCCTTAAAGGATTTCACAACCCTTTAGCTAGGACCTGTCCAGCAGTGTCCTCCAGACAGATTTCTCTCCTTTGCCTGGACTTTGCCTGGACTTGTTCCTCAGCAAACTTTGAGTCAATGATATAAAAGAATAATCTCTTACAGAGGGCAACTTTATTTTAATGTGTGGAATGTCTATACTTTCCTTTATTTTTCTCCACTGTCAAGGCAATGAAGTCCTCTGATTCCAATGCTATAATCCCCAACAATTTCTGAGTGTATATGGGTTTCTGCAAAATTTTGTAAGCACAAATCCCAGAATGAAGTTTCTAAAGGAAGTAGTTGATCTCATTAGGAAAGAAGAATTTATGCTTATTGTTTGCAGTTTTACTGTTTATGAAACCCTTGAAATAAAAATTGCTCAAAACTTACCCTCAGCTAAAGTTTTCCACCATTTTTCCCTAAAGTAAACAAGAATAACTTCTGATGTTTTAAATTTTAGTAGAACTCCTTAAAACATTGAATATCATTCTTACTATGCTCTCTGTGCTCTCTCAAACCTGCTACTTCATACTGCACCATTTCCCTTCTTCATTGAACAACAGTAGCAAGTATTTTTTCATTTCCTCATTGTACATTGCTGGTTTGTTCATCCTCATACTGTGTATAAGCTGCCTTCTGCAGTGTGGTTGGTACAAAAGGGAACATTCCTTCTTCTTCCTTTTGGTCTTCAAATAGCCCATTTGCACTAGCAATTACTGAGTGAATTGTTAAAACATCTTAAAATAACCTTTGAGTAAGGATCTGCATCTTAATTCTTACTTTCTATGTAACCATGAAAATTTTGTGTTAAGAAAAATGTTTTTGTGGAAAGAAACAAAAATCAATGTATCAAATTTGGATTAAGTTGGTGCAGATGTAACAATACCCGAGTAAACAATGTGTAGTAATTCAGAAATGCTGTAAGTCTTTCAGTCAGGGCCATTTAGCGTCGTTAGTCGTCTTGCTTCTTTCACCCAGAATCCAATATTCATACATTTCACAACTTATATACACATAGTACTTGGGAGAGCTGTGTGGAAAATGAGGTGAATGAACGTGGAAGTGGTATCATTCTAAATTGTCTAGTCTTGTGACAGTTATCAGAGTAATTTTACTTTTTAACTTCAAAAGCATTGACTATGGCTATTCAGCATAACATATATATTACATAGAACATATAGAAAATATAAATGATGAAAATGACTTTAGAAATATTGATGTCGAAAGAAGACTAGAGTCCTTTCTAGAAAGGCAGGTAGATGATTAACTGAGCAAAAGGACTGTTTTGCTTAGAGCCTTTCATTTCAGCTCTGAGGAGAAATTTTACACATTACATTTTACAACAGAAGGAAAAGGTTTATCAGCAATTAAATCAATTATCTAATAAATATTGTTATTGCCTGGAAAAACTACACTGGCTGCAGATTAAGTAGTCAGAGCATAAAGACACTAAGAATTGCCAAGTTCTGCCAGTAGGTGAAGAGTTCAGAGAAAATGAAAAGCAGTAGAGTACTCTGATTCTTCTCCTTGTATAAGTATGCATAGTATATACAGATTCATATTCATTATTGGTTGATTTTTAAGATTATTTCCAATTGAAATATTGCTGTAAATATTTAAACTGTTGTTATAGATAATACCCTACAGAAAATAATGTTGAATTCACCGTTACTTGTGCAGAGAAAAGCACAATACTTATTCAAGGAAAGAAATTGTAACCTCTATTTCTGTGTTTCCTTGAACAACGAGGGTTCTGGGACTTGCAGATCATCATCTATCATGGTCTTCAGCTTAGAGCACTTACCCATTAAGCAGAAGATACAACATTTCTTCCTCTGAGACTATATCTATACTGCACACAAAGTTGTCTATTCATGAAAACACATTCTTCTCTCCAGCAGCTGTGAAATGTAAGATACAAAACAAACAAACAAACAAACAAGCAAACAAACAAAAAACAGACTTTGAGACATGGAACAGAATATACCCTCCAATTTGCTAGCCGTAAGTGCTGCAATACAGCTTTGCTTCAGGAACATTCCTTTCATTCCAGCCAGCCCAGAATATGGCTTGTGAATTAGGGCATTTTCTGGGGCATATGTGGTCTGTGTCTGAAGTCCCCAGAGTATGAGTATCACATGGATACAAGTCTCTTTCTTCATGGACAATTGCTTCTATACTGAACTGTCATTATTTTTCTTCCTCCTTTCAAAAAAATCCATTTGTAATTTATTGCACCTCTTACTGTGGAATAAGTTCAACCCCTTGGTGCATGTGAGATTATCTTCTCTAAGGACTATGCCAATTTTCTTTTTTACTTTCTTGAGCTTAGGTTGCTGTAACTTCCAAGGTGCTCAGACTGGAACAGTAGAGTTTAGAAGCAGATTCACACATGCATGAACATTTTTTTAATAAAAGCATGGAAGTAGCTAAATATCTTTTTGCTATAATTCTTAGATTAAGGACCTTGTAAATTGAAGAAAGCAATCAGTGAACTCCTCCATTTAAGAGACAAAGAAAGAGGAAAGAGAACAGAACTGTTTTATGCATGTTTTTCTTTCTATTTCTTTTTTCTTTCAGCCATCTTCCCTCTTAGTTTTTCCTCTTTATCTTTGTTTTCTCTAAACAGAGAGAAAACAGACAAAGCCTCCACAAACTTTGTCTTTTTCTTCAAATTTGATTATTTTTCAGCCCACAGACACTACCCTGCAGAAGTCCTTGGGCCTGGGAAACAGAGATGAACATTTGGATATCTCCCTTCAAGAGCATAGCTGTGTCCTCTTTATGCTTCTCAGAAAACTCAAAAAAAAAAAAAAAAAAAAAAAAAAAAAAGTATTTATTAAAAAAATAGAATCCAAAGTGAAGACTAAATACATTTTCTGTGTCATATAATTAGGAAAAAAAAAAAAAAAAAAAAGAGACAAGCTCAACATAAAGGTGATTGAAAAGGACCCAAGGAGATTAAGGCTCACTAGTGCTTGAATGTTTCCTAGTAGCTCTGACCCATAAAGGATAGTTGGTCCTTCAAACACTGCACAGAAGGCAGATGCCTTCAATACTGTCTGAAATCTGAAAAGCAGAGTATATGGAGTATATGCTTATGTACTGTTTTCAGGCTGATGTGATGATTTCAGTAGCTACCTGAATTAAAGGGAGGGGAGGGGAGGGGACAGGGGAAAGGAAAAGGAAAAGGATATACAAAAACAAAGGAAAGGGGAAGGGAAAAAGGCAAATAAAAGATTAGTATTGTTTATTTCAAAATGTAGTAGAGGAGATAATGTAATTTCAATCCTAATTAGGAAAGACAGCTCCTGATCCATCTATTTCTCTTAAATACACTGCCAACACCACAACCAGCATTCAAAGAGCAAAGGTTACATACAGTTATTAAACAGGCACTTGATTTTCATGGTACACTTTATTATCACTTCATTACCAAAAGTTTATTTTATTGTTATTATTATTATTATAATTTGCTTTTAGTTATCTGAGTAACTAAGTAAGAATTTAGGAAGACCTAAAATAGCTGGACTTATGGTGCTTAGATACATGAAGGAGAACTGTGTACTGTTTGCAGTATTTATATTCATTAGTGATTCTTTTCTTTGTATCATTTTCTATTGCTTCTCTGTTTTGAATACTTTTCTCATTATAAAAATGTATTTTCATCTTCATCAATCTTTTTCAGAAAAATATGCAATACAACAATTTGTACATAATATACTAGAAACCCAGAATATTGTTTCCAGAATGTTTATTAATGAAGTATTTTACTTTAGGTACATCAAAAATATATCAATGCATTAAAAAAAAAAAATCTGAATCCTAGTGTCTGCAGCCTGCCTTGTTTGTAGTGGTGATGGAGTGTATTTCCCAGATTTCAGAAAATGCGTGTCTTCAAGTCAGACAATATCTGAGAGAGTCCTTGAATGCCATTGCATTCTTTTATAGTGGCACTGATCCTAATCTGGGAGTTTCACATCAAAAACATGATTATGTATGAATAAGTCTATTTGTTAGCTTAATAAAGAAAAAAAGAAAAAGTATTTTTGGCTTTTGCCATTGGTATTAGCAGTGTCCAAATTTTCTGAATTCCTAATTTATTGCCATTGCTTTTTTTGATATGGAATTTAAATCACACAAATCTAGCCATTATGGAAAGATACATGAACTTGCCTTCTCACCTTAAAGTAAAAAAATATTCTGAACCAAGAAAGGTATAAGTCTTTCCATCATCTCTACAATAGAGGCTTGAAGCTCCTATAATGCATTTGCTTTTCCACAACAAAATTGTGCTATTCCATTTGTCTTCTCTAGGTGCTCGTACACAGTACTTCTTTTGCATACACAGTATCAACTGTGTTTTATTTCTTGTCTTAAGCTGACTGACACCACACTCCAAGGACACTAAGAAAGAACATGTGTTCTCTGCTGCCCCAAAAACAAACCACTGGGGGAAAAATAACTGCTAATCATCCAGTAATTATTTCTAATGTGACAAGAAATCAGGTGAAGAGATTGCATGTGTTTTATGGTTAGTACAATTTGGACTTGAGGAAGGAAGGTTACCTAATACACATTTAGCATTAGTCAGAAACAAAGCTATTGTTAATTCCCTGCAGATTCTCTTACTATGGCAACCCAGCAAGATAAAGATGAAAAGAACTCACTATCTTTTGCTGTTGCTGTACAAACCTTCATGCAGTTTTCTTTTAAATGCTTTCAATTAAAGCTGCTTGACAGCTGTTTGAAAACTTGGAGGAAAAAAAAAAAAAGCCACAAAAAGTAGAAAGTGAGATTGTAAAGATTACCGATGATAAAAAAAAAAGTCAGGATTCATCTCTACTTTCCCTCTTCTGTCATTCCTTTTTCGTTCCTGCTTTCCTTTTTATTAATATTTTGGTGTTTAGCATGGTGCTTACTGTAACTAAGTGTTAATTTGTTCTTTGGCATGTTACACTGAGATGAACCTGATTAATTAAAACAGGAAGCACCATCCCTGAAGCACAATGAGTGGTGCATTGGTGTTGATGCCTTGGGTTCTGTATATAATGAGTCTCTTAGCTTCAGGCAAAGGGAGACTGCATGCTCTCCCATCTCTGGTGTGGAACAGAATTAAGCATTAACTCTGTAGCAGACCCCTGCTTATCAGCAACCTTGCTATTACTACACCGACCCTGATGTGCATAAGCAATATTTTCATCCACTTCCCAAGAGATTTATCTAGCTGTTGAAGTAGAAAATGAATATTTTACAGTTCACTTGTCTGATCAATTACCTACAAGCTGCTGCAGTATTTTATAGCCAGTGGGAGAGCTGTGTAGGTGATGATAGAGAAATCTGGAGGGAATCTGTTAGCCAACTACAAAAAAGAGACTAAAATTGTGAATGAGCCATCAGTAACAGTCCTTTTGTTTGTAAGGATCTATCAAGAAATTACAGTGTAACCAATTAAAGTACATAAATTATAATCAGTAGAATGTGAATTCCAGAGGTGAAGAAATTTGATTGCTTGATTGGAGGGTAATGAAGTGCAGAGATGATTCAAAGCCAAACTCTTCTCAGTGAAACATCTCCCTCAGTGCTTTATTTGCCATTTTTGTCTTTTAGATAATTGGAAGAAACTCTTTCCTAGAGACACTTTGGAAATTAAATGAAATTAAAGTTAAACTTCATACACTTTGTAGTCAAGACATTACTGATCATAACACAGAAAGTTTCAACAGCCTAAGTTCCCAGAGGTTTATTTTAATAGGAAAAAATTATGTTGGCAATTCATTTTAAGAACTTTATACATGATAACTTGAATAAATGTCATGGTTTGGACTGAGATATTCTCTTTGTAGAGGCTTACATGATGCTGAGTTTTGGATTTTTGATGAAAATAATGATGACAACACACCAGTGTTTTATTTGTTGCTGCACAAAGCCAAGGATGCTTTAGGTTCTTACGCTGCCTTGCCAGTGAGGGCCTTGGACACGCACGAGGACTAGAAGGGGACAGAACTAGGACAACTGACCCAGACTGACCAAAGGGACGTCTCATACCATATGGCATAATGATGAACTGTAAAAGTTGGGGCAAAAAAAGAGTAAGGGAGAGATGTTTGAAATAATGGCATTTGTCTTTCCAAGGAAGCATGATGCAAGATGAGCCCTGCTTTCCTGAGAGTGGCTGAACATCTGCCTGTTGATGGGGAGCAGCAAATGAATTCTTGTTTTGCTTTGCTTGTGCATGCAGCTTTTGTTTTACTTTACTTTAAATCACAACAAATAATTTAGTGAAATCCCTCTTAACTGTTTGTATATGAGTGATATTTTCTCTCTGAACTACTGAATGAAATTTTATTCTTTTAATTACAGAATGAATTGTAGCAAGTTCAAACTCTTTGAAAATGGTAAAAATATAAAAAAGTAACCTAGAGGATTCACAAGATACTTTGTGTTTGTCTGTTTAAAATTCCTCCAGTTTGACCCAAGAGATAAGTTTGAAGATAACTTTGTATTTGTAACAAGAAAATCAAATCTGATTTGGCTGGTGATAACAACAAATATCACTTAGATAAAATGAGTTCTAGGCTTCAAAATCTAAAGCAAAAATAAATATGTGTTTGGTTAAAATTTGTTTACCACATTGATTTTTTTTTTTATTTAGTCTACAACATCATCAAGAAGTAAACACTGTAAATACATGTAAATGCTGCCTGACTGTGGAGTAGTGGCCTCTTATTACATGCTTCATAAATTGCAGGTACTTTCATATTATTGTTTAGTGCTTTTGAGTTTTAGCTCTTTGTATATCTTTTTATCGTGCTTTTATCAGTGATTTCTAAGCACTGGAAAATGAACTAAGGAATGAATTTGATTTTTCTGTAGTTTCCTATTTTAAGTAGTCTTTGAATTAAAATTAATCAAAATCCAAAAATAAAAAACCTGCTTTAAATATAAATAAGAATTTAGGGAATGAACAGCTGCATTTATCATTAGTATCTGTTACTCTCTAAAAAACAAATATTACACACACTTTATCCTAAGGGAAATACAAAGTCACCTTCTGTATTATTATAAGGCTGTTACTAAAATGTCATCTGTAGATGACATTCATTGCCCTTCCCCTGTCCAGCAAAGGCATCACTCCATCATAAGTCAACTCTTATGTTTTGTGGCTCTCTATGAGTGTGAAACATTACACAAATGAGAGTGAAACATTACACAAATGAACTTTCCTATGGAATTCAGCCTAATTCCCCTTCAACTGTGGGATGTGGGTACCAAAAATTTAGCAGTGCCACAGACAGCTTTTCCACCCTGTTGGCTTTTTTGACTTGTTCAGCCCTGAATTGTGTAAATTCACTAAGCTTCATTCATATCCACATGAAGTTATTTTTTCTTGTACATTACACTTACATCTTCTGTTGTCCCCAGATTTACAGAAAATTCTTCCTTCAGGATTGGTCATGGTCACAGGAAGACAGCTCTCTCATCTAAATGGAGGAAAATGTTCTCACAATAGTCATAGAGCAGAATAGTCTCCTCATTGTCATAATACCAAGAGGACCTGTCACAAAACATAGTGAATTCAGGGTGAGAAAATACGCTTTACTCCTCCACCTCAAGCTGAGCCACAATGAAGCCAGGGTCTCAGGACCACCCAGGGCTGATGGGCTGTGGGCAGCAGGGACCATTGCTCCATTCTACTGCTTGCAGCAGAGGTTTAGCAGCTCAACAGCAAGACCTAAGTTTATGGTGCTTTCATCAGCCCTGCTTCCACTTTTTCCACATTGACATTTAACTATGAAGTGTGTAGAAATATGTAGAAAGTAGAACGGAGTGCAAGGCAAGTCCTTCCTGAAGGCCAAACTTTCCCAGTGGATTCCAGCCCTAAATTTTGGTATTTAGCAGTCTAACCATAATGTTTTAGGAAGCTACCCTACTAACTGAACACTGATTGATACCAATACCACCGGGACAAAACAAGAGAGACCTATCTTCCATTTCTGAAAGATGCACATTTCATGTTTTTTTTACAGAAATTGCTCTTCATGTCTGTATAGTAAAATGTTTCTAATATGGATTCCTTTGAAGTGTTAGCTATGTGAGAAAACCAGGATGAAAGGACAGACAGTTATGTGGAGCTTTCAACATCATAGAGAAAATCAGTGTGATAGAGCAATAAAACTCAAAAAAAAAAAAAAAAAAAAAAAAAGAAGGAGAAAAAGAGAGAAATTTCTTAGAAGCAGACTACTGTATTTATTACTTGGCAGGTAAAAGAAAACAGTGGAATAACAGTGTCTTTCAGGAGTGGATGCAGACTGAAAGTGACAGTGTTTATACAGGTTTTAGGAACTCTTTGTTTTGTTGATTTTAATGCTTCAGTCCAATGAATAGCTGGTGCCTTTTTTTTTAATTTATTTTTGCTTTTGGTAATTGTTATAATTAAAACATAGCACAATTTCTTCTGGATTACATAAAGTGGAAACAATGACAAAATCACTGAATTTCATGGTTTCTCCCACAGTTGAGGAGTTGGGGAGCTTTTGGCTTTACATAATATGTGTTTTCCTACTGACAAATCCATATCCTAACACATAATGAAGGAAAATCTGCTTGCCTGCTTTGCCAGAATAAGAATTTGCCACACTTATATGCATAAATGATTTAGGAAAAATTAAGTGGGCAACTGTACAGAGATCATGAGCAAATACAAGCACAAGTGAAGTGAATAGACAACAATACCAAGTGATTAATAGGATAAGGAAAAAAATCATCATGGGAACTTATTTTTTTCTAACTTCTGATATTTTTTTTATTTTACATAGCACAACAAGATAAAATGACTTAAAGTTTAAAAAAAAAAAAAAAAAAGGAAATCAATATTTTTCAGTATGATTTTGTTGAACAAGTATATGATGAACTTTTGAAATACCAACAGATACATTCGTATCTTATCGGAGGGCATGTTGTACTTTGGAAACAAATCCCATAAGTATGTTTACTGTTTGGGATTTGTTTGAAGAGTGTTTTTGTTGAGCACAAGTTACACTTGATGGAACTTTAATTGGAGGCTTTGGTCTAGATTTCTACAGAACACACACCAAACACTGTCCAAACCACAGGAGATGGAAATGAGTAAAAACCAGTTTGCTATCTGAACAGCTCCAAACTAGAAGCATGATACAGGAAATCAGATGAAAATTTAGCCCAAATTCACATTTTTTTTTTCCCAAAACTGCATGCAAAGTAAAGATCCATCACATAATGATAAATATTTGACCCCATACATTCATGTTTTCATTATCAATATCGTTTTTACTAGAACAACTTAAAAAATGTTCTTTCAATAAACATAGTACTGTTGCTGAAAGCTTCAAAATACAATATTGTACAGTACACCACAGGAAGTTTATTTGTGTTGACTCTCAGTACAATTTCTGTCATGCTCTAACCAAGGCTGTGTCTGCATTCATTATCACAGAATTATGTGTGCTGCCTCCAAGTCCAAAGGCTCAGTCCAGATGAGATACAGGTGCTTGGTGATGTTTGAGATGTCCTGATGTATTTCTTGATTTTCAGATCCCATTCAGGTCAGTCACGTGTCAAATTTGATTGTACCTGTCTGTTAAACACATACAGCTGTTTCGGATACCTTGCAGCATCTCAGAAGACTGTAGATACCAACCTCATTAGGCAACTTATTTAATACAATGAGATAGGTAATCTGGGTTCAGGGTGTGTAAATTCTGTGAGCCATATGACATACACCACCAACCTAGTTCTTACCGGCCTTTTCACAGTCATTTGGGAAAGAAAAAAAAAAAAAGAAAAAGAAAAAGAAAAAAGTATGGAGGTTGTAGCACTGTAGCATACTTCAGTTTGCATCAGACAGGATATAATCATCACAGTTTTATACCAAAACACATATTAACTGTCTTCACATAAACATAAAGACTGCATAAATACAAGACTATATATTCTGGCTAATTTAACAGAAATGACATTGCATGTTCATACCTATTCTGGAAAAGCTGCATGTGGATTTTATTTTGCAATCTATATGTTAGTGAAAAGATTATATTTTTCATTGACTAGGTCACTATCATGATATATTCATCATGACTTTTTTTTTTTTTTTTTTTTTTGGCTTCTGCATCTGAGGAGCCAAAGACCCATACAAAAAAATCTTTCACTTTTATAATAGATGCAGGAATATTTTTTTAACTCTTTACACTCTGAATGCAAACATGTAGTGTACTCTTCTGCTTTTAATTATTTCTAGTGCCAAAAGTATCCCACCTAAGTGTCCCAGACATATGCAGAAATAATTTCAGTAACAATCATGTCTCAAGTACCAGGTGCAAATCTTCAGTTTGAGTCTGAGAAGAGTATCAGTTCCCAGACAAGTACAAAATCAGTGATTTTGCCTTCATTCACCAAGAATCACATTACAAAGAACAAGTAATTTAAGCACTGACTTTTTCATCCTGTCAGGTGCTGCTTGGAACATACGCAGAACATCTTCCTACAAGTCTGCAATACTTACCCCGAAAACCCTTTAATTTGGCCAGATGCTTTCACTAATCATGAAATGTCTGTAAGCAGATTGCTATACTATTTTTGGAGGGACAATTTTCTGGATTTTGTTCATTTGTTTCTTTTTGGTTGGTTGGTTAGTTTTTTTATATGTTTGTTTGTTTGTTAAATAGGAATGAATGTTTTTGTTCACTAGTTTAACCTGTTCTTTTATACAGGTTCTACCACAGTACTTGAAAGTATTTGGAGAAGACTAATGTTATGTTATTGAGCTTCCTTAATATACTGAAAGGATAAAAGCTTTCAACAAATGCCTGCTGCTACTTAGAGTCAGATTTCCAGAAATATTTTCCGATGATAAAATTCCATTCCTACAAGCATGTCTGTAAAAATTCATGTAAAATGAAAATGCTTGGCATTTCTTCTCTTCTGTATGAGTTTTTGCTCTCAGTTATTTCAACATTTCTTACGGCACACACTGTGTTATTTATAATTGTTGGTGAACTCTGATGACTCTTTAATCTTACAGAAAAGCACTATAATTTCCATATAGTTTTAGATTTGGCCATTGTCAACCTCTTTTTCTAAAGTGGTAAGAATACATCAGAACTTCATAATATAACTTGATTGCAACCTACCAGTTATGGTGAAGAACTTACTGGTGTTTCAGGATTTATCTTAGTACAGAGCTTAGTCAGTACCTAAGAAGTCTGGCAAGTAGGTATCTTTTTTATCTTTTTGATCTGAGGTATTCTGTCTTTGGGCTGGTACAATGTGTCACTGAAGGATAAAATAAACTAACACTCTTTCTGAAAAGAAAAAAAAAAAAAAGAAGTTATAGATATGGATGATTGTTTAATATTTCAAAAGCTAAGCAGCATAAAATGGCAAATAGAATACTCAAAACAAAGCAGTAAGCTTCATGATTAAGCTATGAAGTTTTATGCTAAAGCACAGTATGGATGTTAAAGACAACAAAGTTGTTCAGAAAATAACCACATTAATGTAGAAAAAATTCACCAAGGTTCATTTAAAAACAGAAAAAAAAAGAAAAAAAAAAGAAAAAAAAAACAACAACAAAAGAAAATGTTGTGCAGACCGGGAGAGTCTCATGGTGAATCAATATACTTGCCCTATTGGCACAATTTTCTAAAACATCCTTTGCGGGTCACTCTTGGAGACACAAATCTTGACTATATAGAACTTTGATGTATAGAAGTGTATCGGCCTTTAGATAGATAGTGGTGGCTTTTAGGAATCTCACAAAGATGAACCTGCAGAGCAAGAACTCCATTATTTGCTATTAGTACAAATTATATTACGATTTGCAACAGATCTGCTGGAGAGGTAATAACTTGGAAGTGGATTGTTGGTACGTTCTACAAGTCCTATGCTGTGCTCCTCATATTCACACTCCATTATCACAGATTGTCAACTAGATCAGTAAAGTGAAGAGAGGATTTCCTCCTACTCTTTTTTTGCAGCGCAGTCCTTTTTACCATAGAAAATGAGTGGAGGAATCTCTAGCAGTTTGACTTACTGATACATATGCCAATCAGCTATTGAGCTAAAAATAAAACAACTTCTCAAAAGACTATGATTGCAATAGTGAAAGCTGGCACATTCTTGGGTGTATCTGCTCACCAGGTCTAAAAACATGTAGAAAGCAAAGACAAGTGCGAAACTCTGGAGAAATAATCATGAAGGAAATTGTGCCTGCTATGCAACTGCCTATACTTCAGGGCTGAGGTTAAAAACCACAACAGAGGAAGTGCCTTGAGATATATGAACCTATGACATTCATAGAAATTAAACTAGAATGGAACAATAGGGGAAAAAAGAAAAAAAAAAAGGGGGGAAAAAAAAAAAAAAAAACAGGAAAACCCCCAAACATATACATCTCTTCTGCAAATAAAAAGACAGCAATGCTTATTCAATTGGACTTTGGCCAACCATGCAGATCAGGGGACAACATGACCTTAATTCTGGATAAGTTATAATAAAGAAATCTAAATAATGCTTTCCCCTGAGAGATTGCTCCAGAAAGCAATTTCACAAATAAATCACCTGCTCAAGTGCTACATTGTTATTATATACAGATAGGAAATGCAGAAAGTTTGCAAACTCTTCTCCTAGCAGCAATTAAAAAAAGAACAGTGATTTTCCTTCTGTTTAGTCTCACAGATGCTTTCATACAACTCTTCAGTTCATTCAAGAGTAATAGTTTGGCAAACACAAGTTTGACACGCGAAATTCCACTTAAGAGACTTATTTAATAATAATAATAATAATAATAATAATAATAATAATAATAATAATAATAATAATAATAATAAAATAATAATAATATCCAGTCTCTCTCTTGTTCTCAAGATAGTACATCCACTTCAGAGATTCATCTATTGACTCTAGTTCCTTCTATAAAGGAAAAGTCAAGTAGGGAGTGGTATTAAAAATAATTTACCACAAGGTATGTTACCACTAGTAACCCAACCATTCAGCCCACTTTCCAGGGCTAGTCATTCCATCATTTTCTCAGGGACTGAGGTGAGTCTGACCAGGAAGTAATTTCCTGGGTCTTCGTTCTTGCTCTTTTTGAAGGTAGAGTTGACATTTGCTTTCCTCCAGTCCATAAGCACCTATCCCATTATTGACATTGTTTATTATTATTGACAGAGGACACAGAACTAACTAAGTCAATTTCTTCAACACTTATGTATTGCCTTTGATCGTACTTATCAATGAAGGAGACGACAATCACCTTACTCCCACTTTCACTGGAATGCCTCTCTCACTCCAACATAAGTTTATTTCACATGTTCAGATCAAGATATCTTCATTTGGTATGCAACACTAAGTAGAATATCAGCTCACATCACAATAATAGTTTATGAATCCTGCCAAGTATTCTTCTTTCAAATTCCTGAAAATCATAAAAATCATATAGTATCCTTAGTTAACTACACGTAGTGACGTTTTAACTGGAGCTATAAATGTACTGAAACAGCATAAACTAATTCATTCTGACTTAGTAACTCTTTGAAAAGCTAGAGATTCTTTATCAATATTTGCTTGTGAGTTTGGGGAAAGATGACATTTACTCAGTAACAGTAGAGACTTTATACTGTATACTTTACCTATTGAAAGTACTTGTAACAGTACAGTGTTGTTTGCCCTTACAATAGTTTCAATATAATGTTGACCAAAGCACATGAGAAAAGCAAGTAGAGAAGATAGTCATACAGCCATAATTCCAGTGTATTACACTCAGAGTGTGAGAGTGAAAACAGAGTGATATTTCTGTTGCACTCTTGTTTAACTTCTTACTCTATTCTCCGTTTGTACTGCTTCATTTCAAATGTGTAATACACACATATATCATTTTAAATTTTGCATCTAGTTTATAAGTGCTTTTCAAATATCCATATATTAAATAAAAATAAAGATTTTATCCTAGTTATTCTTCTTTTCTTTAGCAAAGCTTATGGAAAAAAAGTTAATAACTTTAGTGACACTATAGGAGCAATAAGGAAGATAGCTTTACTTATTAAAATTTCTTCTGATGCCATATCTTTAAAAGTAGAATTTATGGGACAGAGAGGCGCTATCATTTCACATTATCAAGGATATTAAACCACAGAGAAATGAAGATCCTGACCTAGGAATTATTCACATCAATTAAGCACTGTAAAACCTAAAAATTCAAAATCAACATTTAAAGATGACATGTGAAATCCTGAGTTTCTTAAAAAGTCTACAAAGAGAACTTGGAATTCCTAAAGGAAAATTCTGAGTGCCCTCTAGAGATGTCCTAGTCAACTTCTTCAACACTTATGTATTACCTTTGATCGTACTTTTCAATTAAGGAGACGATGCTCTCTGTCTTCAGTGTGCTACCAGTTAATATTCTTGAGCATATGAACAACACAGTTTCATACCAGCAAACACTTACTGAGTGACAAATCCTGTTCTGAAAGGTGATGTTGAGGAGAAAAGGATGAAGCAGAGCACCTCTTGCACAATAGTTGTGTGGTTCTGTTATTCAGTCAAAATCAGAGAGTCCTGAGCTAACTTCCTCTCCTTTATGATATTTCAAACATACTGCTCTTCCTCTCAGAAGTCAGCCTTCATCAAACACCATATCAGTCATTCTGGAGTTTAAAGGGATATTCCCATCTCCATCTGTTCAAACAACTGATTTTCACAGAAAATTAAATATTGACTTTCAGCCAAGAGATTAGGTCTCCTATTTGAAAGGCAGGGATGACAAACAACTCACCTTGTTCCCAGTGAAGTCTTGGAGCAGTAGACCATGTTCTTACTTAGCAGAGGGTAAGCAATATTTTTTGTTGTTGCTGATACAAAAGCATCTAGAAAAGACAAAAGCCATCTTTCCCTTCCTACTCTTTGCTGAAAAAGATACCTTTTCATAAAAATGAGATATGTGGGTAGGCATTCCTTAAGCAAATTAACGACATAAACAGAATCTCCCCTTTTTGACTGTGCTACAAAGCCTATACTGCATAAAAGGGGAAAGGGTGGAGGGGGCAATTTTTTGACAGGAAGAAGAAACTTTTGATAGAAATGATCAAGGAAAATGTGAGACCACACATCCCAAGTGTAGATCAAGGCCATGTTCCAGGTAAATTGGGCACTTTTTTCTTGATATTTGAAAACAATTTTTTCTCTCCTTCAATCAGTCCCTGTTCAGTCAGGACTCTCATTTTGGAGTTGTTAATTTGCTGATAGCAGAAGAATGGAGTAGAGGATGTTCATTATACTCTGAGCTGCAAATTTTAAATTGAATACTGCCTTTGGGGGAAAAAAAAAAAAAAAAAAAAAAAAAAGTCAGAATACTTATATTCCAATGGGAATCCAACTGAGTGATATGCTTACACTAATTGTGGAGTAAGAAACTGAGCTATGGATTCTGTTTTCCAAAACCATTTATCTAGCCACAATATTGTTTGTTTTGTTTTGTTTTGTTTTAATTCTCCTTCCTTGTCAAAATTGATTTTGAGAATTTGAAGGGAAAGAAAACTGAGCTCCTTTTAGGTGGAATGTATTTACATCATTTGTTTTGAACATCAAGCCTGTCAGTTCTGGTATTTAATAATTCTTATATGTAACCTACTATAAAAAATTTGATTCACTTGTACTTGATACAGACCTATGCACAAAGTACCATTACAAAATGCACCTTTTATCTTATCCACAGTGAAACCATGTTATTACAGATACTTACACTGAAATTGTTTCGTGGAATGAATAAGGTTATGATCATTCACTGAATGCTTTTCAAACTGTACTTCCACCTGCTCCAAATTAACTCTACTGATATTTTTTTGCACTGATGGTTTTTCCTAGCTACTTCTAGCTATAGTTAGTCAATGAAAATGGTCTTTCTCTGTGCCTGAAAAATGTTTTATACTCCAGCCATAGCTCTTTTTCCTTGTTAGCGAAAACCCTTTGACTGATAAAATCACAGTAAACTGATGATCAGAAACTCATTCAGGAGCACCCATGACCATTATTTCTCTTAAAAAATAAACAAACACATATTAAGAAATAAACAAACAAACAAAACCTACCAAAATTAGCGAGGCACAACAGCCAAATTATTCAGATTCTTAATGCACATTTAGAAGTTGGAAATAACTAGCAAGTATGAAAAATGTCTGCTCATGGAATTTTACAAATTGCTCTGTTATGAATCGAAAGCAATAATTTGAAAATTGTAAAAACAAAATTGTTCAAATTATCTTTTTGCTTTTGGTTTTTGATATTGTATTGCAATGTAGAAGTTATATAGAAAAATCTAGTATTTGTCTATACTAAATCTTTCACTAAGCTTAAAAGGCTACAGTAAACTCACATTCTGTTTCTTTTCAGGGTGGCTGTATGAAGGAAAACAGGGAAAGCAGACAGAAAAAAAAAATAAAATAAAGTTGTAGAGGGTCAAACGGAAGAGTCAGGAAAAAAAATCCAATTATCCAGAGTTTATTCAGAGATAACTATATGCGTGTTTCCTGATGTTCATTCTTTACATTAATTTACTACAAATTTAATTATATTCATACTATTCCTTTAATAATTTACACTAAAAAATGCAAGTAATTTCTTCTGTGTAGGAATAAATGTTCAGAATAACTCTCAAAGATTCAGTATTTTGACTGTTTCTGTTCAGAACTGCATTTTTACATGGAAACCGAAAAGCAAGGAAAACAGAATCCCAGGCTCTTAAGATTCTTCAGTATCTATTACGTAAATTTTTTTATGGGAGCAATATACTGATTTACTCATCTAAGCAGAGGGGCAAAATCAGTGTTAAAAGATGGCTACATCTGCCTGGAGACCACATCTGCTCCCATCAGTGAGTAGGAACTTATACAAACAACAAGTGAAATGAAAAATCAAAAGCTCACAGAATATAGTACTGGATGTTCATCCTGAAATCATGAACTGACAATTGATTTTACAGTTAGTGGAAAACATAGATAATCTTGTGTGACTTGCTTACAGCGCTGTAGAGAAACAATTCCTGTCCCAGCAGACATACATCAGCAGTTACTCAGAAGCATAGTGCAGTGCTATACGAAGCTATATTACTTCTGTTTCTCAATCCAGTGTGGTAAGAGTTAGTTTAGCTGTCTTCCCCCTGCTCTGTTCAAGCCCAAGTTTTCTGATAGATTGTTCTTGGAAGCTAAGGTAAAACTTAGGGACATGGCTTATGTCAGTGCAGGCATTTCAAGAATCGTCAAATATTACTTGGGTAAATAAGTTTGTATCTCCACAGCCTCTTTGTGACCCACTTTGATGGTCACAGATAAACATGTCTTTTAAAAGCTGAGCTGAAGACTCAGACAAGAAATGCAGTGAGACTTGAACAAAGTACCTAGAGTAATTTATTTTTAACTAGGATCAGCATTATATCAGCTTTCCTAACATTAACAGGCCAGTCTCTAACATTACAGGAATTAATCCAAATGGCCTTGCAACAGGGTTGCATGTGCATTTGTCCGTATAGAGACAGTGAGAGACGGCATCCAAATGCCAACTCTAGACAGACAGCTTTTTCTCTAAGTTCCATCTCAGGGCTTAAACTTCTCAGGCATTTGAATCCTTTCAGTTTAAAAAGTTTCACATTTTGTTTTCATATTGGTTAGATGTTCTTGTTTATACCAGTAAGGTCAAAAGAGACCAAATCATAGATCATAGGTTGGGCTGAGCCAGACACTTAGAAATTTAAGACCAGATGACTGGTTCAGTAAAACAGGATAAATCTGGAAAAGACTCACCTTTTAGCTGCTTTTTACATGCTGGCTTGTTAAATGCTTTAGTTGTATGAATCTTTGAAAAGATGAGGGAGATAGCCTATTTGCCTATGTGTTTCAGAGAATAAGACTGCTATGTCAAAAGGACAAATGTAGCAAAGTAAAAAAATGCAGAGATTTCATCAGGAGTGATGTAGGGCGGATTAAGTGAATCACAGAATCACAGAATCACAGAATCACAGAATGACCCGGGTTGGAAGGGACCTCAAGGATCATGTAGTTCCAACCCCCCTGCCTAGCAGGGCCACCAAACATACACCTTTACTAGATCAGGTTGCCCAGAGCCCTGTCCAACCTGGTCTTGAACACCTCCAAGGACGGGGCATCCACAAGTGATGTGAAGAAACAGTAAAAAATAAAAAGCTTTGAAGAGTACTGATAGAGAGCAACAAATACACAAAACCAATTAAATCAATTCTGATTAACATCAAAGGAATGGCAAAGTGTCACTTGTGTTTATACGAAGCAAAGCTAACATGGATGATCAAGAAGTGCATTCATATAGCCTGTGTCAGTGTAGTTCAGCTGCAGCATCAGAATCTGGCAAAGAAATTTAAATCTGTAAAGACAAGGTTTGTTTGTAAAACTATATACCTCTTGCTGTGTTTACCCCCTCAGCTTCATTCAAATATTCAAACATTGGGTAAAAAAACCTGTTTCAGAAAACTCCATTATTATGTACCATGGGACTCTAGAAATCCGTGTACCAAAATGTTGTTAAATTCAGCTTTTAGTAAAACTGTCAGTACTTCCTATCCCATGCCAGCTTTGCAAAAACAACTATGTAGTTTTTGTTTTTTTCTCTTCATAATGTGCTAGTTCTTGACAATCGCATAAATGCATTTAACTCTGTATTCTATATGAGAAAAAATAAGTTTTAGAAAGAAAAAGATTCTGGCCTTCTGGTCTTGTATCCAAGATCAAAAGACAGACTTCTCTGAAAATAAATATGGCTTACTGGTAAACTCATTATTATACAAGGCATTTTTTACACTGAATTTGATAAGTTGCTACAGGGTTGCAAAGAACCGATGAAAAAATTTATCTGTAGTAAGACATCTCTATGGTGAAGAAGGTATATATCAAATGTTCAGATAAAGTTTGGTAACTAACAAGATAAAAAGACACATTCCTATCTATTGACTTTACTCAGTAAGGAGAAATGAACTTATCTCTGGCATAGCTACAATCAAATTATAAATAAGTTAAGCAAATAATTTTTAAGTGGTTCCAGAAGGAGTAGAAGATACTTATGAGCAACCAAATGTTACATTGATGTAAATAGATTTGTGCTTTCTCACACTTGCACTGTGCTTAATTATTTTGCCACTTATGTAACTAGCTGCAAACATGTATGTTTCTCCAAATGTTATGCCTCCTGTTTATTTTCATGGATTCCACAACAGCTACAAAGAGTACAATAATACTATTTTATAGAGCACATTCTCAACTTCAAAACATTGTCTTTCAACTTAATCACAACCATTACTATGTACTTTTGCCAGTGATGAACAAGGGCCTATACGCTATGCCTGTGAAAATCTGCATGGCTTTTTGGAACGTGGCTAGTCTATCATACCACTGTTTCCACCCCTGAGACACAACATGCACTGCCTCACATCCACTGTTTGGTCTCCAGAAATGCCTAGCAAGAATCAATAATGTCAATAGGTGACATTTTTTCCTCATGCGGGAATTCTATGACACACCTTTATATCATCCACACTCCCATGTCAGATGCTGTTCTGTCAGACTCCCCTTCTTCTGCTGCCTGTCACACTGCAACAAAATGTAATGGAATATTGGTGGGAAGGTTCAGTATCTACTGCCGTACCACCAACATCCCCCTGTGATGTTGTTGGCCAATATAATAAACTAGGAGACATTACTTTTGAGACATCCCATGTATATGGCCAATAATCTAGCACTTCTGTAGAGAATTCAGAGTGAAATCAAATGTATTTTTCAATTATGAGAACAATTCTTAAGCTGATCTTGGGTTTCAGGTTCCTGATGAACAAAACCAAGGAAAAGAACAGGGGAAGAATTAGAACTTCATTTTCCAGGTGTGGCAACAGTGTAATATTCATAGGTTTTCTAACAGGCAGGACATATATTAATACTGCTTTACTTAGATACGCATTTAGAGCAAGATCTATGACTATCTGATCATGATTCAAATGTGAATTTGAAGTTTTTTAATGGCACTCGATTTAAAAAGCTAAAACCAGAATAAGTAAGTAGGTCTTTATCACATTTCATTTAAATATCCTTAGAAACACAGATTTACTGCTAACAAGTTACGATTAATTGCAAATTCAGATGTATGATATTTGATTAAAAGAAAATTATCTTTTGGAGTTTAGATAGGAAAAAATATTACTGCAAATATCGAGATAGATATGTGAGTTTTTATGTGCTTTAGGTTCCTAGTATCTTATAGCCACAAGACTTTTCTATACAATGGTTAAAGGAAGTAAACATGACTTTTCAAGGTTCTGAAGTGTCTTACATTGTCTCTGCTCAACTAGCTGTCATCTCCTGCAGATTGCTGTGCCACTGGAGAACTGCAGGAGCTGGCAGCAAGAAGAGCCCTCCAAAATCCTGAAGTTGTTTCCCTGAAGTTGCATAGACAGACATTTCTGTTTAGAAAGCAATTTAGATGTTATGTTCCACAACCATTAATTATAATACCCTTCAGACAGCCTAGAGAACAAGTACTGACCTGTTCATGATCTAGCAATTACCTTCCTCCACTTGTAAACTAAGAATCAGGTTGTCATCTGAATGTCAAAAGATTATCTTCAGTCTTTTTCATCTTTTAATATAATTCTGAATTATATATATTGCCTCACTAAACACTAATTCAGATCTCTTCTAGAGGCTATTAATCTGTCTCCATGTTTGCTCTACTCAGTCCATAGCCTGGTGTATAATTTCTTTCTCAGACAAGCCAAATAGATCATAGAATTGCATTTGAACAGATATTCCATTGCTTTTCAGGAATATCTGGATTTGTGATATCACACTAAAATACCTGAAAAATATGTACATAGTAGATTTCTGTAGTTACTAATCTCTAGAAAACCATACTCTATAAGACAAATGGTTAGCCTTTGTTAAAATAATTAGAGAATATGACAAACCACTTAGGAATGCTTTCCTGACACTCATGTCAGTATTGGATGATCTTTTGCATCGGAGAGAACAAATCAGACACCGAGTGATATGATTTACTATCGATTTCTTATTTTTGTGCCCAAGTCTTTTAATCCACCCTGAGCAGTATAAGACAGGAAAAGGAAGCTGGTGTACAGGTCAGAAAGTATGTGACCTCTTTCAAAGGTGATTGATTTCCTATTAGTATATGATTTTCACATTGTTAGGCAGTTCCTTACATATGCATTTTGTTGGGACTGACAAGTTCTGCAGCTGCTGGAATGGCATGTTGAATCTCATTTGGGACATGGCTTGTTCATTTCTACTGTGTTATATAATAGCTTTATGAGGTGTATTTTGGGATTTTAGTAACCTCTGTATTTGTAAGCACTATGAAACTAGCCCTTAGTTTTAAATTATGTATCTGTTAATGTCACATACTATGTTTTCTGCAATAAGAATTAGCAAGGCCAAAAAGCTTTGCTCCCTTTATCTCTTGCTCATAAAATATTCAGATTCAATTAAAAGACAGTATTGATCAAGGTGGAAAGGAGAATCTAAGCATTATTATAGCTCAAGGGTAATGATATTTGTCACCTATTAAGCTACATAGTATAATGCGGTGATATTTCTATTAAAACAAAACATACACACAAAAATAATAATAATAAAAAAAACCAGAAAACAAACAAACAAACAAAATAACAACAACCAAAAAAAACCAACAGTGTTCCTCCAGTAATCTTTCTGAGATTTAGGCTTGTTTCTGTTTTATTATTCTGTTTGTTTGTTTGTTTGTTTGTTTGTTTTCACCAAAACACAGAATGCCACAGGTCTGAAAAGCTCACACTGGTATGTCAGGTGAAGATTTATAGAATTACAGTGATTAAAATGGAAAAGTGTTTTACAATAAACTCAAACATCTGCCAAGTGTCAATATTTACTTATAGGCAGCTTTTGAAATCTCGTAGGAAAATAGATTCTTCTTCTTCTCCTGCCTTCTTTTTCACTGAAATCAATATTACAAAAATAAAAAGGAGAGAAATTATGTTTGGCTGTTCTCTTTCAAGACATTGTTGTACTGACTCTAAACAGTGATAAAGGAAAATGATGACCTTTTACTATTTATTTCATTATTGATCTATCTAAACTCCATCTGTTCATTCTATGGTCAGCTTTCAGCTGTTAATAAGAAACTGACCCCATGCCTACATTTGATGGCTGTGTGTATACAGCTGTGCTTGTTTAAACTATGTTGGCATGCACTGCATATCTGTTGTAATGAGATTTTGCTTTTGAGTTATCTATATTTTTTATTTTTTCCCCCCATTCTATAATCTATGTTTTCCTCGGATGCAACTATTTATTTTGATACAAGTATAGAATTTTCCTTCACCACAAGCTGCAAGAACTACATTATTTTGCACTATAAGACAAAAGAAAGATCAGTTGTGAATCTAAACTTTAATTTCGGCTTCTTTTCTTTTGAAAATATATCAGCTTAAAATAAAAAAAAAAGGAACAGCAATAGTAACACTGTTTGAATGAACATATGTAAATAATTTATTTTTTTAAAAGAAGGTATTTTTTTCACTGTTTTTGGAAGAAGAGGATTATATTACTGAGTATCAATTTTTAAATAAGTGGATAGATTGGATACCTAAGACTTATTTTATCTTAAATTCTCCAGTGTCCTCTGTTCAAGGGGTCCCAAATGGATAGCTCCCGGATAGAGTATTAGCAAACATTAGCAAATACAATGAAGCAGGACTTCTGTTTATCTGTCTTCTTTTTAGACCAAAATAAACTATTTTATGCAGAACAGTAATAATCAGCGCCAGTGGCGGTGACCCACTGTCACTGTCACCACTGCTGAAACTCACCACCCACCACCTCACTGTGCTCACAGCCTCTGTTTGGTGTCCATAAATATTCAGAAACATTGATGAATATAAACGGATACAATTTTTTTGCTCTTATTTTTCAACTTAATCAACATCATTAGCTGTACACTTTTGCCAGTGATGAACAAGAGCCTGCATGCTATGCTTGTAAAAATCTATAGGGCCATTCAGAATATGGTTTGTCTATCATGTGGCTATTGCCACTCCTGAAACACATCAACTACAGCCTCACTGAGTTCACTTACACTGTTTGGTCTCCATACATCCTATTTTAAAGAATTAAGTATCCTAGCTTACTTGAGAATAACCTATTTATCTTAAGTGAAAACAAGAAATAGATTACTGCTTTCCAGTGTATGACTTTGAGGAATATTAATGTAATGACAGTTAGGTAAGGTCAGAGTAGGCATCACAGAGAATCTTTAAATTTTGAATTTGCCGAAAGGATCAAATAATTATTATAGGAAAATCTAAGCAACATTAATGCACTGAGTACTTTCACTGTAATAAAAAAGGCAAGGGGAACGTTGTATTGCTAGAGGGCATACAGTATAAATCAAAGTAGTTGATATTGTATCCATGCAAGATATAAATTGAACATTATTTAGAATGGTATGTATAACACTGTTCCCATATTTTAGCAAGGGTATTAATGTGATGATGAGAGACTGTATATTATATTAACATGTAGATTATATGCTAAAGATTTATGTAAAAATTAGAATTGCAGAAATAAACTTTACTAAGCTTCTTTAATTAAAGACTATTCTTTAAAAAGCTAATCTTACAAACCAGGTGTTAGAAGCAACCACGAAAAATATGCAATCTAAACTTGCACTGCTATTGAGTACAAGAACTCCAAGTCTATTATTTACCACAGCATATTAAAAGACAGATTTTAGATTCTCAGCAGCCTAAAGTTCTATGACTGTTGACGGAGAAGGAAGACCAGCTCAATGACATTACTACATTAAAGCAGGTAGTAGGTGTGAACACAGGTACCTAACTGACATCCAAATCTAACTGACAGTACAGATGTATGACAAGATTCTCCACGAGCTATCTTTGAGTAAGAGACTGTTAATGAAGAGGAATATTGTAAATAACTTTACATTATCTGAATCTACTTGTTCTAGTGAAACTGAATTAGTTGAAATTTATTATTTCTTAAAAGCAAAAGAGCAGTATCAATCTTGCTTTCTACTTGGAAAAGTGGCCTTCAAACAGGATATCAGAAAATAGAGTATTCACTGGTTTTCCAGGAGAAAGCATCTATATACTAGAAAAGAGAAGGGAAGGGAAGGGAAGGGAAGGGAAGGGAAGGGAAGGGAAGGGAAGAAAAGAGAAGAAAAGAGAAGAAAAGAGAAGAAAAGAGAAGAAAAGAGAAGAAAAGAGAAGAAAAGAGAAGAAAAGAAAAGAAAAGAAAAGAAAAGAAAAGAAAAGAAAAGAAAA
>JAPSGF010000005.1:20547212-20647630 GCA_035772895.1 Perdix hodgsoniae
TTTCTTTTCTTTTCTTTTCTTTTCTTTTCTTTTCTTTTCATGTTCTGAAAGCAGGAAAAAATGCCGCGGAGTAATATAACTTTTTTTTTTTTTTTAACTTACCAGCAATAGAAATTATACAAAAAGCATTATACTCTAGAGATCTGAAGGATAAATGAGTAGGGCTTTGCTAAGTACATGTATTTATTACTGTTCCTGTTATTTGTATGATATCCCTGGCCAATTTACATCCCCTTGAAAATACTCAGTTACTAAGCCATCCCTGAGGCTCAAAGCTCTGATTATAACAATTTTAATACAGTCAATCCTTTTTGCTTCTATAATTTTGCACGTTCAGAAATTAAAATACAGATCTAAAACACACTTGAAATGTTCTGAAAAAGTTGCAGGCACAAACTGTCCAAACAAATCCAAAATACAAAGGAATTATGCTACTATGTCTACACAACCACTACTGTACTGCATTACTGCCACCTTTACATCCCAGTCATTTATCTTTGAAAGTGAGAGAGAATGAGTGCATAAGGGCCTAGTTAAAATAATAATAATAATAATTTTATACTTATGTGTGTAGATTCCGAACTGGAAAGAGCTATGAGAGCTGACATAAAATGCTGATAAAAAGATCCAATATTGATGTTACTTTATTAGTTGAGAAGTTTACAAAACTGAATTGGGTGAAAAACAAATTCCTTCACTTTTTTTTTTTTTTTTCCAGCATCATCAGAAATCTGTAAGAGAAATGTCTGTGGTGAGATAAGAAGGGAAAAAGGGAAAGTCAAATGCTCATGTGACAGGAAGACAAGATTACTTTGATGAGAAAGATAACTGTTTAATACAATGCTGAGAAAGAAAAAAAAGAGCCTAGAAGGTATAACTGGAAAATGAGGAGGGGAGGCCCAGAAATTAACATCTAAAGAAGATTTAGATGCATACTAAGCAAGTTAATTTCTCAGTTTATTTTTCTAACAGTTGTATTGACTTTTCTGTAAAGTACTCAGACAATAATGATTGAGTGCTTGGCATTTCCAAAAATACTTTTTGAAATACATCACTACAGTGCTGTTCAATAGCCAGAACTGCATTGGTGTTTTACCTATTTAAAGGTCAACACTTCTTTTCAAGCTTGTAATCTATCTTGTGTCATTTTTGATTGCTGTTGTGGACTGAATACTTGAAAGTATCCAGCTGTTTAGTTGTTTCACTATATACTGTGCTTCTTTCAGCTTAGAATTTCAAAGTACATAGCAATCTTAATTAGTCTATTAGCCCTAAAGTGACAAGTTGATTTAATTTGAGAACTGTGGCCAAAGAAAAAAATCTATGCAACTAACTACAAAATTCAAGTTGAAACACAAAAAATTACTATGGAAAAATAACTCTTGAATTAAAAACAAACAAACAAAAAATCTATATATCAGTGCAGAAAGAAAGAAGAATCTAATAAATTTTCAATTTATACCTATTCATTCAAAATAATAGTGATGGCACAAAGAAAACTAAATGAATACTAAAAAAACCAAAACATTATGAAAGTAATAGATAAAGGTGTTGTAGCTCTCTAATCAAAGTATATACAAAAGAATTTATTTTTATATATTCATTCATTATCACAGAGTAAGACATTATGCATGTGATTTAAATAACTATTGATTCCATTAAGTCAAGGCCTACCACAAGAATTTACTTGCCTGAAATATTAATCAAAATGCATTTTGTTGAGTGTATAAGCTCCATTTTTGGAGAGTAGTAGAGGGCTGCAGAGAAACAATGAGATAAAGTTGTTTTATAGAGAACATGCAGACTGACAATGTAAAGGAAGTCTCTTTTTCAAGGATATAACCCACATTTATGAGTGTTGCATTAAAAATGAGTGTCTGAAAAAAAATGGTAGATAAATGAAGCAAAATGAAAGCTGGAACTAGGGTAAATTTTTTAGGTTTGGGTGATTTTAGGTTCTTGAATAGAAAAGGAATAGAAATGTCATTCTGTTGATTATGTTCATGTGTATTCTAACATGTCTACTTGTGACAAAAACAAATGTCATCATGGATGTATAACCTTATTCTGTCATTCTAAAAGTTTGTAAGACATATAGAAACAGAAGTCAGACTCCATATTTTCCTTACACATATTCACTAGCTCTCTCTCTTCAGAGTCTCAATAAATTATATATTAATTAAAACAATTTCTTAATTCATTAACAGTCATTTATGCCCCACTAAAATAAGTCTTTCTGCAGCAACTATAAACAGCTTGCTCTGAAAGTAATGCCACCCGTTTGTTTCTGTGAAAACTACAACAAAGAGCACAATAACACTATTTGATGGAGGAAACACTCAGCTATACAACAGTATTCTTCTTCAACATAGTCACCACCAGAAGCTATGCATTTTCATCAGCTATGAACAAGAGCCTGCATGCCGTGCTTTTAAAAATCTGCACCAGTTGTGATGACCCACTGTCACCATTGCCACTGCTAAAACGCACTACCTACTGCCTCACTGTGCTCATATCCACTGTTTAGTGTCCAGAAATATTCAGAAAACATTGATGAATGCCAATGAGTGCCATGTTTTTCTGAATGAAAGAAATCAATTACATACCTTTGCCTTATACATACTTCTATATCAGACACCATCTTGTTAGGATGTCCCTCTGCTGCCATCTGTCACACAACCATAAAATCACAGAGTCATAGGATTGTCGGGGCTGGAAGGGTCCTCTAGAAACATCTAGTCCAGCCTCCGGCCAAAGCAGTATCCCTAGACCAGGTTGCACAAGAAGGCATCCAGGAAAATCTTGAACAACTCCAGAGAAGGAAAATCCACGAAAAATTTTTACAGAATATTGTGGCACCTCTGCTGCCATACCACCAACATCTACCTCTGATGTCATGAGCCAACATAATAAAATAAGAGGCATCACTTTCAGAGCAGTCTTTGAAGTTATATTTCTTTAGCAGAGCACAGAAATCATTCCACTGTAGAACAATTTAAGATTTTTCCAAAATATACTTTGAATGTGTAACTGCCACCTCTCAATTATTACTTAGAAAATGACCAGACTCTTCTATTATAAGAAGACACTTTGATCCTGGATTTTCAGGAAAGCTTATTATATACAGAACAGGGATAAAAGTTCTCCCATTGTCACATGTCCTTTTATTGTTATTGTCCTTGAGGATTTCATAAGGTTGTCTAATATAGAGATCAGGCAATTCTATATACTTACTGATTTTACATTGTAAGCAAAACACAATATCCAATTACACATATTCTATAATAATTATGGATAATACTTAATAATGTGAAATCAATTTCAGGGGAAAAAAATAGCCATTGTAAAACAAATAGATTTGCTATTGAAGACAACTACTGAAAAAAGATTTAAGATAGAAAATAGATTGGGGCTAAAATAAATCTGGATTATCAGTTTTATTATTTTGGATTAGATTACCAAGGACTCAGTTGTTGCACAGAGGATACTGAGACTGACTTAAGTGTGGACACAATTATTTTCGGTTCCATATCTGATGGCATACTTCACTCTGAAGTTAATGAGAAAAGAAACAGGAAAAAAAAAAAAAAAAAAAGACAGAAAGGAAAAGTAAAGGAGGGCAAATAAAGAAAAGTGAAAAATTCTTTCCAATAGACAATCAGAAAAAGAAGAAATGCTGTGTGCCCTTTTTTAGAACTTCTGGCATCCCCTCCAGTGCAATCTTGAATACTTCTCAACAACCATGATGTTTCATCAGGACCTGCTGAGCTGTTCAGATTAGGCGCTTATTACACAACTATTTCTGACTAGAGTATACAGATCAGGGCAAATATTTTACCTACTATAAAGTTATATATATATATATTTAAAAAAAAAAAAAAGGAAATATTGAAAAGTGAGGAGAAAGTAGGGAAGCAAGAAGGCATCTGTGGGCAATGACTCATTACAATAAATGCAGTGTCAGAGGCACAACAACGGTCTAAACAGTCACAAAGTTTGACTCATAGATGCTGTGAAGGTAAGAACACTTCAAATATAAGTCTGATCCAGTCTGTGGAGAGAAAGTAGTCAGGAGAAGTATACACGTACTATTCTAATGCTGGCAATCAGAATCTCAGGTCCCACACTTTTCTCTAAATTGGAGAGATATCGATTTGAAGGCTGGATAAAGAATTGATTGGTTCGTCATAGCCAGAGGGTTGCTGTCAACATCTCTGTGTCCAGGTCGAGGCCTCTGTTGAGTGGTATCCCCCAGGGGTCTGTCTCAGAATCATCTTCATCATCTTTACTGACGACATAGATACTGGGATTAAGTGTAACTTCAGTAAGTTTGCTGTTGGCACTAAGCTAAGTAGTGCTGTTAACACAATAGAAGAAAGGGATGCCATCCAGAGGAACCTGGGCAGGCTCAAAAAGTGGGCATGCAAGAAACTAATAAAGTTCAACAAGCCCAAGTGCAGGTATTGCTCTTGGGCTGAGATAGTTCCAGATATGAACTCAGACTGAAAGAACTTGAGAGCATACCTGCTGAAAAGGACTTGGGGGTCCTGGTGGATGAAAAGATAGACATGAGCCAGCAGTGTGCTCCTGCAGCCTGGAAGGCCAACTTGGGCTGCATCATAAAAGGATGGCCATGGAGGGGGAGGTGTTTGTCCCTCTTGACTCTGCCCCATGCGGCCCTTTCTGGAGTACTCTGTCCAAGCATGGGGCCCTCAGTACGAGAAGGATGCAGAGCTGTTGGAACAGGTTCAGAGGAGGACCACAGAGATGATCAAAGAAATTGAGCACCCCTACTATGAAGAAAAGTTGAGGGAGCTTGGCTTGCTTAGCTTGGAGAAGAGAAGGCTCCAGGGAAACCTCATTGCAATCTTCCAGTACTTGAAAAGAGCTTACGGGCAGGATGGGGACTGACATAATACATGGTGTGATAATGATAGGATCCAGAGGAATGGCTTTAAACTAAAAGAGAAGAGATTTTGTTTAGATGTTAAGAAGATTTTTTTTTCACTCAGAGCAGTTGTGAGGTACTGAAACAGGCTGCCCCAAAAGACTGTGAATGTTCCATCTCTGGTGGCATCATCAGGTTGAATGAGATAGTGGGCAGCCTGATCTGGTGGTTGCCAACCCTGCCCATGGGATGGGGATTGGAACTAGATGATTCTGTCTGAGGCAAATCAGGAATAAATGGGAAGAAAAATCTACAGATATTACAGAAGTAGTTTGGGTATATATTGCAAACCTGATTTCACAATGAAGTGAAAAGCTTTTTTTTCCTACATCATGGCTCATCCTGATTAAAAAAAAAAAACAAAAAAACAACAACAGAACAGTTTCAGGTGACTTTTCTGACCATTTTCAATTTGTCCCTGGTTGTTCTTTCTCTCTCTCCTTTTATTTCTGTCAGTCTGTGTTATTTTAAACTACTTCTTCACTCTCCTTTTATCTGTTTCAGTTACTTCTGTGTTCCAGTTCTTGCCCCTTTTTTCCCTTCTCATTTCTTTTGAATTCTTCCTTTTCCTCACATTTAATGTATGTCTCCACATTTTGATCCTCATGTCTGTCCTGTTCTTTGTGTGTTTCCTCTCAGATTCCAAAGCTCCATTTTCTCTTCATCATTACAAAATCCTACCACCTTCTCTTCCTTCCTCCTGTATGCCCCCCTTTATGTTCTGTGCTCCCCTAACCATTTTTATCTTTCATCCTCTTCAGCAACCATGCTCTCAACCTTTTCAGCCTTCCTTCCCTCTAGCCATTTCTCTCAGAAACATACCCCAGCAGTGAGGGATGAGGTGGCCCCATTTTTGCAGTAGATTGTGGATGTTCAAGTTAGAGAGTAAAAGTCAAGTAAGTTTACATTTGGTGAGGTGAAAGAGCGGATACCAAAGAAAGATGTGAATGCTTCTGGAAGTTTGAAGTTATACATTTAGTTTTCCAGTCTCCTTCAGTACTGGAACACACTAAGATTCTTCAACTAAATTTTACTTTAAAGTGAGAGGGGTAATAATAATACAGAACAAATAGATTTATCTGGTAGCTTAATAAATCTGACTTGGAAGGGTGAATGTTTTTAAAATCTAATGTATACCAATGGTAAACTCCCTAATGCTCCAATTATATTTTATAAAGATGGAGAAAAAAAATATGGGAAACATATTAAAGATGCAGTGAGGGTGGTCTCTCATGTACTTGGCTAAGCTAAGCTGGTCTACAGGCATAAGACTGCAGTATGGGCTAGAGAAAACGCAGAGTTGCAAGGATAAAATCTGAAAATGCACATATCACTTATCTAAATGCAGTAGTGCCCTGGTATTTGCAGAAGTGCTAGGAAATGGATGTTTTAACCATATGTCCTCTTATTCTCTTCCCTTCTGCATTCAGAGCTATGGAAGTAGCACAGAGGAGATTATCAGATTTTCGCTGGTGTGGCACCTCTCTCTCAAAATAAATACATAAATAAATAAATGAGACATACAACAGCTGCTATTGTATAAGTATATTCCATTTCAATAGCTCTTCTAACGAACAAACACAGCTTAGTGCAATTTTCACCAGGCTTAGAATTCATTTTCACAAGCCTCCATTAAGTTCACCCAAAGTTATGTACTTAACACCTTTCTGTATTTTTTTTTTTGTTTGCTTGTTTTGATGAAAAGGAGTACCAGGCTGATTCTCATTCAGATACAAATATTAAACCTATCAAAATAGACTGAAAAACTGTAGGCTGCCACTGATGAACCATGAAGCAGGTGAGAAGCACCCCTCTGTTTACAACTGTATAGCAAAGAAAACAGTCAAAATGTCGTGAGGCAGGCAGTGTTGTGATATTTCTAATTATGAAAAATCACTGCTCAGCTAGTTCCTTACCATTTCTTTGAGAGAACTGCAGGAGCCTGTGTCAGGGAAAGAAAAGTATTTTATTGGAGACAAGAAATATTGCAAATCATTAGGGAGAAAAAGAAAGCACTTAGTGACTTCAAAGGATGTAACCAGGGGCAGAGTTTGACTGTGACTTCATCTAGCTGCATATCACTTCACAGCGTCCTGTGCTCTAAGTGGTGGTCTTACTTGCATACTTGTAAATCCAGTGTACTTCTACAAAAGTCAACTGCTGTGAAAGCAATGGACGTAATCCAAATTGATGCTAGTGTAAATTACATCTCACTCTGTCCTTAAGTACTTGCTGTTTCTCAAGTAATGTATATGTTTTTAAAGTCTTCCTGATAGTTATTTTTTTTCTTCAGAAAATTTACCTTCACTGATTTGGTGGAGTCATAGTTGTAGACTCTCATTTTGTTTCTTTTGAACTCTCGCTATTTGAAGAGAAATAAGAAGGAAAAGCCTCTTAGCCATTTGCACATAACCAAGATGTTCTGCCAAAAAGAGTGCAAATTTATTTTCTCCACTTTCTATGTATTTGACTGTGGAATTCTGCATCTTTTGCTGACATTATTCACATATTTCAAAACTTCTTGACATGCAGTTCTCTTAAAAAGGCCCACTAATACATAGCTTCTTCTTTTTTTTTTCCCCTCAAAATGAACCCATAGATAACCTTCCTGGAATTAATGTCATTTCAATGGATACTGTCTGACAGTAGTAACTATGTTGCTTGTTTGTCAAGGCAGATAACAAAGCAGATGCAGCACCACAAGAACATACCTCCGCTATTAATACAGCTCAGATAGCTGATCAGACAAAAAGTAAAATGAAATATAGCCTTTTCCTCTTAAAATACTACTTTAGAATTCAGCCTCAGACCTCTTGAATTCTGTCACTCTGAACAGAAATTATTGAGCTATTTGCCAAAGATGGTAGCCAGTTAGATAGAACAATAGCGTATCTTATTTTAGCAGCAGAGTTAACGGCTAGATCTATCAAATCACCCCAGAATCACTGGGGTGCTTTCACTAGAAAGGATATCTCCACATCTGCTACTTTCATTAATTATGCTCTCAAAATGGCTTCATTTGATTTCAGTGATACCACAGTTCCTGCTTCATGTGCTGAATGTTTTACTTCTTTGGCTGCAAGAAGCCAGATTGCAATACTTAAGCAATTCATATTGCTTGTAACATGTACAGTACATGAAAAATCTTCCTCCCATATTACTTTTGTTTCTCTGAAGTACTACTTCAAATCTGAAGGCCTAGTTTATGTTTATTGTTTTGGAATTGCAGTTGCTCCCAGACAGTCCATTTAGAATCCTATTGCATTAAGTTTTCCATGTAAACAATTTGATCTCTTTCAGAAATTAAACATTTTACGTCTTTTTAAATGTAACTCTCATTCTTAAAAACAGATTCTTCCAACTTAGGCTGGGCACAGAGTCATCATCATGCTTAGCTGTATTCACTGAATTACGTTCAGTTAAAAGGCTGTTAGATTATAAACCCTTTGAAAGGGCAGACTTGCTTTGCCTCTCTGCTTTCAAAACATTATGTGTATGTAGTGTTTAAGGCTATTAATTATCATTGCAAAATGCCTTTATATGCTGCCATATAATTAGCTGATTGATCCAGGTTGTTATCTATCCCATTGACATGACAGGTCTGCTCTCCACATTTCTCTACGTCTGCAAACATGCACATGGAAAATGAGGCAAATGTTTTGGGTGTGGTCCCAATCCTATTCTAACCCGTTGATTTCTAACCTGCTCTCAAGAAGTTCAAAAAAGAAGGTACACACTTTTTTGATTTGTTATTGTATATTTTTTCTGTGCTATATAGATTTATGTTTTCCTCACAGATATACTCTTTTCAGCTCCACCTTGTTACGCCCCTATAAATTTATAGTCCAGAAAAGCATATGTGCCCTGGAAAAGTTTGAGGAAAGAGATAATGCCAAAGAATTATCTCCCTATTTTATTAGTCTTTACAGAAAATATATTAGGTATTATCTGACTATGATACATTAAAAATTATGTTAAAATTTAATTTCTTTACTATAAAAGCTTACAAACCAGAATAATTCATGAAGTCAAACCCTTGTTCATGATGTGATTTGAAGTGCTGGCCTACAAACACAAACTTTGCCTCAGAAAATATAAAAGTGGAAGTACAGATATTCACAGCACTACTGGGAATCTCACTAATCTTAGAATAAACAATGATAGTAACATGCTACATATTTTGTTAAAAGCCACATTTGTATTACATTCGCTTGACCCTTGCAATAGGAATCTTATCTATGCAAATGAAAATTCTTTCCCTTGTATTCATTATACTAATGTCCAGTTTTCTTTCTTGGTACTTTTTATGTGTTTAATATTGAAGTTTACAACTGTTGTCTTGAAAATTAAATCAGATAAGATTTTTAATGTTTTTATGTTTCTCCGATCCTCATTATTAAAGTAATATGTTAATCATACTTGAGTTCACTTACTTTGTCATATAGTTAAGCTGTATTTTGTATAGTCTTAACAAACTCTTGATTGGTAGGAAGTCATTGTCACAAAAGCAGGTATTTTCTCATGATCTTTTTTTCAGTAAAATGCAAATCAAGACTATTTGACTACATAGCGACTTACTGTCAATAAGTATCCCTCTTTTTTGAAGTATATCAGAAAAAAGTCTGCAAATACAATTTTCTTGAAAAATATTCCTATTTTTGAACTTCCTTTCTCTGTAGTCTACGAAACCTACCTCCTTCCTATTCTAATTGCCTAGCACGCTACCCGAATATCTGACCAAAATCTGTGAATGCCTACAAAGTAGAATTGAATCTTGTTTTAATTTCAATATGGTAAACAGGTAATAAATATATGTATACATATATATATATAATTAATTAACTGTCAGTTAATGTACCTTAAAAAGTTCAGATGAATTCACAATCCCTTCTTACCATTGTATATAAAATATTTTTTATGTTTTTCTGATTTATCATTGATTGGTATAAGGTCTGCTAAACGGAACAATGACATTATAATTTATTAAACAAGACTGGATACTAAACAAATTAAGTATGTAATTTTTAAAAATTTTGAAGTTGAAATTCTCCACACAAGCAGGTTAATCTAAGATGAAGCTTGCTCAGTGCAATGCAGGTTTAATCTATGGATAGTGTATAACCTGCAAAAAAGATTTCACCTTCTATCACAGACAAATTGCTAAAGTTGGGAGTCTTTTTTTTCCCATATGCCCATGAATCTATCCTTTGAAAATCATTTCATCTGCCAGTTCGTCATATTAAGGGTTTATAACCTGTATGTACAGAATATAGTTAGTATCCTTAAGGTGTGAAGGCTAAAGCAAGATTTCAGTGCAGTCTTTAGTTACTTATGGGAGAGTATATAAAAGACAAAAACAGACTTCCCTAGAAGCGCACAGTAATGGGACTGAAGGTAATGGGCACCAATTCCAACAAGGAATATTACAGCCAGGTATAAGGACAAATTTGTAATGATAAGGGTGCTCAGACATTGGAATAGATGCCTAGAAGGTGATCAAGCCTCCACACTTTGAGATATTTTGCTCCAGTTACCCAAGATCTTGAGCTAGTTCATCTAACTGGATATGGTTTAATCGGAGGAGCTGGACTGTCCGAGTTCCTTCCAACCTACATGATTCTGATTTTACTCATGAACTTAACAAGGAAATGTTTAGCCTTGATAATTTATATAAATTAATTAAATGAATTTAAATTGGACCTAAGACATAAACACTGAATCTGTGTTCCTAGTTACTGGTAGGCACTGCCTTGCCAAAATACCCTTTACAGTCTCTCAGATACATGCCAAAAGCTTTCATCTGAGTTTAGTAATGTTTTTCTACTTTCTCCAGTATCTTATTTCTTGGTAAAGACTGAATGAGGCTTGAAAGTGGTATGGTTCACTGCCCAGTTTTTAGCATACATGAAGGATTTAGAACAACAAACTCTTCACTTCAACTTATAATAATAAATAAATAAATACATAAATAATCTAAAGAGACAGATAGATAGAGAGACAGGGAAAGAAAGGAACAAGGAGGAAACATTGTTTTTGATTTTACTTAAAATTAGGTAATTAGTAAATAAACTAAATATTTTATTTCCACAATTACTTGTTGCAGAATCTGTCACCTAATTACAATGTCATCAATCCCAACATTTGCCAAAAGGCACTGGTAATATGAAGACAAAAAGGAAATTTCCCAGCTTTGTTAACCTCAGAGCTCAGAGCTTGACATTCACTACTCGGTGGAAACATACTCCAAATATGAAATGATTATCCAATGGACTAGACTGAACCCCTGGAATGACTCAGATTTTTCCTTTTCAGTGGGCATCTTTTGTATTAAACATGGGCTAGGTTCCAAGTGCTCCTATTCTTGGAAATAATGAAGATTACCTATATAGAGACATGCATAGAAATGTAGTTTGCAATTATACCTGCCTTTAAGATACTCTAGTATTTTTTGCAAAGGAATGTACTACTGAAGAACTACTGAGTATTTTGTGGAAAAAAAAAAAACAGATGGAGATATGAAATAACAGTAACAACTACAGCATCAAAAACCTAATTCATTTAATCTGAAGAAATATTATTTTGAGATATTGAAATATCATAAAATCTGCTTATTAGCAGAAATGTCAGATTAAACTTGATCAAAATCATGAAAGACACGCTGGAAACCATCCTCTTTCCTTGAGAAAAGATCAACCATACTCAAACAATTCCAGTTATGTAAAGTTGAGGCCCTTTTTTAAAATCTCAGAGATATTCCAGTCTTCTGTAGTCTTAACAGAACATACTTAGGAATTTTCCACATTTCTTCTGTGATTATTTCACATCTTATCCACACACACACAGACACACGCTTATACACAACAAAAGAATAAAAATAAATAAAAAATAAATAAAAAATAGCCAAGTATGAAGGGCAATGTGTTCTCTTCCTTTTCCAAGTTCTTACTTCAGGTCCTAAAAAAAAAATAATAATAATTTGAAAGTAATCAGTGTCAATTCTTGGCTTCCTACACCTAAACTAATATTTCACATGTGAATGCTATCATTCAAAATGGCTTGGTGACCATCTTTGAAGACATTATGAATTACATTAGATATTCATCTCATCTCTTCCTTGTCAGAATACATACAGAACCACTTTCTACAGATAAAAGATAAATGCTTTCTTTTGAATCACACACTTGCCCATGGCTTATGAAGTAACTAAAAAATAAATGCCAGGCATTCTACAAAACTCCCAGATGTTCTTCTGCTTTCTCTTTTAGACTTTCTATTTGGATTAAAGAGGCAGTTAAAGAGCAAATATATATATTCCTTCAGCTTTGGAAATTTATTTTGTGATTTCCACCAAAGACATCATAATTTCATTCTTTTTCCACTTTATGCTCTCTTCAGTTCTTTGTTCTGGAAATTCAATATATTACTTAAAAATCTGCATTATGACATTTTATCACAGGACTAGCATTGCACCTTGAAATCTCATAGAAATATACAGATGGAACATTTTCTTGTCTGTATCAGTCCAAAGCTTTTGCTCTAATGATTACAGTGGTCATAAATTTTTACTCTCTTCAGCAGTTTATTTTAAACCAGAATTTCCATCGCAGTATTCAAACTTTACGTGTTTAATAATGCCTTTTTTTCATTATTAAGCTTCTTCATAATTGAATCTTAAAGACTAAAAATGCATCTTCATTTATAATAGTGTTTTTACCATCCACAACACTTTTATCAAAGACAGTCTGTTAATGACATATTAACTCAGCCAGTCTATGTCCTACAAATAGCAACACAATTATACTCCTATAGCTACAGCAAAGAGTAGAAGATGAAGACCCAGTGCTGTTGTACTGGTTTCCAAGTCCTGGACCAGAACTAAGCTGCTGATTTAAGATCTAATGTACTTTGGCTTAAGTACTTGATTATGATGAGCCAATATGCCCCGTATCATAGTCCAGGTATTCACTGTCACATTACAATTCTGAACTATGCTTGTCTTCTGTCCATAAGCAGCAAAAGTATCAGCACCTGTTTTCTTACAGCTACATTGTCTGCATCTAAGGTAGTGTTTATTATGCATGGTTTATGCCTTGCTAACTCTCAAATGAGAATCCTAATTTCAATATGAGTATCCAGAGGATTGAAATAGAGCATGAAACTTAACACTGGCAAGGGTAATTTTTATGATAAAAATGTCCACTTACCCCTTGAGCAAACCTGATAATTTCTACTCAAGGAATCCCACTTTCATATTTGCCTATATATATTCAAGCTCTTTAATAACTGCTAAGGGTTAAAAAAACTTAAGATCTGAAAACAATTCTGGAGAGGAAAGGGATTGCTTTTGAATTGGCAAAACTTGAATAACTCAGATAACAACTGGTAAAAATCTTATAAATGTGCCATTTTGTTGCAGAGGAGGCTGTAGGGCCATGTGAGGCTGTGTACTTAATTTTAAGTCAGAAATATGTAGTAATCCTGAAGCATATAAAACTTCATTGGAGAAATCTTTAAAGGTCAAGGATGAACAACTGAATTTATTAAAATACTTCCAAATCACAGCAACAACCCAAAACAAGATATTCATACACTCTGAATATGCTGCATCTTTATAATCAACGTTTTCTGTGATTTGGGGATAAGATACAAAAATGGTCTTTGCAGCACATTTCTGCCATTTTTTATTTCCTTTTTTCTATTTCCTTGAGAGTTATTTCAGCATGAAGATAGCAGTGACTTCTATATATTCACACTACAAAACTTCCTGATACATGCATACATTAGGGTCAAATTTGTGAACTATCTTGAGCCATAGTTTATTTGTTGACACCATTTATTATAATTGCAAATGACTAGAAGCCTTGGCTTATGGTTAAAGCTTATACACAATTTCACTCTTCCCCAAATCATGACCTCTACAGATGCTCAAGGACCAACCCATCAGAATAGAATTAACAGGCTTCAGTGTAAACTAATGGCTATTCCAGAACTGTTTTCAGAAAAGATTCTTGCATCTTCCATTGCAGTAGGCATAACTGATTATTCCTAAAGTTGTTTGCTGGCTGAGACAAGTCACAGTAACATTTATCACTCCTTCAGATGTAAAATATGACAAAACAAACAAACAAAAAACAACAACAACAAAAAATGAGTAGCTTCAAAGAGCTTTTTTTTTTTTTTTTTTTTTTCCCCACTGAGAACTATGCCAGGTAGGACGTAAACATTTTAATTTTCCTGTATTAATGTATCTAAAACAAAAATCCTATTCCCCCTAATATGACCAGACCTGTAGTTCATCTTGCCATCTCAACACGATTTGCATCTTTGTTCATTATTTAATAAAATAAAATAATAAAAGATAATAAACATATAAATAGTGTTACTGGACATATGGACTATATCCTAAGGTTCACTGTAATGAAAGATCTATCAACAAAGGGAATTTAAAATCAGATACAGATCTGAAAGATAATAATAAATAGAAACAATTCAAGTAAACAAAGAAACAAGGCTGGCAGATTTTAAATTATGGAAAGTAGCTAACTGGTCTTGACTTTTGATTCTCCCCCCACCACAAAAAAAAAAAAAAAAAAAAAAAAAGAGAGAAAAAAAAGAAAAAGAATATTTCAATAAGGCACAAGTATTGTACTCAGATTTAGACTGCTAAAAGCACACGATTATTGAGCCTTAAATAGCACTGCGATTATTTGAGCTCCTAAAGAAGCCAAGACATGTCGCCTTTCAGAGGGATTATTGGCATGAATAGCACAAAAGACTGAAGGAGACTTGAAGGGAGAAATGAAAGAATGAATAGGGAAAACATCTGTGTGAAAAAGCATCTGTGGAAAAACAATTTACACCTGTTGGGATATTAATGGAAATAAATTCCAAGTGAGTGCGTGTAAAAGGAGTAAATGACAGGAAGGGTGAATATTACATTTTAAAATTATAATAGATATTGCAGTGGCAAAACCAAACTCTTACAAGTACAAAATGAGAGAACTCAAGTCTTTGAAGTGCAATTCTTTTCCCTGGAGGGTTATGAAACACACTTTTAATACATACTCAAACACTGTGTTTTTTCTGCATGTGACCTCTATCCCATTGAGTGAATAAGATGGATAGTGGTCAGTTATAAACACTAGCTATTCATTATTTTGTTTTACAATCATTGTTCATTCTATGGACTACCTATTTCACGTGATTCTAAGGCTGCCTCACGGCATTTTCTCTGGCACTCAGCACTGTGATGCTTCACAAGCATTACTCTATCTTCACAAAATGTTATGTGATGTGAGGGGTTATCCCCATATTACAGACATATGTTGGACCAACAAGGCAGTGAGAGAGAAAGTACCTGCTTATTAACAGTCCACATTTTAAGGTCTAGCAATTGATTTCTCAAGTTACACAAAGCAGAATTTAGCACATTGAAGACAGTATTCTAGTTGACTTCATCTGTAGCTAAGAATGGCCAGAACAGCTCAGATCAACAGATGTCTACTGTCTGTAATGTAACTACTTCTACACTGACATCAAAGGTGAACTCTACAGATTCTGTGGAGTGATACAATAATAACACTCTATCTTGCATAGTCTAGTATTAAACGTGGAGGTTGGTGGCCCTGCAGGGGGGGTCGGAGATTCATGATCCTTGAGGTCCTGTCCAACCCTGGCCATTCTGTGATTCTGTAAGATATGTTCATTCAATTTTACTAATAATATAGAAATAATCATTAAAAGAATAATAATTACAAGTGCCATAATTGTAATAAATATCTTCATGTCGCTTGCCTATACATAATTTCTTATATTAGATATTTACTCTGCCTAAAAGAAACAGAACTAGGCTGTCTGGTATTAAATTATCTACTGATATTTGAAAATGTAGATTTAAAGTTATTTATTTATTTATTATTGAAATGAATTACAAGTTCCTTGCCTTTCTTAAAGCATTGGACTAAATGACACAAAAAGCATCTTTGATATGTCAAAAGAAAATGTTGCCAGAGATTTAGTCTCTGTGGTAATAAGAGACTCATTTTATTTTATTTCAACAGTTATGTGCTGTACCAGCCCAGACTTCCCTAAGCATTTTTCAGATCAGTCAATTGACCCTTGTTATTTGATGTCAAGAAAATAATAAATAAATAAATAAATGTGGTACAAAAGTGGACACCAGCATGAATTGTCCAAGATGGTTTTGAAGCCTGAAACTTTTATGGAAATCCAGATGACAGTAAACCACTGGGAATTGCCAGTGGATAAAAGACCTTCACTTTGAACCAGAATTATTTTTCTAGACTTTTTCAGAAAGTAAGTTTGAATTAGACATATCTTCAGAATTTCCTGTTAGAAAGCATGAGCAGATGCCTATTCACTGTGATAATTTTTCTGTTTATGCTTTTGTATATATACACTGGATAGCCACTGTATACACTTTATGGTGATGCTATAATACTTAGCAGTGTGACACCTAAGTCTTTTTGTGCATTCAGTTCTTGCCCATTAAAATCATATATTGCTTGAATGTATGCCCAGTACTATAGATTAATGCGATTTATCTTTTTAAACAAGTATGGAAATGATACAGGAAGAGTATAGGCTTCTAGGCTAAAATCAACTAATTTCAGTAAAACTAGGACAGTCCATGGAAGCTGAAAAAATGCCCATGCCCCCAAAGTAAAGTATGGGCAGACTTCCAATGACAAATTTCTTCTCAGAGAAACTCTGTATGAAACTTCAATCTTAGAAATATATAGAATAATACAATACAGTATTTATAGAATAGGTTAGTCAACACTCCATGATGTTTAACTTTGCTGAGTATCTGTCACTAAAAACTCTGTTGTCAAAGGTTTCTTTAATGCATCTATTATTGCTACTCTGTGGTAAAATAGCACCTATCACAAATTCAGTGTAGCTTTTCATCTCTGTTGGAATACAAATAATAAAACCAAAATTACACACTGAACTACTAAAGGGTATACTTCAGACGAGTAAGCTTTCGTCTTAAGCAGACACTTTAAAATATTCCCAGGGGTTGTCATATAATTTTATTTGACATTTAGTTTAAGACCATGTCTTCTAAATGATCAGTTTTTCCTCATTCTTTAGGTTGTCATTTAGTACACAACTGTCTGTTTGACTTCCTGTGTTATAAATTGCCTTTAAACTTAATGTTTTTACTGTGGCTGTTGTGCTATATGATTTGTTTGTTAGAGAAGGATGTGCCAAGAATATTGCCCAGTTCTGCACAATGAATTTGGAAATGTGTGCACTGTATGTTTCAATAAGATGAGCTGTATTCAGCTTTTCCTGTTAACTCTGGTCTGCTATCAAGTAAGCAGAACTAAGCATACTGTTTCAAGTTGTTTAATTATGCACACACACTAGAGTAATGCAGTGCTGATGATGCCAGAAGGTACTCTTAAATCCTCATGAACCAAATAATTTTGTATTTGCTTTCCTTCTCTAACTTTCCTATGCTCCATCCATTTTCATATGCAACATGCACAAGATCAGGATTAGTATTTTTAAACATTCAATGTTCCAGAAAATGTCATAGAATCATCATAGAATGGTCAGTCTTAAGCATTAATGTCCAATTGTTCAGCAGTAGCTAAGAAGATACACCAAATCTCTTGAAATTAACCTGAATTGCATTACTTTATTGCTGAATTGATCTTACAAAACTAGGAATAAACATAGACTAGTATACAACTAGAATAAATGTTAGGGAATTGTAATTGGGGGTTGGGCTTGATCTCTGGAGGTCCTTTCCAATCCCTACAATTCTGTGATTCTGTGATACTGTAATTAATGCTTACAATAGTGTTGGAGTTTAGATTTGTTATTTTGGTAAGATTTTTTTGGTGGAATTATTTGAACACTATCATTTTGAAAAGTTTTGTCTAAGTACACTGCATTTTACACTGTATTTCACCTCATAATCATATGATATGATCCATATGTTATGATTTCTTCTTTTTTCTAAGGAAAGGGAAAATTAATGGAAGCAAGACTAAAGAAGCTGTATTCTAAATAGAGCAGAGTTCCCAAACTAAAGCAGGCAGAGCAAGGATTTACCTTAGAAACCTTCCTCATACTTACTGCTGTGACCTATAGGAGCATCAGCAAAGGTCCAGATCTGTATCTTACACACCCATCATCTTGCTGGCTACCTTCACCAGGATCTACATGGTTTGATTCTGATCAGAAAGATTCCATCTTGAGTGTTAGATATCCTTTTGCAATTCCTATTTTTAAAGCCAATTTATCCAAACAAATACTCTAGTAAAGCTTTAACATTAATAAATTAAATATCAGAATAAAACAGGTCATCAAAGATTTCTAGAACAGACTTTCTTTTGTGAGTACCTTTTAAGTGCAGGAGGATCGGAACTCAATCAGTCATTTATGTTGTGCCACAGCTCTGTATTTCCTTCATGAAAGACAGTTTCTATGAAAAACATTTTATTTTACAGAATGAACAAGGACACAAGAACTCCAATACCTCTCTCATTTAGAAAAGCATTCCTACTAAGAAGATAAGTGATGTAATTTTTGAAAACCTATCCATATTTCTATAGTGAAAAAATATTTACTCCTTCGGAAGGGAGGGAGGAGAAGACTTGTTGATAGATTTTGTCATTGCTATCTTTGGGTTTTGCTACTGTTTACTCTGATTTCCCAGCTGTTGTGAGTACAGGTAATTGACTCGATCTCCTTCAGGTAAACAGGATATCTCAGAACACCAGAAATAGGGGACAAGAACATGCAATAAACATGTTGTTATGTACTTTCTATGGCAACCATGCGCTGATGCACAAATAAAACAAGAGACTTAGCAGGGCTAATAAACATTAGTCGCATTAAAGGAGCTTTTCATAGTCAGTTTGGAAAGATCACATGTCAAAGTTAACTCACTTGTAGCAAAATCACTGCCATAGAAACAGATCTTTCAAATACTGAAAAACAAAATAAAGAAAAAAATCCTAAATCTATTTTGAGATTATTTTCTTTCCTGTGAACTTGTCTGGTTTAATATCTACTGCCATGATTCTTTTCCACAAAGTCTTTAACAGATGCATTTTAAGAATGTGTGTCAATATCAAAAGAACATGTTCAAAAAAAGTTACGAAAAAAGTCAAAATAAAGTTCACTTATTACACATTACTGTTATGAGAGTGAAATAGTAATGGCTTTGTTGTAAAATCAAACATGATATAAAACATTAGTTAATTTAATTAGTGGCAGATGTGGCCATGATATGTTTGATTGCTAAGTGTTTCTAGAAAGTTGCTAAAATAATTCACTTGTCATAAGATAGTCATTTTAAGCACCTTTGCTTTAAGGAGGCTACAGTGATATGAAAAATTCTTCATGTAATGATTCTGAGATTGATTGTTTACCAAAGATGGGGAAAAGCAGGAACCAAATGGATGAAGAATGAACAAAAGAGAGAAAAGAGGACAAAAAGACCAGTCAAATATAAACAGATTGTCTGTCTGAACTCTACACTGCAGTCTGTCCTATGTTCTTATTATATTTCTCTTTTAACCACCTTGAATGCATAGGATCCAAAAGAAAAAAGCAGGAAAAATATGCAATCTGATTCTTAATGTAAGAAAAAAATCAGATGTTTCAAGTCATAAATATACAGGTTTTGGATAATTGTTTCAGAGAAGATATTTGAAAGACAAAGATGTGACAAAAAGTAGAAAATCAATAATGACTGTTTATAGAAAACTTTGATTACTTAGCAGATCATTTATCAAATGTTCTTTTAAGACGGTCTTCTACTTTGTATAAGTTTTGTTCTATTTTACTTCATAAAATATTTGTTAAATGGTTGTTTAATAAAGATCATTTGATAAAATTAGGCAAATGTGAACATATTCTTTTTCCTTATAGTGAGAAAGCTTTTTAGAGTTCAGAAATTTTTGAATAAAAATGCTAAATAATTCATGAAGTATTCAAACAAATGTTTGCAAATATATTAGCAGTAAGCTCTCATGAATACACTCATATCCAATTAAAGCAATCTAGAATTCTTTGCATCAATTCCGGTTTACCACTGGATTACAAGAGCTTTTGGATAGTGACTACTTGAATCTGTTACTTACTAATTTATCTTCAACTATTAAAATAGAAGAGCTGAACTAAGAGTAGAATGCGTTTCTTATCAGTTTTGAATGACATATGCACCTCTCTTTATATATGAGGTTAAGCTGTTGAATTCTAAAGGATTTGTAGGTGAACCATATTTAAGCAGTAGATAAAGAAAATTAATCTATGTGTAAACGAGAAAAATATTCTAAGAATATATAGAGATAATACCGATCCAATATACAGCCTGTACTGACAGGAAATAATGTGAAGTACTTATGTTTTACTTTTTTTTTTTCCTATAGCTACCCCCAAGTTCTAGAAACCATTCTTTGTTTCTTGCAGCTTCTTTCTGTTATAATGAACAGTCACATTTTCTCATTTTTTAGAAAATTATAACTACATGTCTATGGCTTCCATGTGAGCATGAAAGTAAAAAAAATACAAAATCATAATATTTTCATTAGTCTAGGAATTGTAAAGATGTCTTGGGAAATACAACCGAGTGTACCATTTTGTACTTTTGATGTGAATTTGTGTGCTACACTCCATAGTGAAATGTCACATGGTTTTGAGACTCATAGCTAGTCTGCTGTTGTGGTTTAACCCACCAGGTGGCTAAGCATCACAGAGTTGTTCATTCACATATCCCTTGGTGGGATAGGGGGAAAAACAAAATAAAGAAAAATAGAGTAGATAATGATAATAGTTATGGTAATAACATAATATGTATTTACAAAACAAGTGATGCACAGAACACTTGCTTACCACACACTGGCTGATGCCAGTACACAAGCAGCAGTCAGAACTAGTCCTTGTTCTGTCCCTTCCCAGCTCCTTGTTCCTCTTAGCTCCCAACACTAGCAGAACTGTACAAGGAACTAAAACATCTTTGTCCCTTTTGAGCCACTGCTCAGCAACAACTAAAATGTTTGTGTGTTATCAACATTGTTTTTCTCCCAAATCCACAAGATAGCATCATATGAAATACTACAAGGGGAAAAAAATCTCTGTCTCAGCCAAAACCAGGGCAATTTCTCTCAACTTATTTACAAGCAAAATATTTAATCAATATGGCAAAGCCTGCATCTACAAGTAATAGTGTAAATGTTTGTAACAGTACATACCTATGTTTTATGTCAGAACAATAAGGCTCGTGGAAGGCCACTGTTCGCATTAGAAACACTGTTTAGTTTTGCCAGTTGTTGATGCTGTCTGATATATTAAAAATAGAAGAAAAAAAAAGAAAATCTCAAATTTAAAGGCCTTGTACATGTCTTGTCTTAGCAATCATATAAATTTGCAGGTGCAAATGCTGATTTAGAAGGAAACTGTAAGTATTTATTTTGCTTTCAATGTCACTTGGTACAATCTAAGAGCTTAAAAAAAAAAAAAGTATTAGATATCAACCCCATGAGGTAGAGAGAAGTTATCTTTAGATACACACTGTGTCAATCTTCAATGGTCCTTCCCAAAACCAGATTACTTCCCTTCACCCTGATCAAAAATCCTTCGATATATAACAAAACAACCAGGGAATCTCTTCCATAGAATGCAGAATGTACTAAATAAATAGCAACCTTAAAGTCTTGACAGATTTCTACCTATAAAGTGTATCTATTTAAAGTCTGCATTTGTCTAGTTTTTTGGAAAACAACAAAAATAAATTTCTATCCCAATAACAGCTTTCAAATGATTAAGACCTGTAACTTTATGTTCATACAATTTTGAAACATAAATTACAGTGCAAGCTCATTACTTGCAGACTATTTTTTGAAAATACAGAGAACATTGTCTGTACTGTTTTAGTCTTGCACTGAACACTTTGCAATAGAGTTTAATTTACCTTAAATCAATAACTTCGTGTGAACTTTCGCAAAGGCTGGTGCTTTTTATGAACTGGGTTTTAATGTGAGTCATTACGTGGGACATTTGGCCACAATCCTAAAATAAGATCTTTTATAGTCACCACCAGGATCTGGATTTTGTCTCACTGCCGTTAGCTTACTCTACAGGCAAGCTAATACAATTCCCCTGGAGCTGCATCAAAGGAATGTCAGGTAGACATTAGGGAAAGATTATTCACCAGAGGATGGAGGACATGGAACAGGCTTTCTGGGGCAGCAGGCATGGCCCCAAGCTGAAGGAGTTCAAGGAACATTTGGACAAAGCTTTCATGCAGTTGAGTCTGGATGTTGGCTGGTGCAGTATGGATCAGGGAGTTGGACTCAATGATCTGTACAGGTCCCTTCCAAGTCAGGGTTCTCTAGAAAACTTATTAAAAAGGATATAGTAACTATGCAAAAAAAAAACCAAAACCAAAAAACAAAACAAACAAAAAACAACAACAAAAAAAAAAACGTTATTATAGTTGTAACTTCTTTGATTGCCATCTGTGAATAAATAAACAGCTGAGCTGGTGCTATCTTATTTAGCCATTATTTTTCTCAGCTGGATGTTAAGAGATTATCTCTTTTCTCTGAGCTTTTCCCTTTTTATGTGCTCTAGACCTGAATTAACAGGTCATTATTTCATGATTCTTTTCCAAGCCAGTGGTACAATACAATAATTGCACAGACCAGCATAAACATTTTAAGGCTTTCATTTGGATGTTTTCAGAGTGAAATAGACTTGACTCTGATTTTTCACAATGTAGAGCTACTATAAATAAAAGTACAGAACCGTTACTAACAAACGAATCAGTATAGGTGATGCAGACTTTAAAAAGTCATGGAAAATTCCATTATAGAAAAGTAACCATTGTTCTTTTTTCCATTGGAATGCACTCTAATCTGAGTTAAATAACTGAAGCTTCAGCAGACACCAATGAGCAAGAATTCTACTTCCCTTTTACAGTTATCAATTTATCATTTATACGTAAGTTTGAACTAAACAGCTATTATTTGTATGGAATTGTGTACAAAACAGAACAAAATTAAAAAAAGACTGAGACAACATGACAGGTCTAAGCCTTAAGGGCGACACATATGCTCATCAATTTTAATTGTGTTTCTAAATCTAATTATTTGTTTCAAGGTGTCCTGCTCATTAGTAAACAAAGATTGGTAATTATCACAATAATTATATCACAGTTACAAATTTTGAATCAGAGCATCTTCTTTAAAATTAAAAGTAAACAAACTATGTGATATGATAATCAAACCAGACCTAAAAGTGGAAGCGCAAGTAGATGGAAGTTAAGTAAAATGAACCATTCATATCAGCTGTACTTCCACATGCTTCAGCAGAATACCAGAATCAGTACAATTTAGACTCAGGATAATTTCTGCTCACTAAAACCAGAAGTAACTAGAAACTAGTCCCTTCTCCAGGTCTTTCATTGTGATACTAGCATGCGCAGAACTACATTCACTGAAATAAGAGTTAAGTGTTGATATTTATATAGTATCTCTTAAAATCAGTCACTAATAATCCTACCCAGGTTTTTTGGAGGGTAGATTTTTTTCTCTTATTTGTTTTGGTTTTGTTTGTGGATTTAAACATGGCTAACTAACGTTGATTAAAAGTATTTATAAAGATTAGGTTGGCTATTTTTCTTCATTGTTGTTTTGTTGTTTATATCTTTCTTTACCAACATAAGATAATAGAAGTGTTCAACAGTCTTTTATACCTGTAAACAATTCTTTCTGTCACATCACCATTCTACAACAAAGAGAGAATGTAAATTTCTGAGCCTGATTTGTCATAAAGTTTACATTGCAAATACCCATTTCTGCTTAAACTGTAAAAGGCAGAAAGAAGAGAAAGAATCAAATAGGCTCAACTCTTCATAACTCTTTGGTTTCCATAGCAGTGAACTACTCAGTAGATCTGCTCATAGCAGTGCATGAAGTCATTCTTCACTGAAGATGAACAGCATAGGATACTTAACAAGGTACTTCTTAAAAGCAATCTTGACTGTCATGAAGTCTCTTCGGGCACTAAGTGCTTTGCTTTGAAATTGTGATTGTTTTTATAAACTTGAAACTGTACATTCTTTTATGTGAAATAATCTATATGCAAAATCATTTATTGTTCTTAAAAATACTGATCTATGAATTTTGACAAGTACAAGCAAACTATCATGTTTCCAGGAAGTAGAAGTAACGTATCAGCAACAAAATTCTAAAATAGAATCTGTGTTTCATTCATTACATTAAACGTAGAGCTCTCATGATTTCCTACATAGACATACTTAGTTATTGGAGGACATGGCTACATGAGCCTAGGCTAAGGCCTACATGCTATGTGTTATACTGACAATGGTCAGTCACAGTCCTTGACAGAGTCAGCAAGAATAGGGAGATGCACCAGCAGAAAAAGAACTGCATTAGAGAGAGCAAAAATTTACACTTTAGGGTGAGATAAGAAGTTGCTTGTTGCCAATGAATCAGAATAGAAACTTAGGTGCGTGATTGCCTCATGCCATCCACATACTAACTACTTGATTGTGGAGGAGTTATGCGTGATTCACACCTGCATCCAATCAGAAGCATGCTTGGTATTACTTAAAAGCTGTATTTTTTCCAATAAGTGGTCTATTACCACTTTCATGAAGTGCCAGTCTGTTCTTTTTCTCCCAACAATTTTCTTCTGTTTACTTGAATAATGTATTGTAATTGTACTATCATTATGAATTTTTAACCAAATTACACTGCCATATTGCACCTAAGACTTTAGAAACTATTAAGATATTTACTTGCATATATCTTTTATTTCCTACATCAACTGTAGTAGGAACTTTCACCAACTACATTGTCTTTTTCAATCTCTGATCATAAACTTCAATTTACAAACAAAATTATAGTAGTCATAGTTCTGTTCTGGAGGGCTAGAAGTTGTCTAAAAACATCACCCAACTATAGGTTTTCTCCAACGTTATTTATATTCCAAGAGAACAACTGAAATGAGTCACTTTAAACATTGCTACAAAAATCATATGTCTAAAGGTGAGACTAAGCCTATGTTTAGACATATTAAAAATGACTTTGATCTGCTGATCTGTATCTTGCATTTACTCTCACAATGTCAATGAAGAAAATAGAATATCACAAAAACGTCACTAAGTCACTAGCAGCTTTTTGGCTTAAATGGCATACTCAGCTTTAATTTCCTAGTTTTACTAGAGTTTCTGCTCTGGTGGATTTTTTTTTTTTTTAATAGTGTATCGGAAAAGACAAAAGCAAGATTTCCAACAGTGCCAAAGAACATCTTTCCTTTTCACCTTCTGCTCATCCTCGGAAGAAAACATTCACCACATATCAAGTCCAATAAAGCACTTCTCATTTACATGCCTAACTACATACTCAGTGTAGCCTACTTTGACTTATCAAAGTGAATTTTATTAAAGACTTTATTCTCTCAGTAATATACATTGAAGCGTTTGTTGAATTATGCTAGGATTGTGAATGCTCTTATTTTCATGGAAGGAGAGAAAATAAGAGCAAATGCTTTCTTTTTAAACTCCTGAGAATACACTGGGGCTTCTCAAAGTGTCATTGTCTTGCATACTCTGGAGACTGTTTAACACTGCATAGGGAAGAAAGTAGTAGAATAATGGATTGATTGCTCTTGCTGTTACTCAACCATGATTACAACTGAAACACCTGACAAGAGATGGATAGCACTGCATCTTAACCAGCAGCATCTAAGGCCAGGAAACAAAATAGATGTGAGCTTACTCAAATAAGAAACATCTGAAATAGAAATAAAAGATTGGAAAAAAAAAAAAAACAGGCAAAGAAACCAGCAGCCAGAATCTTACAGAAACTGCTAACAGATCTGGTGCAACCAAATTAATTTACGTAAATTTTTATTTTATTAAGTCTCAACAATCTCTCTATGCTAAAACAACCTTGCTGAAAAATAATTAAGGTGGAATACTGCAAGTCTCCCTTCTTATTCTATTAAGGTCTTGTAGTCTTGATTGAAAAAAAGTATGCATTTATTTACCTGCAACACTGTAAGAAACACTTCACAATAAGAGAAACTGCTGAATGAGAAGTGATGATTGGTGAAGGAACAGGAGGTCAGTTTCTTTATAGATTTTATCAACCAAGAGAAAAATCTCCAAATAAAGTGAAGTTTGCACCACACTGTAAAACAAATTGGGAAGTGAATATTTTAAAGTCAGCAAAAAAAAAAAAAAGAGATACTAAGGTGTATTTCATTATATCCACTTTGCCATTATTTCAAGACACAACAATATTACAGAATTCTATTTGAGGTACTGGCCTACAATCTTTGATTGCACTTACAGTACAAATGTAAAATCAATTCTCTGCGCTCCCATTTATCTCAGTACTGATGTTAGCTGACTCTAACAGAATGACTCTTCTGGAGAGGTAGTTATTTTACCTCAGAGTGGCATTTCAGAAGCCTTAAATGGTCTGAAGAGATTGCACATGACCTCTAGGAATATTTTAATCTCTGCTTACCTCTGAAAAATTATTTTACTCTGTGTGATGATGTGGGTCCCTTACCTATCTACTGAATATCTCAAAATTGTATGGCTGCATCTTGTTTCAGAATCATTGATTGTTGACTATAACAAGTTTTTAAACAGAAACTGTGGATAAAAAACTAAGTTGAATGTAATTACCTTCTGCTTTTTCGTAAACACTTTCGGAGTATTAACTTGTTTAATCTATAATTTTGCAAATCATTACTGGAACTTCAAACTTCATGATGATTTTTTTGAGTCTAAGATAAGTGGTTTCTTCAAATGGAATTATAAAAAAGGTTCCAGAGGTTCTGATGAATAATATTCTATTCCAGAAAAATAAGGTAAATAAAAGTTAGAAATTCAAATACTAGGCAAAACAACCATCAGTCCTCTAGAATACCTATTCAGATATAGAATTACTCAAAAAGCATTACAAATGCCTTAAAGCACCTTATGATGATACAGATCTATATCTAGTTAGCCCAAAGCAATGCACTATTAAAAATCATGCTACCTAGCAAATTAATGAACAATAGCATCAACAACAAAAGAAATTTAAGCAAATATTCAATGTATGTGTGTAATTGAAAGATATATAGATATATAAAAGTTATATGTAAAAATAGGCAATTGCTAACTAGATAAGCAATTAATCAGTTAGCTGAGAACAAGAAGAGTTAAAGAAACAAAAGCACTGCAGAAGCTGACCACAGAAGTGGGAAAGTTGCTAAATTCCTTTGAACTTTGGCTTTGCCTTTGACATATTAGAGCTGCAGAAAAAAGTACAGTAGCTAGAAAATTATAAGTTTTCATGTTTTCTGGTAATTTAATTGCAGAACAAGTATTTTCACTTATTAATTGCGTCTGGTTGAATTTTCACTGTTATAAGACTATAATGAATTGCATAAATCAGTCCTGATATAATGTAACAAAGAAATGCAGTACATCATTATGAATTTCATATAAAGGTTTTGTGATCTAGTCCTTGACTATAGTTACCACCATTTTTAAACTATAGTCTGACATGGCAATTCAGACTTAAGATTTTCACAAATAGGTCCTGAAATAGGAAGTTCAACTCTATTCACTGCCTTCAAAAAAATAAAAAAAAAGGGCTCCTTCAGGGGTGGAATCAAGAATTTAACTTAGGTGAGCTGAATTGTTCTCTAGAGCATCCCCTAGACAACTGTGTATAAGACAGGTTTCCTAAAAGAGGCAGCTACGTTATATGCCAGTAGCTATACCATACAAATATCTTTCCCCTTTTGATTAAAGTTTGAATTGAAGTAACTCAAAGTGGCTTTCCAAAGTGAGACTTTATTCTTAGGTTACTTTCACATGAAAACACAACACAGAACATAACATCGCAAAAGAAAAAAAAAATAAATCAATTTTCCAAAGCAGATAGAAATTTGCAGTTTTCACTTACCATAACTGAGATAGTAATTTAAGGCTCAAATCTCTAGTTCATAAGTGTACTTGTGGAAGGAAAGCTTTATTGCACGAAAATGCCTGACATAGAACTTGTACAAAGCAAAGCAACTCCTATGGTAATATTGTTACTCTCCTATGTGAAACGGAATTCCTTCATTTACTGCAGCACCTAACTAGACTTCAATCTTGACTTCTTTTTAATGGCTCCAAAATTTTGTATTTTAATTCTACATTTATTATATTTCTAATTCCGTTTTTTTTTTGTTGTTTTTTTTGTTTTTTTTGACATCACTTAATTCAATAAAAAACAGGCCTAGCTGGACCAATGCAAGACCATTTTTCAGTGAGGGAAACTATTAAATTCTGGCAGTTATAATATTTTTGCTAGCCTGCTTAAATTAGGAACTACATCTCACTTGTCACTTTTTTATTCTCTTCACTGAATTGTTTAGAATTTTAGAAATTATTTTCTGATGTTGTGCACAGGATTCTGTGCATTGTTTTGCTATGGATTTTGTCTCCTCAAAGCTGTTTACTGTTTCTCTTTCCCATAAGTAGTTGTTTATTCAATCTGTTTTTCTTCAGTAGTCATTCATCCCAACTGCCTTCCAAATATCTCCTTTTCATTAAGTACAATATTTCAGATTATTATGCCTTCACTATATTACAGCAGTTTGTTTTTTTCCCCAATAAAAAGTTCCATTTTGCAATTTCTCATTTCTGATGTTTTGACATCTCCTCATATTAATTTTGTGCTCTCACCAGTAATGCTACATGTTTCAATTCAGTATCATCTGTTATTTTAATCAACTGTTAATATCTTCATGATAATCAAAAAAGTTGTATTATAAGGAAGATTTTAATAAGTTTAAATCTACAGAAAAATATTTCAGGTTTGTTAACACTTATAAAGCTTTGGTTATCTAATAGGATGTTCATCATCAACCATACCTTCAAAAAGATGACAAACCATATGTATGTCTATTTCACTAAAATATATATATATACACACACACAGATTAAGACACATTTGCATAAATAATTTACTCACATGAATAAAATTCTGTGGAATTCTCCATTCAGTGATAGAAATATAGGTTTTTTTTCCTCAGCTCACGTAAGTAAATTATATGAAGTCAGTTTGTAAGAGTTGATGAAAGACACTAGCACTTTGCATTGCCTCTACTAAACCACATAATTTTAAGCACAAATTATTCTTAAAACACTGGCTAACTGAAATGACCTTAATAATGGCAGACTCAAAAGCATAGATTATAAATTGAGAAATTGTTTCATTTATTTCTACTTAGACTTCTTAACCAATAAGTTGCACGTGATTAAAAAAAGCATCTGTCTCATAATGAAAATGGAAGTAAGGCATACGAGTAGGAGGGGTCTAGATTTGCATTATTAGGATTTGCTGTGAAATACAGTCTGCTTAAGTCATAAGACTGACTATGATTTGTCACCATTCGGCTGTTAACTGCATTTTAAAGAAGACAAAACGTACTCAAGGACTACAGTCAGAAGTTCACAGTATGGAAGGTCAGTAGGTATGGACTTGCCTTAACTATTACTTTAACTTATCTCATGTATTGCACTGGAATTCATTTTATGCAAAAGTTTAAATCCTGTTTTTTCTCCTTCCACAGTCAGTGTAGGGAGAGAGGATCTCCAGTGGGCAGTTCAACTGATTTATCTGAAGACAGATTCAACTCCCTGTGGAGGTGCCTATCTCTTTCTCCTAACTGCAGAAGAAGATGGAATAGTTAGTTTAGATTAAATGCCCATACTGGTTAGTTTTAGTTAGAAGAGAGGACACCCGAGGTATGAGAAGGGGCTGAGTATCAAAATTGTACACCTTGTCCCATGAGCTCCAAGAGTAATTACACTGACATTACACGGGTACATGTCAGAATGAGTGAGCACGGGTACATGTCAGAATGAGTGAGAACATCTGGAATTGGGCTGTAGTGTTTATGAATTACTGCAGAGCTTAAGAAATCTCTGATTTTTCTATGGGTCAGTGGAAATTCTCACCTGATCCTCCCAGAGGCAGTGCAGAGCTATGCTGTCCATAAACTCACGATGTGTCCAAACAGCACTCTGGGTAATTTCAGCCTCTGGGTAGTAACAATAGCAGATGCTTATTATATTTAATTATTAACCATCAGCTCTTTGAACTTATCACCTTAGTCTCTCAGCACCTGCATGATGTATGGCAAAATTCTCACAATTTCAGCTTCCATCAGTCAGTAAGTAGAAAATGAGCATCTGCTAGCACTCACGAGTCCCTCAGGATATATGCAAGTATCATTATGGTTGTTCCTAATGGTGTTTTACACAAAATGAGGTAGGGTCAAGAAGGCACGCTAGGTTATTTTACACATACACAATGTCAAAGCATTTATTGCCCTGCATATGGCAAGTTTTAAATATGAATAGATAATACTAGTAGATCATTTATTACTGCATTTAATATTTATGCAGTGACATAAATTTATATGTCCTTTTAAATGATTTTGAATTTTAGATTTGGTAGAAATCTTAGGTGCACTTGGTTAAAGAAAGGAAGAAGTAGGGAAACTGCTGGAACACTGTACTTTACCCTCTTCTGTCATTTCTGCATTTAAACTTATGCCCATACCATACAATGAGGAAAATCCTATTTGAAAGTGAAAATGAACAAGCCAGGTTCTCACAGTGTCATACAAAAGATGGCATTTTTGCATGAAACGCAGGGTCTGGAAACATGGATATATTGCCTTCAGTACTTTGGCTGCTAATGCACTTGTATTAACATCTCACTCACATACTCTACCTCATTGCATCCATCTGTTAAGGTCAGAATGCTGGCACCCTTCTTCCCTGTTAGGAAGGAATTTACAGCAACTGCTGAAGAGCCCCGTCTGCTCAGCCACAGATGAAGGTTGGTTCCTATGTGCAATATAACTTTATAATTTCAAGTCTGACTTTCTTACAAAAGATTTTGCATAAAGTAGGCCAGAATAATGAAGTAATTAGCATCAGTCTTCCGGGATGCTTTCAAGAGATTACTACCATGTTCTCTCCCAAGGCTATCCCCCTAAAGAGAGGGATATCCCTATCAGTGCTGAGATACAATATTCCCTTGCCTCATCCAAGACGTGAAAATTATCTGGAAAGTCACATTTGTTATATCTCACAGGATTCAGCAATGAACTTTGGAAATCATGTGACTCTAGCACATTATGTCAACATAATGGCATATTGATAAGTCAAAGGTGCACTACCAGAATTTGGTAACTTGTGAAGAGACTCCCACCATGCTGAAATGGGAATAAAACTGTCAATTAAAATTTGACCAGTAATATTTGAATATTTCACATAAGTCATTTTTCTGTAGTATTTGTCATACTTTGACTTTTTTAAAAAGAAGTTGAATGCAAAGCTTTCTGTTTGTGTACCATAATATTTTACCATGTATTTTAAAACGATAGATCTGAGAGCTTTCAGAACAAAACAGTTTTTAAATTTTATTTTTCCTGCACTGCTCAGTTATTTGAGAACCCTCAATTCATTCAAATGTAATTTCAAAATAAGCTGCAACAAATCTAAGTTTTTTTCCCACAGTGTAGTTTATACCGGTAGATAACAGACTGTCCAAGCGTACATAGGCAGATTTACAGCCTAAACTTTAAAGGATTTATTTTTTTAAACAGTGTCTGACTGCATGATTTAAAATTATCATTTTTTGCAGTAGTTTTTCTACCAATCTCTCCCTGCTAATGCTGAGTCAGAGAGTTCAGAGTATTTAATTAAAAATGGAGAGACAAGTATTTTACAGCCTGACTGAAAACCAGTAGTCAATGGAAAACATCCACTGACTTCACTAAGCTTTAGAAATCTGCACCAAAACGATGTATATTCATTGTATATTTGCGGACATCATTTTAAATTCATTCTCATCTCCTGTTATCACACAATCTTAGCTAGACACAGAAATTGAGGGTTTCAGCCCTTCCTCCCTAGGAAACTAATATTACATTCCCTTTATTTTGCTAAACTTAAATTTAGAAAAGTAATTACATTATGACAAGAAACATTTGCCTTTCATTAACTTTTGGATTTAATAAAGTCAGGACCAGAGAGCAGAACACTAGTAGTGGGGCCCTGGTGCAAGAATTGAAATGAGATTCTTTTCCAGCCAGCTGTTGTAACATCTTACCTTTTCCTGCAGTCAGCAGTCTGGAAACATCACTGCAGTTACACTAACAGCACATACAGTAACTCACAGTTCAACTGTAGGACTCTCGAAATTTGTTCACAGTATCTGCAACTGAGAAGTAAAATAGAAATAGAGCAGTGACCTTAAGTATTAATGACTGTTCTGGTGTGCAAAAATCAGCCTGAAGGGTTAATTAAAAACTAATCTGCATCTAAGGCCTGAGAACATCTACCTGGACTTCATGGTTCTACCCAGCCCCTACAAGGACTATCTAAAACACAAGGATGTTAAACATGTGAAAAGAATCAACTCAATACTGATCACATATTGATGGTTTTCTTTTCATACATGTTAGTAATCTAGCTTAAAACTATGTGTTATTGACATTGTATACTGCTGAGCAGTTTTTTAATTAGATACAAGGATGTATTCACTCACCCTGTCTGCACAAGGGAGGTGCTCCAGCCCTCTGATCAGCTTTGGGGCCATCCTCTGGACCTGCTCCAACAACTTCATGCCCTTCTTGTGTTGGGGGCTCCAGAACTGGATACAGTATTCCAGGTGGGGTCTCATGAGAACAGAGTAGAGGGGCAGAATCACCTCCTTCAAAGTACTGGTCACGCTTCTTTTGATGCAACCCAGAATACAGTTGGCCTTCTTTTTTTTTTTTTTTTTGCTTTTATGTGCTTACTGGGGCCTTCAGGAGGATATGCTCCATGATTTTGTCAGGCACAGAGTTGAGACAGTGACTGGCCTGTAGTATTCTGAATCCTTTTTCCTTTCTTGAAAAGGGGTGTTATGTTTCCCTTTTCCAACTAGTGGGAACTTTGCCAGACTGCCAGAGTCTTTCAAATATGGAAGACGGCAAGCAGCTTGGTGACTTCATCCACCAGTTCTCTCAGAACCTGTGGATGGATCTTGTTGGGTCCCACAGACTTGTGTGGGAACCTTTGGGTTCTTTAGATGGTTTAGAACCTGACCTGTACTTACAGCATGCAGCTTTACCTTCTCCAAGTTATCACTGCTTTCTGCAACTTGGGCTGTGTGGCTAGAGCCCTTGCTGGTAAAGACTGAGGCCAAGAAGTCATTGAGCACTTCAGTTTTCACTATACCCCTCATGACCAGGACTCCGGTTTCCTTACAGAGAAGGCCCACATCCTCCCTGACCTTTTTATAATTGATACACTTGTAGAATTTCTTCTTGTTCCCCTTTATGTCCCTGATTAGATTTAATTCCATCTGGGTTTTAGTTCTCCTAATCTGATCCTCGGCTGCTCAGACAACTTCTTGTCATGGTTTTAAGATTTTTGGTTTTTTAAGATTTTATCAGTATTCCACACCATAACATCATGTAATGCACTGGGGGTTTGACTGTTGATGCTCAAGTTCCGGGTGCATGTCCAGAGGAGGAGAACTACATTCCCCAGGGGGCTTTGTGGTCAGTGAGGAGATGCAACACTTGATGTTCTCTTCTTCACCTGTGCTTCTCCATCTGTTCTTCTTCATCAGCTCAACTGGACTGCACTTCTCACCTCAGTATTCTGGTGAGTTCTATGCACCTTTCGCACACACACACTCTCTCTCTTATTGTATTTTGCCGATACTGTATTTAGTAAGTTAGTTTGTTTCACCTCAGATCGTTGCTGCTGTTTTCAAATATTTTCGGGGTCCCATTTCCCTTTTCCAGAGGCACAGATCTGCACATCCCTCTGCCCTGCTAGTCACAGAACCGGGCTGAACCAGCCCATATACCACTGACACTTCTCTATAGTCCTCCCAGATAATCTGTTCCTGCTTCTACTCCCTGTCGGCTTCCTTTTTGGGTTTAAATCCAAGAGTTTCTTGTAGATCCACAGAGGCTTCCTGGCACTCTTACTTAGCTTCCTTTTTCTTGGGATGCACTGCTTCTGGGCTTTGAGGATAGAGGATATAATCCTTGAATACTGACCAGCTTGCTTGGACCCCTCTTTTTTATGGAACTCTCTCCCATGTCACCCTGCCAAACAGTTCCCTGAGACTTTTAAAGTCTGCTTTTCTGAAGTCCAGAGTAGCAAGCTTGCTGTGCACTCTTTGACACCCTAAGGATTTTGAACTCCATCATTTTGTGGTCACTATAGCTAAAGCCGCCCTTGAGCTTCACATCACCCACCAACCCCTCCCCATTGTCTACCTACAAATCAATCAATAACCTCTATGTTTCTTTCTCAAATCCAGCTAACATCTTTAAAACCAAAAGGATAAATAATATTATTGTCAGTTCCCATACATCAAAGTCCACTGTATATAATTATTTGTTCTTATCTTGACGGTAACAATTTGTATTTGACTAAGTTCTTATTTCTGTCTAAAACATATTGTCTAAATTTAACGTAATCTACTGATGGAGAATCCTACTTGACATTTTGCTCCTGTTATTAATCATTTCACTGTGCTTACTTCTCTTTATCGTCTGCCTACTAACTTCCACTCACAGGTTCTTGTTGTACATCTTCTTGCTAGATCCTCTTGAAAAGAGTAATCCACTCTAAGTGCATCCTCTGTCTCTGCAGTAGTAGGTAAATAATCCAAGCTTTTATACAAACTATGGAGCATTTTCCAGTTTAAAAGATCTTTCTGAGTCCTTGCACTTTTTTCAAGCAGCCTATGATTTCCAGCTTCCTTCCCCACTGGCCAGCTGTTTAGTAGTCATCTTATACGTCCAAGAACAACATCATAGCTCTTTAAAGCATCCCTTCTCTTGGGAACTCATACTCTGCTCTAAGATTGTAGCTTCTGAAGACTCACATTGCCTTTTTGGTCTCCGAGATCCGAGATTTAATTTTGAAAATAAATTTCAACTTTTTTGTTGCAATAAAATAGTACCTATGTATCTAATTTGTCAGTTGTACAATCAATGAATGTACAAACGTTATAATTATGAAATATACCAGAGAGTTTGGCTAAACAATTATTATGCAAAAGAGAATAGATAGGATACTTACCTGTATCCTTGGCTAACTATGAAACTCCAGAGGAGGGAATCTCCAGAAGGGATCCTTTCCTGCTCGTAGTCAGTTCTTAAACGGGTCTAGGAGAGGTGCAGCCATGCTCCACCCCCTTCCGGCAGCACAGGTGAATTGCCTTCACCTGTGCTCCCGTGGCTGACTCATTGCTCACCTCAGGTGATCAATCAGAAGTTCAGGCCATGATTCAGCAGTTCCCATACGCCAGCTAAGCTAGACTTTGCTAATCTTACCATCCATTTCACCCCACAGTTCTGTACCCTTTATGGCACTATAGTAGTACACCTCTTCTCAATACTGATCACATATTGATGGTTTTCTTTTCATACATGTTAGTAATCTAGCTTAAAACTATGTGTTATTGACATTGTATACTGCTGAGCAGTTTTTTAATTAGATACAAGGATGTATTCATTTATCTACTAATAATTTTGTCATTTCCTGTTAAAAATAGGGCAGCAGTAGAGTGTGGGTCTGTTTCTTTATCTTTAATCATCTTTCCTTTTTCTTCCCTCCCTTATTACTATGGTTTCCTGTGTTCCTAATACATTTTAAATGTTGACTGTCATTTTCATAAAAGAAAGTTATTTCTTTAGTGTCTTAGCTTCCTTCATTAATCTATAAATTTTCACACTTTTATTTAATACGTTTCCTTCTAGATCACCATTTATTTAGAAAATGATTAGGATTATACAGATATATGCTCCCATTAGCCAATGGTAATTGGTATAATGAAAGGAAGTGACAATCACTTTATAGGACCGGTTGTGTGTCTACCCAGCTGGGAGTAATTATCAGTGATGGGAGAAAAGATGTAGAGACAAGAAGTATTTGTCTACTTCCTCAAATTCCTTCTTATGCAGACATTCTTCTGAGACTAGGACAGAAGTTCCCCCAGTACCAGATTCCTCCGGGGTTTGAATCTTTCTGGTCCCAGTAGGCTTACAGCAACTTCTCTTTTCTGCTCAAAGGCTGATATCTTCCCTCGGAGACTGGTTGTATGGGAGGAACATAATACTAACAAGGCATTCCAGTATTACAGTCAGATCACGTGTGACACCCAGTGATGGTCTACATGGGACTGATGAAATGTAGGACGGACCTGCACCTCATGACCGCATGCCTCCAGTAACATCATCCAGCACTGGCCCATAAAAGAAGATCAACGATTCACCAATCATCACTTGTCTTGAATTGTACCAACATGCGTAGCGACAGAAATTGTATAAGCATCGCGTTATAATGGATCTCTGTAGTAGGGAAAGCTTACCCTATAGTCAACCTAATCATTTGGTTCACGCTGTGAAGGGGTGGAGTGTACGGGAGCTGCTGAATCACAGCCTGAGCCTTTGATTAGTTATCTGAGGCAAGCAGTATGTCAGCCCTGGGAGCACAGGTGAAAGCAGTTCACCTGTGCTGCAGGAAGGGGTGGAGCCAGGCTCCACCTCTCCAGACCCATTTAAGTGCTGACTGCCAGGGAGGAAGGATCTCTTCTGAGAGATCCACTCCTTTGGAGCCCTTTGTAGCGAGCCCTCTGCACGGGTAAGCGTTCCACCTATTTTCTCTTTGTTCCCCTTGTGCCCAACTCTTTTGTTGGTTTATTCTCACACCCTGATTATATATATCTATTTTTGATTGTACTTTTGAATTATATTATTTTCCCTTGATTGTACAACTTTTCAATTATATTATTTTTCCTTGATTGTACACTGGTATCTTCCTCTGACTGAATGGAACACAGTTCATTCTTGGGTTCCCAAGCTGAAGTTTTCTCAATACAAATCAAAACTAAATCAAGTACTTGATTCATGTCATAAAAAATATTCTACTAGGATACAGAAAACTGATAGGACATTTCCACAAGAAGTCTGCAGTTTACTCACATGGCTCAATCATCAATCTCCATTTGTACAAAGCAGATATCTAGACTGAGCCCCTCATATTATGCCCACTACATCTGAGTACTTTTGATTTTCTTCTTAACTGGAAATCATGCAGTAAATATAGTTAAATTCTGTCCATGCATCTTAGGAACAACCAGAGATCTCAAAGCAATCCAATACTAGACGAACTATGACAATACAATTCAAATAGCTATAAATATCCAATTGTCTTTGGTTTGCTGCATTTTCTTGTTACTATATATATATAAATATATATACATATTTTCCTTATTCAACAGACATTGAGGACAATAGTAATAATACACTATAATGTGTTTCATGATTCCTGCTTGTTAATGTTTTCCTTTTGTTGAAGAGTTCAAGAATCATCACTGGCATCTGAATGAATCATAGAATCATAGAGTGGCCTGGGTTGGAAAGGACCACAATTATCATCTAGTTTCAAGCCTCCTGCTATGAGCAGGGTCTCCAACCACTAGACCATGCTGTCCAGAGCTTCATCCAGCCTGGCCTTGAATGCCTCCAGGGATGGGGCATCCACAACCTCCTTGCGCAACCTGCTCCAGTGTGTCACCACCCTCTTTGTGAAAAACTTCCTCCTAATATCTAACCTAAACAATCCCCGTCTCAGTTTAAGACCATTTCCCCTTGTCCTGTCACTATCCACCCTCATAAACAGCAGTTCCTCACCTGTTTATATACTCCTTTCAAGTACTGGATGGCTGCAATGAGGTCACCCCAGAGCCTTCTCTTCTCCAAGCGAAACAAGCTCAGTTCCCCCAACCTTTCCTCATGGAAGAGGCGCTCCAGCTCTGTGATCATCAGTGTTAATGTTAAATGTTAACTTTCACAACAGCTGATATATAGCCCTCACCTCCAGGACTTATGTCTAAATACACCTCTAATTTACTAAACGTGAGGACTGCAGATCACTAGAGAAATTGTGGCTAGAATTCAAAAGTGCTAAAATGTTTTTAAAAGAGTCATAAGTTGATTTCTTCATGAAGTTATGTAAAAATCTAAAACCTCCGTGTGGATAATACTTTATAGGAACGACATAGGTTGCACTGAAAGTAGTGCCTCTTGTTTATTTCCATGGAAACTACAACAGCTACAAAGAGTACAATAACACTATTTGATAAACCAAATTTTCAACTGCAAAACTGTTTTTTAACATAGTCATCACTATTAGCTATGCATTTTTGCCAACAATGAACAAGAGCCCGTGTGCCATGCTCTTAAAATTCTGCACCAGCAGAGGTGACACACTGTTTCACCACCCACCACCTCACTGTGCTCACAGCTATTGTTTGGTCTCCATAAACATTCTACAAATGTCAATGAATGTCAGTGAGTGCCATTTTTTCTGCATGGAGGAATTCAATGGTGCATCTTCGCTTCATATGCGCCTCTGTATCATATGCCATTTTATCAGATTTCCCCTCTGCTGCCATCTGTCATTCGACAACAAAATGTAACAGAATGTTGGTGGAAAGGTAAAACTTCTGGAGCCATATCACCAACGTAATAAAATAGGAGGCATTTCTTTCAGCACTATCCTTTTATATTATAATGTTCATACTGCTTGTGTCCAAATTATTATTGAATGTGACTGAATGTCTCTAATCACAATTATCCCATTTTATTCTTGTCATTTGCTGCTGTTATTCAACCTCTGCCTGCCACATCCATCTTGGCTTTGAGTTTACAAAAAAAGTCACAGGTATTTAGAACATTGCAATCTCAGAATGTCAGCCGGATCTCTAATCTGAGGGCAAGTCACAGCACAGTGGAACAGAATGTGAAATGTGTGTAACGTAGAGTATAAAAGGCTCCATTTGCTATCCTCAAAATTAGAAAAGTGAAGAATCCTGCCAAGACTTAAAATAATAGACTTGTTGAATGTTTGTATCTATTCAAGTGCTTCTCAAATTAGTGTTTTGTTAATGTATTCCCAATCTGAAACTGCAGGATGTAGGAATATTTTTGTGTCTATGTTTAAATTTAATAGTGTTCTATAATTATTCTGCACTGAGACTGGAAATGGTTATAGTTCTATTTGGTTGGTTTCCTTCTTCAATGGTATTACTATGTAGTATGCAAGCTTCAAAGTATTTTCAGACTTAAGCTTCAAGTTTTTGTGTTGGTTAGTCTTTTAGAATTGTATTATCACTGACAAGATTTAAATATAAACTTTGTTGGGAATATCAAAGAACTCCAGAGGTGACTTGACATTTGTTAAGCCAAGTTTTTTATATAAAATAAATGTTTTGTATGATGATAGGAACAATTATATAAGAAGATCTCTGTGCAGTGTGAAATAGCATCTTCCTTTGGGCATCTCCATTAGCAACAGGTGAGTCAGGTGGTGTCTTTTTGAATTCCCATTAGGAATTTAACAGAGTATCAGGTTCAAAATACATGAACTAAAAATGCTAAGTTAAACCCTGCCTTTACGACACAATAAGAAAGGTAACAAATAATATTTTACTTTTGAGGTTTAATATCATATTACCTGGTTCATCATGTTTGATTGCATTCTCTTATACTTCTATGTTTAAAAAGAATTATATGCACTATGGGGCACAAATAAGCATAAAGCTTATAAACATAAAGCACTATTATTTTCTAAGGCATTCAATGAATAATTGTCATGGCTTTAAGTAGATTAATCTATGCCTGTGACAGGGGGCAGTAGGCCCCCTGTCCCTCCACCCCAACTCCGACCCCACAAAATGGGAAGGAAGGAGGGGGGAAAAAAAAACAGCAGCAACAATCTATGGAGGAAAACTTATTTTACTAACTATGATATTGGAATGCAAAATGACACAATATAATAAAATCTAATTGAAATTGAGACTAATAAATCAAATAAAATAGGAGAGAGAGAGTTCCTGAGACCGAGTCAAATCTGAAAATGTACATGGATAGGAACATGGAATTGGAGCATTAACACTTTAGTTCCAGTACACTATATGATGTGTTGATGTGCAATACTGAAAACCAAAAAACGTAAAACCATGACAATAATATATGATAATTTATAATGAGGGTATTTGCCAGACTGAGGGCTTGTCTACAGACCAGTGAATTAAAAGAAAAGGCAAAGTTACAAAGATCATTTTTTTTAAGCCAAGCAGATCTTAATGGCCAATATATTTTTTTGTTTGTATCTATACTGTATGAGAACACTGTCTCTTAACAAAGTATTGTGAGAAATGTTCACGTTCAGTGGTCCAGACTCAGGCAGAAGTTGCTATGAATCTCAATTTACTTCACAATTACGCAGTAGAAGGCAGCCATAAGAAAAAAAGGGTGCAAGAAGTGGAGAGACAAGACAGTTTATGTTTCCAACTTCCCAGCATAGAATCCCTCCAGTTTTGCCCATTTGTTGAGGACTTTACAGTCCCTGTTTGTTGTGGAGGGTTTACAGCATGTCTGATGCTTCTAATTTCCTTAGCAGATGTTCTGCCCCTGCTTACTGCTTGGTTTACCCCTCTCATTTTTGTTTAGTTTTTACTCATTGTAGTATGCTGCAATAACTTCTCTTTGTTAACCTTCTCCTCTGGCTATCGTTCAAATTGCACAACAAATTTTTTCCAGTACATCTCTTTATGTTACTCAAAAATGCAGGTCTTCATTCTGCAAGCAAAATTTTACCTTGGATCAGAAGCTCCATGGCACCTTTTTACAGTCACAACATCCTTTTGTTATGCAAACAATATATCTTTACACACAGTACTTCCTCCTGAGATAGTGTACCACCTGCACATACATTGAGCTTTATGAACACAGCATAGAGCACAACTAGGTTAACTAGGCCAGTGAGCCTTTGGCACAATATCTGACACTGAAGTGTAGACACATTTAAACTCCAGGAGTAGAAAGAAAAAATAAACAACAATAGAATGGTTTCAAATCTATTTTCCTTATTTTTCTATGAAGAACGGTTACACAGTTAATGCAGTGTGTATTTTAAACATTCCTAAAGGAGTTATTAAATCTGTGTTGAAAACTATATTCTAACATGTATTTGCTCAGTGCTGTCTCAGTATTACCATGCACTCTGATTTTTTTCCCATTCTTCTGACAATATTTTATCAGGAAAACTTTTTTTGAAGTATGTAAAGAGAAGGTTTCTGTATTTCTATTCAAAAAGTGTGAGATTTGTTGCGGGATTGTGTGTGTAGTACATGCTCAAGATCTCCCATACATTTAGAAAGTATGTCGCGTAGAACTGATGAGTCATGTAAAGGGGCCATTTGTCCTGAATTTTCAGCAGACATCTAACAGTCTTGTCAGAGCAATAAATTTCCACTGTAAATACTTAAGGGCAAAAATTTGTCATTTTAATTCGTTGAGACAGAAGCACCTAAGGCAAGTAGAGAATAATACATGACAATTCAAAAAGGAGATGTCTGCTGCTGTTTCTGCTCCTGAAAAATGCTTAGATTCTCAGACAAATGGCCAAAGTATTTTTACTGCAGACATATCTTCTGAAATCCAACCTTATGACAAGCTAAATGTTCAGTGTTACCACTTAAAAAATTGCTTGGTGCTCTATTTAATGCCTGACTTATACAGGCAAAGAACAATAGTACGCTTTTTAATTTATTACTAAGCACCTAAATCCCACTGAAAGCAAGGAGTTATATATAAAAATATTTTCACACATCATAGAAGAGTCATAGAAACATAGAATGGCTTGGGTTGGAAGGGCCTTAAAGATCATCTAGTTCCAACCTCACAACTGTGAGATCAGGTTGCCTAGAGCACCATCTAACCTGTCCATGAATGCCTTCAGGGATGGGACATCCAAAGCTTCTCTGAGCAACCTGTGCTAGAACGTCATCATCCTCTCAGTAAAAATTTCCCCCCGATGTCTAATATGAATCTCCCGTCTTTTAGTTTATAACTGTTCCCACTTCTCTTGTCACTACCTCCCTGTGTAAAAAGTTGATTTTGCTCCTGCTGGTAAGCTCCCTTTAAGCCCTGGCAGGTTGCTATCAGGCTTTCCCTGAGCTTTCTCTTCTCCAGACTGAATAAGACCAGTTCCCTCAGCTTGTCTTTGTAGGAGAAATGCCCCAGCCCTCCGATTTTCTTTGTGGTCCTCTAGATGTGTTCCAAACACTACATGTCTTTCCTGAGTTAAGGCCCCAGGCTGGGACTCAGTACTCTAGATGAGACTTCACTAGGACTAAGGAGAGAGGGACAGTCACCTCCCTGTCCCTGTTGGTTACTCCTCTTTTGATGCAGCCCAAGATGTGGTTGGCCTTCTAGGCTGCTAGTGCACACTGCTGCTGGCTTATTTTCATTAAGTTAAAATTTTCATCTACCTGTCCTAAGCAGGGCTGCTCTCAAGTTCTTCTTCCAGTCTGTACATACATCTGGAATTGCCCCAACCCAAATGCAGCATCTGGCACTTAGATGTGTTGAACCTCATGAGGATCACATGGGTCTGCTTTTTAAGCCCGTTCAGGTCCCTCTAGATGGCACCTCCTCCTTCCGATGTATCAGCTGCACCGCTCACATTGGTCAATCTAAGATTCAGTGTCAGTTTTCTCAGTTGCTAATAAAATCCCCAAAATACAGCTCTACTTAAAAACAAACAAACAAACAAAAACTGAGAGGAAAAGAAAAAGAAAATAACAGAAGGAATATTAATATGCTAAAAATAGTATATAAGATACTTCACATACTTCAGTTTTCATATTTCTTCTGTGCCATCATCTCATTGCCTCATTGCTTAATGTCAGGCATCTAGATGTCATGTTGCCTGAATGTTCATACAATGCAGTAATATTGCTCTAACTTGACTTTGAATGTAACATGATAGAAATGAGTTACTAGAACATTGTGTCTGTGCAGCTTTGTACATATTCATGCTTTTCAAATCATTGTTCTTTTTTGAGTGAGCAGTTAATGGGTCATAATGAATTATTATGATAACATTTAATCATTAGAAGTCACATAATGTACAACTGCAGATCACTGAAGATAGAATGAGTAGTGCATGTTGAAATATATGTTGGATGCTGCAAAAGTAATGCTTCATATTTATTTCTATAGAAACTGCAATAGATACAAAAAGTACAATAATGCTATTTCATAGAGGAAACTTTCAGGTACAAAGCACTGTTTTTCAACAATCACCACCATTAGCTATGTATTTTGGCTTGTGATAAACAGAGACTGCATGATGTACTTGTATAAATCTGTGAAGGTAACCCACTGTTATTGTTGCCATTGCTAAAACTCAACACTCACTGCTTCTCTGTGCTCACATCCACTGTTTGGTCTCCATAAGTATTCAGCAAGTGTCGTGAATGTCAATGAGTGCCATTTTTTCCACATGAAGGAATTCAGTTCCACTCCTTTGCTTCATATGCACTTCCATGTCAGATGCCATTTTATCAGACTGCTGTCATCTGTCACACAGCAACAGAGTGTACTGGAACTGGTGATAAGGTTCAACCACTAGTGCCATACCACCAATATCCACCTCTGATGTTGTGGACCAACGTAATGAAATAGGCAGCATTACTTTCAGAGCAGCCCTTGTGCATAAAAATAGACACAAACTAACTTTAAATTGAATAGGAAGAAATCATTATCACCATTCTCTGCCTGGAACAGAGAACAAAAAGGAAAACAAAACAAAACAAAAAAAAACACGGGTGTACTTCTCCTTGTAAAGAGCTTTGAATAGTGATTACTTACCTTGAAACTTTACTTTCAACTTTTTGAGGAGCACTGGAAGAACAGTGTCAGGGAAAGAGGTAGCTATTAAATTTGTGTATATATCAGTTTTACTTGTATTACCACATTAATGACCATAATAACTGGATAATTTTTATTGCATGTGATAACACCAGTGCAGTTGTACTAATAATAAATCTTTGATTGTACTGTGAAAGCTTTAATTTAAATTCAGACTTCATACAGCAGATGTGTTTCTTTAGCTCAAATTGCACAGGTGTTTGGACTGGCTGTCAAATTTGAATAAACCAAATTTCATATCACTTCTGTTTATAAACTGCTCCTGTTTTCATTATACACTTTCAGAAAGGATAACTTGTGTAATGCCTGGGGTTGTTTAAAGTATTCTCAGAACAGGAAGTATCAGTACTCGTATGAAACACATGAGAATAAAGAATTAAGGATAATTTGACGAAACAGCTTCCTTATCTAACTTTCTTTCAGGACTGAGCTGTAAGACATTCATTTTCTGCATGTTCGGACTTTATCAAAACCTTTGGAAACCTACCATCTAATCACGAAAATAAACTCATTGTTTTGAATCAAATCACAGAATCACAGAATCACAGAATTATCAAGGTTGGAAAAGACCTAAAAGATCATCCAGTCCAACCATCACCAATACTCCCCAGCTAAATCATATCCCTCAACGCAACAAATGAAAATAAACAGAATAGATTTGTTTGTTTAAGATAGTTCTCCAAAAACCCTGAAGGACAGAGCTTTCTAAGAAAAATAGATGTCCAAATTCATGGATAAAAAGTAAATGTATCTCTAGTTATATCTGTACACAGTCTGTACCCAGAGTATCCAGAACTGCAATGATTTGAAACAAACAAGTTGTAAGATATGAGGATTGAATAGCATCCCTACTTTCTGATAAGATGGTAAGTATTGGATAGATATAAGAACAGTTTGTTAATATCCTGACTAAAAAATAATAGTAGTAAAATGTTATATGATACTTCTGATTCAAGGCATTGCATTGTTAGATTCTTTAGATGACAGCAGCAACAATAAGATTGGAACAAGGCTCAGTCAAATTCCTCTAGCTGATTTAATGTGTCTTTGAAATGAATCTAGAAGCACTTTCCAAGAGATGGCACACCAACCTGCCTACAGATATGACTCCTGCCATGATTATCAAAATATGGAGAGAAAAATTGGCGTAGTATGTGAACATGTATGAAATGGATATAAACACATGCAGGCTGAGAATCAGGTAAGTAGGCTGCTGTCAAAATCACTGTTAGGTGAATGTTTTAATACCACTCCTACTGATATATTTCTGAGATGTGTTAGTAAACTGACAGCATTACTTCTCTCCCTAATAATAATTTCCTTGATTAATGTGATGACTTCAAAGCTATGATTGGACAAATAAGATAAGTTTCAGAGTAGGTGTTCAATACTCCTCAGCAGAGTCTTGAAGACAGTTGACTGTCAACCAAAAACCTTGTTAATAGCAAATGAGTTACAATTTGTGTACTCCATCATGCTATAAGCAAATACAAAAGTTTATATTTCAATTTCACTACCCGTGGGTAATAGCAGAAATTATGAGAGTTACTCCAAACGTAATGCCTCTCATTTTATTATATTGGCCCACGATGTCAGGTGAGGTTGTTGATGGTATGGCAATAGAGGTTGAACCTTCCTGCTAATAATCCATTACATTTTGTTGCTGTGTGACAGACAGCAGCAGAGGGGCAATCTGACAAAATGGTATCTGACGTGAAAGTATGAATGAAACAAATGTATACAATTGTATTATGTTTTCTATACCTTCATATAGAAAAAATGGCCCTTGTTGACATTCATCAACAACTGGTGAATGTTTGTTGAGAACACAGTGTGGATGTGAGCACAGTGAGGCTGTGGATGCTGAACCTGTGAAACACAGGGTCATGTCTGCAGTTGCAAATTTATACAAAACCATCATGCAGGTTCTTGTTCATCACTGGCCAAGATGCATAGGTAATGGTGGTGATTACATTGAAAAATGTAGTTTTGTAGACAAGAATCTTCTCTATCAAATTGTGTTATTGTGTTGTTTGTGCTTATTGTAGTTTCCACTTAAATAAATAGGAGGCATTACTTTTAGAGAAACCTACATATTTTAACAGTTTTCTGTTATTCAGTATTCAGTATTTTCACATATATATAACTAGCTGTAAAGTTCTGCATTTTGAATGAAATTTTCCATATAAGGTATCAGTCCAAAGGTGAATATTTTTAATTTATTTTCTTTTTAGTAAATGTGAGCAAAATCACATTGCTTATTTCCATTACCTATGCAAAAAGCTGAAAAACATGTTCTGTATAAAGAAGGTAAGTGATTTATGTATGCAGAAAGCAGCTGTATGTTATATGAGGAAACTTATACAGTTAATACAGAAGATTAGTCTCCAAGTAATTTGTAAAGATAAATATTAATAAAAAGTAAAAATCTTCTTAAAGGAATTATGCAATGCATTCCATTGTTATTTTCTGCAAAGTCATTTGAAGAAAAGATTCTGAGTTTGCCACTTAACTTATAATTATGTTGCCATTTATCTGCATTCAGAATCACATGTGAAAATGATCTTTCATAGTATGAGAACTGCAATTCTAGATCTGCTTGTTACCAGATTTCATTTAAGTATTTTCTGGATCATGATTACGATGTGTTCTTAGGTGAACTCAATTCCACAAGTGGTATTGGTGTTCCTTCCTCCTTGAAAAGAGTAAATTTGAGATTTGGATGGCTTCTCATCCATGAAGAGCATCGGCAGTCACTCCTGGTCAATACTGTGAACTTTCATCACAAGTAGTATTGTTAAATACTACAACATTGTGGGTTCAGGAAACTACAAGGATAATTTTTTAGTTATTCATAGAATAACATTTAGAAAATTAGTTTCTTATTCAAATGAGGAAGTGGGAAGTTAAAAAAGATTATTCTTACCATCTTCCTCAAATGAAGAATTAAGACTTAGAACATGCTCTTTTGTATCCAGTGGAACACTGAAGTTCAAAATTTAAAATAGGTGAATAGCTGGGAGACAAAGAGCAATTTTTTTTTTTTTTCAAAAATAAAATGTGCACAGCCTGGTCCAAAGCTGCGTGGGGTGTTTGTAACCCACAGAAAACCTACCAAGAATTGTCCATACTCTATTCAAAGAAGTTATTCAACCCTATGCCTTCACATCAGCCCTTAATACAGGCTCCTTCTCTGGCACTACATATAGACTGCTGGCTCTTCCTGTAGCCTCTAGCTTCAGGCATGTGGCTATTCCTGTTGTTATGAAAAGCGTATACCGCCTTAAGTCCTTTCTACTTTCATTTTACTTCCCTTTTCCCTTAAATAGATAGGCCCCTGAAGTTTTGTCACAGATAGCAGTCATCTTCTATGTAGAAGTCAGTGTGTATGCTGGGTTTTTTCTTATGTAATATACGGTGTATGCAACATGAAAGGTATAAGACAACTAATATTAAAAATGTTGTCTATAAATGGCACTGCATACAGAAATTTTCTAGCTACAATGTCCATTTTCTTTCTAACATGAAACCTAAGAATTTTCTTTTTACCTTTTACAGATCTTTACAGAATTCAGTGAATAAAACTCACTGGAACATAAGCACAAACATCATGAATTACAATGAATTATCAAACTAGATATGTATTTAGAAAGATATAAGCAAAGAAACAAGTTTTGTACTCAGAGAAGTCAGTTCAGAAAATACTACATTCTTGATTCAACATTGCAGGACAAGTTTTATATTCTCACTTTTTTTTTTTCTTCCAAAATTGCTTTGCCTCACTCGCATAACATGGGCCTTAAAATAGTTATTATGTCCTTGAGAGGGGGTGGGGGGTGGTGGGAAAGAGCAGAAAGAAAAGATTGTGAGAATTTCTTTCTCCCATTGAGAACAAGATTATATGTTTGTTTTCCTAAATATCCAAAATGAGTCTAGATTAAAGCAATAGTGTTCTGAGACCTCCATAACTTTGATACCTTCCAACTTGCTTGCCTGATATCAATATTGAACATATCCCAGTAGGTTTAATTTCACTCACTGCCACAGATCTTGGCAGATGCAGGCCAAAGCATCCACATTCTTGTCTATGTTTCTGACTTAATTTTTTTTTTTCCAAGCTTGTGCATTATAAACATAGTTTCAAAAGTGTATTCTAATTATGCTTACCTCAATTTCATCTCATTCATGTAAGGGTCTGCATGCAGATGTCTCACACTTGATCAACGATTTTACATATATATCATATATGTATGATGAAAATAATAAAAATATATATTAGCAATTTCAAAAAAGTTTTCTTTAGTTATTTTCTTTTCCCAGAAGAGGAGAACGTCTAATAAGGATTGTCTTCCTCACAAATGTATCATAAGGCTGAATTAATTAATGTTTTAAAATACTTTGAAACCTCTATATTATTAAGTGTCCTGCAAGTTCATTTCTCCTAGTGATTCAGTACTCCCAGAAGCATCATCTCCTGCCAAATACCCATGGGCAGGCAGCCAAAAGAAAAATAACAAACAGGGAACCTGTACCAGAAGGGATCAAACAAGAAAACCCATTGAAGTAAATTGTCCCTAGAGAAAGGAAGGAAAGGAGAAAAGAGAAAACTGAGGACAAGGAAGGAGCCAGTCCATCCTTTCACCCTACAATTTGACAATCAACCTTCTTCTTTTACTTGCCCTTTTTCTCTGAGATTTGCTAGGGCATTTAAATCCTTTTCCCTCCATCTTCCATCTCAGAACACTTTCAGGAGACTCTCTGAGGAACCAAGTAGGATGCTATTAGTTAGAATCATATATGTTTAAATCCCAGCTTGCTTGCAATAGGGGTTCCTTCTCTTTCTTAGTCTATATTCATCCAGGCCAAATCCAAAGTTCAGTGATGTCAATGACAGTCTATTCCTTGATTATATAGAATTAGGCCTCTGTGCACTCTGTGATATTGCTAAAATTAATTCACTAGTGTCTGTAGAATCCTCTGGAAAAAAATAGAAATAAATTGCTACACAAGGAGAAACTGACATTACTGTTTCCTGGAGAGATGATTGTAGATTTATTTGTTTTTTCTTTTGTGTTTAGTTTTTTGTGATTTGGGGTGCTTTTTTGTCATCAAAATACACATGCAACTGAAATGCCAGTGCAGGGCGCTATGCTAGTCTCAAGCAGTAGAGGAAGAGTCACGGTCTCGTTTCACTTAACAGAGGTTAGAATTCGTTTCATCAGTAATACCTTGACAGATGCATCGTTATTTATGGACCTCTGTTACATGTCCAACAGTAGACAAGCCAGGTAGAAGACAGGGCTTATACTTCAGCACATACTAATGAGGTTATTCTTCATGCAGCTCCCTGTGGCCAGATGCTGTACTTGGATGGAGTCCCACAGGCACTCTGTGGGTACAGCTACAAACAGTAAGTTGTAGAACCGCAATTTAACTATCAATTTTGCTAGAGAAAATCAGAAATGAGTATCAGAGGTAAAAGGTGTACTGCACTGCTCATGAGGGAGGACTCTGCATCCCCCTCCTCACCTGTAAAAACAATGTGATACTTCTTAGGCTTTTCCCTAAACCTTAAACATTCAACACTTCTAATATATGTGCATAGTAGGGCATATTCTTCTGCCCACAAAAAACAATTTCAAAAGGCTATTGAGTCTACAAAATTTCAGACTGTGTTCACACCCTTGCCTCAGCTCTATCTTGGCCAAATGATTTAACTCTTATAGAAGTAATATTACCTCCCTCTCAAAACAGACAGTAGTACTGCGTTTAACTGCTGCCACTCCTTGTAGCATCTCAAAGGCTGTCAGGAGGCAAACTGGAAAGGTCTACTGCCTCCCTACTTGCCCAGGAAAGTGAACAGCATGAGTTCCCCTGCTGGGTTCGACTTGTCCAGAGCAAGGACAAGTGATCATCACCTTCTCTAAACGCTTCAAACATTATGGCCCGAATTATTTAGTCTCGGCAGACTTCAAAAAGCCTTTGTCATCTGTCAGAAGCAGCTTCATCCCTCCCCATGTGCCAAGCAGTGCTGTTTTGTAAGGAACAGCTTCCATCAGAGCGCACAATTTCTCATCCTGTCTGACTCTGCTGATCATTCTTGTAATTAAGCCTCTTTTGATTCTCTTTGGCAGCACACCATCTGCACAAGAAGGCACACCTGGAACGTGGTTTTCCTCTGGTTTTGTTATCCTTGATTAAACTCTGTTTTAAAGCAGAGAACCTTAATCAAAAGAATTGCCTGACTGGAGGTAGCTATGTCTGTCTTAGCTTTGTCACAGATTCCCTCTGAAGACTGCAGGATTTGGATTTGCATAACAATTTCAAAAAAGGGATCACTGTGGAGGAGTAATATTTTCAGAAGGATTTCACCCTTAAGAGAAAAAAATCCAACGGAATGAATTAAAGGAGAAAATAATAGGGTACCATAGAAATGTCATAGATTTCAATAGTAATTACTATGAAATCCTATAGAATTTATTAGAAAAACGCTTTGCTTTAGTAATACTATTTTATAATTCACAGGAATTTCTCTCCTGAATGAGTTTAAGAAAACGTTAAAGGAAACACTGAAGGGCAAGTTTAAAGTGATGCTACCCCCACAATTTTGGAGGCCATGTTAGTGCTTTACCTCACAAGGCTCAGCAAAGCTAAGCTATGTGAGGAAAAAAAGAAAAAAGAAAAAAAGGAAAAAAAGGAAGAATCTTTTATACTCAGTTATTTTTGAGATAGGGCAGGATCAACAAAACATAGTGTTTATTCTGCGCTGAATCACATACCAGAAGGAAGATCCATGTGGATTCAGGTACAGGTATGAAATCACATGTGCATGTATTGCAGAGAGTTTCTAGGGCCTCGTTCCAGGCCATTCCTGAACAAAACTACATCTCATTGCCAGCCTAACACCAGCCCCATGCTGGCGTTCCTAGCTTATTACAGATCTCTAATGGCTTCTGGTAGAGTGTAACAAAGCTCTGAGTCCCTGTACCTGTTAACAAAATGACAAGCTCCTTCCTGCCTCTGATCTGTCCTCCTGACCCCTGCACCACACAGAAAAGACAGGAAACTATATCTTTGTAATGCGAAAACTTTTTTCCTGGCCATTTACAGTAACCAAAAGCAACTAGATTGAAAGGTTGAGACAGAAGCTACCGGGTATAAAAATAAGCACTGAGAAAAGAAAAAGAAAATGGTACGGTTTCTGAAGTGATCAAATTACAGAGAAAGAGGTGTTTACTAAGTTTGCAAATAGTTAGTGCTAACCAGTTTTAGCTTCTTAACAGCAGTGATACAGCTTTAAAGAGCAACAATAGAAAAGCACTTAGTTTACTAAATAATATACTTTTTTTTATCCTTGATGAAAGGCTGCTTCTTATCACACAGACATCAAGGCAAACCACCCAGTGGTACTAATTTCAAGCCCTGCTGCTGTAATGTTTACTGCATAGGATAAAAATGGCAATGGATTCAAAAGATTTAGCGGTACACTTAAAACAGTAATAATACTGAAAATCGTTAGCTTCTGAAATATGCATGAGAATTTTTGTAAAACATCTGCTAGGAACTGGCAAAGATAGTTGGGGCTGGGTGAGGCATGGAAATAAAGGTAAGTACCTGAAAGATCTTTGACACTCTCAGTGGGTGTTATGCTATGTGGTTTGTAGATCCCTCTTACAGCACTGTGGGTTGCTCTTTCTTTTTCCCACTTTACATCCTTTCTCTCAAGTTGTCTATTCACTCAGCAAACATGATTCCACTTGAAGCTTCCTTGACCTGATTTATATTTTAGAAAATGCACATGTTACAAGCACAATTGAATGCTCAGTTCCCACTTTCACCTATGGCACTATTCCTTCCCCCTTTCCTGAATCAAGTCTTAGCACATCCTTCCCCCAAGCTCACATAAGCAGAATGACATGCTCACTAAAAAATAGCTTTTTCTATTAGCTTAGTTCCATTAAAAAAAAAAAAAAAGGAAAAAAAAAAAAAAAAAAGGAAGGAATTAAATACAGATCAGAATGATCTGCTAATCCATGGCTTTTTCTAGTATTTTCTTTCCATTGACAAAAAGGGTACAAATATAAGTCTTTTGTTTTCACAATACTGATTCACCCAATTACTCTTTTTGTTCAGACCTGCAAAAACTGGCCTTAGTTTTGAAATTTATCACTGCTTTACACGCACCAAAACAATTCTGTTGAACTGAGGAACAGCTTGGATCGAGGCAGCGGCATTTCTAGTACACACTTGCACATTTCTAGTTCCACACTTGCAATGAAGCCATGTGAAATACCCAATGAAATGGTGGCAGTGAAATAATCAATTCTATCTTTTTGCTATCACTGTTTTATAAATCACTGCAGTGACAGCTGGATAATATGTGACAGGCACAACTATTAAGACACAGTAAGAGGAAAATATTTTGTGTGTGGGTGTTGCAAAACTTCATGAAAAAATATTTAACAGCTTGAATTATGCTATATAAACAACCTCTCTCCATTTGGTTTGCTTACAGTAATAATAATGGGCCTTGTTTCCAACTAAAAACTGGGAAGATCATCTTGTATACATAGATATATTATTTAAACATAAATAATACAGTCACCAAAGATATCAACCCCAGTGAAGGCTTTTCATACAGAAAAATCCTACTAAATAACCCATTCTCTGTGAGTTATTCAGAGATGCCTTTTTCATTCTGCCTGGCATTATGCTTCAGCCAACACAGGGTACTGTCATCACTGGGCCTCGTGATCAGAGTACACCTTCTTTACCTATTTAACATCCATTTTTCCTCAAAGGACATAGTGACCAAGAGAACTTGGATATTAGTGATCCACATACAAGTTGTCCAGAATAGCTGCAGGTCTGTGCTGTGATGCACATCCAACATGGGCTCCAGCTGCACAGAACTGTGCAGGGCTTTGAGCCCAGCATCACCTCAGTCAGTGCACAGTGACTGAGAAGTCTGTTGGCAGCTCCCACACAACTGCAGAATCACTGACTTGTTTGGGTTGGAAGGGACATTAAAGCCTCCCCAGTTCCAACTCAACTGCCATGAGCAGGGTTACCACCCATCAGATCAGGCTGCCCATGGCCCCATCTAACCTAGCCTTGAATGCCTCCAGGAATGGGACATCCACACCTTCTCTGGGCAACAACCCATGAGCCCATAGTTTTGACTTCATGAAAGAGGGCTGAGATCTAGAAAATATTTTCACCAACCTCTAGATAACCATTAAGTTCACTTTAACATAGTCATCAAGATCTCAATTCAGTTGCCAAGAACAGACTGCTGCCTGCCGTGGTTTAAGATATCAGAGACATCCAATAGAAATAAGGATATCATTCTTTTTTTCTGACAGATTAGAGCCCATTTGGAGGTCAGAGTATGTTGAACTACCCCATACATTTTTCTTGTTGCAGAATTAATTTGAGGAATAGATCCGTAGAAGGAGAGACACACAGGCACTCAACTAATGACTGTATTTGAAACAGGTATAAAGGGTTATTTTGGATCCCTTCAAAAAATCATAAGTAGTCTGACACTGCAGATTTGACTGAAAATTGATTGGACACTATATTCCTCAGTTTTATTTCTCTATCCATATCATATTAATTCTTACCTTGACACTTCCTTCACTTGATTCGGAGTTAAGAAAATAGCTTAACAAGAACAGATATGCAAAATTCAAGGTGATTTATATAATCATTTAGTAAAGTCACTTCAATGCTTAAAACAGTTGAGACTGATCTGAATTTCAAACCTTTTTAACATTACATTCAAAAATATGTCTAGAATTTCACTACATTAAAGAAGCATTGACAACTTTGGTAGCTGCAGAATCTGCAAAAATAAGAAAGTGAATAAAGGCACTGTTGGTAGAAGGAAGGAGGGCAGGAAACAGTTACTTATTTTCCTCACCAGTATTGCTTTTAAACCTGGGAGAGCTGAGCATTTCGGGCTGATGAAGATACAAGAAGGAATCTGTGGAACTAAAGTTGCTGACACTGAAACAATGTGCTTGTGATCTGGACAGATGAGACTAAATGCCTTGAGAAATAAAGTTTACTTTCTTCCCGATCCTCTGGGGGAAAACAAATTCACTGTATTTTTTGCATCAGACTTCATGAGGTTTTTTTAATGTAAAAAAGATATATATATATAAAAAAGGATTTTTCCTTTATGAAAAGGAAGTGCTGAGGACGGAGAAAAGATGGTCTAAGTTTTTCCACTCAAAACAGTATTAAAAAGAAGGTTTTCACTTTTGAAAGCCAACATAATCCACAAAAACTGTATTTTTGTGAAATCAAAAACATTTTTTTTCCCCTCAGGAAGTCATTATTTTTCAGAAAAATGTTTCATGTTCAACACCATCTAATTAGAGAAATACCTAAGTCTCTGGTCATGTACTGCAGTAGAAAAAGTTTTCAATTTAAATTTGAGCCTTGCTAATTTCAGTGGGCAAATATCCAGTCATATTCCCACTCCCAGCTTCAGGCTTTTGCCTGATGATCTAACAGTCATCAGTTCATATTAGAATTCAATCTGATCTTCTGAAGAAAATATATAAATGTAGTCTTTCATTGCATAAGAGATAACATTACTTAAATTTGTGCCAATTTATTCATCTGCTCTGAGCCCACTGATCAATGAAATTCAACTGAAAAGTTACAGTACTGAAGTTGATCAGTTTTGTTAAAAACTTTTGGTCAGGTAGACACAAAACAATTATATTTCATTGAGAAAAGAAACTTCAGTGAAAAGCTACATCTCACTCAGCATGAGGCTAAATCAGCATTAACAAGCAGGAATAAAGAACTAATGCTTGTGACCATCCACACTATGCGTACACTTTATAGGTATGTTGTTCTGATTTGTTTTTGTAAATTGAATGCTTATTTGAATTTGAAGTACATTAGTTTTAGTTCTGGAGAATGTTTTGGGTTTTTTTATCCAAAAGGAATCAATTTCAGAGACCCCACATGCAAACATATATTCACCTAAGGAACACAATCACAAAAGCAAACGTTATGAAAGAAGTCACTTTGGTTCTGCATTCTCTCTTTACTACATTCGTCATAGGAATGAACAGAAATTCATTGACTACAGACGCAGTAAGTTCTCAGTGGGAAGACATAAGAGAAGCAACTGGTTCCTTCTGCATAAAATCAAATAATCAAGTAAGAATACTAAAAATTAAACAAGATGGTGAGGGCCACCACGTTCAGATAGAATTACTATATCTACTTTTTCACTACAAGTTGTTGTTCACAACAAGAGCAGAAGAAAAGAAATGATCATAAAAGATGAATTAATAGAGGAAGGGACCAGATATTCAGATATGTTCTTAAAATTATCAAAATTTATCCCAAAGCTCCAAATATTTAGAAGATTGATGTTAATCACAAAATCAAGAATGGATTGGGTTGGAAGGGACATTAGAGCTCATCTAGCTCCACTCTCTTTTCTGTGAGCAGGATTTCCAGTCACTAGATCAGACTGCCCAGGGCTCCATCCAACATGGCATTTAACACTTCCAAGGATAGACGTTAAAATAAAGCAGCATCAGGTTTTTCAAAGGAACATGACCATTAATAAACTAATGATTGCAAATTAGGAGCTTTCTTAAATATCTTCTGTGCATTTAACACAAAGGGGTGACCGACTCGCAAGCTGATGGCTTTGCCCTTCAAAAAAGGCTCTTGCCTCACCCTTACACAGAGACAAAAAAAAGTTAAAAAATTGGTACTTCACTCACACTTTTTTGGCCCTGAGGTACTGATTTAGTACCAAATATGTTCTAAGACATAATGCCTACACTTTTAGAAAGGTTAATGTTAATGGTAGTGACCACTTAATTGGCCTTGCTTCCCTGCTGTGCCCACCATCCCTTCAACAGGAGGAATGAAAAATAACTATGCCCTGCAGTCAAATGGTCAGGCAAGATATAAAACAATTTTCAGCAGACAGCCACTTATACTGAGGAGAAAATTAGAGAAAAGCTAGGGAGACAGACTGACAGCTCAAAGGCTCAGCAAAGAATGAACTTTAGCATATGACAAGAAGGAAGTCATGAGGTAAAACATTAAAGATTGTTACCAGTTTTTGGGTGGATTAAACATATTTTGTTGTTGTTACTACAATAAACAGAAGCTGTTTTTTTTCTCTTGGTAAATTTCGCCTTCATCTATAATTCAATGTAAGTGACAGCATAAAGACATAGTATGAGACAAAGCCAATGTGCATTAATGGTTTAAACTTCAAAAAAATCATTAATAAGTTAAGTAATCCTAGAATTAATGAGCTGAATCCTGCACATATTTGTTTCTTGTCCTGTTCCTTAATGCTGGGTTGTTAGACTAGAAAGATTTGTTTTCCAAGTGCAAATCACATTGAATGACTTTATCATGCTACATTCTTCCCAGTGCTTTCATGTTCTGCATAGATTTGATGGTAAATTACACAAAAGCTGAAAATGCCATATATATTTCAAAATAAAAATGTAATAATTGTATACAGTTGTAATTAGAATGGAATAAAAATAAAGAAAAATAGCATAGAAATATTTTTAAATAACTGGGAGTAGGTTTTTCAGCAGGAAGGAGAACAATTCTTGTTGAATTTCAGCAAATATATAGTTAGTTTATAGGAGTCTTAAAAACACGTTTTGACAAGATAGTGGAGTATTTGCAATAACTTGTACATTAATGTAAACTTCAAATTTCATCAGATAGTGGTATTAAAGGTATAGAAAATATAGTCATACTCTAGTTACAAAGTAACATATGATTATTAAAACATTATATCTGAAAATACTGAGAACAACATTATTTACTTTGCAGGTCTGACTTTTGATAAATGTCTTCCCCGGGTATAACACATATTTTCTAATTTCATATGAAATGCAAAGGAAGGAAGCATCATTGTTTCACTTGTAAGTATTATTTAAAGAGAGGGAAACACAGGTAATGCATGTCAAAACATTATTTTCATTTTGCTGATCTGATGACAGTAAATGTTTTCTCCCTTGACTTCAGAGAGATTCAGAGGAAAGCATTCACTGCAACTGCTCAGGCAGTGAAAGCATTTTCTCCTTCCAGCAAGAGCTGCCACCTTTTCAGCCTAGAAGTAAAACCAGCACTGAAGATCCAGGTATGACACTTTTAGGCTACTGAATGGATAGAGAAAATTGACTCGATATGGCTTATTAGCAGCAGTGAAGCAGCACAGTAAGCATTCATTCTATTCATCACAATAATAAGCCTTTTTACATTTATTTGCTAGAGATATTATTTAAATCTCTTACTTACAGTGGTTTTTCCACAATGACTACAAATGCTTCTGTGGGAAATTGTGACTACCCGAACAAGGCTGAAAAGAAGCAAGAGTAACAGAAGCAAATAATATAACATGCTACAATTGTTACTGTGGCTTTTTGTGTGTCACAAACAGTTTGCAGAAAAAAATAAGCAGGATATAGAATCACAGAATCATAGAATCATATATTTTAGCAATGTATCTCAGTATTCAGTAGAATGGTTCTCTATTCACATGAAAATTTTACTTTGGTAGGTTATGTTGATTTATCTTAACTTACAGTAAAGTTATTTAGACTTCAATAATTATTATAAATGCAAATTAAAAAGCTATACCCAGCAAGGTCCAGCACTGGTAGGCTGGATATTGATTGCTGGCCTGCATTTCTTAACGCAGCATAGATTTCTGACGAGTCCCCTATTTATGGATCTACTTAGCTATAGTACAAGTAGACTTCGATGTCTTTCTTAGGGTGTTGATTTTTTTTAATGCTGATGCACTGACTGCTCCTCCTTAAACAAAGTTGGAAAAAGGACAAAAACAGCAGTGTCTACTCTGTGCCATTATGTGATGGAATCATTCTTTGCCTGTGTGTCTCCAAAGATGAGAGACAATTAGGAAACTAGTCTTTCATCCATTCATTTACCTTGCCATGACTCATTCATACATGCAGAGTAAAACCAGTGTTTTAGGATTTCTTAAAAATATTTATGCTTCATTTACTTCCAATATGAAATGTGACTTCCCCGAACAAGATTATTTTCAGTTTTTCCCTAAAACTTTTGACTCACCTGAAAATTTTTACAGAAATAGATTTCTTCTTTCCCTATTTGAATTAGGACACAAATTCACTTTGTAATATGTGCTAATGTCGTTTGTATCTGTGTGTATGGAAATATATATTTACTCATGTAGGAAATATCTGACTATAGCTAAGACAAAAATTATGATAAATCAGTTATCAAACCTGGAGAAAGCAAACAGGAACAGAAATCCTGTTGGATTACAGATATGAATCTCTATGTATACATTCAGAAATACCCCACAACTTAAGTTGGAAGTGCCCGCTAATAATGTCTTCGATCCTGCTCTCCCGCTCACAGCCTTGGAAGTTAGAACACATGAGCCAGATGAAATAAGTGCAAGTCACACCCTCTGTCATGGTTTTATGATTTTTGGTCATCAGTATTCCACACCATGACATCATGTAATGCATTGGGGGTGGGGTTTGATATCTGCCGAATGTTCGTCCATTGGAGAAGAACTACATTTCCCCAGGAGACTTTGCGGTCAGCAAGGGGATATAACTCCAAGCAAGGTCACCTGATTTTCTTCTTTGCCTGCTCTTCGCTGTCTGCGCTTCGCTATCTGTGCTTCGCCGCCTGCCCTTCACCATCTGCACTTCGCCATCTGTACTTCAGTCACTCAACTGGACTGCACTTCTCACCCCAGCATTGTGGTGAGGTCTATACAATTCAAACAGACTCTCTCTCTCAATCTCTCTCTCTCTCATTGTATTTTACTAATACTATATTTAGTAAAATCATTTGTTCCACCTCAGATCAGTGCTGTTGTTTTCAAGTATTTTGGGGTCCCCTGCTTCCCCTTTCCCAGAGGCGCGGATCCGCAGATCCCTCCGCCCTGCTGGTCATGGAACTGGGCCGGACCAGCCCATAAACCATTGACACCCTCTTAACAATACGTGCTGGTATATTAAAATGAAGAAAAGAAGCTGAAAAAGTCATTTACTCAATTTTTTTGTGCTGAGGCAACATTAGCTCTATTTAGACCACTACTGATCCATACTTCTCTAACTTGCTTTTATACCACGACCATTTAAAGATTTCTATCACTTGTCCAGCTTCTTTCAATTCTTCACTGTCCATACAATTGGAATGAAAAAAATCTTTTTCTCAAAGTTAAGATTTTAGAGCGTAATTAGCTTACTCTTATCCTTCTCCCACTGTACACAATGAACTCAAACATATTTTTAAATGTGATTAAATATTTTTAAATATATCTTAAACTGGTAATATTTCCATTAAGACTCCAAAACCAAACTCACTCAAGCGTCTACAATGGAATAAATTAAAATGACACTAACTGGAAAATCTAGCTTCTGAAACATCAGATATGATACTATTTTGTGAAATCATAAACTTCCAGACTCTTCTGTAAGTCATCAACATTTTCATTAGAAACTTTAATATTTAACAGAGCTGAGAGCAGCAAACAAGATTTGCAAGCTGAACAGTTGAAGGAAGGTTAAAAATGACATTTCCCCCTCTGATTCTTCTTTAATCCTTAGAACTATTCATAAAACACTGACTTGGGTTGAAAGAATAACCAGCTCATATTTTAAAGCATAAAAAATTGTGGAAGTAGAGTCTAGCAATTGGTTTACAACTTTTGCAGCCTCAAATCAAAACTTCGTTTTCAGATAGTAAATCAACAAAGGGGAACCATTGAAACATAGGCTGTAAATTATGTTTAAAGTGTTTTAAAACAAAATAATACATATTTTATAATAACACTCATAAAATTATTTAAATTCACAGGAAAACAAAATATAAAAAGTGAAAACAAAAAGAGATGTAATAGCAAAGGGGGTTTTATTGCCCAACATTATATTTAGCACTCTGAGGCTGAATTTTGCACAACTGATTAGTCAGACTATAAGAAGAAAGGCCACAATTGCATCTGATGCGTCCATGCAACAGATTTATCTTCTGTTGCATGCAAATAGCTGTTTTGTACATGCAGAAACAAAGTGTTCAAAGTCCTTCGAGTCTGCTGAGTCTCTTATTAAATGAAAAATACGGATCTTGCTGTGCTATTTAAAAAATGTTACCCAGTATATCATGAAAAGATAATTGAAAGAATAAAATTTTTTTATCCCTTTATCTACCCAAAATAATGCTCACTACCAATCTTTTTTTTTTTAATATTTTAATGAATCCTAACTTAAAAAATAAAATGTGTACATTTTTTAAACAAAATTAATCTAAAATATATCTTTGGTTGTTAAAAAAAAACACTTCACCTGTCATGTCATTTGAAACTTGCTTTAGGACTCAACAAGTGTATTCTTGTTGATTTTTAAAGTGACCTTAAACTTTATATTTAAAACTGATCTTAATCTTTCAATAAAACTTTCCTTTGCTATGATGCTAAAATCCACAGACCTTGATTGCATCTCCATATTTTTAGCTCAAAAAAAACAGTGCTACGATTCCCAGTCTTCTTCATCATCATAAGGCTGACAAGTCACTTTTGTCACCTCTTTTTTAGGATAATGACAACATAATTCACAATAAGAAAACTTTCAGTATAAGGCTACACTTGATAGACCCCAAACTATACTGTATTCCCAAGCTTTTAGGGAGTATGAGCAATAAAACTTCCCACAGGTGTGAAGCGCTAAGTTATGAGGTCACTCACTTCATTAACAAATTACAAGGAAAGAGGAAATACGTCCCTTACAACCTTATTCTAATATAAGTCAGCTATAAAGGACACTGTGTTTTCCCTGCTGTCTTCAAGGACCAGAACAGGACATATGTGTATTATTTTCTTGTCTTTTAATGCTCAGAATATCAATAAAATGGAGCTTGTAGGTGTACCATTATCTATCTCAACTCATACAATTATACACAATTTACAGAAATCCTCAAGAAAGACTTACATTACTGATTGATCATGATCTCTTTTTTCAATCTCTGTAACTTCTCAGTGTTTCCAAGCTATTTGACTTTGATTTTAAAAAGTTGTACTTTATCCAGAGATTTTTCACTGTTTTTCAACAATGTTGCTTGCCCACTGAAGCTTTATGCTGTGCTGTTACTCCCTCACCTGCTCTTTCAGTTCATTGCAGGTTGCTCCTTTTTTTATCATCCCCTCACTTATCTGGGGTCTACCAGTTAGAAAGGTTAATGCATTCCCATTGCAGTGACCACAAGCTACAAGCCAAAGTGCTTCCAAATTATATAGAAGCAATTTATCAGGCATTTTAAAGGGTAAAACAAGTTATTAATGAAGCTTTCAGAACAATCAGAAGCAGGCTGAACAAATGCCTGCTGCTTATGTAAGGATTTGTGTGTAAAGCTGCTTGAAAATGCTTGATTTGCCTCTTAAAGTAGCTTTTAAAAAACTCCAGAAACATTTCTCAGTATTTCCAGATCTCTGAGTAAAACTCAAACTCAACTTAATGAAGAATCTAAAAATTGGCAAAGAAAATTTCAAAGACTTATTTCTCCAGTTTTTGTCAACAAATTTCATGGAACTTAAAATCATTTCCAAAAATGTCTACTAGTGAGAAACCAGGTGCTTACATCTTATATATACATATATTTGTAATTATCATTATGCATTACCATATTACATTTATTCATAGAATCACCACATAATCTGAGGAATGAAAGCTGCTTAGCCCTTTGAAGAGTTTCAAGTAATAATATATTTAATGAAAAAGCAAAGTATCAGCAGTCTGACATCCAGTGCAAATACATACCAGACATGCACTTTCCTCCAAGGCAGATTTTGGATAGACGTTCCCTAGAATACTGCAGAAGCTCTTTGCCAGTTATATTAACACAAAGTGAGTGGGGTGAGATTTATTTTGAATATCACATTCTAAAAACAAATGCTTTTTTTATTTTCTTTGAATGTCAATTTACTAACAGCACGATAATAACTCACTATTGCAAGGACTGCAGTCAGCTAAGGCTGAATCTCTTTTAGAAAGCTGTACTTTTGTTCCTTAATCCTGTATTCAGGGAATACTGTGAGTTCTAATAATCAGCTTGCTACTTCTTAGACTTTGTTGTTATAAATGTATTAAGTTTTTCATAAAGCAATCTGTATTTGCAATTAATCAAGTGAGTTGTCTCTTTAAGATAGTAGCCTAGCAACTTCCCAGAAGCCTGGGGAAGTCCCAGTTGGTGCTGCAGACTGATACAATTATTATCTCAAACCTGATCTAACTTGTGTGAGTGTTTCAAAACAGCCTTCTGATTAAAAGAATAGAAAAGAAAGTTTAGTGAAAACTGGAAAAACTGTTACAACTTGGTTAGTATTCTTTATATCCATGTTTGCTAAGGAATTTTTCATATGGAAATTACTGGTTTATTTGTCCATAAATTAGTACAGTTTTGTTCCTCATTTACAAACAGATCCAAATATGAAAAGAAGCAGCTGATTTACATTTGTTTTCTTCACCTAACTGTTCATTGAAGTGGAGCAAAACTAGGATACTGGAAAAATGATATCATTCTTTCCAGGTAAGTAACCAAGTGTGAACCTCTGAAGTGGATTATACTGAATTCGTATCAAGGTGTCCAGATTTCCAACAGATACATTGCATTCTTCACTATTTCTTATACATTTAAAATAGCATTCTGCTTTCTCCTCCTCTTATAGCAACATGAACTGCTATATACTGCTATGAACAACAGCAAATATGCTTGCTTCTGGGAGAACAATTTCTGCTAGCAGGTAACAGCAACACACAAGGTAGGCCTCTATGCTTGCATCCTCTCTGAACATAAGTCTAAAGCTTTGTAACAGATTCAACAACATGGATATTATCTATTCCTGTGAAGACAAGTCAAAGCATCACAGTCACGGAAAGCTTTCTTAATTTTTCAGTATGCTTTCTCTGAGTATTTGAAAATGGTTCAAAGCCTCTATCTATGCAGGTCTGATTTAAAACTTTCAGTTTAACTTCAGTTTACAGGGACCAACCTGATGGTGAGTTTGTCTCGTGTAAAATCATTTTTGTTGCTCTCGTGAAGATATTCAGCCAAGCAGCAGCTGAAACTCCTTTTTTGAAAGCTTCTTGTATTCATTACCAGAGAAGCAGAACAATTCAGATTCAAATTGCTGAAAGGATTTCATTTAAATCAATATACATCGCTTCAGGGCTGTCTATCCAGGGTCAGAGACGAAGTGTGTTGTAAACAGTAACTGTCTACCACAGACAGAGATGCTGAAAGCTGACAGGCCTACACAACTGGTTCATATAATCACCTACATTTACATGGTTTGTATGACACGGAGGATGTTTTTCTTCTTTCAGCACCTGCCTTTGGAAGTGTTTTCTTACTACACGTACCTCTAAACTTACTCTGTTAAAGAATATTTAATCAGTGTCCAAAAATTTACATTACTTTTTGAAGTGACAAAGTTAAAATTACTCCAAAAAATTAAATTCCTTTTTTTTTTTTCCTAAATCTTGTCAAAGGACTGACTAAAAAGTCAAATTCTATATAACTTACTTTTACTATCTGCTAATTAATATGGTTATTTCATCTTGCCGTTTAAGTCCAAGTATGTTTTCTCCATCTTCCAGGGTGTTATACTGCTGCTTAAGATCTATTGGTGGTTCATAGAGTCAAAAAGATGATTTTTATGTCACTTTTATAATGTTTCCTCAGAAAAACTGGATAAGGCTCAGTGTTCTCTGGACAGCAATCAAAGACATTCTTCTCAAACTACAAATAGTCAGTGACTGATTCAGATCCCAAAGCGTGAAGATTTTTAAGGGACATAAATCAATATAGTGCAGTTGAAAGGAGTAGGAGGAAAATGAACTGAGTTAAATGAAAGAGCAAGGGAGTTGACAGCGAATGTTTGCCTACCTGTTGTCTTCACCTTTGCAATTCCCAACCTTGACCTAAAGAGTTCTTCAGTTAGAAGGCCTCCAGGCTTGTACTTATATATATGGGAAGAAAGTACATAACTGTACAAAGGTGAGTCTGTCTGACACTGAAGAATCAGGCTAGACATGGCCTTCTTGTCCTTTCATTTGCTTACATGGTTTAGGAATAAGATATTCATTCTACAGAAGTAAACTGTTCTGTATGTGCAAAGCATAGCATGATCACCTGATCATATCTTCAAAAAGTGTAAATATTGGGGCTTTGTATAAAGTATAAATAATTCCTAAAAATAACTGCAGTGTGTCAATCTCAATCATACCTTCCAATATGCTACAGTGCTAGTAGTATAACTTAAATATACCTCAGGCAGGCGTGAGCAAGGAAGAATTTCATTCAATCAGTCTGGACTACCTGTCATCTAGCTGAGCTGTATCATCCATTTACAGTTTTGTTTTATAAGACAAGTTAAACAGTAATTTTAAGAAGACAAAAGACATAATTCTTGTGCGATGAGAAGCATAGAACCCTTCACTACTGAAGTGAGTAATCAGGGACACAAGACAGCCGCTCTCCTTGCAAGCTAGGAGACATTTCAGCAGCTTCTGCATAGTCACTTTGTCTGATGATATCTTTCGAACTGTCCAGCAGCATGGGCTGTCATGAGTCTGAAAATCTCAGACAAGCCTGTTTTCAGTTGTGTTCAATCAATTATACAGTGAATCTGTGCTATACTGCTGACACATCATATTTTCTGAAAATAAGCAAGTCAAAAAGCATACAGACAGAATCACAAGGAAGTAACTCTCATTACTGAAACCTCTATAGGGATGTGATCTGAACAATGCTTCCACAAGAAAATTGAGTTGTTTGTGGAAACCCAATTTTCTACTCCTGGATATCTAATTTCAGATGAGAACTGAACCATAAAGTGTATTCCAGAAAAGCCCAAAACTTTGGCTTTGTAGTCATTTACAAATCTGAAATTATCTATCCATCCAAATCACCTATTCTGTTTTCTATATTCACTATAGAAAATAACATTTCTCAGGTCAGAAAGTGTTGCCACATTGTGGCATACAATGCTATGCTAAGAAGTTCATATATAGTTCACTTATGTACTTCTACTATAATATTGAGAGTTGAAATAATGATATTTAAGAATTCACATTTTACAGTAATTTGTAGGTTTCCACCAGTAGTTTTAGATAAGGAACTACTATATTGGAAACTGAGTTACTCTAAATCTAGAAAGCCTGTTGTTCAGAGGCTTAAAACATTGATAAGTCAGTGTAGCACACTGTTTTCCTGTGTTCTTCAGATAATTAGAAGATTTTCATGTGGTGGATGTTGACATTTCATCTGTCTGTAAGAACACCATATTCCATAGATGTACCTAATACATGGATGAACTAATAAAGGACTCTTAAAGACTATAAGAACCATTTCTTTACTTTTTTTCTTTATTCTTTATTTTTTTAGTTACTCCACAGTTGAATCATTACTGTAAAAAATAACATATACGTATGTTCTTGCAGCTACAGACTAAAGCGATAAGGGTGGTTTAATGGAATGGGTACTCGTATTGATTTCTCATTGCTTAAAAAGGAACTTGCAGGTTAATCAGATCTGCAAGTGTCTTTCTCATTATTTACATTGCTGAAGAGGATTAAATATTAGGGTGAAAAGACCAAGGTTTGCATTGCCAAATAAATAAAAATCAATTCGTTGTCATTAGTAAATGTGTTAAATTTAGCAAGGTAACAAATCCCACAGTCCTCTTGAGGATGATTTTTCAAGACAGAGTGGCCTCTGAAAGGCAGTAAAGACATGCTTATGAACAGGGAACTATGTAGGAGGTATTGCTCACTCCCTCTTCTACTTAATTCTGTTAACCTCATTCCCAAATCTGATTTTTCATGTAATGTGTGATATTAATCTCCACAGGGGATGGGCAATTACACACAGCTGTTTTTCTTTTAATCTTGTTTCCAATTCATGGCTTGGACATTTCTTATGCAAATAGTTTGTGTTTATGACATTCTGATTCTTTAACAGATCTGGAGTCAGCTAATGAGACTGGATGTGGATTTTGATGAATTTCTATAATGCTTAATACCTTCACCACTTATTGTTTAGTAGATGTAGCAGCAAGTTCTCTATCCTTGTGCATTTGCATCCCTCTTGTTTCTCGCAACATGGATTGTTTTATTATTGTTTTCCAAAGTTTCTTGGTAAATTCCTACACATTCCAGCAGCCGTGGTACCAAGTGCCATGTTCAAAAGCCATATCCCCTGACCTTGTATCAAGCTATAACATACATGGATTTATAGATTGGGGGAACTGAACATAATGTGAGTCAAAGTTATAAGCAAAATGATGTTTTACATTTATTTTTATGTCTGCTTTCTCTTTAACTGTACCTATGCTAGAAACATGTTTTCTTCTCTATCTTCCTAGACTGGCACATCATAGATATACAGGATCTGTACAAGGGTAGGTTCTACCTCCTCTCATGGTGGGATCTAGTTCTGCATTAAGGAGTACACACTTCTAAGCCTAGGTAAAAGTAGAGCATGTTTTTATCTCATTCAATTGCCTGACAAACAATGCAAGTCAGAGAGCACACCTTATCAGCACTGTGTTTGTTTACTCCTGTATGTCCATATACTGTATAAATCTCTAAGTCTATTTGGCTAAGATTAGAATGGAAGAATCGACAAAGTGACATGAATGAAATGCAGTTTGCATTGTGATTGTGTGTGGAATAGGTTTCATTTTTAAGTATCTGAATAAACCAGATTGCAAGGACAAAACAAGTTGCTCGTTCTGCATGCTGGGAGCTCAATTTATTTTCTGAATTGGAAGAAGAAAGATAGTTCACTTTTTTTTTCTTTTTCTTTTTTTTTTTTTTTTAATTGATAATAATTGAGCAAAGGTTGTTGTGGGGCTACATCACTGAGAAGGCTGGGCATTTCAGTGTTGTTGCAAAAAGCCTCTTGCCATCGTGCAAGAAGCTAAGGATAGTCAGTACTTTAAAGGACAAGGACCATAATCTATGTAATTCCAGAAGAATTCTGGATAAGGCATCAGTAATATGTGATCTTCTTAAGCAAAGGGTTTATCATTTTGGCCTTTTAAATAGTTTCTCATTAAAATTGCTCCCATCTCTTCCTTCTTCTTGCAAGTATTGTAGTTCTGCCTGAAGCTCACACAAGTCATGGCAAAGGCAGGAGGCATCTAATTGCTTATTCATAGGTACCAATGAATTAGCTGATTTTCAAACTTCTCTTAATTACTAAGAGTGATATCTCTGTTCCTTTGGCCCCTTGTGTCTGCTTCTTTTAAGCAACTGTAATGCCTCACTTCTGCTCCAAGTAGTGTTAGAGGAGCCAGCAGCAAAGACACCTGGTTTTGAACATCCTTACAGAATAAAAAGTCACAGCATGATGTCGCTATGATGAAAGCTAACATGCTATGGGGATACATTAATTAATAAGAGAATAATCACCAAGTTGAAGGAGTTTATTATTTTCCTCTATTCACTCTTCTGGGGATCACATCTGAAGACTTGTATTCAGTTTTGGTATTTGTCAGCAGAAATGTAGCATCAACAACAGCAAGAGAGCCAATGGATACTCAGTAAGATGCTGTCAGTGCTGGAGCACACATACATACAGGAGCAAAGGAGTTGAGTTTTTTTCCAGCACATGAGAAAACAATGGAAAATAGAAGAAACAAGCAGCTCAGGGATACTCAACCTTCAGTAATGTTTAGGGAGAGAAAAAAGAATAACCATGAATTCTCTGTGGTCATCTTACTATGTTAATATGCAGTAAAATAAACAAAACAAACCAACCAACCAAACAAACAAACAAAAAACACAAAAAAACCCACAACCAGACAAAGATTTAATTTCAAGAATTTGTTTAAAGAATTACAGCTGTAAAAAGATTACAAACATCACGTGTACATAGTGACTAGTTTCAGTCTCAGAAATAGATAACTTGATGTAGCTTGATCAGAATAACTAAATGACACAGGCACAGTCCTGAGCCTACCTAGACAATCTGCTACATGTTTTAAGTTTGAAACTAAAAGTTATTAATTCCTTTCTTTTAGGCAGTAACTCAAGTACATGAAGCTCTCAGAGAGAACTTTTCCATTTCTAGATGGCTATTTTCTTGATTCAGTAAGCATATTGTTCGCCATCAGATACTCCATTAATGTGTTTTTCTACAGTTATATGTGCCATAAATTGTGCAACAGAAATATTCCAGGACAGTGTGTTCCTGTAGAAATTAGTTGAATAAAATATTATAAAAGCTTGTGATCGATACCTTATTTAAACAAATAAGTATTATCCTTATGGATATTTTGTACATTTTATGTGCATTCATTTGGGCATTGTTATTATTAAATTGATACAAGGCCAGAGTAATTCAGCTGACATTTTTAATTGCAAACTGTTTGGAACTTTTCATCCACAAAATTATAGAGAGAATTTGATTCCTTGTCCTGAACCTCCTGAAGTCAATGGTCTTCATAACAGCAAGTAGGGTATATCACATACTCAGTAAGATATATTACATGTTAAGGACATTTTGTTTTTCCTAAGAAGCATCACCACATAAGAATTTTCCAAATAAATTCTGCATATACTAAAGCTTAGTAACAAAGAAGTTGAAAAGAACACAACAGCTGAGGCTTTCATAACACTTTCACAACACTAAAAGCAGAACAGGTTAGCAAAATGTCCTGTCCATTTCTATACTGTAAGTTTCTCTAAAAAGAAACTAAACAAATTTCCCCCCAGCCTAATATGCTGTTCATGAAATGCTGAGAAAATAATGAGATTCTAATAATCGTGCTGTCTATTTATCACTGGAGAAATAAGGAGAGAAAAAAAAAGACTTGACTTTGTAGTCATAAAGCACTAAAATGTTCATGAACCATATTCTGTATGCAAGGGTGGGAGTGGGGCAGGTCCTGTTCTCAGTCAGTAATTAAATGGCTGGCTGTAAAAAACAGTACTTCCTATATCTCTAAATAAATTCCACTATTTCTGAATAGTGCTTTTCTTCATGTGGTTTGTTTATTTTTAGTTCACTGGACATTTCTTTTTCTGAGTAGTTCAAGGATACATTGACTGCAGGTATACCGTAGCATGCTAACTCTTGGTTATCCAAACTGCTTTATGGAGTGGATTTCCCTTCCCACTGCTTGTAGCACAATACAAAAAGGACATTTAAAATGGAGTCATAAAATAATTGATTCACTGACATGTACTAGCAAATGAACTCACAGTTCAAAAAGGCAGAGGAGCAGAACAGAGGACTGTCACATCTAACAGTGACAAATACCGTTTAACTGTTCTGAAATGAAGTTAATACTGAGTGTTACTTGCACAGCAGATGAGGAATATGACAGTGCCAATGGTTGTCTTCTTCTGAATACTTTAATCCATTTCATGCCTTTTGACTGACACATTGTTTTGAGCTAATAGGGGCAAACTGATACTGAAGTTCTTATTTCATATTGTTGGTGGATTTTTTTGTATTAATTGCTCATCTTTTCTTGAGAGATTCAGCACTCCAGATGGCTCTGTCATACTTTCAGTGCTTGCATAGTAGGAAATAAATGTCTGCAGAATTTGCACACCACAGAGGCCACTGGATAACTTTCAGATGTGGTCCACAGGAATATATTCCATGCCACTGCCTGAGATTTTGCGCAAGGAATGGAATTTACACCACATGATGAATAATTAATAAATATTCAGCAGAAAGCAACCAAGCTGCTGGCTGCTGGGATCAGCAACAAGTTCCTCTGGGCCCCTCATCATCTGAGACAGCTGCTCATCTTCATCCGAAACCTGAATTATTTCAGAAATCTAAAGATACCCAACAGATGCTACATTATCCTTCTTTTTTCCATCAAAGTCCTTCAGTAATCCAGCCTGTTAAGAAAAGATGTAGAGTAGCCTGCCCCTCAGCAAAGTCACAGACTTGTTTCACGTAGCAGTTTGTGTTGCATCCACAAAATATTACTGCATGTTAAAGAGTGTGCAAAAGGCACTCTATCATGATACCAAACTCATCGATAGAACTGTACACATTATAAGTAAGAAGTAAAATTCTGAAATGGTACAAGCTAGAAATTAACTAGAAACAGCTAGAAATTAGTTTTCCCTACAAGTGAAGATGACCGTGATGATCATAGCTGATGGTGCACAATTACTGAGTACATCTTTAAAAAATATAGAATGTAAAAAGCAACTTTCATGAAAGGAAATCTTATCCTAGGATGGCACAAATGGCCTTTTCATGTTGCTTCTTAACTGTTAGTGTTTGTACTTGTATCCTCCTTTTAACTATTAACTCAGACCATAACACAGTGTTCCTCAATATCATCACCTTGCATAAAAAAATACTGTGGTTTGCTTTCCATTCTGGACTGTACCCAAATTAGTTCTGCCTGCTCCAAATGTTAGGTACATCATAAGTCTTACGGATTTAAACTGATCCTGCAAGCTGTTCCATATGGGCATAATATTTATATGTATTAAATAAACTGCAGGATCAGGATTCTTTATGGTTAGAAATCAGGTACAAACTGTCTAATCTATTCTTCCAATTAATAAATTATTTTCACTACAAATTTGATCTTTAAAATGCAAAGGTTCCTAGATCTCATTGGTCTAAATAATTGTAAGCATCCACTTTTTACTTTTCTCTCCTTGATTGATATTATGCAAAAGGGTATTGAATCAGTAGTTATTCAATAGAATTGTGGGATTTTTTGATTGAATGTATGAATATAACAAACATAGGCTGCAATATATAATCTTTTTCTAAGAATAACAGCATTTGAGAAAAACCACCATTATATTAATGGGATTTTCTAAATACTTTTAACCAATAAAATGTATCACCCTAAGAATCAGAGTGGGAAAAAAAAATGCATTCTTTTTTTAAGCATGATATTCATGAGCTAGGGGAATTCCTTTTAGTTTTCACCAGTTTAAAATGCTTGCAAGGGGTATAATTCAATTTATGTGTAAGGCTTGCGTTCTGCTTTCATCCTTTGTAACCTTCACTGCCATGCTAATTGCACTTTTGGCATATATCAGGGTTTTATGTCTCAGAAATTGAACTCTTAATAAATTAAAAGTATTTAGGACATTTATACATATTTAGAGAATTATCTGAAATTTCTGTATTAAATAACATTGGAATTGGAATATTTCTTATGCAGGCTTCCTCTGGTAAAACTCCACTCCTGAAAAGTCACCCATCAAAGCATTATTTAATATCTCTTAAATCTAATGTCCCAATTACATTAAAAAGTGGACAGAGTTCCTCCTCCTTTGGCATTAAGCGTTAGGATATATGATGTAACTGTATATGCATTTCCCAACAAAGATCCATACTTATTTCCGCTGATGTTTTTCCATTAATATCAATAGAAGCATAGACATACATATTTTGTCATACATATATTTTGCAACATACTTTGACATACATTCTTTGAAATATTTTGATATATTTTGTGATCATATTATTTATTTTTTCCTATATTTTGAACTCTTAGTAAGAGCCTTCCCTACGATGTCTTATGCTTTCAATAAAGAAACTGTAGATTAATTCTAAAACTCTAGCTTGATCCTTATGATGGAAAATGTCAATTGCCATAGATAAGAACTGGCATTTGGCTAGCCTGCTCCACAGACAGAACAGATTAGATGCAGATCAATGTACAATAAATGTCTCCTTGTCCTAATATGTAGTCAGTGCCCTCCCTGTTCAAAACCAAAGTCCTATGTTAGCATCTTGACCCCACTTCTTTCATTTTAGCTCTAATGAGAAAGTGAAATGTATGCGCTTTCAATTTTCATCATTTTTTCTACTTCACAATATCTCAAGTCTAAGCATATGACAAGGAATTGTGAAAGAGCATCACAAGGTTTCTTAAAACAGTATCTCTCAAAGGCTGGCCATCAGTTAATGTCTGACAGTTCAATCAATAGGAGATTACATCAAGAACCTATTTCCTGCAGGAGTTCAGTGGAAATGTCTGCACTGAATGGCTAACTAAAAACTTCTACCTATATCATTATGTGCAGAAACACACTAACTATGGTTTTATATCTTTGCTTGACTGGTTGAGTGATGATCAAAAGTCTAATTGTACAGGATCAAAACTGCCAGCAGCATATCATTTCTCCCATGAACACTTGTGGTTTTTTTTTTTTTCTTCTTTTTCTCTTTCTTCCACAGAAGAGAAAGCACAGTGGTTTTTAAAGCTAGCATTTCATCTTCAGGTTATCACTGCCAGTTCATACACATATTGGTCTAGTAAGGATTTAGCTAATGTAACAAGGGTCTGATCCAGCTCTCCTTGAAAATCAATTTAACATTCTCCCTCATCTCAATGGAAACTAGATCAGGTCTCAAATAAACTGAAAATATTTTCCGGAGCACAGAAGACAGTGAGACATATAACTTCTAATTCCTATTCATTACATTGAAAATCTCTCCTAATAATTCTTTCCCAGTGTGAGATAAAAATATAAAAATATATCAGGGAAATGTAAAGAAGCTGTTACATCCCTAGACATACAAAATTGTTTTTCATCTTTACCTGAAGTTGCTATACAAGTACTTTGAAAACTGTCCTATTTAAACTGGCTGGAATTTAGACTCTCTTTTAATGATTTCTACAGGAAAATAATAATCATCATCATAATCATCAGAGATAAAGTCAAGTACCACCATTCTGTACAAGTCTCCCTTACATGTGCAACATTTTATTTCACTATATGTTTGTGTAGACTGAGTTATAAACATACTGCAAAACATACATTTAGATTATACTACTATCTAATGGATTGGAACACAGACTTAAAACTTGCAAACGTTTATAGTCACTGTTTGACAACTGTCCTTGTTTTTTAATAGTCAAATTTTCCTCCAAATTACAATTCCTTAATAATAAAGTGAGACCTCATGCAGACAGTCCTGAGTATGACTGGGGACATTGAATTTTATTAATAACAGCAAATTTTTGTTAGGCAGCCATGCTTTCATCCATTTCCCTTGGCTTCCCTTAGAAACAGGGGCCCCCATAATAAATAGCAAGATCACAGCAGAAGACATGAAAGTATAGAAATTGAACAATGGCTGGGTTTATAAGCACAGCTCCAAAAAGGATCTAACAGGAAAAAAAAAAGGCCATACGTGCTGAAAAGACAAAAGAGATCAGAGAAAGGTAAGGAAAAAGCTGAAAGAATGAGACCAAAGGAAAAATAAAATAAGGAACTGCTACACTGTTGACACATCTGGCCCAGTCAGGCAGAGGGTCAGACCTAGCAGAATGTCAGACCTGCTTGATCAACACTACAGCTTATTGAGCAAGAACCCCTCCACTGATCACTGGAAAAGGAGGAGTGTTTTTCTATTTTGCTATATACACCAAATTTAGTTACTCTAAGTCACCAACTTCCAACAGTTCCTTCTTCAAATTTGTTCTTAAATAGAAAAGTAGTGGGATGAAGCAAATCCTTCACTCCATGATGGGGAGAGGTAAAGAAGTCTTTATATAACTAATGGGATCTTCTTTCCCTACGTTAATTCAAAGAGCTGTCATCCTCTTCATAACTGCATCATGCACCAGAATGCTGTTTGTCAAATTGAGCAAAAAAATTCATTATAGCACCTCATTTGTGGACCTGAAGCCCAGTTCAGCAGTCTTGATCATGAAAGTGAGAATACTCAGAGAGGAAATATATCTAATGGAAAGAGTAGCATACATTCATTCCCTTAGGTTTTCTTTTTATTAGGATTAATATTATGCATTCAATACAGTGAAACCACTCCACTTCTCTATGGAAGTCATGACTGTGTAAACTGTGTTGCAGAGGAATAACAATAATCTTAAGTAAATTTTGTCAGACAGTGATTTCATTCAGTATTTAAAGTAAAGGAAAAGCTCTGTATTTATTGTGTAGTTGTAACACGATGCATTTCACTTGAGACTCAATCACCTTTCAATTTACAGAGGATGGAGCAAATAGGGAATAGTTGTACTTCTGATGTTGCTTCTGAGTTTTATCTTAGTGTCACAGTAATAATTCTAGTACAAGGATTTTATAAACAAAATAAAACATTCTACTAAACTCAAGCATAGAGGCAATTTAGTGTTTAGTGAAAGATATTATAGAGGAACAGAAATATGATATAACTTTGTGAGTTAATTTTGTATAATTCAGAAAAAAACTCAATATCAGACAAAAGTACAGCAAGTTGAAGTTTATATTTTGCACCTGTAAGCTAACACATCTGAACTCTGCACCATTAAAAGAATGGAAATAGAGGAGGGTTTTCCTTCTATGAAAGCAAATTATGGAAATGAGGATGGATCATAATTAAATATGAATTTTATGCAGTAAACAATTCAGATATGATCTCTCTTTCTAGAGATGTAAATTCTGAATACACCTCACCTGCAGTTTTTGAAAATCATGCACTCTTGCCTTTTAGCAAGCAGCAGATGTACCCATGTATACCAGGTTTCCCCTTACATTTGTGGATGTTCTTCTGTTGGAAAACACTGTAACATCAACAGGCAATTGCTTGTCCCAAGTTCAATATCACAGATTTAGAACAGTGAAATTAGCATTTTATTCAGTATCTCAGTACAGTAACAATTTCCCAATAAAAATATCTTCCTATACATTCTATAGACAACAGCTCTGAGCACATATTTTCGCTTTCATACCAGAGGTTTATACAATTATCAGCTTAAGCTTTAATTGGATTTAACTAATTGGTAAACAGGATTTTTATTCATTAGTTTTATACATGTATTAGTTGTTAATGTAACATTTAATTTGAATTCAATATAAGAAACGGAATGGCTGAGATTTATTAAAATTAAATAATAATAATAAAAAAAAAAGACGAAGAAGAAGAAATGAAAAACCTCGGCAAATCGCAGCAGTTTCTTCACTTTGGAATTTTAAATAATGTTTATTATTAAATCTGATTGTTTTTATGTACATATATAATCAAATATACAAAATATAGCATAAGTTTCTAAAAGAGCTTCCTATAGATTTTAGTATTTTACATGATCAAAATGGAAAGAAATTAAAGAGCATTTTAGTTTAATTTTAACCAAGTCAAAAACAAAAAAAAAAAAGACAAAAAATGCAGACTTCGGAAATAAAATAAAAGGTTGGCATATGGTGTCAAGAGTAACGACAGGAGAGATAAAATGCTTTTAAATAAGGGAAGAGAATGTAAATAAAGTTAGAGACAATAAGAGGGGAAAAAAAAATAAAAACGGCACGTCCTTTACTTTTTTTTCTCAAAATCCAATAATTTTAGTAAGTATATAGACAGTAGTTATTGGTGTGATATATAAATGAGCCCAGTTGCCATTTGACAGCTGTCTAGCTTTTAAAGTTCAATCATCATCATCTCATTTAGTGAGTAAAATGCTTCCCAGTAATCTCAGCTGAGGTCTAAACTATTGTCTGCTCACCACTAGACATAGCTCCTGCAAACACACTGCTGGGAAGACAAATTGAGTTGTTTGACTACTACAGTCAATATCTTCCTTTAAATTGTGTCTTTTCACGAAGACTTGGGCATATACTGCCTGTGACTCAAAAACACCGCAATGTATTTTCATAGCAATGAGAAATCATTAAGAGAGATGATTTATTGGGATATCAAGAAAGTGGGATAAATGCTAGAACTGCTGAACATCAGACTTTCCACTTTCATTTAATTTTGTTTTTCAGTTCATTATTTCTAATCTTGAAGTACGGCAAAAATAATTTTTATTGTTTTCTAATGGACTTCCTGGCTTAAGATCAACTAAACTCTATAAAATTTGTGTGAATAATTAAGCTCCTATTCACATTTACTGTCAAACTCTCAGATTGTATTCAAACTCAGATGCTTCCAGATTTGTTCAGCTCTTAAAGAGATTTCCAACAGCATATATTTTTAGCATTTCTTTATCTTCCCCTTTTTTCACATGCATGTGCCCTCACAGACAGGATACTTTAATATGGTCAGGACAGTAATAATGCTCATCTTTATCAGTCAGAAATTAAGCAAATAAAAATTCCATGAACTCATATCATGTTCTCTTCCTCTGCAAGTCATTTAACTGCCCACGAGTTCCAGCTATAAGTAGCTGTTAGAATTGACGTAGAAGGGACACATTCTCCTTAACTGTTAAACTAACCTAAATCCCAAGTAATTCCACTGAAGTCAGTAGATTTTCTCTGGATTTAATCCAGTATAGCTGAAAGCAGAATTTGGCCCTTTGATTCCTGCTGCCATTACTCAATTGTTGGAAGATTTACTTTACAGGGTATGCTTTGTACAACTAACATATTGCAGCATACTTGTTGATCTACTTACCAGCAGAGTAAGAGCTTAATATTTGACACAACTGAAAGTTCTAAGTAAAAATAGATGGTAGAATATTCCCAGATGAGCTCTAGTATCAATTTTCAAGGAGCAAAAATACAGATTTTCACCAAGCTAGACTAGTTGAAATGGAGGTAGTTTAGCTCAAAATGGTTTGTAATATACTGAATCACTCTCTGCAGCATTCTAAATGGATAGCATGAAGATTTGATAGCAAACCTAGAAATTACTTTAGCTAAATGGGAAAACAGGAATAAAATCCAAATACTCTTGGATACAGCACAGCAGCAAAGAAGTTTCAATTTGTCAATTTTGAATTCAGAGCAAACAATCACTCTGACTGACTTCCACAAGTTTTTGAGGAGCTTGAAGAAGATGAAACAAGAAAGTAATTCACTAATATATGATTATAAAACTGTATTTAAAGTTGCCAAAATATTTGCCAGGCTTTAGGAATGAGTAAAGAATAGAATGGATGGGAAACATACATAAGAATAAAGCAAGAAATATTGTTAGAACAGTAAAAATCTTCATGATGACAACAGCAACATTTGTCAAAAATTTAAACAGAAGAGGAAAGAAAATAAGATGAAATTTACTCCAGAATCTTAATTATTACCAACAGGATTATGTCTGCCAGTTTTATTTCAAATATAGACTGTGAGAATTTATTTAGATTTTTTTGTTTGTTCATTTTAAAATAAAATATTTTTTATCAGCAAGAAGAAAAAACATATTCTAATATTAGATATACTTTTAATAGCAGGGAATAGCAGCTATTATGTTAAGATAGGAACACGCATCTACTAATTCCTAACCTATAGTTTGAATGTGGACCTGAACAGAAATAAAAAGAACAAAAATTGTCTAGAGAACAGTAAGATTTTGGAAGATTAATGTGTGTATATATATACATATATGTATAATTTATTCACAATCTCCATCTTTTGTTTCTAAGTTAATGTTATGTAAAATTGCCACCTGCTCCCTCAGCAGTAGTTTTGCTCTTTAATACCCAAACTCTATTCTGAAGATGTTTCGTGTTTGTTTTCAAAGACTTCCTGTAAAATATTGGAGGGTTGTAGGGTTTTTTTGACAGTAAAAATACGAAACTACCTTTCCATTTGGGCTGGAACTGAGATGAAATGAGGAATGGCTGCCACCAAGCAGAAAATTTGCTCACTTTATGTGTGCCAGTTAATTACGACACTTCAGAGGCGCTTCTGAAAGGATAAGGCAAGCTGCATAAATTTAGCTGTAATCCAGGCAGGCAAAACTAATTTGCAGGGGATGGTCTTATCTAGCTGCTGCAGCTTTCTCAGAAAATTAACCTTGGATATTTGGGCCCAATTCAGAAAGTGTTTGATTTTTTTTTTCTCTTCCCTGCTCAGCATAAGAGAATTTTAAATTCAATACAATACCTGAGTTTTAAGAGCCACTATGAATGCTGTAGGCAGTTCAGTGTTATTACTGACAAGCAAAAATATATATTTATATACATACATACATATGATTGTCCTTCATGCCCATTATCCTGCCTTCTAGTATGTGCATCAGAGAGTTTATCACCATATGTAAGGGGGAAGGGAAGGGGGGTGGAAAGGAGGGGTCTTTGGATTAACTGAAGATGGAGCTCATTTTAATGTACTTAGAAAAATTCATCAAAGTTCATTGCAGAATAAGTCATGCATACTGACTTGTTCATTCCAGTGGAAATGAAGAAATCCCCATAAAAATAGAAGTTTAATGAAGTGTTGGAGCAAAGTCCTGACTGTCATTTGAATTACCACCGATTTAGAATTTTCCTTGATATACAAATATTGATTGTTCTTACTCAGCACAATTAAAAGTTTACCTTATATTTCACCAGTTTCTCCAGTTCATGGGTGAAAGATTTAATTAATAAACTTTGCCAAATCCACCTTAAAATACTGAGGCATAATATATAGTATAAGAAGTGTTACTGGCTGCTTAATATTTTGCAATCATTTTGTCAATTGCTTTTTATTTTGCCTAACAGCATCAATGAGTTCACAGTATGTTTCTCCTTTGGCCAAACAATAATGACTGTAGGAAAACATGAAATACTGAACATACCTTTTTTCTTCTGTACTTCAAGTGATTTGAAAAGATCAGATGGTTTCAAAACAACAAAAATTGTTACATTTGTTCTAAATGACAGTATGAATTGTCCAAAACCGGCCACTCAGAAATATGTCAAAGAGTATTCAGGAACAAAAATCAGTACTTTTTGGTAGATTCCACTTTCTTCTCTTCTATTTCCAGGGAGGTAGGTGCCTCCATTAGAACCATCCACTCCAGACTAAGCATGATTATTAAAATGGAATCACAGAAATGTAATTAATATCTTTTAGGTCATTTCACAGGCTTCTTTCTTCACTGACAAGATGCCTAAATTTAAGACAGCCAAATTCATACTAAATGAATCTAACCTGTAGTTAAAACCCATCAACTCTTTTGATGTTCAGCAGTATGTTAATGAGGAAAATCTTTTAAATACATGCTCACTTGCTATTCAATTTTGATTAGCCCTTGAAAATAAAGCTAGCTTTCAAAAGGATCTATACATCTAATGTACATATTTCTGAATATTCTAATACAGAGTAGAAAATTGCATGACAGTGCAACTCTTACTCTGAATTTTGCCAGGTTTTAACAACCATGGGCTATTTATGATCAAGGAAACATAAGGTAATTTAGCACCCCCCTTCTTCTTCTCATCTAGATTCAGCATGCCCCAAGATATCTTTTATTCTTTCATTATGTCACTATAATTTTACATTAGTGTCAAGTTAATGAGTAGCTGCCACTTAGATGATGCTGATTTTTGCCTTCAAAGCAGTAGTAAGATTACATGTAAATATAAATGTCAACATAACCATTCTATAATAAGAAATCGTCCTTTCATTATTGCAACCATCAATATCATTATTTTTATACTTACTGCTACTTATTTTTTTACAACTGCAAAAATTTAGCAATGTGATTACTAATGATTCATGTAGAAAAGTCCAACTCATGCCCAGTAGAGCTTGTATTAGAAGAGATATACAGCATATGAAAGACAGAAAGGTGACGGTTAAACACATATTTAAAATCAGGTTATTTTAGGGAGTAGAAAAGAGGTTCAAATTTAAAAGTTCATCCTTTATGTTTAAGTAAATATGAAAAAAGTATAACAAATAAAAAGAGAAAGAGGCACATAGGCTGAAAAGAAGTTTAGACAAAACATCTGACAAAAAAACACAACAAATTTTCAAGTATGAAGGAATTTTTGCATTTCTATTTTAAATGTCATGGTATATAATATTCTTGAAGGAGAGTTTAATTGCTTTCATTGCTGAATAAAAGTATTATTTCTCACTGAAGTTTTGTTAAAATTAGTCAGTGTTTCTCTTGAATACGTATATTTCATTCAGGGCAAAGTAACAAGATCAAGCTGCAAGAGGTGGAAAGATCTTGATCTTCAGGAGATTTTTGCTTGAGTCCTTACCAGATGCTCACAGAGGTACTGATCAATCAAATGCCTTAACTTGTTGGGTTTTGGAACAAAACAAAAAAAATAAGAAGAGGTAGATGAAAGAAGGAGGTGCAGCTACAGTGGGAATATTACTAATAACATCCATTAGAATGTTAATCATACAAGCTTGAAGGAATCAACAACAAAATATCATTGATAATATTTATTAAGGTTTTACTCCTTCCCTGTGCAAAGAGTAGTCAGTCTCTGTAAAATGATTTCTATTACATGATCAAGTGAATATTAAGGATAGATTTACTAGGTAGGTTTGTCTAGATTTATGTAGAAATTAAAATGAGAATTGAATCAAATTTCCATATCCTATGCTAATTTACTTTTGTCCTTTATGTGGACATTCCTATAGTTTTACATATACAGAATAGTCCTGATATGATATTCCATGTTCCTAAGTATTATACATAACAACTAACTAAAATTAATGCTAGGCATCTCCCAAGTTACACATGTAGATTTATGTGACAGTCAATAGAAAAAAAAGAAGCATCTCCAGTAATGCATGAGATCTTCAAGTAGCTTTATGGTATGATTCATCTTCTCTTACTCTACTAAGAAAACATCTCTGGGAAGATGCTGAGTTATTAATTTATCTCAAAAACAACAGAAATTAGGCATATTGAATGATAACCTAAATACTCTCTGTAATTAATTATGTATTGAGCGGATAGTTCGTTTTCCATTAGACAAGGAAAATTCTAGACAGAAATCATTAAACTTCTTGAAATGTTCCTCAACAAACTGAATCCCAGATGAAAAAATTCCACAAAGTAATTTTAATACATATCCTGGTGTAATCACAAATGATAATGGGTATTTATAACTGAAGTCTTCAGAAATCATGCTACTCATGCTACTGTATTTTAGTGACTTCTCAGCATGAAGTGGCATAATAATACCATAGACATATAGTGTAAATGGACTGATAATAACACAGTCACTACAACAAATGGATCTAGCAGTTGTGATAAATAATATGTGTTACTTTAGAACCACTAGCATTGCAGTTATCATTGTCTGAGAAAGGATATGATGTATAAAAATGTACTTATGAGTATCTACAAACACACCTTTGTGTATCATTGGAAAAATCGGAATTATAGATGGAAAACATTGGTAATAACTACAAATCCAACCCTCATTTCCACTAATATTTTTCTTTCAAATTAGGTCTATTCTATTTCCAACAAATCCTTTACACACACTATTCAAGAGCATCCTTTTCTATCATTCAAATAGAATAACGTGTGATAAAGGCAGTTTTTGCTAATGAGACATCCAAGTGACTAGTTTTTAAGTTAGCCCTAGGTAGAATGCTGTAGTTTAAAGCCAGTGATTCATCACTAAATTTGATTTGCCAAATGTATAATTAATTTATGTATACTATATGATGATATTTAATTTTATATGCAATTCAAAATTCTGTGCTTAGCCACTTCTGAATAAAATTCTGGCAATCTTACTAAAAAATATGAAAAACATTTTTCTTCCATGAAACTGAATCCTAACAATATTCTTTCTTAATTTTTTCATTTCATTCACAATGCTGACTTTTCCAGAAAATCTAAGTATGACATCATTATGATGTAAGAAAAAAATTGTATAAGAGGAAAACTTTAAAATACTCCTATGGACTTTGAGTTAGAATTAAAATTAGTCATGCTGTGAGCATCAAAATGATCATCAAGATGGTTTAAAGCCAATATAAAGCATTCTCTTTGTTCATTATGTATTGCAGTCTCATTAAGATTTTTGGTTCTATAATCTGTGACAACAAAGGGAAAGGGCTTTTTTCTATTGGATTAAACACCTGTAAAATAGTGAATAGTTAAAGGGAATTCCAAGGCAATCTGCCTGACAGGGGAGGGAAAAAAAAAAAAAAAAAAAAAAAAGGTTAAAGAAATAACCAAATAATCAGATTAAAGGTATTATTTTTGAATCAGATTAAGGGTATTTTTGTGGGTAAAGGATGTTTTTTATGTCTTGGGAATTTAATCACAGTTTGTGTTGCCGTAAAGACTTCCACTAAACTTGGAACTCCAGAGTTGTGCCCACAGTCGGTATTAGACTGTAGTACAGAGATTACTTTCTGAGAAAACACAGGAAGCTCACATTGTTTTAGTGAATATCAACACTGGAACATGCTTGTAAATTATACATAAAAAGATTTATAAACCACAGAGATTTGGCCATTACACTAAAACATTTGTTAGAAAGAGTAATTGAACATTCAGTAGAATTTTTCAGTTCTTGGTCAGCATAGGCTGTCTATAATGTGACAAACCTTAGGGATTTTTTGTTACAAATGTCTGTTCAACTGTTCAGTGGAGGAACAATGTGAGATCAAGATGATCTGAAGTGGGATTCATGTCACCTATCTTTAGACATGTAAAAGTTAGATGTCTAAGTCTGAACTGGAGAGAAGCAGGCACCTCTAGAGGGCAATTCATTTGACCTATCAGATTCCTATTCTAGTCAGAGATGAATCACCCTCCAGAGATACCTAGATTTCTCTATTGACTATAAAGAGAGCCTAGGGCAAGTAGTTCTGCACTAGACTTCAGAGTTTCAGACATGTAATTTAGAAGAGAGTTATCCTACTCACTGTAGTGTTAAGGTTTAGTTTTCACAGTTAATCATTCATACTGTTTTCAGATTCATAAAATATCCAAGGACTCATTCTAAAGTATTTCTCATTTGCTCTTTTTAATTTCATTTTCAGTTGTTATCTTCTTCCCAAGTGCTTAGTGCCATTACTTTTCATTCATTTTCTCATTAAAATTATTCATTAATAGAAAATTTATTGTAACTTCTCCATATTTCACCTTCCAGAACAGATGTTTAAGAGATAAAAGCTGGAGTCCAGTATATCATCACTCCACTTCATCCAGCTGTTAACCATTCTTAGGATTTTATTTTCACTTCTGAGATGTCTGAAGTGTTAATTTTTATGCATCTAAATATGAAATAAATGAATGTTTTTTCTTTATTTAGTCAGTGATCTAATGAGATTATTCCCTCAGAATTCTATACGTTATGAATCCTGACCCTAAACATTCAGAAAACTGTGGGTTACAGAACTAGTGCTTGATGTTGATTTAAATTTGTTCTGAACTAAAGAGTTCTGACATTCTTTTCAGACTGATTTTATGCTAGTGTAACCCCATTGACTTTTGTAAAAGCTTCTCAGACATAGCAAATATGAGAATAAAAATAATCCCAGACTTTCACTAGACAGGAAATGATGGTTACATGAATTATTTAGCTTTTTATTCTCAACAAGAAATTAGATTAATTAAATCATTTTATTAAATAGAACATAGGTTTGATATTAAAATATGTAAACAAATAAATAAACAATTGAACATTTACTTCCTAGGGGCAGCAAAAGATTTGTAATGTTCTTTTCTCTTTGACCAGTGAAAAACTCTTGATTAATCAACTGTTTTACTGAGCAGTTAATTGATACAAAGAGCAACTAATGTTTCTCCAGTATTTAAAGGCAAATTTTTTAAGTAAGCATCCATCATGTCTTGAAAGTCTTATAAAAATTGGGAGCGCTTTCATTTAAATATATATGCATATATCTTAACATCACCTCAGTTATTCTAAATATTTAAAGAGAATATCTTAATATAAAAAGTATTATAATACAGAGTGCGATCAGCATAAAAATAATATAATAGCCTTTCACATTGCTGAGTAAATGGGGCATAACCTTGAATATGAAACTGAGAGGCTGGTGATTTCCTTCAACTGTATTAGAGATTTTATGACACTTCATGCGAGAGAGGAAAACTGTTCAGGAAAGTTTATCTCATCTCCCATAGGCATAGCAATCTTTTCTTACTTATCCTTAGACTGTCATCATGAGCAGGTGTTTCTCATTTTCTGAAGGCAGTCAGAACTCCAGTAACAGAAATACTTTTTTTTTTTTTTTGTGAGGAATTTAGGACTAGAAATGTTTTTTGTTGTTGTTGTTGTCATTGTTTTGTTTGTTTTTTTTCAGTAACATATACATTTACTGTGCCTAAATGGTGTCTACTATTTCATGTCCTATTGGTCATACTACAGATTTAATCTTGCAAGTACTGGATACTTTCCAAGAACGGATGACTTGCCCCACCAACTGAATTTTGAGAACTGCAACAAAAATCAATTGTCATTAATAGGAGTTTTCCCATTAATTTTTTGCTTAGGATGCATTGAATGCTTGTAGTAAGGGCTTAGCAGCTATAGGGCCAAGACTTTCCGTGACCTGGCAGGGAGATGTTAATATTATACTTTACCTTTTGTTTTAGAGAAACAAGCTAGATTCAGAACAAGACTTATAATTAATAAGATTATGATAATTGTACATTTCATAAGTATTATGAGATTTTAAGCAAAATAAGAGTTGTCTGAAGAAGTGTCTGCAGGATAAATTGAAAGGGCTGTGGATCATTTTAAAGGAGCACTGTCAGCAGTCAACTGTTGGCAAAAAATCTAACTCTAAAAATGAAGAAATTAAATGTGAGAAAAAGGTAAATCTGTTAGTAATCTAGTTTTGTTTGTTTGTTTGTTTGTTTTAAGAAACCTCCGTTCCATTTATGTGTGTTGTAGTAATAATCACAATGTGAATGAAGACCATACATTGGGGTGCTTATTCCCAACTGAGTCCTCAGACTGTAGAATTATTCTCTCCAGAATTAATGGTGTGCTACACACTAGTAGTGCAAAAAATAATGAAGATAAACTAGTAGCTCATTTCAGGGATGGTCTGATTATCTTCTGACAGCTAAGGACTCAGGATATCAACCAGGTAGGCTCTGGAATTTGTTTACTAATTTCTGCACAGATACATCTAAGGACTAGTCATACTTTTTTAAAGTGGTGAAGAAGAAAGCACATTGACTATGGCCTCATTGAACAAATATATTTTGAAAGAGCCTATCTATACTGTAAGCAGCCTGATCTTTTAGTATATATTAAGCGCATTCCATTCAGGAATATTTTTACCTGTTTTTAACCTTTTTTTTTCAGTTCCTAAATACAGTTGTCAATTAGGTGAAAGCATGAAAGAGGCAGCAGGAGCTTAGGATGGAACAGGAAGAAATAAGTCTTCATTCAGCACTATTAGGTTATAGATATCCTCACCTCAGGAAGCTGTACAACTTGAAAGCTTTATATTTGAGCTTTTTTAAGCTTCTCTTTTGTCTATTTACACCTAGATACCGGGCCATATGGTTAGAGCAGTGTAGCTATTTCATACAGTAAAATACAATGTACTTCAGCTCAAGGCCCAGTCAAAGAGCTAGGGACTTGTAGACACTCAGCACAGCTACAGAACTAAAGATAGAATTTGAAATGATTTTATTCAGCAACAAGTTAAACAGTATTAAACTTTCTGAGTGAGTCTGCAGAAAATCTGCTTGAATTAATTCAAGTTAGTTTTCCTAAGCATAGACAAAAAACAAACATGAAATAATTTAAAAATTCCAGTTTATGGGCAAAAGGAATGAGGAAAGTGTCCAAAAAGGAGAAAAAGACCTGAGAAGCAAATAGTGTTGTGATGGTGACAAAATGAAGCAGTATTTTGAACCATTGCACATTCACTTCTTAGTGGAAGTGGAATAAAATATCTAAAAAGGCTTGTCATTGTGTCAGCCTGTCTTCTTAGAAGTGATAATTGTACAGTAATTTATCACTGTCTCACAGCTAAAAGTAAACAAAACTGAATTCATAGTCTGAACAAAAATGTGTAAGAATTCTACATCAAGCAATAACTTTTTCATTAGATGGAAGAAGATGACAGTAAGCTCAGTAATGGAAACCTACTTAAGTGAGTTTGCTGTCACCAAATATGCTATTTCTCTCAGTTTATTACCTATTTTATGGCACTCCTGGCTTCTATTATATCCCAAAATATAGAAATTCTGGTGTATCTGGAAACGAAATATCTGCTCACTACACCTCATCCTTTTCACTTTTTGAGTCTTCCAGGGCATTGTAGACTGGTTTTTATTAACTATTTTATTGTCAACTTTCATGTTTTACTCATATATTTGTTTCACCACAGTATGTAGAATTACTTTGACTAGAAGACACTACACAATAAAAAAAAAATCCAAACTATTTGGATATATTCTGAGTAAGTAGAACCAGTCATCTCAAATTGTGCATCAGTGGAGTAGTATTATTGTAGTCTTTGTATCTGTTGTAGTTTCAATAGCCAAAGGTAAGAGGCATTACATTCAGACCAATCTACACAGCTATCCTTTCAGTGAGTCTCAGTTCTGTACACTGAAAGGACACTAAATCTTGCTGGGGTAGGAAAAGGGGGTAAAATTTTAGAAGGTGGCAGATGAAATGTGGGCTGAGTGAGGTGGCAGAATATGTAGTACCATAGCGAGTGAGATAGGGCTGGAGTCTGCAGATGTATTATGCACAGTGTGAGAGAATACAGACAGGGCATGGAGTAAGGGAGAAAAAAATTGGGGTGCAAATATCTATATTCACAAGCAGTCCAAAATAAACCTGAAAGCTGCTGTCTGACAGTCAAACTGAACTTGGAGTTCTTGCAAAGTGTAAAAAAGTTCTTGATGGCTTGTAGTGTATGGACTTAAGGCCTGTATCTACTGACTGCACGCAGTGCTACACTTGCAGGTGTTTATAAAGGGCAATAATGGTCCTTTCCCATTAAAGAATTAGTCTATGCATGGAATGAAATCAGGGGATTTGGGGGACAATACCTGTGAAAGCCCAGAAAGAAAAACAACCAACAACCTACGTTAAAAAGCTTTATCTGTCAAAGTTAACTTTAGTCTGCTATATCTTAACTCTTGACTGTCTAACTGGAAACCTTAGCTTTCTTAATTACTATTTCCAGTGCAGATTCAGTAGAAATTCACTGTGATATTAGTAATTAGTTATAACAAGTCAAACACTATAATATATTTCAATTTTCCTTTAGTCACATAAAGGCATGATATTAGTGCCTTAACACAGAGAAAATAGAAAGGTTACAGGGGTATAAATTGGGAAAGACAATGATTTATTTTTTCTCTCAGAGAAAATAATAAAATAAAGAATTTTACAAGCACAAGGTAAAACAAACACTCCTTTAATTCCTAAAATGGAAAAGTAAGCATCCTGAACAACAACAAAATAGAAAGAAATGTTTGTCTACATCTCTAAATGAAAAAGAGTAAAGAATAGTGAAATGAGATGTGACTGCTTCTGAGCATAGGGATTTTTACTCAATACATTCATTTTCTTTAGTTGTCAGAGAAGTAAATGTTCCAGAAATACAAGAGCTGAAAAATTACCCACTTCTCTTGGTGAAACAAAACCTAGGTAGAAGATGAGATCCAATGAAGTTATGTTTTGACAGCATGGACAAGGTAATACTGCTTTGCAGTTTCAATAGTCAAACTGGGTAGTTTTTCTTCTTTTTTTATCCAACACTTGTAAGTCCAAGCACTTATAGAAGTTTATCTTTTAAACTTACCTTTTAAACTTATCATCACAATTGGCTGACTGTTACAACAAAAATTACTTTCAGAAGTACCAAATTTCTGGACTACTTTGATTTATGCCACATTTCCTTTTTTTCCTTCAGGTTAATATAAACTCGTGTACATTAAAAAGGATGGGTTTGGATTGAATTGAGTTTATTTTGCTTTGTTTTTTTTTTTTTTTTTTGTATCACAATGGGAGATTCTGTTGAAGAAAAAAAGACATTCATGAGAAGTTAACATTCTAACAACTTTCTATCCCCACAAAGATTGGAAGCCTTCTGAAAGTCAGCACTCTCAAATTGCAGTAGCTTGCGGTTTCATTTTAACTATTTTTTTTTTCATTTCAAATGTACTTTATGTGCTGTTTATTTAAATAACTTTTTTGAGTTAAGAAAAAAAAATCAAAGCAAAAGATTTATCTTTTGTGTTTAAAGTGAACTGTTCATGGAAATTCCATTTTGAGGAAATAAAAAAATAGTGTCATAATTTAACGTTACTGTGTAGCTAAAACTTTCAGTTAGTTTTCAAAAATGTTATGCTATATTTTAATTTTTTTCATCAACCATGACCTGCAGAGATACAATTTTTACAAGGGGCACATTCCTGTCGTAGACTTTCACTGTAATAGATCTGCACCCATAATTACCCTTTTCACAGAAGTACCTTGGCAGTATTGCATTCATCCAGCTGCTCATTATTGCTTGGCTTCCATGGGGGAAGCTGAGATCAGATGCATAATGTCCACATATATTTGTGGTATTTATCTATTAGACAAAGCAAGATCTGGGCATGTAGGAATGTATTTTAACTAGCTACATAAATCCTCTTGCAATGGGTGTTTTTAACAGTTCTAAACTCTACAGGTAGGTTTCTAAGCTCTATTTTTCTAGTCTCTGAAAATTTCAACTCTGAGCAAAATTTATTCAAATTTTAAAGCTATTATAGCTTGAATGTGTTTGTTACTTATGAATCTGTTGAAGGACTGAGTCTCCTATAACTCAGGTAACTGCACTCAGAGTGGAGCACTTGAAGCATTTGAATATGAATCACTCCCATGAGCAATGAATATGACATTTAACCTTTAGAAATTAATACATTTCTGGTCTTAGTTGTTTGCAGTGTTGAAACATAAAGATAATTCCTTTTCAGAAGTAAGGAAATAAACTTGTCTGAACAGAACTATATTCCTTTTTTAGCATGAATTTGATAGCTGTGAGTAATATTCATTCTCATAGGCAATTCTAGGGACAGTACATGCTTCACAGGGCCTTTTGTGGCATCAAAGGTGATTTCAATGTGATAACCCAGCACCTGATAATCTCATGGGCTAAGCCTGCAACTGATACCAAAACTGCATTTTCTTTTTATTCCCCTTGAATGAAAACTGTTCGCATTTTCCTTCAATCAAGAAAGGCAAAGAAAGCATATTGTCTTATTCTCTTCCTTCTTCATAATTTTATCACAATGTGAAAGGATGTTTATACAAATGCAAATAAAATGGAGTTATTGTACCACTCAGTCAGAAAATAGTGCATGGCACTGCATAAAGGAATTCAAAAGAATGATGAAAATCCCTATGCCTAAAATATGGAGACTAAATGTTCTCTACTACACAAATTTTCCTAGACAATAAAATGGAAACTTTATATAGGTCAGGAAAGAACAAAAGTGTGGGTAGAGCATATGCAAACTGTGAGATCAAGTTCAACCTGCAGACAGTCTGCTTGTGTCTGAAGATAAAGTCAATGTAAATTCCTTGATGCATTCCAAAAAAAGAATACAGATTCATTTCAAACAAACATAATGCACTAAGAGATGTTAATAAAACCAAAAGGTTTTCTATTTTAAAGTAGTATTTTCTGGATATGTTTTCTTTTCTTTCTGGAAAGCAAAATAATTATTATTCTCAATATAAAATATTTTAATTGTCATTCCCCATCTTTTCTGTATTATTTCAGCCCTTAATAGACATAAAATATCTAGATTATCACAGATAAAAACTGCTGTATTCCTCATCTGAAGTATTCAATGTACTTTGTTTGGCTTTGTTTTTTTAAGGTTTTGGACTTTCAATGATTATGGGATGTGTAACTTGAAAGATGTTTGTCATTAAAGTCTTCACTACTAGTTCTACTAGTCAGTTCTAGTGATTCTAGTCAGTTCTAGATTACTATATTTGTACTAACACAGAAATAAATTACCATCATTGCTTTAGCTTTGTTTACCAGATTCCTACAATTTTATTCATGGTTTGACACATCTAGATTTAAAAATTCCCACCCAACTGTGACAACATTTTTCTATGTCTTTGAATTATAACTGGGAAGGGAAAACAGTTTCCCATCCAGCTTACTCCGAAACCCTCCTGAGTAGTCTCAAGAGGTTTGTCTCAGTACTGAGTGATGTTGAGCTAGAGTAAAAGTTCCCATGCCAATTCTCATCTTTTCCTGCACATATGGAGTGAAAGGACCTCCCTGAGGGCCTCTGGCAACTAACATAATCAGATCACCTAAGGGCTGCTCTAAGTTTTTGTAAAAGGCTGTTATCTCCTCCAGAGTACAACCATCCATTCTAAATTCCTCCAGTTATTTCTTAACAAATAGTCAGTGACTATCATTTCCATCATGTCAGTGGAGTATGCTAAATATTGCAATAAACTAGGCAGCACCCCTTCTGTTTATGACTACCTACTTTCTCTTACTAAATATGATTTTCATGTATTTGGCAACAAAAAGCACAGAGCTTTTTTCTTAATTTAGCAGTTGGAAGAAAAATAAATAAATATAGGGCAGAAACCTATCAATCTGGCAGGGGTAGAACTGCAGCTGTTGAAAGTCAACACTGCACTGAGCATTTCAGAAAGGACATGCTGATTCATGCTAGCTGAGAACTTGGCTTGGCTCAAAAGGCTGGGTAATCAAAGATGCCAGTTGACTCTGGAAACATTCCTTAAATGGCAGATCATGTAACCTAAAGGGACTTAGAAGAGCTTTCATTCACTTCCCTCATCTGTATAGTCTTTTACTACCTGACAAATAATCACTGCAGACACGCTTCTCACTTCATTTTTAGCACATCTCAAAACGAAGGCATACATCCTCTCTCCCACAGTACTGAAGGAACAAAAAGTATTCTTTAAAAAGACAGGCTAAACAAGCTGACTAAATGGTACTGATATAAAAGGTTGTTTATCTTATATTTGTTAAATGTATATTAAATGAGTGAAAAACAATAAATCTCAATCATCAACAATGCTTTAAAACTTAATTCACCACTATATTACTTCGACTTCATTTCAATGTACTTTCACTGACTTTACAGAAGATATACATCACCATAAAAGTAGACTAAAACACACTTTATTAACATCTTCTGTTATCGGCCATCTGTATTTTTATATTTGTGCTGAATTTTCATCTATATTGTGAACCTTTGTTTTATTATGTACGTAAAGAAACAGACATATACTGTGCCGTTGTGCACAGTTGTGATCTTCACATGTGCTCAAGTATATATATACACTATCTATGTAGACATACTGCAATGAGTTCACTGTGAGCACAGGTTCTTATCAGATAATTGCTTGAGTGTAAACTGTTTCCCCATGTCATATTTTAGCAGGCTGCTAAGAATATTTAACATGCTTTGAAGTTGCCTGTTTTCAGTTCCACGTGTAGCCCATTTTTTTTTTTTTTCTGTACTAAATGCTTTGTATTATGTGTTGCAAATAAGTATTTAATTTGCAATTCAGTTAACAGGCCTTTATTGTACAGTAAAAATCAACTGAATTTACAAGGCTCCTTTTTATGATTTGATCCATTCACAAGAAAATTTAACTGCTATCATAATATCCCCAAAATTGCATCAACAATGCACATAAAATTAATATATTACCAGCAATAAAATGTGGATATCTAAATGACATTAAACAAGATACATAGAGAAAATAAGCTATAAATTACCATACTTCCTTTGATGTCAGAAAGTATTTAAATTAATTTAGTCTTTCATTAATGAATTCAAATCAGATTTACTTACTTGGTTTAGTTATATGACAACCAAATGGCTAAAGAAGGCTTTTAGCTTCACAATATGAATAACGGAAGCAAAGCTACACCCACAATTTTTATGTATCTCAACTCAGCAGTATTGGATTGTGATTTATATTACTGGCACCTAAAACATTCACATACACACACAGCATACCACATTTGTCTTGAAAAATTATCTATAGGATTTCTAAAAAACTGAAATAGTGAAAAATCAAATAGTTAACAAATAATATATTTGACCAGTCAGAAATTTAGCTTCACTGACACTGCACGGCTGGGGGAAGAGTAGGGGAGGACTACATAAAGTATTACAATGAAAGTGAGAGATGCTGAAAGTGCAGAAAAGCTCACCCTTCCAGCCTCTACCAATCACCTGGCTTCAGCAGGCAAAATGCAAATTGAGATTGTAAGGAGTGATAGAAAGTAGCTACTCAAGTAGAAAATATTGAGGCAGGATGAAGCTTGAGAGAACACTAGCTTTTAAAACAGCAAGAACAAAATAGTAATTGTTATTTGTTTTATTTCTACCAGCCCACCAAACATTAAAATGAAGGTCCTAGACTCTAGCTGACCTTGACAAAATAATTAGACTGAAGCCTAACAGAAGAATGAAAAGAAAATGAACAATTCTCTACTCAAAAACATATGTTTTACACTTTTTATACACAAAGCTTTTTTTTCCCAGAGTGAAAATCCATTCCTGTGCCATCTCTTCACCTTAGCTTTTCTCATACATAAGCTCAAATGCAGAGGCTTTTCAGGTTGTCATATAGGTCAGCATACACAAGCTATTTCCTTTGCCAATATTCAGAGCAAAATCCAAAATCTGTGTTCAAATCAGCAAGCCCTGTTTTACAGCCCAAGCAAAGTAAGAATATTATAGAATTGAAGTGAATTCCTCAATGCAGTGTCAGAAAGCAACAGGCAAAAACTACAGGCTTATGTCTTAACTGCAGACATATGCCTCTTCTTTGTAGCTCAGAGAGAAAGACATCATCACTATACCAGTATGAATTTCCAACTAATTTAAGAGGCAGACTTAAAAAACAGAGCACTCTGGCTACTGAACCCTTAAGTCAAGGGCTGAATAAGAGTAGGAAAACCTGCACTGAAAATTTGCATTAGACCAGTGGCTGGTAGAAAGGTTATGCTGACAACTATTTAATATAATTTTTTACATAGCTGAAGTATAATGTGATAACTAGAAAGCAGTGACTCTGTTAGGCATTCTTAGCATCACACAGTTGTGTATCATCTTCAGCTGTGTCCTGAACTGACAGAACAGAAGCCAGCAAGTGCTTGGAATGTATCAGAGTTTACTGGCGAGCATTCTACCTACTCTAGTTCCTACCATTCAGCCCCAAAGCTGGCACACATCCTGTTGGCTTTGCAAGAAGTGACCTAGTAACCAATGTAGGTAGCGAGTCACTGGTATTTACATACTTCCCAAGGCAACATTAGTCCTATTACTTAACTCCACAGGCAGCTAATTCTTTGTAATAATTCATATTTCCATCAGTGCTAAGAACAAATACCTTATGTTGTATCCTCCTCATTATGAAGAAAGTTACAATCTTTACCAGGTGTGACAAATCACGTCTATCTGTCACCTACTGTTTGAGATAGTACAGTCATAGTTACAATGATCATCATCTGCCCAAGAAAGGAGAGGGAGTAATAAGTCACTCTATGTTCAAATCTCACTCCAGTATGGATATAGAGCGTACCAAGGGCTGTATCATGAACTGTGAACAGAAATGACAGCTCTCCCGAAAGTAGGGTCAGTCTGCATATAACCTAATAAATTTCAAAGTTAACTTTCATGTATTTTATCTGGTATAATGAGAATGGTAGGCTGAGATTCACAAATTATTTTGACACAACTAGAAGAGCTTGTTACCTCACTTCAAGTCTGTTTAAAGTTATTGAAAATATGATTTATGTAGCTCTTAGTCATCAACTTCATAAAAAGCCTCATGGTAATGATGGAGTTCATCAAAATGAATCAAACCTGGAAATAAGAGCTAAGTAGAAAGTTCCGTTAAAACTGCAGGTGGTGAAATTATCTAATTTGCCCAAGCTTTATTTTAATAGGAATCTTTAAAGTTAGCCTTTGTTATTTCACAAGGTTTTTTTAAAAGGTGTTTTAATAAACACTTTTCTGTTGTTGTGAATCTTTTCATCCACCTTACATCTCATAGACATTATCAACCTTCACTTATCTCAAAAATCTTCATTAATTCTCACACTGATTATTTCTAGCCTGGACCTCTCTTTTTCCCATTTAACGTTTTTAATCAGTGTTTCCACAAAGACAGGCTTTGAGGATTATTTTTCCCCATTTTGGGTCACACCAGGGCTACTTCTGTGAAATTCAATTAGAACCTTTTAACAGTTCTCTGTAAATTTCATCACTTCAGATAAAACAAACAGTAAGATCTTGAAGAACTGCGTGGCTGCCAGAAGGGTTTATTAGCACTATGTCAGGAAAAAAAAAAAAAAAAAAAAGTATTTGTTTTGGACAGATCAATCTAATCTACTTCAAATGACAAGTCCTTGAACTCTGAGTGGTATGTACCTAACATTCTCATTTTGTTAATAAATAAATACAAACAACAGCACTTTCAGCTGAAAAATTATTACTCAACAACATTTACTTTTATCTTCAACTTCACTTGGAGGCCTATTCTCAGAGTATCCATATTGTCATTCTAATATAGGCCACCAGAATAGCCATCTACTTTATGTGTATTAAACAACAAAAAGAATTTCAACCCAATGGTTATTGTATTATGTTGAAATGGAATCCTGAATTATATTATTTAGCATGTACACACAGACAGACACACATAAAATTTTCAAAAGAAGAAAAAGTTCTACAGGAATAACAGATACTTACTAAGGGAACACTGCTTTTAAACTATCAGGTTAACATGGAAGAAAATAAAAATAATAATAAAAAACACCCTTCCAGTAAACCAGCATAGGAAACATAGAAAATTCCCAGGCAATTCTATCTTCTGAACTCAATATAACTGATAGAATTACACTGCATTCAAATCCATTCCCATTCAGCATATGGTTAATATTTCTAGCAATATTCTAAAGCATACCTTTTCCAATACGGTATGTTTTACTATATATCCTCAGGCCCAACCATTTGAGAACCCAACACTCAATAATATTAATAGGAACTTACAGTCTATGCTGCTTAAAAGCTCAATACCTCGATGCTTCGGATTATAATTCTGTCATGATTTACTCACAAAAAAGAAAACCAGTAGCAGATAAAGATTAAATTGAAAAATTCTGTCTCCCAGGGCCACTCTTCTAATCATTCATCTACACATTTTCACCTTAAAATTGTCAAATTTCTTGTTGAGTAGAAAGCAAATCCATAAAGAATAAATCTGTCAACTGCGTTACTACTTTAAACTTCTAGAACTATTCTAGAGGACTCAGCTGAAGGAAAAGAATACTAATTTTTACTGAATAAGGCACTAGCGTCTCACTGATCACACGTATGTTTTTCAGCATTCATTTTCTATTTTTGTTGAAGTAGATCCAAGTTTTTTTGTTATTTGCTTTCACATGTACTTTTACTGCCAGCTGTATTAATATTGTATTAGTTTCCTAAGTCCGGTGTATACAATATGAATTGTTTACACAGTCATTGTTTAGATTATTACTTTCCTTCTCACATTAATGTCATCACAAACATAATGCCTTCCATGGTAACCTGATGTTTATTTAATGACCTGACTGGCTGTCTTATCTTCCAAGCTGTTTAATATATTTGTTTTAAGAATAACAGATCTCAAGTGACTACACAAGTAAATTAGAATCAGCACAAAAATCTACTGGTAAAAGATGATTACAGGAGTTTGAATATGAAATTAATGAACAATCTAAAGATTCAGTGTGTCACCCAAATTATAGTTTCCACAGAGCTGGTAAGTAGTTGTTTTTTAATTTATCCATTGATATAACTTCAATTGGAAATTTATAAAATAATCCCAAACCTCTGATGCATTCACCAAAATACATATTGAAAATCTGTCAGAATTTAAACATTTCAGCAGAACTGGATAGAAAAATGGTTCTGGCATTTTAGCTAAATAACCAAACTGACTTCTCATCCTGGCTGATAGTAATAGAAATTTCTTCAGCTTCTGGACTGAGTTTGGCAGTCCTCTTATGTTACCACCAACTTTCACCAACTTTCAGATACAGAAATCTTTACATCTCAGTGTTCCAGCAAGAATTGTTCACAATGTTTTTCAGGCAGCACTCCATACACTCTTCAGATGTGTGTATTCGTGACCACATGACAATATTTTGTTTCCCTAATGAGGTTGCTATTCACCCATGTAATGACAATTTTCAGTGTTCTAGATAATTAGGTATATACGCTTTATGAGTTAAGGAGAAATTCTAACAGTGACATATCAGTCATATTAAAATATAATAAATAAATAAAAATATAAATATAAATATATAATGAAATATAATAATATAACCCCATGGTACATGGTAATTATTCTATATGTATATACCTGGAATTTCACTTTAAGCATGTTTCTAACTTGCCTGTATTACATAACTTGAGGAGAGTTCTTTCTAGGTTTTATTTATTTATTTGTTTTCCCATTGTGTAATTAAAAAGTCTTTGTCTTGCAAATGGAATCATAGACAGCTAAAATATTGGTATTGTACTGTAATTTGTTATATCTGTTTTGCCATATACTGCTCAACACCTAGAAGTTCATGTCTCAGCTGTGAGGCAATTTTGCCTTGCTATTAGTTTGGTCAACAAAAAATAATACTGCTATGACTATTTCATGCAAACACAGCAAAGAAAAAAAAATACATTTAAGCAATTGAGATACAGGGCCACATATTGTTCAGAGTTAGTCACATGTTACTACCAAACCAGTTGGTTCTATATTGGCTAGATCTGGAGGCCCACCTGCCAGAGAAATTAAGCCTGTCAACAGTCACCATATTGTTATGTCAAAGTTTTTTTTTTAAAGATTTAAGAAATTGAAAGGCAGACACAGGATTGTCAAAAGAGGTATGAAATGAGTGTGCACAAATTAAACATGAGTGTATATTGTTAACACGTATTCATTCTTGGGCGGTTTCTTGGGTTATCTTCCATTATGTCAATAATATCACAGTGTCATGAGTTGGAATTTTAATAGTGAGAACATAAGGAAAAGCACAAAATAAGAAATGGGAACAACACAAAAATTTAAAGACAAAGCAAAACTTTTACGTGATATTATTGTGGAATTATTTATTTGTAATTCTCATTAGCAAGTCTGAGCCACCTGTATCTAGGTAGTCCAAATTATCAATGTATTAAATCCATGCATGTATAGAGAGCTTGAAATATTTTAATGCCAAAAATTAACCCTCCCCATTACATTAAATAAGTGAAAATGAAGAGCAAAAGATTTTTCATACTGTTTCCAACATATTCAACAACAAAAGAATGCAGAAATCCATAATCTAGCTTTGGATCCTGGACCACTTGTGGCAGGTTAGTCCTACCTACCAGGCAAGCAATCACAGACCTGCTTACTTATTTCTCACCCATGACAGGACAAGTGAGAAAAGTACAACCTCAACACTGAGAAAACTTGTGGGTCAAACTTAATCACCATCACAGGAAAAAAAAATCTTGGGAAATTTAACTTTATTTAAAAAAAAAATCATGATAGCAGAACAGAGGGGACAATTACTTTCTCGTCCTGCTGGCCACCCCTCTTTTAATGCTGCAAAGGATATGACTTGCCTTCTGGACTGCAAGAACACAGTGCTGGCCCATGTCCAACTTTTTGGCTACCAGGACCCTCAAGTCTTTCTCTGTAGGACTGCTCTCAAAGAGTTCTTCTACCCATCTGCACACAATTCAAGGATTGCCCTTACTGAAGTGCAATGCCTGGCAATTGGCCTTGTGCCAGGTATTGCACTGATTAGCTTCATGTGGACCCACTTTTCAAGCATTTCCAGATTTCTCTGGACGGCATCTCTTCCTTCTGTTGTATCAACTGCACCTCTCAGGTTCGTGTCATCAACAAACTTGCTGAGAGTGTACTCAGCAATATAATATAATTACTAATTGAGTGTTTGGAAGCACAGATGACAAACATTTAACCAGTTAGGGAAAGCACATTTCTTCCCCCTTTCTCAGGATCAGCTTCACTCCAGACACCTTCCTGCTTGTGCATCTCTCCCTATCTTTCATCACCACAGGCTACAGGCAGTCACTTCTGTGAGGTGACAGGCAGTACAGAAGTCAGGGCATAGTTGTTTCCACCAGCCTCTCTTTTCTTTCCCAGTTCTTCCACTCTTTCTTCTTTTCTCACTGGTTTACTCTTCTCTGCTGTTCTGATGTGAGCTGCAGTCCCTTCAGGGAAGCACCTGCTTATGAGGGTTATCCACATGCTGCAGTTCTTCTGGGAGTTCTTCCTCACCTGTGTAAGCATGGAACACCTTCTGCTTTTCTGGCCTTGCTACTCCTTTTTAATCCTCTGTTCTTATGTGGGGCACTATTAGAACTTTGTGTCTTCCATTACATGAAAATAAAGATATACATCACTTTTTCAGGCATTCAGTTAAATGCATTCTTATATTGAATTAGAATATGGTAGTAATCTAGTGCTTTTTAGTACTGCAGAGTCTAAATCATTGCTCCAACTGGAGATCTGAAAGCAAGCAATTACTGCAGAAGTATCAGGAAGAATTCTATCTAAATCTGCAGGCTTTTCTTGCAGCTGTCAACAACAAAGGCTGCAAGTAGAATTTTCCAACCTTTTTTTTTTGTTTGTTTTCTTTTTCCCATCTATGATTTTCCTTTGGGGTAGATGCTGTTGTAATACCTACATCAGACAGCAACTTCAGCCCTCAGGTACCGTGATTGAGTTCTGTACAAGTTATGCAAGCAAATGGAAATGTTCTCTCTTTCATACATGCATGCTGGTTCTATTTTAAAATGCACTCAGCACACTGCATGGTTTGATCCTGCGCACAGCTACAATTTATGCAAAATAGCCTGTTTAATATAGCTGGAAATATATTTCAGGCCTATCTTTTATTTCTTTGCTCTCTAAAAATTATACTTGGGAAATATATATTTTCCCAAGTATATATACATATAAAACAAAACACTTCCATTACAGTTTAGTCACAGAAATGTGCATTTCTATAAAGTATGCCCTGATTCTATGTAACTATTGACTCTCCACAAAAACCTTAGAGACATGCCAATTGACACAAACTTGAGGGAAGACTGAGATAGTATTTCTGTGCATAAAATAAAAAAAAATAATAATAATCACATTTAACTCATTTAATCATAGCATATTTAGAACTTTATGATAATTTCTTCCTTTCTTCCCCTTTTCTATGTTAATATTAAAATTCTCACTCTTAAATTAAAATTGTGTAATTATGTATACATGGGATTGTTTTATCCCATTCCCATTAAATAAACCAATACTAAACAGTCACCACCAAAATCTATACCAGGCACACAGTCCTCAGCACAGAAGCTGGATGGACACTTCTGAACCAATAAGAGACTTCAGATAGTCTTTTTGTACAGAGACAAAATCTCTGTAAGTTGGCCATTAATTCCAGTCAGCTGTTGAATAGAAACTTCACAAGCCATCCTTCCCATTACATGATGTTTACACCTCAAATCAAAGAAGAATCTCTAAAGTTTACCTCTACTTGTTTTTAAAGTGAGAAAGTACTAAAACTGTTCAATTTTAGAGTAAGTAGAGCATAAAAACTATTACTCTACAATTTAAAATCTTTAAAATAAAAACAGTAGTAGTTGTTCTTCACGTAGACCTCCTATGATTAGTTAAATACAGATTATTTATCTTAGTTGAAATCACTATAAAGGAACCACTCTGTCTACCTCTGGAATGAAGCCTTCTTGGAGGAGAATGCAGTGATCGCTGCATGTTCAATAGCATTGAATATACAGAGGAGATTAGCTGCAAAACGATTAAATAACATACAGTACAGCTACACAAGCTGGAATCTGTCCAGGACAAGAATAACAAGAATACTTCTCTTGCAATGAGTACCCTTGTGTCTTTAATGACCCCAAGTTGCTTTGTCCTTAGTTCTATCTCTTAAGGTGTAGTTTTAGAATCCTGAAACATGATATCCCACTGTAGTGAAGAGCTAAAGGAAAACGAAAAGGGTAAAATGTCAATAGTATGCCTTGTTTAGCTTAAACAAACCCCAAAAGCTCAGGAAACATGTATTTTTAATGAGAAACAAGAGTTTGTGGCCAGCTGCTTCACACTGTTAGAAACACGTTAGCTCCAGTGAGATGTACGAATGGGAACTATAAACACGATACATAGAAAACAAGGCCTGCATGGATAATCATACCTATTAAATCGCACTGAGAAGTGCCAAGTTCATATACTGACAGACAATTCAGAGCAAAACACACTGCTTTTCTTTGCTATCTCAGTAAGAAATTAGATGTAACATAGGTGCCATGACAAGTGAACCCTCTTAAGATGTATGTTAAATTTGAATTGAAATGTTGAGTGGAAACACTGTACTGCATATGAATATGATGGCCTCTCTTTTGAGCTCTTTTATACTAATAAACTGTACACACAAAAGGATCATGCACTGGACTTATTTTCAAAACACAGCATAACTGAAGATTTTTTCACCTTTTCGGAAGGCTATTGTGAAAAACACAGAAGTGCAAAGAAAAAAACTATGTTTATCACAACCCACAGAACACTTTCTTCTTCCCTACTAATGGCAGGGAGTTAGCCAGAGCTGATGGACTTCCAGCAGGTATATCAGTATTTTCACACCTGTAATTGAAGAGATCTACTGAAAAAATACATTTGTATAATATTAAATATTTAAAATTTCTCAGGCATCAAAGCTGAGGAAAAAAAAACAAGAACTTTATCCATGATTTTTCCTTAGCAATTTGCTCTGCTGAGTTTCTTTTTATTTTATCTATGTCCATTATAAACAGGAAAAAAAAAAAAAAAAAA
>JAPSGF010000005.1:20647730-20694373 GCA_035772895.1 Perdix hodgsoniae
TGCCAATTCACACCAAAGAACAAACAAAAATCCCCATTTTTCTGTCATTATTTCTTTGCCTCATAAAATCAAGCAGCTTCTATTTTGTCCCTTTTTCATGGGGAGGTAATGGATGTGCATTTCAGATCATAGGAATGAACCATGAGTGGCGCAGGTTTTAATATAAATTGCATTTCTACATTAATATATTTTTTTATTTTCCTCTCTGCTTATGAAGTAAGAAAAATGCATCATGTTTTATAAGTTTTAAAGTTCAATATGAAGAACTTGAAGTAGGTATCCAAGGTTCAATAATGCAGTCAGAAAGAGAAATTCATAATTTCATTACTTTAAACATCTTTGCATGGTAAGAGAAGCAATAAAAGCCTAAGAATTCCACCACTAGATTCACAGCAACCATAATGTTAAGCAATGTTAGTTAAGAAACCTTATATGTAAGATACTACTGAAATCTCCTAGCTAAAACTCAGGTATTTTTAACTGCACAGAAGAAAATATCTTCTTGTTGACCATATACTTTTCTCCACTTCTGCCCCCCAAATTTCTGCTGACCATCTGGAATCTAGAACAGAAAGGAATGCCACTGAGTGCCTGAACTTGAACAGTTTACATATGTATGAATATGCATACCAAGGAAGCTGAAACAAGCACTTTTTGTTTCAACTTGGATTCCCAGCCTTCAAAAATGATAAGCATATATGTTACAAATTCACAGGTATTTTTACACACTTGTGAAGTACCACTGACTGCATTGGACAGCGTTCAAATGAAATGTTTGATGGCCAGCTGCTTGCATTGAAGATAAGTCTCCCGCTGCTCCCTTTCAAGTCAGTGGAGAGTAATGGACACTTTCATGGTTTGATTCATTTCACTTCTTTTAGACAGCTTCTTTAGGGTGAGAAGAATTGCACTTTAGACTCTATTCACTATATGGACTAGATCTCCACTAGCTGTGAATGGAGCCAAGGGCTACAAGCACTTCCCCTGATGAATCCCATCCATTTTGTCTTTCCCATCATCTCCTCCAGGTATTTCAACAAACAGATCACTGACTAAACTTAGGAAGTCAGTGATTTTTAAACAGCCAGTAAGACTGACGAAAGAAGTATTTTAGAGAAAGAGAACTGAGTTACCATTGTGAAGTAGGATTCAGGGAACCACACTGAATTTCAGTACACTGTTTTTTTGATGCTTACTGACAGTTCCTTGTTCAGTGTTAATTCTCTGTTCATTTTTTTTTTCCAAGTCACAGCCACATTAATTCTCAGCTATCCACTAATAATAAATCATTTAAAAAACAGGGACTTTTCATCGCATGATTGGGCAAGTTATGAAGTCTGAACTAAGCATGACTGATACTGTGAATACCTGTTGTTCCATGTTTGATGTGGGTATCTGCTGCAGATCTAAAGATCAGAATTCAGATGATCAGAATGAAGATTCAGATCAGAAATCTGAAAAAGCTTATATCAAACTGAGTATCTGAGGATTGGACCAATATTAATTAATCAATTCAGGCACATTTAAATTGTCTCTAGAAGTAGAATATACCTTCCTTTGCTGTACAGATTTTAAAGGACCTTGCAAACATTAGGATTTAGGCACCAAGGCACTCAGTTTCTGTCTTGGAATTATAACAAGTGAAGAAAATTTGGTGAAGGAACATAATATAGGCAATAATAGTATGCAGTGTAAGTGTACACTTCAAGTTGGCTTGCTGACAGTCAAGGCTTACTAATTTGGGTGCAGTCCTAAATTAAAGCAAATAACTCATTTTGAGAATCCAAATATCTCTGAATGACTCTGCCTACTAGCTTTATTTGAAATCCAGTGTGTAGTGTATTTACATACTTTTCATATCTTAAGCATCTGCATAAAGCTAGATGACCATCTGTGAGAATCCTTCTTTGTTTTTTGTCTCAAAGCTTTCTTCCTGAGGTGTTTCTTGGGATAAGACTGACTTGTCTAGGAGATGAGTGATGGGTGTTGCCATGTGGCAATCAACATCACTGTGTGGACAACTTTAGCTGTTTGCCTCCGGAAGAGAGTGCTCAGGACAGTTTACTGGCGGAGGATCTGGCCTGTGATCGAAACTCCAGCTTGCTATGGGAAACTGGGGGATGATGCCATTGTATCCTGTGAAGGCAAGGTACAAGTTGGCGCCTCCCTGCTTCCTCTTATCTGATGATAAGACCAGGAAGATAGGAAACCGCTGAGACCACAAAGCCAGAAGCTGCCACTCCAAGGAGAGCTGACTCAATCACTTTGGATTTGAGCTGTCACTCCAAAGACAAATGACTCGACCACTTTGAAAGCATTGAAAAGGGGCCATCATCGCCTTGTCATCGTCGTCGTAGTCGTGGTCGCCGCCGTCGTCAACAGAACAACAGTGCCCAACGACCCACCACTTCTGAAGATCAAAGACTGAACTACGAACCACGCTGGATCCATGGTGGTGACTATCTCCCTCTTGCTTCCTATAAAGACTCCTTGCTTCTTCTTTCCTATCTTTTCTATCGCCCTCCTTCCCTTACCCATTACCCCAGTTCATAATAGCGTCCGTCCTCCCCTTCCCCATCTCCCTAATTAAGTCTGTAATAAACTGGTCGGACCAACATTTGAACCGTTGTTTCTTAATCTCATGCTGGGTATACAGATATTAAAAGAACCTCCTCTTCCTCCTATAAATTGGAGCGAGACACCATCACATTCCAAGAACCACAGCTTTGAATTTTCACAATAAATATCTCCAAGTTAGACCTGTGATTTGGAGGACTGACTATTGCATCTTACCATGTTCTTTTTTTTTTTTTTTTTTTTTTTTTTTTAGGTGACTAGAAATCCATTTGCTGCCTGTGATCACGTTTGTCTTAACCAAAGAACAAACAAATATTTTCATGTGCCAACTTTGCATTTCTCCTGTGAAAACTTTGATAAGTGAGGTAGCTTTATTACCAACATATTCTTGGCATAGAATAAGCTGCATCTGTTTTACCTGCCCATTACATTGTTGTCCATTCCTAACATATCAACAATGCAGTTTCCACAAAATAAAAATTCATTTCAGAAGGAATCACTGACATCTAGCATGTCTTGCATCTCTAGATTCCTTGAAGTGAGCATAGCATCATGAAATACTTAAGTCCTCAAAAAAACTGAATAGCAAAGGTAAAATTCAAAAATGTTATGCCATGAGCACCAGTAAATAAGGTAGAAAGACAATTCCTTCAATCACACAGACAAATGCACAAGATTTCATCCCTAAAAATACTGAAATGAGAGATTTCTCCTAGCAGCACCTCTATTCGTATTTTTCTCAAAAATTTAAATGTAAAATGCTTAAACATTCCAGTAAGACAAAATTATCAGCTAGTGGAAAAAATCTATAATTTCGATTTTGTAGAGTATGCCAATTTGATTGGAAGAAAAACAACCATAGCTAGCAGACTTAACAACAAAGCTACCACCTGTGGACTGGTGATCAAACAGAAAGAAAAGACCAAAGACGGGACAATAGAAAAATCTCCTACACAACAAGAAATTTACATCAAAGTTAAGAAATTTAAATGAGAGGATTCATTCAGGTATCTCAGAATTACCATCACAAAGGAGAGAAAGCCAGAAGCAGAAATCAAAAGTAAAAGTGTATTTGTGATAGCAGCACTTGGAAAATTCAACAGACAAGAATATCTCAAGTGAATCAAAGGTAAAACTCAGAATAATTATGTACACTACAGGCCTGAACATGAGTAAAAAATGGACTCCGAAGTATGAATAGAATAGCAAATTTAGGCCTACAAACACATCAAAAATGAATGTATTAAAAACAAACAAACAAACAAACAAAAGCTAAACAATAAAAAGACTCTCAATGGCTATTTGAAGAGAAGTTGGAAAAAAGAAAAAGAATTGTATTTGGATAAGGAAATTAGAAGCAATTAGACAGTTTCTTCAAACAATTAAATACTAAAGATACTGCATGACAGATAGCACAAACCACCAGTACTACTTACCTAGTATGCATATGCTGTCCGCTTGTCAGAGGAGAACCTGGCAAGTTTTACGCTTGGGTTTGTTTACATGATGCAGCCTGTGGTCCTGTGTATCTCAGAGTGAGCTCTCAGGAACAAACTGGACTGTAGAATGAGCTTCATATATGCACATGTACAGTGGAGTAGACAATTTGTGCAGGTACAGTAAGTCCAGCAGTAGCAGTTACTAGAATCTAATACGTATGTGCAGATAAGCTCCACTGAGCAATCAGTATAATGAGACAGAGAGAGAACAATGTTTTCAGGTTGCACTTCAGGTTAGACAACTAATTTAATGTTTTATGATATTTTTAATCCATACAAGAGAGTCCAGTCTGTTCTCACTGAAGGCCCTTCTGTGTTTGGTTTTGCCTGTTTGCTTGTTTGTTTTGTTTTTATTTTGGTTTTACCATGCTGCTGAAAGCAGCATTTGGCAAAGGGACTAAAACTTATGCCAATAGTGAGAATGGTTTCCCAGACTGCTTCTGCTCTGCATTCCTGTGCTCTGCTAAAGAATACTCTGAGTCTGCATAAAGCATTAAAAGAAAAACTCCATCTGACAGCATTTACCACACAAATAACTTGGGTAAGCTATTTATGCCCTCACAGATTCCTGTCATGGGTAATGCCAGTGATTAACTAAGAAGATCCCTTGGTGCTTTTGAAGCAGGTCTGACTGCATAATAGGAAAACATTCAAACCTATGTCATGGATATTGATTCTGTCAATTCAGAACAAGATTTCTCAGCTTCAAAGGATTCCCCATTGTCAGAGCACTTCCACTTTCTCCAGAAAATTGAGTATCTCATGATTCACTTCTTTCAACAGTGATCAGTCCCTTTGAGCCTGGCCTGTGCTGCCATGTTTATCCGAAGAACATTTAAAATCATGTTGCATATGAATAATGAAATGAACCTTCAATCTGTTAAATTCCCTTTAATATTCAACATACATCCCTTACTGGGCAGTGTAAAATCTCTGCAGTATAGAGTAAAAGTTTGCAAAGGTCTGAGACCGCATGATGAATTATCTCACCACATTTCCTCATTACCATCTCACAAGAAATCCACCTGAAATCCACTCATTCCATGATGGGAGAAGATCAGAGGACTATAGCTGCCATCACATAAAAAAAAGAAAATGCACCTTTAATCCATAAAAGTTCACTGATGCAGCTGAATATCTGAAAATCACATACCTTCAACTGATAGTATGTACCTGCATTTTTTCATTTCATAGAAGAAAAAGCGACTTTTTTTTTAGGGACAGACAACAAAAAGAAAACAGACCAACATGAAGTTAAAAAACTAGCAGTGTATGCTCTCAAAGGGCCTTGAGCTACTGATGTTTTTGAGAATATTAGAGGAGTCAGGTATCAAGACTCCGTAGGACTAGTGCTAGGTTCTGTTTTACTCCAAGCAAAAAGACAGTAATGCTCAAACACCTGTATATATAAAAATACACTAGCATAAAAATAGATGTTATCTTCTTTAAAAAAATCAGTGAAGTATGTCTATAAACTGAAGATCAATGAGTTTTACATACCTTCATGAGAAAAGCATATACCATAGACCAAGATCTGAACCAAAGGAGAAGTCTTTTTTAGGTCTCTCTGGTTCTGCGAATAGATTGCTCTTCTTTTCCATTAAAGATCAGCCTGAAAAATCATATTCTACAAATTATAGAATTAGCTATTTTGTCAAAGAAAGTTCAAGACAGCCCACTATGTCATTGGTTCTTGGAACAAGGAAAATGTTGACATATGTAGAGCATTATCCCAAATACTCCACAAATGAGAGCCTGTGAGAGGCAGATTATCTTTCTTTCTTTAGAGAAAGAAAGAAGTGTCCTGGAGTCCTTTTTTTATGCCTTTTGTCAGAGGAGGAAAAGCACAGAGCAATACAGGAAGCCAGTTTTCAGCAAGAGTTGGTCTGTGTAAACCATCCTTCACCACCCAGCCAACAAATGTTTTGACACAATATCTAATTAATTTTGTTCTGAGTTTTAGAATCATAGAATCACAAGGTTCGAAACGACCAGTAAGATCATCTAGTCCAACTGTCTTCTCATTACCACTGCTATCACAAGCACTAAACCATATCTCATAGCTCCTCATCCAGGTGCCTTTTGAACATTGCCAGGGACAGCCTCCCCACCACCTCCCTGGGCAGGTAATTCTGAAGTGCTTGACCCCACTCTGAGAGAAAAAGTTTTTCCTCATGTCCAGCCTAAACCTCCTCTGGTACAACTTGTGGCCATTTCCCCAGGTCCTGTTCATTGCCTGGGAGAAGAGGCCAATTCCCTAATCACCACTACCTCCCTTCAGGAAGCTGTAGAGTGCAGTAAGGTCTCCCCTGAGCCTCCTCTTCTCCAGACTAAACAATCCCAGCTCCCTCAGCTACTCCTCATAATATTTGTGCTCCAGACCCCTCACCAGTTTTCTTTACTATATACATAGGAGGAAGTAGAATAATATTGGAGGTAGTGTTAGATTAGATTATAATCCCTTGTTTTAGATAACCAAAGGAAGCCTTTATCTGACATGGGGCATAAAATAGCAAGTACAATGTTGATTTATATGACATGAACCCACAGGAAAGACTGGGAAATATAGATTTTCTCTTATGCCTTCATCAGACAACACACCACTAATGAGGGAGTCAATTATATAAATGTCATCACTTGATGGTGTTGTTCTAAAGATGATGAGAATCAGAGCATATAAAAAATAGCAAGTAAGCATTTATACATGAGTTAGCTACATCTGAGAAGTACACCAGAAATCTCTTATACTGTTTGGAAGGAATTGCCCTAGTAGGATGGACAGGAAGACAATAAAAAGACCAAACATCTTCCCAAAGAACAGTTAAAAATATTATTTTTGTCGCACAAAAGATTCAGAAAGATTATTCACAACTAAGGTAAGAAAATATTTTGTTACAAATGAGTTGAATGAAATCTGACATTTTAAGCAAGTAGTTAAACAACTAGATCAATATCCAACTACTACATATTTTCAATTTATTCTGTTTCTGAAACTATCTTTTCATGTTTTTATCAGCATTGTTATACATATCTTTCTCATCTCTATTGTTCTGGGGCAAGGAAAACTGTGGAATCATTCATGCCAAAGGTATACTAACTCCCCTTATAGGATCACAGAATTAAAGAAACACTGAAGTTGGGAAAGACCACTAAGATTGCCTCATCCAACTGTTAACCCATTCCTCCATGATCATTAACTATGTCCTTCAGTGCCACAATTACTCTTTTCTTGGAAACCTTCCAGGACAGTGACTCCACCACCACCCTGGCTAGCCTGCTCTAAAGCCTCATCACTCTTACTGAGAAGAAATTTTTCCGAACAACTGACTTGAATCTCTCCTGGCACAATATAAAGCTGTTATCTCTTGTGGTATTACAGTTGCCTGGGAGAAGAGGCCTACCTCCACCTCGCTACAACTTCCTTTCAAGTATAGAGAGTGATAATGTGCTCCCTGAGCCCCTTCCTCTCCAGACTGAACAATCCCAGAGTAAAACAATCCAGCAGCATATACATGAAAAATAGAAGCTAGAATTTCTTTCCCTTTAAGATGAAAAAGGGACAATATGAGGTCAGTGCGCCATTTTTTAGAAAGGGGGCCTTTACAACAACATTAAGTAGAGATCTTCCTGAAAACTATGACAGTAATGGGATACTTCATGGATCCAGGCCAGCTCCCAGCCATTACAGGCCAGAGCCTGTAATACAGTAAGAAAGCTAGCAAGAAAGGCCACAAAAAATGAGCTCAAGAGAACAAAAGAAACAAACAAAATCAATAGAGCAAAACTAGTGCAAAACACAAATGGATTTTTGTTTGAGCTTCAGGGAAATAAAAGTTGTGCATTCTCCTCTAGGTAAATAAGACTGGCTCAAAAACTCCACCATCAGTCTCTTCACCTAACTGAAACTGTTAAAAGGCTCTGAACTTTAGTTAATTATAGCAGGATTAAATGGACAGTTAAACAAAATTATAGTTGACTCTTTTACTACTGCTAATACTACCTAGTCATGATGAAGTTGTGAATTTTAGAGAGACAGTGTGACAGTTTCAGTCCCCAAGAGATTAGCATCTATATTATCTCTGATCTATTGAGGACTCCCTGCTGAATGGGACTGTGAAAATGTTCTGCCAACATCATTCACATTCTGTTTACTCTATGATCCCCATAATTGATGATCCCACCTCAGCTGAGCTAGCCTTCATCTACAATACAAGTTGCTTTAGCAATGTGATAAATATTATTTCTTACTTATCATCAGTGCAATTGCACTCAATTTCTGAAGGGAAGGATATGTTTAGTAGTAGAATTACTTATGCACACAGATTGTTAAATTATTCATAAAGTAATTAGCAGACTTAGTCACACAGACTATGAAATTAAAAAACAACAAAAGAAGCATATTTTTGTTAGTTTCTCTCATTCCTGTACATGATTCTTGACATAAATACATACGGTTAGCTTCCATCACGTCATGGTTTTGTGGTTTTTGGCTATCAGTATTCCACATCATAATATCATGTAGTGCACTGGGAGTTTAACTGTTAATACTTAAATTCTGGGTACCTATCTGGAAGAGAAGAAGAACTACTTTCCCCAGAGGGCTTTGCAGTCAGAGAGGAGATATAACTCCTGTAAAGTCACCTGATGCGCTCTTCTTCATCTTCTCTTTTTCCTCTCCCTGCTGCTCAACTGGACTGCGCATCTCACCCTAGTATTGTCGTGAGGCCTATCCACCTTTCAGACATTCTCTCTCTCATTATATTTATTAGCTTCAATTCTAATTGTATTTATTGCAGTGTGTTATCTTGCATTCCGATACTATATTTAGTAAATTAGTTTGTTTCTCCTCAGTTCCTTGCCACTATTTTAAATTATTTTGGGGTCCCCTGTTTCCCTTTTCCGGTGGCGCAGATTTTGTGAAATCCCTCCACCTTGCTAGTCACAGAACTGGGCTGGACCAGCCCACAAACTGTTGACACATCACTTCTGCCTTCTCAGTCAGTCTCCCCCACCAAAACACTTCCTTCCTAAACCACATTAGCAGTGACTACATACTACTGCCAGAATAGTCAGGATCTCCCTCACCCTTGTGCTCAGTTGACAGCTCCTCAGTATAACAAATCAAAACATTCCCCATTCTTTCACTGAGCTGCTAGTAATTAAAAATTGGCAATAGAATTATTAAAACCCATCTCAGGTAGAGCTCCTTTTTTCTCCTCTCCAAGAACAGAACTGTTGCCTCAAACATCTTAAAGTCTAATTGTGCTAGCACAATACCATAGGAATGACCAAAGAGTATAAAAAAAGTTAGTAACATGACTGTTAGAAAGTGCTAGATGGAGAGGTAGCCATGCAATAAATTCTCTTTTTTTTCCCCAGAATTGCTGTTTTGTTCCCTAATTCTGTTGTGCTGAGGAATGGAAGACACATAATACACTGTACCAATTCAAGTAATTCAGCTGATCAGAAGCTGTCAACCTTCCATATTCCCTACAACTTCTTGACATATTTTGTATATGATCTTTTATTGCACCTCAGCTGCTACAGTGAAGTCAAGTTCATAGGAAAGCATTACATTTATTATTATTATTATTACAGTTAGTCCAAGAATAATTTTTAACTGAAGTCATAGTCATAAACTTTCTGAGCATGACTTTTGAAGAAAAGTTACAGAAATCAAAGCCATTCTACAAGCTGAAACTGACAAAAGCAAAAACACACATGGTTTAGACAGCATCTTAATACATGGTACTTTAATGAAATCCTTAGTCATTCACAGGACATCTGTAGACTAAGGTAACAGAAAACCCTTTCTCTGTATTTGTTAAGGAAGATATTTATTGGCACCAAGAAATAAGCGCTACATGACATTGCTGTCACTATAGTGTTAATACTTGTTTCTCGAAGCAAAAAAAAGGCTGCTATAAGGAAAGAAAAAAATACTTTTGATTAGAACAATTTAATCCTAATCCCTTCTCTCTGATCTTGGCAGAGGGCTTTTAGCAAGTAACTATATTTAAATAACTACCTAGAATTAATCCTTTTGGTTGCTCAAGGCATGAAGGGAAAGCAGTCAGAAACAAAGAATGAAGAAAAGTGTTGCAGCTGTTTCATAGAATTCCATATTTATAATTGAAAAGATTATTTTTTTCTGTTGTGCATGTGTTTGTGGTATAAAAGTAACCTTCAACTGCCTTACTTGTTTTTTCTTTCTAACAATAACAAATATCAAGGGAGAGAAATTTTCAGGATGAAGTTAAGCATTTTTGACAGTTTAGAGTGTGCAGAGTAATGCTGTGCATAGAAAGACTCCTTTCTCTATAAAGTTTGAGTGGATTTAATAAAACCTGAAAAAAACTTCCAATATCTTGTCTAAGCTGTAATTTGTTGAAAGTGCCAAGCTCATTCCCAGTTTGCAAAAAATTGGAATTGAGTGTGTTGAGAAGGGCCTTTACACATAGCTGTAGTACCTCTACTATTACATACTTCTTATAATACTTGGTGTTTTTCAGATACAGAAACTACCACAACTAATTTAATCTTGAGAATCTCAAGGGTTAGTATACCCCCAAGGTTTAAACAAACATTTTTAGACACATTTTAAAGAGACAGAAAGTACAAAACACGCCATTATGTTATTATGAAATGCTATTATATTGAGCATCTAAACTTTAGCATGAGAGAATTTTACTATAGGTTTTGAACTGAGAGGGTGCTAGGAAGTTAATGTTAGTTTATCTTAGTTCTTAAAAACTCTGTCTGCAGAACACATTTCAAAACATACAAAAATACAATTCAAAACATACAAAATAGAATGATGTGTCGAAAGCATCTAATATTTGGGGACACTAATAATACCATGGACTTCTGTTAGTAATAGACTGCACGAGGACTAGCAGGAAGTAAAAAGAAGCTGTTTCTTTAATGGAAATTACTTTTCTAAGATTGTAAAAAGGAAGCTTGTGAAAGAGTGAAAAGGAAAAGAATACTGCATAAATTAATTTTCAATTTTTAGAAATATTTATAGAATATTTATTTATCCATCTACTAAGTAAGTTGTATTGACATATGCATTCCCTGATAATAAACTTTCAAGTAAAATTTTCACTGTATCACTGAGATGAGGAAGTGTCTCTGTACATGTTGGGAATCAAGAATTTAAATTCAGAGAAGAGCAACTGTTTAAAAGTCACACAAGACTTATAAATCATAATAATAATAATAATAATTTTTAAAAAATAGAAAAAAAGTTAGCTTGGTTACTAATGAAACAGGAAAGTTATTTTAAAAACTATTTCAAAAAATTGGGTTTCTTGCCCAAAAGAAATATCTTTAAATAGTAAGTCACTAACTTTTGATCATTCTCCAAGTTCTCTTCAATTGTATCTTCTTTATATTCTATGTTTTCTCAGCCTTCTTGAACGCTATGTATTGGATCTCTTTTACTATTAGATTATGGCCTAGTCTGTGTGCAATTCATCATTTTCCTTTTCTTACACACTTATGTAAATATTTAAGAAGATGTTAATAACACAAACCCCTTTATAAAAGATTCCATTATAATTTTTTCATCTGAACATTTGCATAGTCCTTGGGCCATATATCTTACATTTGCATTGTAAATTCATAGCTCTCTCTGTCGTAGACATTCCATTTTGTACAGTTTTGTATCCTCTGTCCTGATTATATTAGAAAAATTCAATATCCAATTATAAAGCATTTCTTCAATTCAGAAATAGGCTGTGTTCTCAAATTTCCAATGCAGCATATGTAAAACCTTGGACACAGAAGAAGATTGGAATCCTTAATTCTCTGTGTTTTGAAGTAGGATCAATAGAATACATGAGAGTAGGGTAATATCAGCTAAGAAAAAAGTCACACTTTTACTCCATGGTCTAATCATTATGGAACTGATCATTAAAAGCAATAGCAAAATGTTCAGAAGAAAAAAATAATTCAGTGATGTGTGCAAAATGCAAAAATTTGAAATATTTTCAGTATTATCAGCACTTTCCCATTCTTACGGTTCAGATGTAGAAGTTGTCCATTCATGGTGCTCATAAGTTATTTACATGCCTTTTACATCATCAGTAAGACTTCCAGTAGGTAGCTAAATGAAGTCAAAGAAACACGGTTAGCAAGTGCATGACAAATAAGCACCAGTTCAGGGAAATAGCAGTCTTCCTGAGATAAGCAATTACCAAGATCTGACACTGCTAAATGTGAATATTCTGCTTGATCAATCATCACCACAGGGAAATGATTTGATTTGTGTTACACGTGATATATTTTGTAGGTCCTATGGACACAACAGAGAGGATCTAATGTTACTAGTAACAGATGAGTAAGCTGATAGCTAAAGGAGGGGCTATGAAAAATAAAAAATGCTGAATAATTGTGAATAAAAAGCAGCCAGATGATTTACCTGTCTGCATCATTTAAGTGCGTACAATGAATTTCAATCTATTGTAGTTACAATAAAACATTGTCTCTCTACAGTTAAAAAGGACACTCTGAAATATTTCTCACTTTTTTCACCTTCTTCCACCATGTGTCATAGCTAACGTAGGAGAAAAATAAATTCCAGAAACCAAAGTCATGCTTTGTAGTCTATTAAAGTCCAGCTGTCAGACAGAGTTAAGAAAATGATTGTGCTGTTTGTGCCATTTCTAATTAATAATAGCTAAGGATTAATAAGCAATTTGGAAAAAGAATGTACCAGGTAAGGATTTATAGGCAGATGAAAGTCATTTCTTTGTAAATAATCATGGATAAAATTAAATGGGAGCTAAAACATTTTGTGGTACAGCAAAAAAGGTTTAACACATTTTTCAAGCTTTGTTTCTCTTGGAAGCATATTAATGGAGGGAGAGGTACTGAAAAGTTGCCTTTTCACCTGTGACAAATAGAGAGCTAGTTCAGAGACAACTGCAGTGTTTAGCAGTCCTGTGTTTTTTTCTAAAACACATAAGCTGATCTTATAGAAGCACATTTTTCTATATATTTTGTGTTAAGTTCATAAGAGGTCTCGCAGCAGTTGAAAGTGCACAGTTAAGATAGAAATAGCATAGGTGTCTCCAAGGACCTCGCAAGGAACATTTTCAGGAACTAACTCTTCTTGAAAACTCTTGACCTACTAAAGAAAGTCAATTTGCAGCGTTTAGTTCTTCTGCAATAAGTGAAGGAAAGAGCAACCCTTCTTTTATATTCTAAAGCAGTTCAGTGTCTGGATGAGGATAAAAACAGTCAGGCTATGTTTCACAGTCATCTTGGTCAGAAACAATCCTGCTCCATAGGTCTTCTACAAGCTGATGATTTTCATATCTATACTCTAAACATGGGTCCAAACTCTTTTAGGTCCTGAGCTGCCTGTCTGTATGGTTTACTTACAGCATGTCTTCATACCAAAGAAGGAGGATTCAAGTAAGCTCAGTGACTTAGCACTAATCAAATCCTGTGTTTCCAAAATATTTGGACAAACCACACATAGGTGAGACCAGTAGTAGTTCAGCTCATCTTAGGTGCCAAAATTAAACTCGCTCCACATAAAATGTTCTCACCTGTTCCAAGCTACTGTCCTGGTGGATTTAGAAACCCAGCCCTCCTCCATGCAGGCCCAGGAGTTCTAGGGGACTGCTCCCATGTGTGTGTCCAGGGCTCAGTATGTGATCCCAATGGGGCTCCAAAGTTTCCAGGGCTGCTCAGTAGAGCTGGAGCGCCAAGAAGATAGTCCTTTTCAGAGCAGTGGGCTGCTGGCAAGTGTTCAGTGCTGGGGGCTCCCTGGACTAAAGTGAACAGCTTGAGTCTCTGTTCATATTGCATCTGAGCCCTGGGCTGCTTGTGGAGCAGTCATAGAGCTGGATGTGGCCACCCCAGCAGAAAATAATCGCTTAGGTGCAGAAACTGAGGGCATCGGGTTTATGGGAGAAACTTTTTGATGTCACCTAAATTAGTAGTCTGTTATTGACCAGACGATGCGTATACTGCTTTGAGTGTACAGTATAAAGAGAAAATACACAGGTAACATCCTTAAGCCTTACTCTTAACCTCTTTTCAATCTCTGACCTCAGAGTCCAGATCTGAAGCCATTCTCTCCCGTGAGATCCATTTCTTTTCTCCTTCTGGATAGCCTCCTTTTCATCACTTTTGGGCATGTACCCTTTTAACAACAATGAACTTGTTTGTAGATGAACTTTTATTGAAGAAAAGAAAATGGTTAAGAAGCCATAACTTTCTAGTCGCCCACAACATGCAAATTTCATTTGCAGTAATCTGCAAATATAAATCATTTTCCTACAACAGCTGAAGAATTTTTAATCATATTCTTCTTTTTCATGAATTTGCATATTTCATGAATTCACATAACAAATCAGTGCTCCTCAGATTCCCTTCTTTTCCCATCTTCTCTATCTTCACATAATATTAAGTACACTATGTCTTTGAGCAGTAATATCCTCCTGCATCACAGGACAGAAGGCTATATGGCATGTCCAAGCTAAACTACTACATCTTCATTCTAATGAACAGATACAAGTTGTCTGAATGCACCTAGTATTTGTGTGACCATTTCTTCGCATGCATTTACATGAGGAAGCTTGGGAATGTTGTTTTTGGACTTACTTATAAAACTGTTTTACATGTACATGTCTGTATGCAGTTCCAAGAACTGCAACACCTGAAGTGTATCAACCATTAAGATAATTGCTGTGCATCATTCAGCACTGTACACGAGCTCCTTGCTGAGAACCCACTTTACATATGTCCAGCATGCCAGCACTGAAATTCGTTTTATATAGAGGACTCCTTCTATGCATTCATTTACATCCAGTCCCTGATTCTAGGGAAACAAACAAAAAATAAAAAACTTTATTAACTGTTCTATTTTGAACGTGCATCCTTCTTACTTTCTCCCCTCAGCATTAAATTGAAAATGTCTCTGTAAATCATTGGAATCCATTAGATTTGATAATCACAAGTATCTTTCCTTGAGTAAAAGTTGTCATTTATAGCAAGAACAGGGCTGGTCACTAAGGGAGAGGGAGCAGAGAGGACAACTAGACCTGCAGCATAAAAGCCTTTAAGGCCAAGGCCAAGTCCCATTGTATCCAAGCCATGAGAGTAGAATAGACCCAAATATCATTACTAGATTATGAAGCTGTCTCTGATCAAAATCTTGCTAGATTCTATGCATCAGGATCCCGATTTCCTCCTGGCTGAATAGATAATTCAGTGCCTTTCAGATTTCACTGGTAGAAAAATAAGTTTTACAGAGATTTTCGCAATTCTCTGACACCCCTTGGAAATGGGCTCATATTCTCCCATCAGTTAATTTTTTTTCCTTTTAAATGCCTCATATCTTATACATATATATAAAATAAGCACAAAGATTCTGGTCTGCTAACTGCCAAGAAGTTTTAGACCATTTAATCATTGTAACAGTTCTTCAGTGATTTACTTATATATTTATGTACATGTGCATATACACACATACATATACACAGAATATCAGAGTTTTGCAGCTGAGAAACTGCATAGCTCTAGTTTGAATATTGAAAACAGGACGCTTTAGGATGGATTAGCAGAATAGTTCAAATTGTCTTTGTTGTTATCTGTTCACAAGTCCTCTCTGTAGACGTAGGACACAGGTGTTTGTTGCTCCTAGTGTCAAGTTTCTAGATCTACTTTCATGTAGGAAGAGAAATTTGTATAATTTAAACACAAATTTTACATACAAGATAAATCTTGTCTATGTTCTGAGACAAAAAAAAAAACCTACCAAACTGTATATAGATTTTTTTTTTCACCTTGAATCCTACACTGAGAAAATAAATTATTAGCTCAGTTTTGCAGTGGCAGTAGTGATTATGCTACTGTTATTATTTTATTTTTTTCTTTGATTTCCATATTCATAAGGTAAATACTTAGACTTTCATCTGCTCAGGTTAATTCTTTGCAGGACAATGGGATGAGAGTCAAAGCAAACAATTTATTTCTTTGATTATCTGTATGTCAAACACACCTGTCATTCTATCTTCTGGGTTTCTCCCTGTTATTTCATTTGGAGGATAACTTGCATCAGTAACAGAACAGACCATTTTTCTAGATGCTATGCATTATGGGTGCATTTTTTTTTAAGAACTAATTACTAATTTTTAGCATACAGACATCCTTAGGTAGAGCTTTATTCTTACCAGTTCTTCTCTTGCATGAAGGCAGCTCCTCTCTGCAAGATCCCAGCTGGGCCTTCCTAAACAGCCTGCATTCCTCCATTATAATGCTGCAGTTACATGAGACTTCTTTCCAGACCTCCATGATCCTAGCAAGATCATAGACCTGCAACTTCATACAGGTCTCTAATTCCTCATATTTTTTTCTATAGTATGCATTTAACTGTACAGACTCCAGAGAGGCACCCCCGCATGCTTATTTCCCTGTAGGAATGTGTGATTTTTCTCCATGATATTGTCTTGTAGGCACTTCCTTGCTGGAGGTCCCCTGCCTAATCCCCATTTTGCCAATTTTGTGTTTCCTTTTATTCATCTAACTCTAGGCCCTTTCTTGTCAGCCCTGTTCATCCAACAGTGATGCTAAAAACTCACTCATGGTTATTGCACCCTATACCCATATTTATAGTAATTAATTTGCAAAACTTCATATCTGCAGAGCTTTGAACTACCTAACACTTTTGTTTCTTTACCTGTTTTGCTATTTGTTTGTAATTTAACTAGTTATAATGCAAATTCTACATATCTGTATATAGTGACTTTTAAGAAAGGTCTTAAAAGCAGAACTACTGGGATTACTTCAGATTAAACATATTGAAAAAAATACCAAGTAAATACAAATAGTAATAAAATAGTCATAATTAGCCTGCCATTTCTCTCACAAAACAAAATCGTGGAGCAGATGTTGAGCTGGTTAAAGCAGAAAACTGTTCCATTTATTTTATATTGATAATTATGTGCATGAACAATAGCAGAACTCTATGGATTTAAACCAGCCAAAGATTGGTCTCTTTTTCCTGACACTAAGATTCTCATTACTATTTTTTTCTACTATTTAGATGATTATATTCAGCCCTTTAAATAATTAAGCAAGGGAGGAAATTTGATGTTGTGGGTTGATTTTTTTCTGGTTGCCAGATGTCCACTCAGCTGTTCTCTCACTCTCTCCTCAAAAGGATGTGGTGAGAAAATAAGATGGAAAAGCTCACATGTTGAGATAAAGACAGGGAGATCACTAAAAAATTACTATCCTGGGGAAGACCCAACTTGGGAAAAGTTCATTTAATTTATTGCTGATTAAAACAGACTTGATGGTGAGAAACAATGATAAAAATTAAAACATCTCCCAATTCCCTTTTTGCCACACTGAATTTCACTCCTTCACTCCCAACTCCTTTTTGTTCTGTCCCCCATAGGTATAGGATGGGATGGGAAATGAGAAGTTATTGTCAGTCTATAACACTTCCTGTCTGCTGCTCATTCCCATCACATATTTCCCATGGTTTCCAAAAGCTGCAGGGAAATACACGCTCCACTGTGATCTCCTCAGTAGTCTTTACTGTGGATATGTGTGGGGCAATCACTGCTCCAAAACATGGAGGAACTTCCTTCCCTTCATCCTTCTCCGAGCTCTGTGCTCATAGAACTATTTCTCATTTCTTTTCTTCTTACTAATCACTGCTGTATGGTGTTTTGTAGTTTCATAAATATGTATTCATAAAGGTGTTACCAGCTTTACTGATAGACACAGGCATGTCCTGCACTGGGTCCATTTTTGAGCCAACTGGAACCGGTTGTTTCCAGCATATGGCAGCCTCCTGTCCTCCAGAGAGACCACCCTTGCAGCTCCCCTTGACATCTACGCACAGTACAGTTTGTTACAAGCAGAGCCCAAGTAAAAAAATGTCCTAAATATTGGAATGAGCTGGTGCAGAAAATTTGAATAGAAATGTATGTGGTTTTCTTTAATAGGAAAACTCACTGGCTTGCCTCCAGCTTCTGTATGACTCTATAAGCAGCGCCCACAGCTAAAGTACTAAGCATCTCATTCAATAGGAGCTGAGGATCACTTTAATTCAGGACAGAGGCTAAGAAAATTCAGAATTTAAAACGTAAAATATATAGGGTAATTATCATTTTGCCATTCATACTTTGCAATAATTGTGAATACATTTGCTGTTACCAGTATATTCATTCCTTATGCATCTATTGCTGACTGTTGTGATGAGGAAACATAATGTTTGAGTAGGAAATGAAACTGAGAGTATTATAAAAAGTAGGTATTCACTTGTCATACTTATTTCATTCTTATGTTGTCACAATTTCACTACCAAAAAAATGTTAAATGGATATATTAGGCAATGTAGAAATGCAGCACTTCTCAAGAATGTCCCCTGAACTGCAAATGATATCAGAACCAGTTAATTGTCTTAGCAGTAGAGAGGACTTTTGGATAAAGCATAAAAGAAGAAACCTGATACTGAACACATTTTTCTATAATGCAGCTGTATAATCCTAATATGTAGAAAAATAAGATACACATAATAAATTCTCCCTTAATGTGGGATTTTTTTAATTACACTACTTTTTTTAATTGCTATAAATGTGCACTTCAGTGTGCATAAAGTAAGGTATTGTTTGCAAGAAGACAGAGAGGAAAAGGAGACAGAAATTAGGAATTTGATCTTTAACAATCTGTGGTTGAAGAAAGGTATAAAATCAAGTCTTAATGATTTCATTTGTCTTGTTTACATTCCAAATGTCCTACGCATTTGAGTAACATATCTGACCTTCACTGAAATTTTACTTCTATGAGATCTACTATATAGGATCAAAGGAAGTAAAATCATCTTCATTATTTGAGCCCCTGAATAATTGTCATTTTGACTAAACATAATATAATTCAATAAAGAGTGTCAATTAAAATTTTTAAGACACATTATATTTGAATGTAAATACATTTCCCCAGACCATCCTTTTATATCATGCTGCTATACACGAAGTGCTTTTAAGGTAAGCATTTTTTAGGTATAGCATTAAGTCAGATTTGTGCTAAATTTAGCCTGTTGGCCTGGTTTCCACAAAGATTTATTCTACAAAAACTAGAACCCAGGTACTGCTTTTATAACATTAATGTAGGTCACTGACATAATGACAGAAAACTATGATTTCATGTCAGCTGGGTTAAAATTTCAAGCATAAATAAAACATTTCAGTCAGAAAGGACAATTTTGTCAATGAACAAAAGGAATTCTCATTTATCTTATCTGATGGTAGAGAATAGATAGTATAAGTAACTACTCAGGAGCGCTTACAAGCACCCTTACAAGTAAAAAGGAATTTCACACTAGGGAGGGTTTAAAGTATTTTGCTTGTAACTTCGATTCTTTTCCCTTACAATTACTTTTGATTTCTTATATCATTTGATTGCTTCCTATAGTAATTTCTTCTATTCTTCTAAAATATTCTAATTTGCAATTACAATAAAGTACTTGTTTTAGCGGCATCAGAGACATTAATATGTTGACATACTCTGATGTCAGAATTAAACGTTTGTCCATAAAAAAGATTGTATAAATAGAAGTACTTGAACAGGTTTTCCTTTCTGAAACATAAAAACAATCAGTAGCATATCACTTCTTTGTTGAACATCAGAAATAAGACCAAATGAGATCTTAAACCTGGAAAAATGTATAGCATTTTAAATGGGACTTTTTTCCCATTATTTTATTTTGGGAATTAGTTCAATGTTCCTTAAATTCTTTATTTACTGCAAGTTTGTCTTTGCTGTGCTTACCTTCCCCTCCACTTCCAGAGAAACTGATCTTTGTTTGTATGCAAACTCTGAATCCACAAAAGGAGAATTATGGCCAAATAAGGCTACCACAGGTAAAGAATATGTCTTCCTCCATTTTTCTGGAGAGCTTGGTCCAATTTTTCATTACTGCATTAGGAAAAAATTTACATTTGATCCTGACCTTGTAAAAAGTTGCAGTAATAATGTTCATTCCACTTTTGATAATCTCAGTTATCATGGTAGTGATGGGAAGCAGAAGTTATCTTGTACATTGAGATGACAGTGGCTGATATGTAAATTATCTTGGCTAAAGAAGTATACCATACATACAGAATTTCTGTGGCATTCATGGGTAGTATCTATCTCCCATGAGAACCTATGTTCTCACAACAGGGAGGAGAAAAGCTGCAAAAAAGAGGCAAGATTAGTTTTCGTCAAGACAGAGGTTCTACTGGTAAATTCTTGATCCTGCTTTCATTTACACTTTGGGACATTTCTTTGTAGATATAAGAGAATCATGAAGTCACAGCATCATAGAATGGCTAAGGTTGGAAAGAACCTTAAAGGGTTCCAATTCCCTTGCCGTGGGTGGGGACATCTCCCATCAGATCAGGCTGCCCAGGACTCCATACAACCTGGCCTTCAACACTTCCACATATGGGATATCCACAGCTTTTCTTGGCAACCTGTGCCAGTGCCTCACCGCTCTCACAGTACAGAATTTCTTCCTAATATCTAATCTAAATCTACTTTAGTTAAAGTGTTTTAGTCTAAAACTATCACCCCTTGTCCTGTCACTACGTTATCTGGTAAAGAATCTCTTCCATTTCTCCTGTAGGACCCCTTTAATTACTGAAATGCCACAACGAGTCTCCCAGAAGCCTCCTTTTCTCCAAGCTGAACAAACCCAGCTCCATCAGCCTTTCTTTGTAGGAGAGATGCTCTGGACCTCTGATCATTCTCTTAGCTCTCCTCTGGACCCACTCCAACAGCTTCTCATCTTTCTTTTCCTCCATCAGTACCCTCAGGTCCTTCTCTTCAGGGCTGCTCTCTTTCCACTTGTCTCCCAGCCTGTATTCATTTCAGAATGCCTTAAAGAGATTCACAGTTTGGTTCAACTTCATCATTTTTGATACTTAAAGAATTGCTAGGAAAGTCTTAATAACAGATACAGCTTATAATTGACAGTGGCACCATTAAATCTCCTGTACAAATGGGAAAGTGTGGCCTTAATTGCAGCAAGCTAAGGTATGGATGACCATGATGCTGTTCAAACTTCACTTTAAGCCATAGCGGTTTGGGATTCAGCTGCTGGTAAGTACAAGCAGTTTCTTGTGTCAACTGCTGAAATTTCACTTGTGAAAGGAAAAATACTGTCAAACAATGTCAAAGCAACTCATGAAAATTTAGAACATTTCCTTGTGAAATTCTCACTTCAGTTGTTCTTAATTTTGTATTATATTAAATGTTACAAAACTAAAAAGAGCTAAGCTAAGAGAAATTTCTTGTTAATTTTAGATGACTATGTTTTTATGAGGCTTCTAAAAAAAACTCTAGAAAGAATTGTTAACTCACTTAACAATTTGTGAAAAAATACCACTTCTATTGCCAGTTCTTTATACTGATTCTTACTGTACTGGTATAACAGTTTAAAAAATTATATTTTTATGAAGAATTTCTACAGCACTTTGCACAGTGCAGGTAAGAGACACGCTCCAGCTGTTCTGACAAGGTTATGTAATCATGAATTGCTGAGTCAAATTCAAAGATAAATCCCAATTTCCTGAAATCTGTAATTGAAGATCTAACATGAGATCCAAAGCAAGTGAGAAAAGACGAGGCCGACAACAGATAGTCAGTAAATCTAATAGTATTATATGCAGTATAAATACTAAGATATCTTAATACAGGTAAGCCATCTTTGGTATATATTATAAAGTGTATACATAGAGAAATTAAAGGAAAATGGTGTAGTTGGAATGCTGAACAACAATACAAATTCTAGCATATTTATGCTAGCTAATCTTGCTCAACCTACCAAAAGCATCTTTATTTACATTATTCACTTCATATAAAATTATCACATTTTAAAGTAATTCCTATTTATAAGCCTATTGACTTCTTGTAGTCATGTTATCTGTCAAAAGTGGATAAACTAAAGATACTTGCTCCTTTGCTGACAGGATACTAAAGGAAGCAGTCATGGTAATTCCATATTTGTTCTAGTATGAGTAATACTGCTGAAAATGAAGAATCTTCAAATTCTGACACTCCACAATACAGAGAAACAATTTATATTTTTGCAATTATCAACTTATTTATTTATTTATTTATTTATTTATTTATTCCCCACCTGAAACACAATACAAATTTCAAAGTTCTGTTTGCAAGCAATTGCTATTATTTAAAACATCAAGATTATGCAGGTAGTATTGTTTCCAAGAACTCTGCTTCTCAGCATGGGAATGTCCTCTGCCTTGGATCACCAATAATATTTCTAAGGTCTTGGGGTGCTTTCTGATGAACAGTGCTTTCTGATTACTTCAAACTTGGCATGGTGCCACAGCCCCTCTTAACTCTGTAAATGTCAGCACCACACCCAGTTTCAGACCCTCTGTATTTGGCAGATGGAGGGAGTGAGTTGGAAACCATGGCAATGTCTGACTACTCTCTGTTAGATTTCTATGTCACTTAAGCATGGCTGATTTTCTCACACAAATCCTGAACTCAGGTGCACTGACCAATGGCTGAGTTGTCTAAGCACATTTCAAGAATCTGAACTATTAAAGGATGGTTTTAATTATAGGCTAGTTATTTGCAGCAAGACCAGTAAATGACTCAAAGCTAGGTGGCAGCAACAAATGGATTTTTGAAGGGTTAATATTATGTTTTATAGAAGAGCAAACAAGCAGAAAAAGACCTGGAGAGCATATAATTACAAATGTCATAAAGACAAAATACAAGGGTAAACAAAAATTGAGATCATATAGGTTTACAATAAGTGTTGAACTAATTGCAGCACAAAATTAAGGTGGAAGAGGTTCAGAGTTGTTTATTCAATAAATTTCTTCTGATGTACTTGGAAGCACAAGCACACAAGATTAAATGTAATGTACTTTAGTGCAGGTATGCAGAACCAGTTTCGCTTTGTCACAACTGTAGCATATGTCTCTAAGCCTCACTGAATCCTGAAATCTTAATATGCTGGTGACTCTGCAGAGTAACTCACCAGCACTTTTAATAATGTTCTTTCCCCATGATTGAACAAATTTACACCATTCAAGTCCTTCCCTCATGCCTCTTCCTTTCATCTTCTCCTGCAAAACTATATTTCTATGTGACATTTTGCTTTTTCATATTTATTCAACTCCATATTGCTTCCTTCCAGCATGCGCTGGTTCTTTCACTCCTGCTTTTTCCCATCATTTTAAAGATCCAGACTTCTTCTCTTACATTATCTCTTAAACCTTCCTCTATTTTGTCCAAAATCCTTTTCCAAGTGACCTGGAATCTGAACTGCAAAGAGTATTTATTCCATGTTCTCCTCAAGATGAAGTAGAAAATGTATATAGTTAACCTAACAGCCTTATAAAGACACTTGTATTCCATCTTTAGTGTTTCTGTACTTCTAGTGACTCTCATTTTGACATTATGGTATGAGACAATATGCTGTAAGTTTCAGCCCCCATTTTTTCAGCAGCGTTAACCTTGAATGCAGCTTAGAGACTAAATCTTCAATTTTGAGAGGGCAGAAGAAAAAGAACTAATAATATACAAAAAATATTGCTTCTCCTTACACTGGTTTCTGCCAAGTGAAGGGAAAAAAAAATGGTCCATTTCATTCATTTTATATTTGCTGATTGAAATCAATTGTTAGGCCTATATATAGTAGCAGATTTTCCATTTTCAAGACAAGTAGATGCAGTAAATGTGCTCTTCATTTAGTAAAATGGATCATTAACAATTGATGCAAAGTGGTATAATAGATATCACTGTTGTTCTTTTGTATCTAATGCCGGGTTCAACTGGGGATTAAATTGCCTGATGTCCCACATGTTAACAATTGCTAAAAATGACATTTATGACAGTAGCATGAAGGATATTTTAGGCTTTCAGATGAATGTAATTTTAGAGACCATGGCTTAGATGTTTACATGCTCAGGTGGCTGCCAATTATTAATGAAAATGTGCTTAAATTATTTGATATGTAGAAATCAAAACTTTCTTGACAAATATTAATAAGAATATGTAAGAAATAGTATATGTGAATATACAATATAAACTAGGGTAGGTTTTCAGCAATAACAAGATATTTCTATATTCTTATATGCAAACCACACTAGGCAGAAATATTATCTGCTACTTATTTTAATATTTTTAGGATATATGGTCTAATGCAGTTTCTTCATGCAATGAGAATTTTTTTTTTTTTTTTTTTTTTTTTAATTCATAATGGAATGGAAAGTAATGATGCATTCCACAAAGGCATAATTCTTTCTTTTGGTCTTTATGATCAAATTCCATAAACGTAGCAAAGCACTAAGCTGAGAGCATAATATAAGAATCCTGTTGTAGAAGAGATGGAAGTGATTATGCCTAAAGAAATATTAGCAAGTGAAAATGAATTGCCTGTAAACCTATTTCTTCACAGTGTCATGCTGTGTGTTACAATAATCATCTTTGGAAGAGTTTCTGCTGATATCTACAATACTATGTACCTATGCTGCAAATTTTGGTTGAAGTATTACCCTTTCTACCACAACCTCAGTGGACCTGAGTTTAAAAAACGCTTCATTGTCCCCTTTCTCTGTGCATCTGGTATTGTCCTGTCTGGTGTGTTTCTTTTTCTTTCCAGTATCTCTAGGTTAGCCACTCAGCAACAAGAGCTTAAATTTAAGAACAAGTTAGTGTAAGTTATCTAGTTATCTTGTCTATTCACGTGCTGAGATATAGGCTGGACCTTTGAGTACTCAAGGTTATAGTTCTGGATTACAAAACTTGCAATGAAGCAGGCTGCGTATGTAAGCAAACGTGCATACTTAAGCAAGCTGCCTCTAGTGTAGCACTTCCACTGACATTTTTTTTTACGACGAAACTACCTGTTGGGAGCTGGACAAAATAGTGCCCTTGTTAAATGGGAATTCTCTAGTTCATCACAAGTGTTGTTGTTTTGTTTTGTTTTTTTTTCTATTTGTTTTCTCTTTCCTTCTGTGATTAAGTCTGGAATTGCAACATTCAAACTGAATAAGGTTGCTCTATAAGAAGAGTTGAACTGCGTTTCTCCAGTAAATTAATCTGGAAATAAAGATCATCATTTCAGTATATTTATATAAGGCAAAAATTAAGAAAATAAAACAATAAACAAGTGGCTCTGGGCAGACTGGTCTAGTGTTTGAAGACCCTGCCCATGGCAGGGGGGTTGAAACTAAATAATCACTGTGATGATCATTTCAACCCAGGCCATTCTGTGTTTCTATGAAATATAGTCAGTGTGTTTTATGAAGGAAAAAAATTACTAATGAAAGAAAGGAAGACAAGGCCAAGCCAGGGCAATCTGAGCAATGCATACAAACTGGGAGAAGAACTTATTGATAGCAGCCCTGCAAAGAGGATGTCGGAATTCTGGTGGATATTAAGCTGAACATGAGCCATCAGTGTGCTCTTGCAGCCTGGATGGCCAACTGTATCCTGGCCTGCATCAAAACAGCAGTGACAGTAGGTTGAGGGATGTGGTTGTCCCTCTCTATTCTGCCTTTGGGAGGATTGATATGGAATATGTTGTCCAGACCTTGTCCAGATCAACAAAGTTACAGAAATGTTGGAGTGGGTCCAGAGGAGGGAAACAAAGATGATGAGAGGGCTGGAGTACTTATTCTATGACAAAGGCTAAGGGAATTGGACTCCGTCTGGATAATTGAATGTTTCAGTACTTAAAGAAAGCTTATAACCAGGGTGGAGATCAAGTTTTTGCATGTGCAGATAGTGATAAAACAAGAAGAAATAGTTTTGAAGCCAAAGAAGAGAGATTTTTATTAGATCTAGAAAGGTTTTTTTTACTCAGCAGATGGTGAGACACTAGAACAGGTTTCCCAAAGAGGATGCAGATGCTCTATCCCTGGAGGCATTCAAGGAGGTTGGATGGGGCCCTGGCACCGTGACCTATGGGATGACAATCCTGCCCATGACAAGGGGTGGTTGAAATTAAATGATCTTTATGGTCCCTTCCAACCTAAGCCATTCTATGATTCTATGACACATGAGACTTTAAGGACAATCAGGAACTAAAAAATGCCTGAGAGAAAAATTCCTAAAAAGCTGTACAGGAAGGAAACCTCAAATAAACCTGCTCAGAACCATATTTTTTAAGTATTTAAAAACTAACATTGCAATCTTAAATTTATTCTGCTCTTATGAACTGCCAACATAGAGAATGCAGGCAGGCGGTCATGGCATAGGAGTTACTCATATAGATAAACAATGTTTCTGAATTCCAAGAAGCTCCCGGGAATAGAATAACCTGCGTAAGCTATTAGAGAATTACAGCAAGCTTGTCTTTTGATCACAAGGGCATATATTACTGTTATAAGGTTAAGCAAAACTGAAATAAAGTCAAGGTAGTCTTTAAAAACTTGCCAACTGGGGAAAATACTATTTTCATTCTAGAACTCATGCAGTTTCCCATTAGAAGAGCTTTTCTCAAAACAATACTGAGGTTTTTCTTCTTTTTGTTTTCAAACGCAAATTGCTATTTTTACTAAATAAGCAAAAAGGAATAAATTACAAATGTAGTCAGGGCTTGTTAGTGGCATAGTGGTGCTATGTGTCTGTATGGCTGTATGTCTGTATGTCTTTGTCTTTGTATGTCTGTATGTCTGTATGTCTTTGGTCCAGTAGACTTTCACTACCACATTTTTCCTGTGGTAGTTGCTTTTAGATGTGCCAATTACAGTATTGGACAGACAATCTGTAGCACTATCCAAACAGGTTGTGCTGTCATTTGATGTAAAGATTTTATTATAAGAATCATCAAAGTAGTGAGATTGGTAGCCCTGATGTCTTAAATAAGGAGATGGTTCAAGATATTATTTTCTTTAAGAAAAACTAATCTGAAATGTTATTTTTACTCCGCATGTCTGTAAGGAAGAATTTCACAATCTGGAGATTTAGAATACAGCTTTGCACTACTGATGCATTTAAAATGTGATTTCAGATTGAAGAAAATCATTATCAAATCACAACACATCTATTTTGTAATGGTACTTTTGGAAACCAACATGAAGTATAGCACAATGTGGATAAGCGAGGCCATACAAAGGGATCTGGACAGGCTGGATAGCTGGGCTGAAGCCAATGGGATGAGTTTCAACAAGGCCAAATGCTGGGTCCTGCACTTTGGCCGCAACAATCCCAGGTAATGCTACAGGCTTGGGGTGGAGTGGATGGAAGACTGCATAGAGGAAATGGACGCATTGATTGATGCTCAGCTGAACATGAGCCAGCAGTGTGCCCAAGTGGCCAAGAAGGTCATCGGCATCCTGGCTTGCATCAGGAATGGTGTTGCCAACAGGAACAGGGAAGTGATTGTCCCCTTGTACTCAGTTCTGTGAGGCCAAACCTCAAGTACTGTGTCCAGGTTTGGGCCCCTTTCTGCAAGAAGGACACCGGGGCCCTGAAGCGGGTTCAAAGAAGGGCAACAAAGCTGGTGAGGGGTCTGGAGCACAGGCCTTATGAGGAGCAGCTGAAGGAGCTGGGATTGTTCAGTTTGGAGAAGACGAGGCTCAGGGGAGATCTCATTGCTCTTTATAACTACCTGTAGGGAGGTTGTAGTGAGCTGGGAGTCGGCCTCTTCTCTTATGTATCTAGTGATGGAACTAGAGGGAATGGCTTCAAGCTGCACCGGGAGAGATGTAGGCTGGACATTAGGAAATTCTACTTTTCTGAAAGAGCGATCAAGCACTGGAATGGCTGGAGGGAGGTGGTGGAGTCACCGACCACGGAGGTGTTCAAAGAACATTTGGATTTTGTGTTGAGGGACATAGTCTAGTGAGTACTAATGGTGATAGGTGGTAGGTTGGACTGGATGATCTTGTAGGTCTTTTCCAACCTTGATGATTCTGTGATTCTGTGATCTTGCAGAAATTATGTACGAGTTATGAAAGAACCTATGTTAATTAACGTTTGATAAACTCTCTTTTACTGCCTTCTGTCTAAATATCTTCACAATAAACTGTGTTTAATGATTACTACTTCTACTACAACTACTACAGTGAGGGAGTTGGTAAAAGATAAATTAGATTCAGAAAGTATTAAACAGGCTGAATTCAAGAAGAAAAGTAGGTTTATATGGCATGTACTTCAGGATTTACAGCACAGTTGTCTTTTCAAGAAAGGGTCACTTTTCAATACAATAGTTGTTTCATTTATCTTGTTCTGAGTTACAATAGAGAATGGACTCAAAGTTCATTAAAAATTAAACCACACTTTATTCAACATAATGGTAGAGCAATACTGTGTAAATGGAACTAACTTTTTAATTTCTCTCATGACAGTCTTCTCTTTGGTTTCTTTTCAGATAATGATATTCTTAAATGCTGAACATTTTCTAAGAATCTAAACATTAAGGACTGTAAGAGCTAATTGCTTCCAGAGCTAATGTCCACTATTGCATGGAGCGTGACTGGAACAGTCTTCTGATTCATTTGGTACTCTGGTATTCCTTTCTTGTACAGTCACGAGTTCACCTGCTATATGGTATGTATGGTATAAAAACAATAAAATTACGTCACACTACATACATTTCATAGAGATGTACACAAGAAATACTTTTGTATTGCGTTATTAATTTTGTATTGAGTTTGTATATGCCTTAGATCTCAGTACACAAAAATTTTCTAACTTGGAGTTTACATGACTTCACCTCTAATATTTGAAATGATATTTATTGCTAAAAAATCTCAAAATTTTTGTTCTCATATCAATTCTCAACATTTCAGAGTCACAATTACAGCAAGATACAGCAAGCTGTAAATAAAAAATAATGGTAATTGAGATCACTTTCTCACAAAGTTAAATAACCAGTATATTTTCTCAGATGTAAACTTCTCAAAAGTCCGTCTGATTTTTTTTTTTTACCTTTCTATTCATGTTTTTTGATAGTTCTATTCATTCTAGGTAAGTCAAACACTCAAGTTGACATTTTTACCTAGGATATGTGTAAAGACCAAAGTCCAGAGGCATCTCGTTCTCTGTCCTTCTCTTCAGGAATATATTTTCTTGAAAATAGCTCAAGATTCATGCTAGTCCCCTTTTTTCCCAAGCTTCTGTTAGATATTATCATCAGAAATACTGCCTGTACTCCCTTGTTACATAAATTTCCCGCCAGTCACAGATTTCATGGACCTTAGATTTTTTCAATCACTACTGTCTTCCGTGTTGATGTATTTACTTCCTATCTTCAAAATCCCCTTATTAAACAAACTAACGTTTCAACACTTTATTTTTTTTCTACTTTGTATTGTTAATGTATTCATTCAATAGAATAAAAAATTCAGTTGTTAAATTATACTGATTTTTATTTCAATATAAAACGAAAAAATACCATTATGTACTTTTATCACTTCTGTCTACCCTGGAAAAATATGCAGTGAAACATGTCAGTTCCCACATAGCAAAAGAACTACTCAGAAACAGATTACATTAAAGTACGGTAAGGTTCCAGAATATTTATGGCTAGCCTTCTTTCTCTCTCCCTCTTCCAAAGCCTTGAATTCCAAGTCAGCTGTGCAACACTTTTTAAGGTCAAAAAGCTTGTTAGCTTATTAAATGGAACAAGCCTCAAAGTGGAAAGGCCTGCAAATCACCTTTCTTCAGCACTGCCTTCTGTTAAAAAAAAATCCTTATAAAATCAGATTCACACAACAGAATGGAGAAGAGATGAAGAGAGAGAATTACATTTGGCAGAATTCAACACACAATGTAATGCAGTTCTGAAAATCATCAGCAACCACAAGTATAGATAAATGTAAGTATTAGAGTAAAATAGAGTTATATTTGAGTCTAAATAGACTCAATGAGAAAATGTAGATTAAAAAAGAGAATACAAAAGTAAAAGGGTAAGTGTGACTCTGTGCTTACTGGTGTCTCTCACATTCATGTGGTTTTCTTTCGTTTATTATTTATCTGCAAAATCTGTTTTGCCACTTCTTTACTTCTCATACTCCTTGCATTTCATATTCATTTTTCTTACTCCATTTCTTCAGCTTCCCACTGTATGTGCAATAAGTTACATTCCAAATTGGTCTGTCTTCATCTTGCCTGTAGGACTCTCTTCGATGAACTTGGTCTTCTGTCACTTTGAACAGTTCATTTTATAGTTTAGCAACCTATGCTATTTATTTGAAGGTATCTGCAAGGAAATGAGGTAGGCCACAGATAATTAATTATTCATTTTTTCTATATTTTCAAGATCTTGTGTGCGGGCCACAGCTGTTACATTATTCTGACTGTAGGTTCCGTTTTTCTACCAAAGGCTTCATATAAGATAGTGTTTTATTAATCCTTTTGTTTAGAATCACAGTATTCATGAAATCTGTGCAGAATTTATGTTGATCTTTTCTGAGCTCAACCATTTATTTTCTCTGAAATTTGTGCTGTTCATTTCCTAGCCCATTCACTTATTTCCTCCTTTTGAACAGTTTTTATTTTTTCCTCTATCCTGTTCCCTGTCTTGATTTATGTACAGCAGTTCAATTCTTATTTTCACCTTTTTAATGCAAATGAATAATCATTCTTAATATTTATTCTATATGCATTCAAAATAGCTACACATATATTTTGTATGTAAAGTCAGCAGCTCCATCTCTAATGTTTCTGTATGATATGCCATGTTTAAGGCCACATAGTCACCATGTGCTGTCCCCCATCAATTTCTATTAACTCAGGGTAGGAGCCACCATATTGTGTGTTCAGTACCCAGAGGAATATGAATTTGGAGTGCTGTGGTTACAACAGCATTCAGACATTAGATAATGCTGAGTAATTCTGGCTACAGGAAGAACAGTGATCAATAAATTAGGTATTTACCATCAGGGAGCTTATATCAGGCACAAACACTCAGATCTGTCCAACAGGAGACCACGGAGCAGTAAAGAGCAACAGTGGGGTAAGGAAAATGAGAAGAATAGCAAACATACAATATCAACAATAAATTATATATATGTGTGTGTGTGTGTGTGTGTGTGTGTGTGTGTAAATAATGGAAAAAGAGTCAGGATACTTATATGATGCAAATTCTCAGGCAAAGAAGCTTCCAGAACAGGAGTATGGGTTTCCCTAAAAGGACTTCAAGTTGGAGATTATCAGTTTTGTTTATCAGTTACTGATGGTTGTCTACTCTGGAATAGTTGTCCTAAACTAACAAAACTTAAAGGAATTTATTTTTAAGCTTTCCAAAGCCTAGTTACTTTCCCAAAAATAGGAAATATGAAAGATTCTGAAATAATAATTATGTACCAAGGATAATAACCTACAGCATCATAAAACAAAATTTGCAAAAAGAGCTGTGAATAGGAATAACTGGAAGGAAATGTAAACTGCATGAGTGCTGCCATCTTTTGGTCATAATAAATTAAAATTACAAGAGAGTTATGAATATATTTAAGCAAGATGAATACACTCTGAAAGCATAATATGAAAGTTAAGCATTATTAAAAACAATTATCATTATTATTAAAATGACTATATTTTGTAGTAGAGACTCTGAAATGTAAGACTGCAATGTATGTAGTTCTGAAAGTAATACTACTTTTTTATTTCCATGGAAAGTACAAAAGATACAAAGAGCACAATAACACTATTTGATAGAGCACATTCTCAACTGCAAAATAATATTTTTCAGTATAGTCACAACCATTAACTACATATTTTTACCAGCAATTAAAAGAACCTTCATGCCATAGAAATATCTGCAACAGCAGAGGTGATTCACTGCTTCACAGCTGTTATGATGGCATTGCTAGGAAAATGTTGATGATTATCTTTCATTAACTCACACAAATCAAAGTCAGAAGGTGCCAAATCAGGACAATATAGTGCATGTGGTAGGACAGTCCAGCCAAGATTGACAGTGTATTCCATAGTCATCAAAGTAGTATTGGGTTGGTGCTAACAAGTTGCAAGAGAAAGATTATCTTCTCCCTTTTCCTGACTCTGAAAGCTTGAACCTTCAAGTTTAGTTAGTATCATGATGCAGCAGTCAGTGTTGATGGCTTCTCTGGGTTCCAGAAAAATCACCTCTTTCCTATCCCAAAAGACAGTACACAGTTACTCATCAAGGGCTGTGTTTTGAACATTTTCATTGATGGAGAATTTATATATCACATGAATGTTTGAGCCCAGCTCACAGTCATGACACCGTGTCTCATCACTAAAGATGGGTTACACAAATCTGTCACCTTCAGTGTCATATCAGTTCAGTAGGTCCTGACAAACTTGTACATGGTGTTGTTCCTGTCCCTGTGTGAGCATTCGTGGGACTTATCTAGCATAAATTTTGTGATCTTCCAAAGTTATCACCATCATTTCCAATGTATTGAAGCTGATTTTCAGCTCTATATACACTTCCCTGGTCTTAATCCACCTATTTGCACAGATGAGCTGATCAAGACACTCTTTATTTCATGGTGTGACAGCTGTGCATGGTCAACTGCACTGTAGCTTGTCTTTCACATTGCTGTCACCACTGCTGAAACACACCACCCATCCCCACTGTGCTAACATCCACTGTTGTGTTTCCATTAGTGTTCAGTATCGATGAATGTCAATTGATACAACTTGTTCCACAAGGAGGAATTCAATTCATCTTCGCTTCATACACACTTCCATGCCAGATGCCCTTTTGTCAGACTGCCCCCCCTGCTGCCAGACTGTCGCACAGCAACAAAATGTGATGTGAAGGTTCAAACTCCACAGCCATGCCACCAACATTCACCTCTGATATTGTGGGCATAAATAATAAAATAGGAGGCATTACTTTTTGTAACTTGTTTATAACTTGTTATTTTATTTAACCTCACATTTTATTTATTTATTTTTAACTTTCATTTTTTTAAAGATCTCACTAAGCAGAGCAATGGAGAATTCCTCATTTTGTTGCACAAGAAATTAAGAGGTCCTTAGAGTACAAAAGAAATAACAATAGCTAATCATTTCTGTAAGCCCAAAGCAGAAGACTGAAAGATAATACTGTAGTATCCATGCAGCAAGCAGGCCTAATTTTACTTAAAAAATTATCTGCAATTCTTTTCAATTTCTTAAAAGGAATTTCTCTTTAAAATCTGTCTTATTTTTGTTATATTTTATAGATCACTTAGATACACTCTTGTAGTCCTAAACAAGGAGTGTAGGCACCATTTCAATATATTTTTATCATGAACAGTAGTGAGTGCATTTGTTACTGGTAATTAATAAAGAGCCATTCTCTTGAGAGAGATTTGCGAAAGTTCATTTTCAAAGAATTATAGAGTAGCGTGGGTTGGAAGAGACCTCAAAATCATTTAGTTCCAATCTCCTGGCCATGGAGAGGGTTGGCACTCACTAGATGAGGCTGTCCAGATACACTGAGCGTACACTTGATCTCACTATCTATGTCATTGATCCTATTTCTGTCACCAGCTTCCCCTTGGGCATAGAGCCATTGACCACAATCCTCTGCCTAGGGATAGTTTCCCACAGGATCCCATACAGTAATACATTATACAGCTGAAAGTTCACTCTCCTGTAAATCAGGGTCCTTACTCTGCTCTTTGCTAGCTCCATTTCCCTCAGTATCATGAACTTCACCAGGTCATAGTCACTATAGACTGCTTTCAGCCTCTTTAATGGTCTCCTCTACACTGCTGAGCACTAGGTACGGTACTTCAGCTCTGGTTGGTTTGTTCAATACTTGGACCAGGAATTTATCCTCAGCAGACTCCAGGAATCTCCTGTGTTGTTTGCAGCCCAGCATGTTGTTTTCCCAGCAGGCATCAGAGTGGTTGAAATTCCCAATCAGGATGAGACACAATGAGCACAGAGCCTCTTATAGCTGAAGCAAGAAGGTCTCATCATCAGGCTTCCCTTGATCAAGTGACCTGTTCTAGAGCCCAATCACTAGATGTACTTTGTTGGTCTGGTCCCTAATTTTGACCCATAAAGCTCTCAAGCAGATCATGGCTGTTTCTCAGAAGCAGCTCTTCACAATCTATCCACTTAACAGTGAGAATAATTTCCCCACCCCTACCACCTTGCTTCTCCCTTCTGAAAAGCTTGTCACTCTCAATCATAGGGTTCCATCTGTACAGTTTGTTCCACCATGTTTCTGAGATAGCAATTAGATCATAGTTTTCTAATGGCATCATGATTTCCACCTTCCTCTGTTTTTTCCCATGCTGCAGGTATAGAGGCTCACTAGCTGGGCTATCAGCCCACTACCTTCTTGGAAGAGACCTCTCAAAATTCTCTGGGATAAATCTGAGATTTTCCCTTGCTGCTTTCTAAAGTGAAAGTATTTCCTGACCCCTCCCTGTCACTCATCTGTACAAGTTTTTTGCCCGTAACATCTAGCTTAAAGTTCTGGTGATAATCCCAGAAAACTTGCTGCCCACTATATTCTGACTCCTCTTGATTGTTTGTGTCCCATCCAACGTCAGCATGCCTGGTTCCTCAAAGGTACATCCAAGACCACAGTACCAAAACTCCTGAACCTATTTATTTCATAGAAAGATGCAAAATATTTTTTCTTCTGTGCGTAGTTCAAATGAAGTAAATTTGGAAAAATAACCATTTTCAAATTTGGAACATTTATTTGTATTAGATTAAGCACATCCATGACAGAGTTTAACCTAAAAATTAATCATCCCTGTATGTTTAAACGATGAGAAGGTTATTTTTCAAAATGTATCTATTTGATACTTACGGGGAAGATTTTTTTTAATTGCCCTTGAGTAATTCAGTCTGGTTTGCTTTAAACAACCAGATCAGGTTTACCCTTAGTACTGCCTGAGGACTATTTCACTTGCAGGATCCTGACAGCTATCATGGATTTTTTTCCTCTTTTACATCAGCTGTGCTCAAGAGTAAAACTTAAGTCAGTCACTGTCAAGTAAGCGAGGATATTTAACATTTATGGATTAGCTGTATAGACCATTAGTACTACTGGCTTTGAAACAGTATCATAAGCACAAAACGTTTGGTTGTTTCTTAGAACATCCTAAGCCTCTGCCTTGCCCTCTTTCAATTCTCTTAAGAGACAAAATGTCTGCACAGGCAGTTATCATGTAGTTACTATAGTTAATTTCCACACATGGAAAAAAAAAAAAGCCTAAAGTATTTGCTCAGTTTTATTTCAGCTTAGATATGTATGGGGTTTTGTTTTGAAGGACATGAACCATTGGCTCTTGACCAGACTGCTTTTGTGTTTTTTTTCCCCGAGTCTTAACACTTGTTTGCCATTAAGTTTCTGGCTTTGTGGCCAAAAGTAAGAGCTTGAAAATGCAACTTGAAAGGCAGACCAAAAGTCAACAGCAAAATAAGAGTTAAAACCAAATTACTTTCTTTGACAAATTTGGAATATTCCAATTGTTAAATGTAGCATTTAAATTATCCTATAAATTAATATATATGCCCTCAGTATCTGTTTTTTTCTCCATAAACAGAAAGATACAAGGGGATGTCAACATTTCAAGTATGGAAAAATCTCAGGTATCTCTTTCTTTCTTTCTTTCTTTCTTTCTTTCTTTCTTTCTTTCTTTCTTTTTTTCTTTCTTTCTTTCTTTCTTTTCATTTATTTATTTATTTTTTAATTAAGGCATAAAAAAAATCTATATATTTCTGAAAATATACTCTAAACATATTTTTATTGTCTTTTGTCTTGAAACTTACTGAGGCCACATTTTCATAAGTTTTATTATAACCAAGAGGACAAAAATTTTACTACTAAAGTAAGAAAACTGTGATGCTTGTGAAACTAGAGCTTTCAGAAGAAAAATAATGAGAAAATACATGATACACTGAATAAAATCAAGAGAATTAACAACAATGATGAAATGTAATATCCTGAAGTTTTACTTAACAGGACCTTTTATCTTGTTCTGTCTATTTTCTTGGCACATCAGTGCCTTGGGGAAAAAATATATATATTTCATCAGTAATAATTCCAAGGACTAGGAAGCTAAATTCAGATGTGTGTAATCAAACTTGTCCTTACATCTGCTAGATATTTGGCTTATTGTTTGTATTTTCACTTTGTGTCAAGTGTTAGAAATACTTTTTGACCTTCTGATCAAAGAGAAAAACACTCCCAATTTGCCTTTGAAAGACAAATGGGGCATGTGGCCCTTTTTTTTTTTTTTTTAATCTTTTTTACTTACATCCTACAAACTTTGATTATAATAATACAAATTTTGGCTGGAGATTATAGTGTTGGGTCAATCATAGACTTAATTTAGCTCAAAACTGATACAAGTCTATTGAAAATAACCGCATCTATTTACACTATAACTGATTTTTGATCAGTTCCTTTGAGAGACTGTATTTCCCTTCAGCTATTACAATTTTGCCTCCCAAAGGTAGAGACATTATCATATTATTTGAACAAAGGAACAACATCAAATGCTTAACACACAAGAATGGAAAATGAAGTTTTAAAAGAGTTGTGTGCTTCTTTCATTTAGGACTTTCAGGAAGAAAGTACGCCAGTGTGACCTTATATTCCAGTATCTATGGGATGCTCCATGGAATGGAGAGTCTCAGATTCCAGCTTACACAATATTTTGTCTCTGCTAACTGTAGTCAGCTGACAAGTCTCAATGTATCCTCCTTTCAGCAGTTCAAGAGACAAAGCCTGTAGCACCTGCAACTACAGTAGTACTTCAAAATGTCCTTAAAATAAAAATCTTGGTAACATTTTTGGGAAAAAAAAAAATAAACTAACCAAACAAACAAAAAAAAACAATCCTCGCTGTTAATATCATGTTATACTAGGCATTTTTTCTACATCTAGAAATTGTGTTGTGTTTCTTTTCTTCTCATCATCATTGTCTTGTTGAAAGTATTTTTTCCTGTGTCTTGTAGAGATTAAATGAATCAAATGCAGAAAAGATGGTGGCTAACAAGAGTAAGAGAGAGAATACAAAAATAATAACAGTAATAAAAGGTGAATCTGAATTCAGAGAAAACATAAGTAGTTTTTTGTAGTATTTTCGAGGACATAATATTGAAGAAACAAGACTCATTCAGAGGCTTGACAGGAGTAACTTGCTAACAAAAGCCACTTTTTTAATGCTGTAGTACTTTTGTGAGATATTCTCAGAACCAGCTCTTCAGGTGCTATAGTTGATGACCCGTTACTGAGTACATAGAAGTATTCTTGCTCTTGTCTCTCTCACAGGAATGACTAACAGTCTCTTTATAGTTACAATTTTAACTTCTGAAATTATTGCACAACTGGAATTCAGACAAACATATTGTAAGCATGCCATCCAAATAGTCTTTCATAGGCTTTTTATGGATGCTACGTGGTGCATGCACACAAGTATTGAATGTCTTTTCTAGAAAAAGGATAGCGGGAAAGGGAGAATTGAACAAGTAGGTGACACTGGGTATGCAGAAAATGAAGAATTCTTTCTTTAGCTAGAAATAATAACTTCTGTCTTTTTTCTTTATCTGTTTATTCATAATCTTGTATCTATGAGCAAGTATATACATGCATATATCTGTATTTTTTCTCCTTTGGTTCATAATCACTGAACTACTATATGGAGTCATGTCTTCTATTCCGATACCTTCTTTTCCTTTGTTTCTGACTTTGGATCCTTCGAGTGGGTATGCAATTTCCTCTGCTATATTAAAACCATCCTTTTTTTTCCCCTTTAGTCCAGCACAACTAAACAAAGGACAGTAGAGGACATAGAAACCATCACAGAATGCCTTTTATTTCACAGCTCCTTTCATCTGCTCAACAAATAACAGAAAACATAGTTGATTATTGAATACTTCTGGTTCCCTGGGCACTCATGGAGCTGTCCATATGGCCTGTTCAAAATGGAGGCACTAGCATACATCAGATTTAAATTACGCAAAGAAATATGATCATGTAGTGCAACAGAGTAATAATAGAAGTGATACCCGCTGAACAAAAACAGTAACCTAGCTAATAATCATTCCACATTTCCAGCTCCCAGAGTAAAAGAATATTGTAATAAATACATAAATCTCCATTCTGACATTAATTTCATAATCTTGAGAACATATTCATTCCTGAGATTTAAGTATTGTTCCTTCCTGCAAGAAATCCAAAAGCACAATAAATAATTATTCTTTTATTCATTTTTTACTTTATTTTCACTTTGCTGTTAATATGACCAGGCTCTTCCAAATCCTTTTCTTGACTGTTCATTTTGTTTCCCATTCATCTTATTATTTTCTGCATCCTCAATTATTTTACTGCTTTAACTGATTTAATTAGCAACCTCTAAGTTAAGTTGCTAAGCAAATATAGAATATGATCATTTTCTACATAAAACAGCAAAAAAAAAAATTATTCAGGTATTATAAGTATCACAGTGAGCTTCCTATGGAAGGTACTTGTACCTACAGGTACATGTTCTGAGCAAGTAGCAGAGGAACATGGGCAAAAGTGCTTTTGATTAAATTATTCTGTTTCAGAGGGTTTTGAGATGGTACATTAGTATGATGAACCAGGAGTACTATTAAACAAAGGAAAGCCAGAGCAAATAAATGTGTCCATTCCTAATTAGTAGTAGTGGGCCAGAGTCTCAGCTGGTGTAAATTGGCATCAGTAAAGTGATATCAAATCACTCTCTACGCAAATATGCACCTGGGAACCAGGTATTGTTATTAAAAGCAGCTAACAATGCAACAGCTGCAGTAGATTAGCCCATTCATATGGAAGGATATTGTTAAAAAAGAAGTTATAATAAAGATAAAAGAATATTCAGACTGCAAATTCAGGAATCAAAAAATGCCAAAGCTAAGTTTCCCTGTTAATTCAGCCCCTACATATTCTGGATGTAAGCTTTAGACTTATTAGTCTCACCACCTACCTCAGGTGGAGGACACTTAGCAGGCTAAGGTGTGCAGAAAAGCTGTATGTACCTAAGTTTGAAAAGCAGAATCCATGGTATTTTTTGTCTCTCAAAGAGCAAATAAGGAAATGAGCAGTATGTTTTCTCTCTCTTACTTGGGTTCAGATTTTGATAGTTGCCACTTGTAACTGACATATTAGTCACATATTTGTACACTTAAGAACGTTAAACAGATCAGATGACAAATACTGGAAAGAAAACTTGGAATGATGACCTAATTAGCAATAAACACTTTGGGTAGCTATGGGAGAAGAATAGATGTACAAGAATTCATGTACAATCAAAGAGAGTATTTGGAACACAACAAGAGATCCCTGATCAGCCACCCAATTATCATAATAATCATCATAATCATAAGTATAATAATCAAATAATCATAAGTAATAAATTTGACAGATCTCTCTTCTCTAGTGAAGTTTTTCTGTGACAATAATGCTGAAGTATAGCATTTCTCAAAGTCAACTTCATTTTTCTATTTAGTTTAGAGATAGTTTAGAGTTGTGTAACTGCCTACTTTACAGTTCAATACCTACTTTACACCAATAAAGTGAATGCAAGGGCTGGCTGCCAATGTTATATCTTCTGACACTTTTTGAAGATTTTCAATACAATTTTCAAGAGGTTAGAAACTGCTACTATACCTGAATCACCAAAGTTATCCCAGGCCACCTTCATTAGTGGGTTAGGCCAGCTTTGTACAACAGCAGACAAGGATTACCTGCAGCTTTGCATGGAGTTGCTAAGTTCCTGCTGAGCAATAATAATACTTTATACTGCTCTACTCAATTCCTAGGAAGCATCTGAGACATATCCTAATTTGTTTTAATGCTGCTTTAATGGAAAAATATAATATTACGTACATTTTTGAAACATTCACAAAGTTGCTTTTGTTTTAAAATCTGTATGTTTAAAAGGTAGATATATATTTTTTAAAAAACCTGATTTCAGACTTGAAGTTCTAAACAGTGGTGCAGATTTATTCTTAACCAATACATTTTTCTTCTCATTAATGGAAAATAGCGACTACCACACTTTGGGTTATGTATTTTTAAATATGCAGCAGATCTGAGCCCTTATTTCAACACCATTATTAAGCTGTCTTTTTTTTTTTTTTTTTTTTTTGAGACAGCTCTACATGTGAAACTATTCTTGGCATTGCCAGATAAAAAAATTGCCTAATTTTATGCTTAAATGTATTGGACCATATACTTATGGGGACTGGTGATCTCCAAAGAGATAGACTCAGGTCTAAGACCTTATCCTCACACTATTCCCTTTTCTACTAGGGGATGGACGCCAGATCCATCCTTCTTCTGTTTAGAAAACATCTTGTAGTTCAGGATGTTACTCGAAAACTGTACAGCTTTGTAATGCAGATTCAAAGAAAAAGCCCATCTACTTGTAGTGCTAGTTCTACTGCTTATACAGTTAGGAGAGTTTTGTAAACGCAGTTATTTCTCTAGGACAATGCACTGTCCTTTAGCTTAGTCCTTTGCATTAAGAAATGCCTAAATCAACTGTATTTGTTGCTTTGGCAGTTTTTATGCCCTTCCATTTTACTTATGTACAACTAGCACTGTTTCATCAGCAGACACAGGGACTATGTTCACATGGATGCACACACACACTTTATAATACCAGTAAGAATTTACAAAAAGTGGGTGATCATGCTGTTGCACAGTCCTTCCTCACCTCCTGTTGTTGACTAGAGCTGCAGGCCTCTTCCAACTTCATCATTCTCCTCATCTTCTTCTTTTCCACCTGCAATCTGTATCTGTGAGTGGCTAATTGCTTCTCCGCCATTTTAGGATATTTTGATATTTCATTCAAAACTTCCTACATTAAGTTAGTTTCTACCTTTTTAAAAATGTCTTTTTGCCCTGTTATGATTAACAAGTGTACGCTGTCTTCCACATTCTTTTAAGCTCATGACTGTTTTAGGGCATCGACTGTTTCTTTGCATGTAAATAGTCACAGGAGTTTGCTGACTTCTTAGTTTTTCTGTGTATTTTATTTCAAAAATAATTCTGGTCTGGACATGGCAATACTCAAGAATCCTCATGGAGTGGAATTTATTAGAGATATGCTGATCTATGCTGACTCAGACTGCAAATTACTGCAAAATGACTGAGCATGTACTTTAACCACAAATTTATTTAGACAGTATTTTAATGAAGATCATTTTTAATAGCACATGGAAGAGAAGTTTAGAGTCCTCAGAATTTAAAATATGAGTTTTAAGAAAGGTTAAGTGTAGATGGGTAGAAAATAGAAAGAACCAATTCAAGATGAAAAAAATCAGGTTATGTGGACACATGGAGGATAGCCTAGACAAGAACAAGAGAAAAATTTGAAGCAATTAGTTGTGAAGCTTTGGGAGGAAAGCATAGATGTTAATTTATGAATTGCCTAGGGTCTCTATTTGGATTCTATTTATCCCCTATCCCCTTCTCTTCTTAGTTGTTTTAGTAGCTCAGAATAATAAAAGAAATAAATCTTCCTACTCTTTTTCTACTTTGAATAGGAATTAATCAAATCAGTTGGTTGTTCTGCAAAATACATTTTGTTGTAACTGTATTTTTACCAACACATGCAGATTTGATGCACTGTGTGATTACTATTTCTTCAAGCCTCAGATATCTAATCATTTCTTTTTTAAAAATATATTGAGAACAGACAAGACTCAAGAAGATTCCAAAGTGTGTGAACTTATGTATATTTGGCACAATAAGCATACACATTCATCATACATATTCATATTGAATTACTTCACTAAAAAAAAGGAACCTGACACTTCTTATATTGTTAACTCATATCAGTGAAAGTTTTGGTTGAGCTGAATTTGCATTAAATGTCAAAACTTGCCTACAGATTACCAAAACACTGTACTGAAATTACTGTATGACTGAAGGAGATTGCAATTTTTTCTGTTGGCTTAACAAACCCACCATTGATTGAAAAGAAAGAAAGTATAATAGTGAGAATATATAATAGTGAGAAGAACATTACAAGTTGAATTTCTAGGTGGTCTATACTTTGTGGTCACAAAACCACACAAAACCATATGGTATTTGCTTGATCAGTCCTCTGCTAGCACAGGCAGCTTTGTCATACAATGCCTCTGACAGACTAGGTGATAATTTCTTCTTGTAATATTACCTTTTTATAAATCTGAATAGCAATACCTACAAACACATTATAACGTCTTAAAAGTATTTTAAAATGTTCTGAGATCCACAGATTACAGATGCTTAGGAATTCCAGAACATTTAGTGGTTGTAATATGTTGTATTTATCAGTTTTTCTCTTGTTCTTTGGTCTTCAGAGTCACTTTTCATTTCAAAGCAATAAAATACTGTACAATTCCCTCAGATGTGGTTTTTGCATAAGACTTCGCAGTTCTTTTTGAATTTCCTGTTGTGAAAGTATTGTGATAACAAATAGACATATGGCTGAAATATGAATAATCAGAATGTTATAAATTCAATAATATGGTATGTGATTTTCCTAGTTGGTCTGGATAAAAGATACAAATAAGAAAATAGCTCACATCTCTGCTTACCCAAAATGTGATTTGACCAGGGGTGTAAAGCTAAACTGCTTAGCTAATCAATGTTTATGTCCACACCACCATAAAAACAATACAGCTGTATGACAATATTCCTACATTTTCCTTTGTATTTGTTAGCTATCATATGAGCTTGCAACCACAGGAATTGTCTGAAAGACCAGTTGTGGCTTGCAGTTAATACCTGTGGCTTCATTCATTTGAAAGATCCATTTCCACATATGTGAGGTGATAACTGAGTCATATAACTTCCTAATTTTCCAGGAGTGGTTCCACTAGCCCTCAAAAAAAAAAAAAAAAAAAAAAAAAAAGACTGTATTCAGATCTAATGATCATGTGGCAGGTCATGTATTTGGATATGCTCATACATAACTACATAGATAGCAAGCAAAAAAAAAAAAAAATGCATGTTGTCATAACAGAGAGAGTATTGGGATGCTTCTCCAGCACTCTCCAATATCTATATTAAAATGCAGAGGAGAAATATAAGTACACTTCTTGAAATAGAATAACACATCAGTAACAGTGTTTAAAGAGACTCCATTCCAGAAATGAAGTATTCATTTCATTTACACTGAGCCTGTTTTCCCCTTTTTTTTTTCTTTTTTTTTTTTTTTCTTCCTAGGGGCTGTGGGGAGGGGTGAAAGAGGGAACGTTGCCAAGAGAGCAAAGACGGAGATGGTTGCAAAGAAACATTTAGTCAGTAAAACACCATGCTTTCTCATAATGTCATGCATCTCACTCACAATAATTCTTTCTTATTAACTGCTTGGAAACAATTTATTTTCCTCTCAGGCTAGGAAGGCAAGTGCAAGTGTAGCAGACTCTGGTTGGAGCTGATAAGGCATCCTATAGAAGCAACACTGCTGGCATGATGAGATTTGTTAAGAAGACAATATCCCATTGGCTCAGACAAACCATGTTGTATATCAAACCTATCAACAATAATATCTGCAAAATAATGCCTTTATGTATCTGCCAACTGCCACAGACAGCTCTCTGGTGTTCCTTTGGAAATGTGGTTTGATTTTTTTCTTTTTTTTTTTTCTTGGACTGACATATACAACAGTTGAAGGCTCACCTACTCTCACTTTTATTTCTTTTATTTATACATATATATATATAATATTTATTTATTTATAATTATTATTATAAACCCAGTTTCTAAAAGTACTAAGCAGTAAATTGTGCACTAAATAGAAGATGAGGTGATAAGTCACTGCTGTAAGTGAAAAATCATCCTTTTCTTTTCATGATAAAGAAATTATACACAAAATTAACATGATTGAATTGCTAAACTGTTGCTGTATCATTGTTTATAATTTATCAACTGAGCTGTATTATCTTAAAAAGCATAAATAAAGTAAATATTCTTCATCTCATGATTAAAATTACATTTCCTTCACCCTTCTCATTACTTTTGACACACTATTCCTTTCTTTTCAAGAAGTGATTCAGTCTACTGTTTATAAAAATGTTTCAGATGTCATACACTCAAACACCAAGGGACAAATCTTGCTTAGTTTTTTTACACTCAGTTGTCTCTAATAAAAATTTATGTTGTCAAGGTCGGCAGAGTTTGATTTATTTTAGGAAAAGTAGTAAAAAAATGATCATAGGAAGTAAATTTACATCTCAAGGAGTTATAAAAGACAAAAAGAATAAATGTGAAAGTTATTTAAATCTTCAGGCTGGAGCTTACATTTGTGTATTTAATATTCACATTCTGGCAGGAAGAATGAAAATCTCATAAAATTTCAGGGCAAGTATTTCCTGTCAAATCTTTTGGTAAGTCTCAAGTAGAACAATTCAATAATAGTTTGAGTGACAATATCACGGACAATTTAGACAGAAATTCTATTTCTCTCTGCACTCATTTCATTACAAGTATTTCTGGGAAATCAGTACTTATTTAAGTGGACTGTTCAACTTAGATCATGTTCTGCACTCCCTGCAGAGGGAATTTGTTTAAAAATAATTTTCTTGCCTCATATTATCCCTTCTGCTTGTCTCACTGCACAGTTTTCATATCTATAAAATGAAAACACAAGTACTGCTGCATTAGAGATTGGGAGGGTGGACATAAGAATTCACAAATTGAATGTAGGAAGCATTCCTCTCACCATTCACTGAATTAATATAAGAATAATGCATACACAAATGGACAAGCAGACAGACACCTCCTATTCCAGTGAAAAATAATATAATATTTTATTCTTCTACTGACAAAGTTTTCCTGGGATGTGCTGAAGGTGTCAGTCCTGTTCACTAGCTCCTGTATGTCACTTCTGCCACAATCTTGACAATACTTATGCACTTACTAATGTACTGCAGCTCCTCTGCAATACGCACAGCCTATCTGCTGAATTTAATGGAACAGAGTGAAGCTGTAATCACTTGAATGTATGTAAACAGAGGATCAGGAGGCTGGGATTAATGAAGAAGGAAGATTATAACCACTACCCAGCTGAAACAGTACATTGCTGCTGCAACTCTGCATGTCACCATTGCCATATGAAACCATCTCTACCCCTGTTGCTCATGACCTCACATGGACATCTGTCACACTGACACTGGCTTAATAGCACAAGGGCCGAAAGAGTGTAGATGCAATGTATTCCCATGCCTGATTTGAGTGCACACTAGCACAAAGGCAAAGTTGAATTATCCCCATTTTCCTAAATGAGAAACCTTCTTTATTTTTTTAATATTTATTTTCAACTTAAAAACTGGTAATTATTTCCATAGTTACAGTTTGCTGTCAGTATTATACTTCCAGGATTTTGGTATAGAACCATTCAAACCACCAGAAGTACTTCAGGTACTTTCTCTTCACTTTTCCTCCAGCTCCACATACGCATGGCTGTCTTACACATGGGAGAGTAATAGATACATATTCTTTTACATCAGTCTCATAGAGCATGAAGATAGCTGCTTCTACAAAGCTCTGCAGACACATCCATGGACTAATACAAAATGAAGTCTGTTATTGTATATAGTATCAGAAAACAAACTGAGCATGGACTCAAAACAAACATGATCCATTTAATCATGGTGGACAAGGCCTGAGGCTTTCAGCTGTAGCCCATAGTGTAAAACATAGAAACTACTGAGGAAACAATGCTCCATGAAGTTCAACAGTTCTGCTGCTGATTTAAATTCTGTTTTAGTCTGCATCAGAAGGTCTGTTCAACAACCAACACATAATGGAACATCAAACATCTCTATATCCACCTTGTGACATCTGGTTTTTGGAAACAATTGACAGTGGACTTGTAGCTCCCCTCAGAACTCAGATATGATCTGGTATCCTTTTTACATGGGCCACTCAAAGTGAAGACGTATTTTATTTCGACTTAACACATGAATACAGTCTCATCCAAAATGAAGCTTATTTACTAATTAACACTTTTAGATTAATACAACAAACCTATGAAGATTATACTCACAGGTTTCAGTTCAGCAAAGCAGTTAAGCTCCTACCAGACTTTAAATTCATCTCTGGTAAAACATATTAAGAATATAATTTACTTTGTGTCACAGAGCCCATACCAAGAAGCAAAAAAAAATCACCCTCTTTTAAGGGACGCTTCACACTTCTACAACATTATTGATAGTGAGCAAACAGTTCATGAGCAGGTCAAAATTTATCTGTATAAAGAGATAACAAGAAAACTGACTAGCAAAATAAATTTTTTAACAATCACAGCTCAGTACAACTCATTGCATTGCAGCTTAATTTCTCAGCTGCATAAAGTGGCACTGAGAGTTAGTCTGAAATATTTGTAGCTGAAATTATGTCCTGAATTTCCATAAAAAATATATCCTTTAATTCAGCTTCTGAAGAACCTGTCTATTATAGTCCTGGACCTCAAACACTGTTTTACAGGTTTGCAGTCTTAGGGATTCTTTCACACTGTCCACAAAATACAGAATGTCCTGGTATCTACATGTGTCATGGTTTAACGTCTTTTGGTTTTCAGTATTCCACATCAAAACATCATGTGGTGTACTGGAACTAAAGTGTTAATGCTCCAGCTCCATGTACCTGTCCCT
>JAPSGF010000005.1:20694473-20837234 GCA_035772895.1 Perdix hodgsoniae
CTCTTACTGCCTGGCAGTGGGTGCTGGAGGGTGCTTTCCTAGCCATTCCAAGCTTTTCAGGTTTGACTCGGTCTCAGGAACTCTCTCTCCTATCTTATTTGATTTATTAGTCTTGATTTCAATTACATCTTATTATATTGTGTTTTTGCATTTCCGATATCATAGGTAGTAAAATAAGTTTTCCTCCATAGATTCTTGCTCCTGTTTTTTTTTTCCCTCCCTCCTTCCTTCCCCTTTTGTGAGGGGCTGGGATGGGAGTAGAGGGACAGGGGCCTACTGCCCCCTGTCACGGGCATAGATTGATCTAGTTAACGTTGTGACAAGTTTTCAAACTTTCTCTCTCTTTGTCTATCATGGCTTTGGCCTTTATGCCAAAGGTAAAATTATAAGAAGGGGCAGGCATCAGCATCTTGGTGTCATCATCCAAGCAAGTGACTCCTGCAAGAGAAACGCTTTAGCGTCATACTCATGAGCTCCACCTAAGCACATCTCCAGTTTATCATAAGACCTGAAAAAAAAAACCAAAAAAACAACAAAAAAAAAACATTGTTAACAGGCATAATGCTATAGGGACAGATGGGCATGTGTTTAAGCCAGAGACAGAATATGATAACTAACATGTATTTCAATTGTTGCTTTTCCAGCCAGGAATGACATGTCTGCAGCTTGTTCCCAATGCTTATGCCTATGGCTAAAGAGAAATACCATCACTAGATCATCTCTGAGGTACATTTATTTAGAGATCTTCTGTCTGTTGTCCCTGGCAAGAGGCATGGTTTCAGATATTTAGGATTCCTTCTCTGTGTATAGAGGAGTCCCCTTTTCTTTTTTCTTGGCTCTTTACCAACAGTTTCCATTGAATTGGCTAATAAGATCTACACTTGTTTTCCAAGTCATTAATGAAGATGGCAGACACCAATGGTCTTAATATTAATTCCTGAGATACACCACTAGTGACTGTCTTCCAAATGGACTTCATGCTGCTGATCAAAACCTGCTGGACCCATTTTTCATGACTAACATTTTCTTATTTCCAGTTAAGGTTTTCAGAAGACAATTTCTACTCTGTATAGAAAGATATTCGTTCTTTTTGTTGTTTGTTTTTTTTCTGACTGTATTCTATACATCCCTAGAAATCTGGCAATACTGTTGAGTCCAAGCAATGCAAAGCAGTATTAAAGCATCTGGATATATCATTCCAGAGAGAATTCAGTTCATTCTTAGCTGGCACCTATGCTATCTCTAGTCTTTCCGTACAGAAGTGTTCCATGGGCAATTGTGCCAAAGTGGGTGGCAGTGGTGTGTAATTTAACTTTCTATCCATGTTAGATTAATTCAGAGCAACCAAAAGTAATTTAACAACAGAGAACTTGGATTCAGCTGCCAAACATGAGCAGAAAATTGTGAAATGTGATTTGTTAAAAAAATTGCCATGAAAAAAAAAGAGTAATAACATGCAAAATTGAAGGTCTGATGGCTCCCACTAATTAAGTCTCAAGCAAAGGGTTAGTGTAGCTCCCATTAACTTGTCATCTTTCTCTTTCAAAGTTAAACTGAAGTAGATAATTTATGTGAATTTTAACAAGATTATATATATTTTTTTTCTAGGTAAAATACAGTTTAATAATAAGTATAATATGCTCTCAGGTTTTGCTGACACTCATATCACTAATTTTAAAGTAACCCATCAAAATATAATATTTGAATTTGCTATTTTATCCTTTGGCCAGGAGTAGTTATACATGTATACATATATACGTGTGTGTGTTTGTGTGTGTTTTTTTTCCTGAAGATGAATTCATGAATGCTCTCTGAATCTGCGCTGTTTGTTTTCAACTCTGCAACTCCGGATCACTAGTTTGATACTCTGCTCTGCTTCAAATGGAATCCATATCAAAGTGGTAATCTTCCTTCTGCTTCATCAGACAATAGAATTGCTAAAGGATAACAATGCCCTCTGGGAAGAAATTGAAAACATATTTCTAAACTTTTGTGAGTCAGACCAAAACTATAACATTTTCTGTATTTGAAGGCAGAATATCATTGAGAAAAACTAAGGGGGCTGCCAGATACCAAATGCAAAGTGTGGTTCATCAGGATCAAAAGAATGTTTATTTCTACCTGTTACAATTCCAAAAGAAAAAGCTGCATAGGAATAAAAACACATAATCTTTTAAGTTTCAATACCTGTATCTGGTAAGTGAGCATATTTCTTTCCTTTATATGTATACTCTGTAACACATCTGTATATGGGGAAATGTAAATATATCTATTTGTCAAACTGTATGCATCAAAGTAGTCAAAATATACCCCCACATAGCTTTACAATGCAATGGTACATCTTATTTATTGATTATACCTAGTTACTTCTTTGCTTTTTTTATGCTATACTTCATAGTGAATGATTGCCTTTTAATATTAACAGGAAAACTGTAGAGAAGACAAAGCTGCAAGAGGAGACATAGATTCAAATAATCTTTGGTCCATTTCTAAGCTTTCAAACCTGTATTTCTTTTATTTCTCAGATGAAATGAAATGCATCAAACCCAGTTCAGTTTCTGCCCTTTAAAATATTGAAGGTGAAAAACAGGGATACTATGGTAAGCAAAAAAAATTCTCTGTGAAAAGAGAATCATTGTTCTGTATCAGCCATTGTCACAGAGAAAAGCATCTGTTCAAAAAGAGAGGTGAGAGACTACATTTTCTTTTTAAATATAGGGGATAATAAATTCTACAAAAGTATATTTGTGATATGTAGATTTACACTGAAATACAGTATAGCAGATGTGCTGAATAAGAGTAATGGTGATTATAGTAAATGAACAAGGGCAGAAATATTATACAAGAATACGCATATGAGTGTCAGTTAATTAGATAGTATCAAAAATATATCCAAATAGTACCTGGGGACAGAAGATCATAGATATCACTAAGCAAATGCCAGTATTTAAACCAATGGCTAGATTTTTCCTAATATTAGCTTTTAAGCCTGTTTCCTAATATTAGCTTTTAAGCTTGTTTTTAGCCACTACATTCGTACTTATTCATTGTTTCAGTAATGTTTTCTCACCATATAAATGAAGGAATTTCTCACATGTTCCAACACATATGTTGCAGCTTCTCCAACACCTAGCGTAAGAGGATACAAAGAGAATATGTATTTACAACTCTCGAGGCCTGTTGAAATTCACTTCTATCTTAGGACTGCCTCTGTAGGCAAGACCAATCTCACTGTCTGACCATATCTTCTTCTGGAATATATCAGGATTACCTCTCATTGATAATCATTACTCGTAACTAGTATCTTGCCAATGGATGCAGTATCAAAAACCATCGTAACAACCTTCCTAAACAATCTAACGTCTCTTCAGTATTTCATCTGATCTAGGTTCTGCTGTTTGGACTGTGTTCATGTATAAGACTTCTTATCACTTTGTATTAGAACTTTGTCAAATGAAACAGAAATGCCTTGCTTCAACTTGGCCTGTATATTTTTTGACCCAGGGATACACAAACAATGCAATGTAATTTCTTCATTAAGATTTCTAAATCATTTTATGTATCTCACAAGTCATTGCATGGGACCTTATTTCCTGTTTTTGAAAATGTTGTAAAAATAAGTGTATTCTTGTTTCATTTCTGACTTTTGTCAAATAGTGGCTAATTTGAATATCTTCTGCTGGAATTCGTATCGATTTTCCTATGATTTAACTTGTTCTTCCATTCTAGGATGAATCAAAGTAAGAACACATCAGAAATAGGCTGTTATCGGGCATAAGTAGCAAGAAAATTCCCTCCTGCTTCTTCCATTTTATCTTCCCTTTCCAAAACTGTGGGTGTGGCCACCTCTTTTTAAAAAAAGTCCTCTGACTTATTTTCAAACCTCCAAACAAATTAAATTGATGTCTAGAGTGCTCCCTGAGTGCTCTAGATAAACCCACTTCAGTGGAATCAGTGTGCTGATGCCAGAAACTGTCTCGAACAATCCCATCTTCCTAGAACTTGTCAAGATTTGATTCTTCAACAATACACTTACAAAATGATTACTCATCTTTACTTATCTATTTATTAAAACATTAATCAAGATATCTCACTATCTACCTGTAACTGCATTCTCTGTAAGTATATATTCTGTTCATGTGGTATTTCTATTTCTCTCCTTTATCTAGCTTTGTTGTTGAAAACATTCCTGCCTCCATACGTTGACACCCTTGTTGAGTGACCTCACCTTATTAGTATTTCTATCCCGTTCCATCTGCTCTTCCAAGTTATGCAAGTATTGTCATTTGCATTGCTTTATCAGTCTCCTGGCATTTGTTTTATCTTGATCATATTCCTCAGCAGGAGCCTGACTCCTGTTCTGAACACATGCTGTTCTTACACTGCTGGCAGACAGTGTAAATAATTAACCTTTTTACCATTCAGTTTTGCCTACAAAAACTGCTTCAGAAGGCATTTACTCTATCTTCCTTTACACTTGCCCAGAGCACAGAAATCACAGCCCAAGTATTTGACTTTACAGCACAGTAGTATCATCCACCATGGAACAAACCAGTTTCAACTATGAGCCTGATCACAGATTAGAAATTACAAGGTTTTAATCACAAGATAGAGGATACGGGCAACACCAAGTGTGAATTTTGGTCCTACATTCATATTTTAAGCATTTTAAACCAGCTGGGTTATTTTTTTGGCCAACTATGCCTTTTACAACTATTCTTCTGTTTAACTAGAGTGCACTCCAGAGCACTAATCACAGACAATAAGCCTCTCCTATGCTCAGAGAGCTATTAAGAAAAACACTTTTCTGTTCTTCTCCTGCACTTACAGGTAATTATATTCTGAAACCAAGGATGCAACATGGCCTTAATATACCAGATAATCTTCACCTGGTATAATAAGCAGTACAGCTCTGCTGACATTATATCAGCTGAGGATCTGCTCCATTTATTGTTTATTAAAACATGAGCACAATCAGTACCATTAATAGTACTGATACCATAGTGCCAATAGACACTAATACTTTTCCTTATATCTTATTATTTTTTGTGATTTTTTTCTGTTGTCTTTCCTGCTGATTGAAAGAGGATGTTTGCATTATTGATTTCAATGAGGCTTAGAGGAATGAGAATGTAAAAAAAAAAAAAAAGGCTTGTGTGTGAAGGCACTTTTGAATTTATTGTATATTTGTTGTTTCATCTAGACTATATTTGGAAGGGTGAATTGTTGCATAATTTCTGGCAATTTATAAACCGTTTTGTGCCAAGCATAATTGTACCAGTGCTACATGCTCTCCTCCACTGGTCTGATTTAACAGGCAAAATAAGCAAGCAGTGAAAAAAATATTAGTGGAATAGTGATTTTGAAAAAAAACAAAAACAAAAACAAAAACAATGCAAACAGTGCATTATTCAATAAACAAGCTAACAGATTCACTTTGTCCAAGTGAAAGCATTGTATAGCAAGAGAAAGATGCTGCTGAATCAAAAGTAATTATTTTACAGGGACAGAGTTGTTTTCTTTGTTCTGCACTCCTCTGTTGATAATTTTCTCTTTTTCATCTTTCAGTACGGGTTGGCTAAGCCCCACCATTGCTTTATTTTTTTTTTCTTTCCTTTATTATTTTATTTTCCTTTTCGTCCAACTACTACTGGGTTTATCTTGATTTAATGATAAGTTTTCATCTGTAAGCACATTTTTAAACACCTACTTTGTTTCAATAACGGGGCATTTTCAGTTTCAAACTAATATAGTCTTTGTTGCACCACGTGGAAATGGTATGAAGTAGAAGGAAACCAAACATGACAAGTCCTAAGGGTGAGTTCAGAAAAAAAAAAATGCTCACAAAGCCAGTTGCATCAGAAAAGGTGAAATAGCTGAATGTACTGAGTCAGTATAAAATGAGATCTCTGAGAAGACATCTTTCCCTTTATGTATTCTGATGCATCTATGTTCAGAAAACAAATGGGTTTCTAATGCAGTGCTAAGTATGGCTGCCCGTAACAGGGCCCACCTCATTCTCCAGGCTGACTTTCTTAGACTTGGCGAGATACAGGAATATTTTTCTTTCCAATCAGTGGAGTTTTAAGCGCGTGCAACTCTAAAATTGTAGATATTGTACATCACCCTATGGTATGGCTGAATTTTATTTCCAGCAGCATCCTGGCAGTGGGACATTGTATAAGCATTGTCAAAACAGGTTATCATAGAGATGCAGTGATACTCAGGAGAAAAAAATTATGGTTGCATGTTATCACTTTAGGTCTACTGAAAAAGTAACCGACACGGACACAAGCCAAAACAAAAAATAAAAAATGTATGAAATATCTAATCTTTTGATACCCAAACTTAAAATGAGAAAAACAGTGAAAAGCAGATTTTAAGCTTCCCCTTCATCCTGAATCTATACTTTTGGACTGGTCTTCATGTCTCACTAGAAACTTACAGAGTACAAGAGCAACGGCAATAAGCTAATGATGGGGGATGGAGATATGACCAGCATTTTCTTGGGGAAAAAACATGCAGCATTTAGCAAAAGTAGGTAATCAAACCTGATGTGTGTACTTCATTGCTTCCTTTATGAGTGTATAACCAAGTTATACAATTAAGACAGTATTTACTGATTGAAGGGCATTTTAATGAGTTATTGGGATTCGCAGGGGGGTTACTTAAGTTGTGACTTGATAAGATCTTCAATTCATTTTCAATGTCATTATAAATGAAGTGAGAGCTAGCTGCTGATTTATCTCAGATGTTTATGGTGTAAAACTGTGGAAAATTTTTCTGATATAATATACACAAATATATATATATATATATATATATGTATGTATAATACAGTAATTGATACCCACCTATTACATTTTCCAAGCGCTCCACCAGGAATACTGTCCTTTTCTCTTTTGATTTAACAGAAATGTGTTTCTTTCAGGAACAGACAGTGAAGTGAAGACACCGAGATCTTTTTTAAATGTGGGAAAATATGAGCCCTTTTACCTTTACACTTTATGAGTTGCTTGCTCTTTAGTGTTTGGCAAGACAAATAGAATTACATACTGTGAGTGACTCAGAACAGAACTTTACTATCAATCATCTGCCTGACTCTGCACAAATTCTGTAGGGCATTCAGGACATTTTGCTGCCTATGAATATTTCAGACAAGATGAATCTCTGAAAGCTTCCTGATGGATTAATACTGGAAAGTAGGACTTTTTCTTGTTTTATAGCTGTTTGTCAAAATACTATTGCCACTATAGCTCTGTAGTAGAAGCATGTCTCTTTAAAAGAAGGAATTGACATGGGAATACCTCTGATTCCTTTTATCACAAGTAATTTGAAACTAATGATATTTGATATATTAATAATGTATGAACTACAGCAGCAGAAAATGGGGTGTAGTATTATCTTCTAAACCTTTAACGTGGTGCTAATGAAAGCAAACTACAATAGATGCTTTAATAAAGCCACATCAATAGCCAGAATCATCCAAAGATGTGAGCCTGGGCTATTTGGAAATCTCCAAAGATTTCTCAGCAATTCTTAGTGGAACAGAGTTTCTCACAGTATGAGTAGATAAAACTGTGGCTGTTACCTGTCTTTTCGCAATGACTAGCCACTCTTCTCAAAATCTTGTTGCCTCACTGCCAGAAACTCTGGAAATGACTGGAAACTGCAACACACGTGTTAGTCACTGCTAACACACTTGTGATGGAGAATTACTAATAAAAACATTTAGTTGCCCAAGGACCTCCAGTCATCACTACAGCTAGGGGTTCCAAAATCCTCAGGATATCATTATCAGTAGCATCTTAGAATAGAAAATTTCATTATTTCATTTTTATATTGTCATCTTGTCATTTAGTAACTAAATTGACAGCTTCATTTTAAATAAATATTACTACAGTTCCTCCATGTGTCCTCCAGAAACTGTTTCAAAACTGATAGAATAGTTTTGCTCTGGTAAATAATGCTTTTCTTACACTGGAGAAATCAAAGGCTTCCTGCTTGTCCCATCATTTTTTTCAAAATATAATTTGATTTGCATCTGATTTCTTTAATTAATTGTCTGTCCATCTAAGTACATAAAAGGTTTTCATTAGTAAAGTATCTTTTTCTCTAATCAATCTACTACAGCATACAGCTATTGTAAGTCAGGCATATGGGATCATGATGTAATCAACATAGCATTAGCAATAATGCCCACCCTTCAACCAACCTTGGAAGCTATGCTTTTACTACCAAAATTTCCTCTTGTTTTTCGTTCATCTCCAATCTTAAATTGTGCTTCCACCTCCTGTTAAACAGCTGCCACACACCGTCCAAGGACAGCTGCATTTCAATTCATGTGAAAGAATTCCTTTATCTCCCATGACTACCTCTCCAGGTTGTTATAAGTATTAATTAAATTTTGCAGAAGGCTTAGAGACATTTGGATGCCTGCAAAGTATTATTAATTACGACCTCATGCTAAAAGTAGATACCTTCAGACTTACACAAGTACAAAACAAAGTCATATGCACCTAACCATTCTTGAACTTTGCAGGGGTTTTCATAAAAAGATGTGAAATTTGTAGGTCAAATAGAATGTGAACCTTTGCAGAACAGAGAAGAATATATCAACTTTTCTCATTTCAGACTTTATCAAATGACAGAATATTTTTCTTTATTAGCACAAATATTAAACATGATCTGACTAGTATCACTGCAGTACATCTGTTGTAGTAATGGATATGAATTTGCCAAGCTATTCTTTCATTTTGTTGTAGTAAGAATAAAAAGCCCAGCCCATTAACAAGAACAGGGTAAATGATCTCACTTCATCATTTTCAAAGGGACTGATGGAATATGAAATGAGTTTCATGGCAGTAAAGCAACATGGCAATACAGAAATTGTTTGAAATTAGATAAATGGATAGACGGACAGCTGCAAACAAGTCTTTTGCGTATGTGTAGAGATATATTTATATGTGCCTTTTGTATGTATGTATATACATATATTTATGTACAACTTTTAATACAAAAGCAGGAGAATATTATTTAAATTTTATTTTTTATACATGTGACATTGTATATGTCCTTACCAGCCAGATAGTCATCCTGTGAGAAATCAGGCTGGTATAAGCCAGAACAATTACTATTTTTTCTGTCTGCTAAGGATCTGTCACTGCACAAGTGTGTGCATGTATGTGTATGTAAGTATGTATGCAGATAGATAGACAGATGGATGTATCAATATATATCATAAGGAAACCTGAAGTGAGCGCGGCTTAAGGCTTTCTTTTTTCCTTTATAACATATTCTATGTCCTTTATTGTGCCTTCTAGCTTCTTTGATATAACAGACAAAAGTCAAGATAGCAAGAAAATCCATGAAAAAAGACGTGGCTTTGAAATTTCATTCAAGTTTGATTTGTTTATTTATTCATTTATTAAGTAGTTTAAATCATAGTTTGTCCTTCAGTGTCTGTATTCCTCAAGCACGTTTTGGCTGTCGTCCCCCAAAAGGTTCAAGAATTGGTCCCCTTCTGGCCCAACAATATAATAAACTATACCAGAGATGTCACAAACTGCTGGACAACGTTTCTGTATACAAACCTAGTTTTACTATTTTTCCAAAAAAAGCATATTTTTATTTAAAGTGTTAAAAGGGTCCTATTAGGATTCTGGCTATCCTGATGTGCTTCTTACTAAATACAGCAAAATACCAACTTTCACTGGGCACGTGGTTAAATTGTTGAAACCTAGCACAAAGGAGTTGAAAGTTTAAAGGTCACAAACAAATGAATGTAGTTCTATTCTAAATCTTTCCTTTAAGAAAACTAAGAAATAGCACTTTAAGATCTGTAAACAAAATGGAGTTTGTATTCAAAACCTTAGTTTAATGTCTAAGAAGTTGTAAATATGCATGTTCACATTTTACGTAAATATCTTATTCTGGCTTAATTTATTCCCATTACTGGTGTTGTGTGCAGATGAAAGCCAAAGTATTGTATATATAATAGCATGAGACAAGCACAAATCTATTGCATCCTAATTTCTGCAAACATGACTTTGCCATCTAAATGGCGTTTTTTATTTCCCTCCATAATCTTATATTTCCCAATACATAAATGCCCATTAAGTCACGACTTCTTCCAGGTCCCAGTACTTGGGAAGCAGTTGGCCCTCATTGTGACTGCTGCAAGGCAGGGATGCCTGCCCCTGGTAAAAACTACATGGGTTATGAAGGTCATAAATAAAGAATTATGTACAACTGTCTCATTTGCTTATGAAACAAGAATACTTTACATTTTAAGCAATAAACTTATTTTACAGGCAAATCTGTTATCTTTGTTCACCCTCTATTCCCAAGGAATTCACTAAAAACAGGGAGATGCTCAAGCAATACTGTAAAAATAAATGTGTGATTTGTATGAAAATGGTTATACAAACATAAAAATACAAAAATAAGAAATTTACCAAACAGCTTCAGACAAACAGATGATAATATTAGTATTTTAAACACGTAAGCACCAATTTTCAAGGTGTGGACTGCCATCTATTAGGTGTAAATATGAAATGATGCCTTACTTTCTAAGAATCCTAGCTGTTTATTTCATGCCAAATAATTATTTTAAAATATTTTACAAATAAAATTTATCAATACATGCTCTAAGTTTAAATGTAGAAGGTGTGAAATTAGTTTTATACTTGCACTCACTTTCAATTGTTAGGGATTTAGAATACCCAGGAGCTCAGTAGGGAAAAGATTGCTTCAGTTCTATTTGATTAAAGTAAGTTAAAGAAATCCGTACAGAACCAGAACAAGATCAGTAGATTTTTATTTATTTTTTGTTTTGTTTTGTTTTGTTTTGTTACAGCACCTACTGTGTTAAATTAAACAGTGATTTTTTTATACTTTTGGGGACATTCAATGGATTTCAAGTAAATCCTTGTTTTATGTACAGAACATGGTAATGTGCCTTGTTTCTCATACCTTCTGAGGTTCCTTGACATTGCAGTTAACACAAATTCTCTATAATAACAAGATCATTTTGTTTTCAAAACCATAAGGTTGCAAAACATTTACATCATTAATGTAATTAAGTACTTGTGCACATATTAATGTATTCTACCTAATCTTATGGTTGCAAATTCTCAATTCTGTGCAAAAGACAATTAGAATATTTCCTTTTGGTAAATGCTGCATGGCTTTGTGACAAAAATTGACTGAACAGAATTAGTATATTAGTATAGAGACAAAGAAATCTAAGCTGCAGTAAAGTATCTTGCCACAAAAAAAAAAATTCCATGTAAATTTTACAAGACTAATGCTAAGTATGTGCTAACATGGAACTCTGTTTTAAACATCCATATATTAGGTCCTCCTTGTTAAAGCAAACTGGTTTTAGGTATCTGTGTTACACAAATACATTCTGAAGTGGAATACCTTGTCATTGTTATATCAGAAACTCGTGATTCCTTTTTCTGAATTATTGACGAAGAAAACAATTGGCCCAAGACAGAGAAAATGCAGAATAATTATCACTGTTAAAGTGCTCGGTCTCCTGTAGGATTGCAGCCTCAATTTGACTGTATAATATACTGCTAATGAGGCTCCAGTAGAAAGCCTCTCAGTCTATAATTTCTGTATTCACATTTATTAAAGCACACAAAAAAATGGTTTACTTGGTTTTGTGAGTAATCTCTTCAGATTTTTACCTACATAATTCCTATCTCTGCTCACTTATCTCTCCACATTAGCCTACTTGTAGTAGTCAAAATAGTTGGTTATGGAATTTACCACAGAGTCAGTAAGAAGAAATTCATTATTAGACTGCATCCTCTCTGTCTTTGTGATGCAGGAGTGTCTCAGCTGAGGACAGAAGTCATATAAATAAAGCACAATAAAGCAGCAAAATAGAGAGAAGAGATGTTTCAATACTTCCAGTATGTTATTGCTGTAATCCAGGCAAGGAGTAAAGAAATAGGACTTGAAGGACAATAAGTACAACTTTAAGCCTTTTCCTATTAAGTGGCTTAATCAGAAATATGCCCAGCTAGACTCCTTCCCCAGTGCTTAGCACAGCTGTTCTGAAGACCAAACAAATGGGTTTATGTCTGCTTTTATTTCCTCAGAATGCTTGTAGCATTTGAGTAGCCAGAAGGTAACACAGAAATCCTCTCTTCATGCATCTAAGGCTGTTTATTCATGTGTTTGATGTGGTTTTACCCTGATGGGCAGTGAAACTCCACCAGACTGATATCTCATTCTCCTTCTTCCTTTGGAGAAGGGCAGAAAATAATGTGAAAAAAGGACTCAGGGGTTGAAATAAGGACAGGGGGATCACTCATCAATTACTGTCAGAAGCAAAAGAGATACAATGTAGGGAGATTAATGTAATTTATTACCTATTACTAACAGACTAGAGCAGTTATAAACTGAAAGCTACTACCACCTTCTTCCCATTCACACTTTTCTACCACCTCACCCTAAGTGGTCTGGGGAAATGGAGAAAGGGTTTCTGAGATTAGTCCCTCATGCTTCTTCTCTGTTCCTTCATGACAACTCTGCATCTGCTCCAGTGTGGGGAGCCCTCTCAGAGGACACTGTCCTTCCAAAACCAATCCTCTGTTGGCTTGAAGTCTGAAGCTCTCCATTCAAATATTCAATTAGTGAACTAGGTTTATTAATGACTGAATACTTACCACTTGAATATATTTTCTTCCTTCCTTTGTTCCTAATTCAAGAGAAAATGCACTCTCACATAATTTGAGTGATCGAAGAACAAATATTAACAGAGGCCATGACTCAAATAAAGCCACATTCAGTTTATGACTTATTATTTTTACTACAAGAGACTGCTCAAGCAATAGGTCACAGTGTCATTGCTCACAGAAGGACACACTTGTGTTGGAAAAGGGGACTACCTGATCACTTAATAAATGACTATCAGCAGAAGTGGTGCTAAATTCTACTGGAATACTTTTACTTAAAAATACTTGGCTTTATAACCTTAGCAATGTTGTCTTAACATCCTTTCTTTTTTTTTTTCTTCATTGTTTTGTAGTGAAATACTTATTGACTATTTATTTTGTCATATTCACTCAGAGTATACTAACATATAGTTCAAGCCACAGTAAAGCTATATTCACTACGCTATAAAAGTGGAAGACAAATACTACACATTCATAAAAGGAAAAATACATTGTAAAACTGCAACTTTTATGAAGTAGATATTAAATAAAAATATTGAATATAATTTATAACTTAATAAAAGCTGCTTTAATAAAATATATATATATTCTTACATAAGCTGCATATTCATAAATAAATTATACCATAAAACTACTTAATACTGGAGAAGAAAAATAACTTTTAAACAAGAAGTAAAAAATTTACTACCATTCCATGACCAGCAGCAACTTGGTACTATAAAAATAATGGGTCCAATTCCCCATACAGTGAAGTTAATAAAGAGTATATCTATGTTCATGTACTGAAGTTCCATGTTTCTTTGATTTCTTTGATGCATGTAGTTAACAAAGGGTATCATATTACCCTTCAATTCTAAGTCTTGATTCCAGGAAGACAAAATTTCTTTAATCTCTTTATTTTTTTCTATCAGACTGATCATTTTCACTGCTTTTCACTACCTGCTACATTTGTTATTTGTATTTCCACAGAAGACGTATCAGAAAAAAGAGATAATGGAAATTTACATTTCCAAAATGAGACTCCAGTACCCAAATTCATAGCTGCTCTTATCCCTGCTGTTATTTCTCCTTTACCCCCTTCCCTCTCACCAAAAACTTTGGCAACTTGGGCAATTTGACTTCATTCTCCTGTTTTCTACCACATTCTTGGGAAAAGCTTTCATCCTCCTATATAAATTATCTAACTACAACAGAACAAACTGGCCAGTTCATACTGGATTTTGGGTAGGAAAAATAGCACATACATTATATGTAAAGCTGTGCGTCACAGAGCTTGCAGAAAAGCATCACAGAAGTTGCTGTTCGCAGAGCATGGCCACTGAGTGCTGACTTCAGCACTAGCCTGGATTCTGTTTGAACTATGCATTAAATAACAACAATAGGTAGAAAAACATGATGAATCTCACAGTTTAGTGTAGTTGCCTTGTATATTCTTTGAGAGCAGAAGTGTTTTTAAGATACTCAGATCACTAGGTTTACACTTCCATCTCTTCTGTATGTTTTCCATTTTTCACTACAGTATGCAGCCTCCATATCATCTCTTTTTGGTCTTTTCTTTTAAAAAAGAAGAAGCAATACAAGTTGCAAAAACCTTGGTTACTCAGGCATGCATGCAAAAGTTGATTTACTTTTAACAGAACTGCAGTACTTCAGGTTTAAATCACTCTAACATAAAAGTATGTTTCCTAGCCCATTAAAACTTAAATTGTGCAGATTAATATACTTCTACTGCTACTGCTCTGTTTTGGAAAGTAATCTAATTGAAAATTCAGTTCAGTTTGAAGCAAACATATTTTTATTTTTATCACTGATAAAACTGGTCCTGTTACTAACAATATGTATTGCCGGTGTAATTTGAGGCAATTGAAACAAATGAGGGAATAGTTATGAGAGATAAAATATAAGAACTTTTCATTTCCTCTGTGAAATGTCAAAGTTTATAATTCTGATGTCTAGAATGGAATAGAGTTGAGATAACCATAACCCACACACCGGTTTCATTTGTGGATTATAGACATTTCTTGATCTGTGCCAATAGATTACAGCAGTGTATTTTTAAATAGAGCATCATTTATATAAAAAGACAAGAGTTGAATTGAAAATGTGTAGTGGAAAACAGTTCTCATAAAGTGAAAGAGCCCGAGATAGCTGAAAGGTGACATAACATCTATCAGTAAAATGAAACAGCTGTCTCAGGAAAGGCAGATAAAAAGCAAATGACTCCAAAGCAGAGAAAGTCAGGTCTAACCCTGGGTTCCTCTGTCCTGAAGAATTTTTGCAATGAAGGCTCTTTAACACTGAACATAAGATTTAAAAATCTTCTCTATATCTATCAGGTATTGGGAGGCTATTGGAGTAGATATGGCTTTTATAGATCCAGTAACCTTGTCATTATTAGTATTCTTGGTATCCATAAGACATTTTTAGAGATGATTAAGTAGTATTACAAAATTATATTTCTAATGTTTCTGAAATCTTTTTTTTTTCCACAAAAAAGATTTATTAATTACAAAGCGATGATTAAAAAAAAAAAAAAAGTTATCTGTCTTACACATAAAAATTAATTATAGAAAGTTGAAAAGTACTGTTGAAAACTGAAGTTGAAGTACTTTTGAGTTGAAAATATTGACATTCCAATTAAATGAGAAGTAGTGCTTTTTTCCTTAAAGTTTCCCTTGAAGTTAAGCAAGTGAACAAGAACTAACATAGCCTGGTTCTGAAAGGAAATATAATTTTTAATGCTCTGCAGCAGATCAAGGAAAATAATCCTATTTCAAACACTATGTCATTAGAGTTGATCAGGATGATTAGTTTTGACTGGGCAAAAAATAGCTTAACAGCAAAGTATATTACATATTCAGATGGAATAATGGAGAGAGCTTTAAAATTGTTGTTGGGTGCTATGTTATATTTTTTGCAAAATGAAAATCATGCACTCATAATTTAGCTGTATCTTTCTCATTATCTGAAGTCTTACTTCACTCTTTTCACATGTGAACTTAAACTTCTTGCATAGTTTTGAACACCAAGTGGCATACAGGTTAATCATAGCCTGTATAAATAAAAATTGGGTTCTTGAGCTCTGCATAAAGTGAAGAAATATTTTGTTTATTCTGTTCTTTTATTGTGTTTGTCTTTGTGGTGTCTTTTTCCAGTTAGATTGGTCAAAAACACTTTCCAAAAATACAAATACAATTTGCAATATTTAAGAAGTGTGATATATTCACATATAGAGCCAGATCTTACAGACTACCATATATGTATTCACACCATCTCTCACATGGCCAATGAAGTCCTTAGTTCAGTACCCACCCAACCTGGATTTAATTCAGGCCATGGAACAGTACCAACCAGCAGTGTGGATGTAGCCAAACTGTTCTGAAATTTTAGATTAGCCACAAGGATGTATCTCAAACCACACAGGTGCCTTGATGTCAGTGTGCTGTCTATAGTCTACTTTATTTATGGGTATGTTTTGCTATGTATCATGAAAGCATCCCTGAAAAATTCAAGTTAGGAATACACTGCCCCCAAGAGCAAACTCTCTATGGCCCTCACACCAAACAACGGCCCCTTTTCTCTAGTCTCCATCCTTGGTTGTCTTGAAGGTGATTATGATGATTACAGTGTAACATTCAAGAAGAGATACCAAGAGGGCACACTGTAACGTTAGGCAACTGTTTCACAAACCAAGTAGTAGCTTTGCTCCACAGCCAGCTTCCAAAATGTCAATTGACAGTCCTCCAGACTTTCAGTGCTCTGTGAGGTATACTGCCCCTTTGTGTTTAAACTGAATATTTAGGAAGTCCTTGCTTGCACCATCGGCACATTAATCCTTAGAGGGAAAACTGCACCCCTTTTCATCACTCAGCTGCTTCATCAACATATCTGCTGGCAATCAGAAGAACTGGACATTAAATGAGCTTTGACAAACTCTGAAGCAACAGATAAAGGAGCAACATAAAGCAGGTAGGTCAGCTGTAGCAAAGCAGGAGTAGAACACTTGGTGCTGACTGACACAGTAGACAACCTAGGATAAATAAACTCAAAACCTAACTATGGTTAATTTTGTATGTGTGTATTGTTGCAAATGAGAGAGCTGAGGAAGATTCCGAAGATCAGTGAACTGGTTTTAAGAGCACTGACAGAAATCACTCTTCAAGTTTGGAGGGAAATCTTGCCCTGGTTTAATGAACCTAGACTTCTGTGTCTTCCCTGAAAGATGATCACAACAGACATCAATAAATTTATTAGAAAGTACACTCCAGTGAAATATTAAACATGAATTTTAGACGTATACGCAGGGTCACTTCTCCTAGATTGCTTCATGCCTATATGAAATGATGCATCAAAATGACGTGAGGTTACTAGGGACCCACTACTGGGTTACGAAGCATAACTGGGGATCCAGTTATATACTTCTTTTTTTCAGTAAAATAAATAAATAAATAAATACATAAATACATAAATAATAATAAAAAAAAAAATTCAGTGAGGCTTTTGCCATAAAAATACTAGAACTGAACCGAAAAATACTAGAACTGAACCCACGGGCATACAGTAAGCAAGAATTTTAATGACAACAACTTTATTGCACGCATTGGGTATCCTGTCATTCATGCTCCTTGAAACATAGAAAACAGTCTTCAAATTGTTACTGAATTTCAAGATTCTTCCATCAGATAAAAGACTGTTTATTTACCATCATGTTTTTTGCTAATGTCTTTCATATCCTGAAGGACAATTCATTGTTTTAATGCATGATGTAGTGTAATTCATCATGTAGCAAGAGCAATACTAATCACCCTGTTTGCATCAGCCATCACTCTTCAGCTCCTCTTGTATCTGAATCAATCTGAGCTCGTTTATATTAATCACAAATTGTTTATATAGAGAATAGCCAGTTGCCCAGGTAGCATACTGCAAAGAAATACAGAGTTGAGAATTAGAGAAGATAAAAAGAGGAGATGAAAAGCATGTCTTCTTTTCTTAGGTTTATAAAGCAAATAAACAGATTAAGCAAAAAGCACATAATCAAATGTTACAGAGTAAAAATATTCAGAAAACTCTGATGTAAAAACGCAGATAAGCTCATTTAAAAGAAATTGAAGAACTATCAAACTATCAGAACAGGCTTAAAAACTCCCTTCTGATTTGCATTCTTGCAGTACAAGCACTATGAATTGTTGTAAATACTTTTTCAATGGTCTCTAATGTATAGATCTGTACTGAGTTAGATGCATTTGCAATGAGATTTATTAACTTTCTCTCCTACGAGGGCAAGCTGGACATTTATTTATTATCATTTCCATCATTAATCGCTTCTTTCCTTAAACCTCAGCTGCTGGGATGAATGGGATATTCTATTGTTTATATATTTTTTTCTTTGTCTATTTGGTTTACAATTAAACCTATATTCTTCTAGTGTTTACTTATTACAAAAAAACATATGCTTAATTTTATTGACAAAAATAATTTTGCACTCAAAATAGTAACATTGAGATTGTGTGCTATCTCAGAAATGAACTGTATATTTAAATAATTCTCTGACTCATGGCTGCTATAGTTTTTTTGTGGACATAAATGACGGAGTATGCCACTGTGTTTTAAAGATGACAGCAAAAAATAACCCTACATAATATAAAACCAGATTAAAAAAAGTGCTATATCACTTAGAATTAACTGCATAAAGAACTCTTTTGTTGTTGATGTTGTTGCTTAAATTTTTATATTTATTCAGCTGTCAAATTAGATGCAAGCCAAGACTGCTATCCACATTTCTGCTAATGGCTAAGAAATTTTATTTATTAGTCCTAAGTCTTATAATTGAAAGAGCTGATAGCAGCTTCAGACAACAGTAGGAGTAATCTAAAAGCAGAGTTCAGCTGCAATCATACTTTTTTCTGAAAAATCCCATTTCAAGGAGTCAGTTCCCTTATATGTTCAGAATTTCCATCTAAGGCTAATGTCTGTTAGACATTTTGAAACCAAGAGGAGACTACAAGAAATATCAGTTTAAACACAATGTTTACTGGTAAGCTATTGTAACGTATAACAGAATATTAGCGTAAAAATAATTGCAGGGAACCCAAGCGAGAAAATGCAGTATTTTGGCTGACATTTGGGTAATTAACTCTGGTAATAGGACTTTAAGCAGCTTGAAGATATTTTGATTTTCTTCACTTTTTGTTCACCAAATGCTCATAAGATTTGGTTCTTTCAAAGAATATATTTAATAGAATCATAGAATTGTTTGAGTTGGAAGGGATCCTGAAAGGCCATCTAATCCAACTCTCCTGCAATGAATGGGGGCACTACAGCTGGATCAGGCTGCTCAGAGCCTGGTCCAGCCTGGCCTTGGATGTCTCCAGGAATGGGGCATCCACCACCTCTCTAGGCAATCTGTTCCTGTACCTTGGTACAATTATCGTAAAAAACTTTATCTTTATATTCAAACTAAATCTTCTCTCTTTGAGTCTGAAGCCATTTCCCCTTGCCTTATCACAACAGATCCTGCAAAAAGTCAGTTCTCTTTTTTATAGCCCCCCAGCCTATTAATGTGCAAATATATGATGGAACTAAGATGAGAATTCAAACTGGGGAAACTATCAGAAACTGTTTACACTGAAAAATTCCTAGTGCTACAAGTCTCATTAATTTATGTTAAATATTCAATGCAATTTTATGTTTGTTTTTAGTAATCTTCAACACAGGAAAAAAAAAAAAAAAGATTACTCAGGTTTGTACAAAGCTGAAAAATACTAGCAGCTGCCCTAAAAATGAGGTAAATGTATTCAAGAAGCATTTAGATATTGTACTAAAGGGCATGGATTAGTGAGGAAATATTGATAATATATGAATTGTTGGACTGGATAATCTTGGAGGTCTTTTCCAACTGCACAGATTCTATAATTCTACGATTCTAAATGCACCAGACTTGGATTTTAAGCTGAAAGTTTAGGAAAGCAAAATGCAAAAGCATTTTAGGCACTGCGATAGTGTCAACTATGGGTTTCTGGACATTAATTACAGTTATTTTTCAGGCTGTTGAGTGCACTGTTTTCTTTTAGGAACAGTAAAAACAGTCGTTCTTCAAGTGAAAAAAGGCCATTCAAAAATACAAATTATTGAACAAATAGGTGAACCCTTAGATTGTTGCAAGACCCTAAAATGTCTTTAAAGAGCTCATCCGCCTGAGACAGAATTGGAAAAATATTACTCAAGACATTCTTCTTGGGCTGAAATTATGTTTTGCAGTGTGATTTATGAAACAGGAATTCCATCATACTCTGTATTTTTCTGCTAGCTAAAAAAAGGCTGTGAAATGGCAGTTTTCTTCTAAAATTAAGATTTATTGAAGAGATAATCAGAAAGATTATACTTGTCAGTGTCTTCTGGATGTATTGTCTGGGTAACTCATTTTTCATTTTTCCAAACAATTCTTTTAGCTGGTAATAAGTTTTCTAAAACACACCCCTCTTTGCATGAAGACTTTTTATTTTTCCTTCTTTTTTTTCCCAAGAGTAACAATTTTAGGACATCAGAATTAAGCCAAGATTTCAAATTTTCCTATTTCTTTCAGGATTACAAAGTGAAAAATCACAACCTAATTCAGTTATTTTTCTATTTATTGTTTTATTCAAACGATTTATATTCACACACACACATATATATATATAAAGCCTTGACGAAAAACACATGCTGTATTACTCAACTGGAAGGAAATTCTACTGTTAGCCCTATTAACGGATTTGTTGTATACATTACTAAGTCTAGTCACATAGCAGAAACCCTGAAACATGACAGGGAATTAAATCTTTCTATATTGTAGGTGATAGGGTATTAACATATTTGTCCAATTTTTCCTCCCAACTACAAACATATTAGTGCTTTATATGAATTTTTTCTGCTTTACAAGTTGCACATAATGTTTCTGCCCACACATCAGATAGAAGATTATAGGAAGGCTTGGTGTTCTAAAAGAAAACTTTTCTTACGTAGCAGCAATTCATAATCCACGCCTAAGGCCTCCTGAAAGCAGCTGCAAAGAAAGCAGTGGATGCTCTTTCTTTTCACTTGTTTTCTAGCTGTCATTTATTTTATTAGCAGCACTACAGGGGGGCAATTTTAACAAGAATAAATACGATACCTATAGTTTTTTTTCTTCTTTATTTGAATGCTGCAGCTCCTTTCCCTCAGTTTGAGTTTTTCAGCGGAAAACACCCCATGGTTTTGCCTACAAACAGGATTTTGAGAGCATACTTAGGGTGATAGTATTCAATGGTGCAGAATAAACTCAATCATAATGTTAAAATGGGTTTGTGTCTGCACAACTGCAAAACTTGGTGAACTTAATTCAATTAATATCAATTATGTAATATCAAATTACACTACCTTTAAAAGAGTAATTGCAGTATTGCCCTGCTTTGAAGACTTTGCCAGAAAGGAACAGCTTTAGTCAGTGGTCCCCTATAGAACTCTCATGACGTGTACTTGAAATAAATAGTAGCTGTGTCCATGTGTCTAGGTCCATTTTGTCAAATTTACACTCTCTGTTAAAGGCAAGGCCAAGGCTTTTCTTTTCTTGAACCATATGAGACTTGAATACCCTTACAGCATTTGTCCTACTATAAAAGGTTGTTGAAGAAGAAAAGCATCTGCTACAAACAGGAAATTTTGTACCATGCTACTGTCATTTAGCATTTATTCCTTAACATATTTAAGACTTACATTGATTGGTTCATTTGAGTCAACTACAGATGATCTTCAAGGGTTTTAAAAAAACATAAATATGTTGTATCTAACTTGCAGGAGATATGGAGTTATATCAGGTGAAGTCAAAGGCTAGAGTTTGGGCATGAAAGTTTGGTGAAAAAAAAACTTAGGAAAGAATTGAAGATATTAATGCATTTGGTACTCAAAACCCAACCTAAGATTTGCCCCTGTCAGAGTCACTCCTCATGGTTATGATTCAAACCATTATTTTCTATTAAGCCCAAATGCTCAACAGTGTATTAGGTGAGCTGAGAATCTGGGAAATTATTCATACATCTGTTCATAATATTTAACACTCTAAAGGATCTGTGAGAGTCTTATCTTTGTACAGAACTTAGTATTTCTACTTGCATCTTTGTTTTTATTTTGTATGAAGTTTTTTTGCCTTTAATGCTTACATTCCCCAAGGTAATGTGCCACAGCTGCCTTACATTTCTGAAATAATGAAATATCTTTCTATTTCTTGTAGAATGCCAGTGTACCTTTCATCTGAGTATCAGAAAACAGTAAGTTAGATGGGTTTTTGTCCTTTTTAACTTGTATCTCTTTTCCCTTTTCTCTGGAGGTATTCAAAGCCAGGTTGCATGGGGCCTTTGGTAACATAACCTAGTGGGTGGAAACCCTGCCCATGGCAGGGGTTTTGGAACTAGATGACATTTAAGGTCCCTTCCAATCAAAGACATGCTATGATTCCAGGATTCTATGATTTCATATGTATTTTATATAGATTATATGCCTTCTGGGCAAAAATCTTTTCTCAGTCTGAAAAACAATGAACAGCACTATAAGTACTGTTGAAGCTATATGGTTTTGAATCAAAACTTGGCAGGGATAAAAGGGCAGATGGCATCATGGGTGTGGTCTACACATCATTGCTTTGAGTATAATCTGATGGCTGCTCTTTTTCTGATGGTGTGTATGTTAGTATGTTAGCACACACAATTAACAATGTAGGCTGACAGATTCTGTGCTGAAAATTGTATATAGGAAGGTGATAGTCTTGAGTATTTTAGCATATTCAGCTGTTAGTGAATTTGGCACTTGCTTGAAAATGTCTGATTCTTTTCAATTTATTACAGTCATAAAAATATACTTTCTTCATACAAACTTAAGTACAAACTAGTGTTTCTCTGTTAGTTATTTTTAAGTAGAATTCATATCTGTATTACACAGGTAGTACCTCTTCACTTTCCAAAAACTAGAAAAGAGTACAGTGTTTCAAATGGTAGGAATGCAACTTTACTTCCCTAGAGAATGAAGTACAAGGAAATTGATGACCTGCACTCCAAGTTCAAAAAAAAAAAAAAAAATATGGGGAAGAACTTCACATGGTGAATTTGTCAGATCCTTGATGATTAATTGAAGCTGAAGTTCTAGCACACAGTTTTGGAAAATGCACCATTTAGATTTCAATTTGTCTTTGGATTTCACCTAGTATCAGTTAGTCTAAGAGTGTGGTTAGGCAGCTAAATCTATAAAACTGTGATACCATGATGCCTTTGTGAAGCCCTTTTCTTCATGAAAAAAAGTAAAGCTAATGGAGAAACATGGGATTATTTTTGATGAAAGTGATATATATATTTTTTATTTCTCAAGGAAAAAAATATATATTTCCAGCCTCATTTAAACAAGTAGATTTTTTTGCTTAATAAGTCTTATTCATATATTAACAATTTCACCAGCAGTTATCCCTTCGTGAACTTGGCAAGAGCATAGAAATGTAGTCACAAGGTCCACTTTCAGCTGTATTTTTATTGCACATATTTATGTTGTTTGTCTGAATCTTAGTAATTTTATAAAAGACTCAAATGATTAAATATATTTATGCCTAATTTCTTATTATAAGTAGGAATTAAGAGATATCTGAGGAAATCTATGCAAGATGTACTGTTGACTATAATCAACCCACTACAGGACTTTACAGAAGTAAGTAGAAAGGCTCATTAACAAGTTCATTCATCATTCCCCAAAAGGCCCTGAGGTTAATACTGAAGAATTGCTTTTCACTATCTGGGTCTGCACGTGCAGTGCCCTGTGTAAGTCCATCTTCTCCCTCAGTACAAAGACAAATCCAGATACAGAAATAGGAAATCTTCCCATGCACTCTTCCCAAAGAGAATGAGATAGATAAAAATGGCTATGATTTTTTTAACAAAACACAGAAATGTAATTTAATACAAAAATACATATTATACCGTGTGAATATCATAATGACTGTAGTTTAAATTTATTAGACAAAAAGGGAATTCATACTAAGGTGGCAACCCAGGAACTGATGTCTGTCTAATAAATACCTCTCAGTGGTCTTCTACACCTCTGTCACCCAGAAACTTATCACTGGAATGATCTGAAAATTTTGGAATTGGCCTTCCTGTTTATATTTGCTTTTATACATCTGGCTATGCTCCTTTAAATCCCAAAGATTCAAGGAAAGTACTTCTCACACTTTTTACTTATTTCAGAAAGAACAGTAGATCATTTAATTTGATGTAGATGACTCCATGTGTTGCTTTCTACAGCAAATTTTAGCATTCCTTGGCAGATTTTGGTACTCTTTTATCTGAAATATCTCATCTCTGAATTCTAGAAGTCTGTCACACCTTAATATATGTAGTCTCAGGCTTGATGCAAAATATTTATTTCATTTAGCATTTAATGCTTTTATTTCTGTCATTTCCATACTTCTCATTTTTATACTTGACAACAATTGTTAAGAAAACACAAATAAATGGTGTCCGATTTGATGAAAATAATACTTGAGGCTTGCCATTTGCAACTTAGGGCAACTCAACCAACCAACACTTCTTTACAGCCTGTATTTGAAAGTTCCTCACCCTCAGTACAAGGCTTTAGTCAGATAATAATTAAATGAGAAAAATGTATTCTGTTTTTAGTTCATCTTTGGCCAGTTTTTGTCAATATTATTTTATATAGAAGAGAAAGTATCAGTTCTATAAAGGACATAAAAGCCAAAGACAGCAAAGGCTGTAATACACTGTCAGAAATCTGGAAAGCAGAAAATAATAATCCAAAGAAATGGGTCAGTGAAAACTATTTAATTAGTGTCGATTAGTTCAGACCATAACTTTAACAAGTTCTTTGACTTGCTTTTGCCCAGATTCCTTAATCCACAGTATTTTCCTGTCATTCTGGTACTGAGTTCACAGTAGCCTTTCCTGCAAGCATAATTAAAGTAGGAGTAATACTAAAGTCACCCTTATTTTATCTTATCCTAACTTAGTGGCTAGGAAGCAAGATTCACATGGTCCATATGATGAATCTAAAATACTACAGATCTAAATTACATTTTTTCCCATTTTCCTTACAGTATTTCTTGAAAGAGGAGGAGGTCTGGAGGATTAAAAGATCTGTACTGTCATGAGAATGAGATTTTGCAGTTTTTCCTCCTTGAAGACTTCACAATAGATATTTTTGACATTGTGTTGATTCTTTAAAAAAGAAAAGAATAAAGAAGTTGCCTGAAAATTAAAAAAAAGCCTCTATTTGTAGTGTAGGCACAGGGTAAGCAGAGATGCAAGGAATTAAAATAAAGAAATGGACTTGGCAGTGCAAAACTTGTAGGGAGTTATTCATTTAAATATGAATGTTTATTGCTATCATATAACGCACAAACAAATTGCTCCTGGAATAAGTGAGCTTTAATGGAGTACTTTCAGAATCACAGGAAAAGTCATTTCTAACAGTGAATGGGGAATTGCATTAAAGTAAAAAAGGTGTTATTTTCCCAGAAACTAATTCTTTGTGTCCTCATCTCACTGCTGAGGTTCTGACTGTAACCTTTCCCACACCTCCTTCTCCCTGGATTCTTGCAGCAGTCTTAAGACATAGGTACTCTGACTAGTTGTTTGACATGCACATCTTCTAGGAAAAACAATATATTTGTGAGAAAAAGGATTTATTTTTTTTAATATGTTTAGGTACTATTGCTACTATTGTTATTACCATTATGACTGCTTCATGTAATTTATGAACTGAATAAATAGTAAAATAATGTCTAGGGAAAGGGAATAGCTGGAGAAGTACCAGGAAAGTACTCAGTCTTACTTGCTAAATGCTTTAGTTTTTTCAAATGATTATATAATTTCTTATGTGATTTTTATGTCAGTACATATAGAATGTCTATTTACTTGTGTTGAAACCTGAGATTCTTCTTTATGTTGTGATTCTGACTTTTCTCTTTCTTCTTTCCAAATGCTAAGATTTTTTATGAAGCTACTCTCGTCTTCCTAACATGTTCCAATACATTATCATCTTCATTAACAAAAACGGGATTTCTGGCATAATGACTAAACTTCCAAAGAGTTACTTGGGATTTAGAAACACTGCTTTCATTGACTTTAACAAGATTAGTGAGACTTTACTGCATGCAAAGCTTTGAAAATTTAGGTGGAACAGTTAAGAATTAATGACTATAATGGTTTGACTTGAATAAATTAAAACAATTGAGCTAATAACACCATAATGCCTCAGTAGAATTTTATGATAGATTTTTATTAAAAAAAAAAGAATAACTCATCAAGGATTTTTTTTTGTTCCTTCCATCCAATCTTTCTTTTTGATGTTTCCTGTCAGCCATGACAAATGATTCCCACAGTAGTGCTGCTTACCGTATCGGTGCTGTAGGGCTGGGTAAGCAGGTTTTTATTTTCTATTGCTTATAGATAATTACAGGGCTTTTCAAGCTCTTACAAATTATTTGCCAGTCTGGTATTTTAGTCAGTTCCAGAATATACATACACAATTCATATATGCATACGTACATCTTGAACTCTGAGGAGATAAAAGTAAAAAGCAAAGGAAACATGAAAACTATTAAATTTTTGCTGATAATACAGTATTTGTCCTAATATTGCAAAGTATTTTAGTAATGGGAATGGGAAAAGAGATAAAGAAAGGGTACTAATATTCAGGAAAAAAAAAAAAAAAGGAAAGAAATAATAACAATAATAATAGTACAAACCAGTTCTGATATACAAAAAATAATGAAAAGACTTCAATAGCTGAGAGAAGAAAAGACCTTAAGTGATAATATCTGGAATAATAGGTTTCTTGTGCAGAGATGCACACATCTCCCTGCATCATGGAAGGTTCTAAGGTGGACTCCAACAAAGCTAGTGAGGTGAGTGTAAAAACCATGTTAATTCTCTTTTCTCCTTATCTCCTACTCAAACTCCTAACACTCCTCTTTCACAGCCCACCTGGGGATATCTCCAGAGAAACTACAGCTATCTTCTGGAAGGCTCCACAGCAGAGAGAAGGAAGGCTATTGTGATTTCTACTGTTGTGGAAGAACATATGCAGTATCAAGTAGTCTTCAGTAAATGGAGTTCAAGTAAAAGGAAGGAGACCATGACTGCTGTGCTGGCGTTTGCTCGGGTCTCCATTCTCTGCTGAAAATATCACAAGCTCCAAATTGCTGCTCCTCTAGAGAGCTTTACATACACCAGGACTAGTCCTGGTGTCTCAGATGAGTGTGAGCAAGCACAGCTTCATGTGCTGCTGACCAATGGAACTGTGAATTATTGGGAAGGGTGGAGAGAGTAGAGTCAAAGGAAATTTTCTTGGTGAGATGTCAAAATACTTGGAACTGGCTGATAGAATGGAAAAGTCTACACACTGTATTATCACCCAAATCAATCATACACCCTCTGTTTTCTGAACTTTCCTGAAAAGGCATCTTAGCATCAGCTTTTGAAATAACCATAGAATGTTACACTGACATAGTGCTTACAGGTTATGTCTTCTGCAGTGCACAGTGGCAGGCAGTTAGCAAAGATAATTTGGGGTAAGTAGTAAGACTGAGTTCCACACCATTTCCAAGTTTCCATATTAAATGATCAGCTTTCTTAGCCTGTAATTCACAGCAAACCTCTATGAATACTTGTGATGGAATTCATTTGTGATCTACAGAGTGACTGATGAGATTCATGGTGCTTTGCATTAAAACAGACTTTTTTTTTTTCTTTTTAACAGACTTTTTTATTCACAGGGTTCCTAATGTTGGGTTGGACTGAATGATCTCTGGAGGTCCCTTCCATCCCCTACAGTTCTGTAATTCTGTGATTTTAAAGTTTCTAACTTCCTCTCTCTTCTTCAGTAGTTGTCCTTTAAATAAATAAACAAACTAACAAACAAAGAGCTTTGCTTTTGGACTGAATTTTTCTGTGATTTTTTGTCTTGAGACGCGCTTTTTTTTTTTTTTTTTTTTTTGAGTTAAATTCTCCTCAAAAATCTTCTGACAGACAGACAGATGCTGATGCAGTTGTAACTGCAGCTTTGGTAAGGAGGCTCTAATTGGTGCAGATGGATGGCTGCAAAACTGTCAGTTTAGCTCTATGGCATTCACTAAGCAGAAAAAGGAGTTTATATGTAAACTATAGTACAAAGCAGTTTATATGTCAGTTATTTCTTTTCTGGTTAGTTTCACGCTGACATTTATTTCCATTTGTACTCATTTTGTTTCTCACTGATTAAATTACTTCCCAAATCACCTTGTTTTTTTTCCATCCTTCCTTATAGTTAAGCATCACTACCAAGTTCTTTTTTGCTCAATTTACGTACTAAATGCAGTAAAATGTGTTATCGCACAAGAAGTGCATGCCTCTGAATGTGACAACCTGAAAACATGTTATTTTCCATGTTAAAGTGGATTTAACAACTGTGAAATATGTCTCATTTTGTTTTTTGCTAGGCAGATAAATTTGCTCTATTTCTAGTCTGCCCTGGTCAGTTTTTAAAGCAATTTTTTAGCATTTAGCTCACAGCAGGATAAATGCTTTATTTTACAAAAAGTATGTGTATATGAAAATCCCTAAGTCCAAAGAAGTGCAATCTTATACAGATTAGGTGGCTATTCAAAATATTCTAACAAGTTTAATCTATTCTAATAGCAGTGGTGAAATTGCACTGACAACAAAGCAGCAATTCTTTAATTTGGTTAGAACTGAAGAGAAAACTGTAATTTTGCTATAGATGTTAATGCAAGCTCTGACCTCCAAGTAGAACTCTCAATATTTCAGCTTATGTTAGCTAATTTGAGTCAAGCAAAGGAATTTAAAATGGGTAAATATTACAGTCCCTTTTGTCTTGTACATGCATCCCAAGCAAGCCTTACTGAGACAGAGCTGAGATGCACAAGAATGGAGTGTGATTGATCTGCAAGGGTCTGTGTATGGGAAGAAGGAAACATACTGTAGCAAAAGTATTGTACATTTGGCCTGTTCTTCTATATGTTCTTCCATGCTTACTGTATTCTCCAGTGTTAATCCAAATACCTAAGTTAGTGAGGAAACATGTCATTCTGTATTAAATAGGCAGTAACTTTAATTTAGAGATATGCTTTCCCTTTAAACAATATTCTTCTTTATGCATTTGTAGAACTGAGGCCAGTCTGAACCTCGGCTCGCTCTACTTATCTAGGATCCCAAATACTGTATTCACTCTGTGTTCCTTAATAGAAATATGACCTTGCATAATTCCTATAGTGGTAGTTAGAGTTTAAATTGAAAGTTAACAGAATATATTTACCATTCTCATAAATGCTATTTCTATTAACAAAATGGACATTAATAATGTTAACTCCTTTCACTGATTGCACTAACCTTGGAGGTATGCAGTAGATCAGCAAGTTTTAATATAACAAACCAAGAAATATTTTATTGAGTCACACAGAACTACAAGCATGTGCTGAACTGATGTATATATGGAAAACCCACTCCAGGCAGACAGTGATCACAGAATACACATATATTCAAGTAACAAATATTAGTAGGTACTAAAACTCAAAAAGAAACAAGATTGTTGAGTTTCTGAATAAAGTGCTTCATAGAGATCATCTTTATCATAATCCAACTGCTATTTAGAAAGAAAATTTAAATACGGTTACTTTTAGTATGGAATTATTTTGAGTTTAATCACATTCAAAATACTTAACATGCTTCAGACAATTTAGGAAGATTTCGTGCTAATGTTATATTAGGAATATAGTTCCTGCTTGGTCTTCTGAATGAGATAAAAAAATCTTTAAAATAACAAAATAAATTATTGAAAGTTTTAAAGTTACTTTCCTTTAAACCAGCATTCTTATCAGGAAGAAGTATACCTAAAAGCATTGCTTAATTAAAATTCAGTGTAGGATTCCTTGGGGTATCACTCAAAGGAATGAAAATTCACCAAGCACCTTTCAGTTTTTTTCCATTTCTCTCACAAAAAGTCATTGAAATACAGTTTATCTGCTTTTTCCTTCCGCACCTTGGTAGCCACAGGAGATGGAAGAAAGCTCCTGAGCCTGGTTGGATGTCCAATAACATTTCTTACTCTGCAGTTTTCTTCGTTATTCTCTCCTTCTAGCAGCAGATAAGAGTAAAGGCTATCCTCAGCATTTACCATGTTTGGGGATTTCTTGTAGTGACTCTAGTTTTGTGCACCTTTGGTAAGGTACTTTAGGCTTCCTATTTCTACTGAATGCTTGAAAAATTGCCCCCCATTTATTAACTTCTCCAGTTCAGACCCAGCAGATGGCATGGATGCTACAAGAGATTTTTTTCATAGCTGGAAGACTTTCACAAATCTCCATGTTCTATAACCATATTCCCTGATTTTTCTGCACTGATAACTGCATTGCTCTGTAATGTGACAAGGCTCAGAAGGAAAACAAATTGCATTTTTGCACTTGAACATTTTGTGCTGGACAACATATAATTGTTTTCATTTTCCTCACAGAAGGACTTACTGTGGATGGGAAATAATGCAACAAGGAAAAGCAAGTCTATATGAATATTTGTGGCAGAAATTTGTGAAGTTCTTTGTATGGGATTGTGGCTGTATGTTCAGATATCTCTGGTTAAAATATTTTTGCTTTCATTTGACCTTCCATTTACTAGTTCAATTAATTTAATTTATTTTATAAACTCTTCAACTATTGGTTTCTGCATTAGTACCACTGTCAGTAGTTAATTGCACTTAATGAAGCAGAGAGACAAGAATTTTGACTGCATACAAACCTTTCTCTTGAATTGCACTGTTAAGCTTGAGAGACATCCTCACAGAGTGAGATGCCTTTGTTTTCTTCTATTGCCTCCAGTATTTCCAGAGGAATGTCCTTTTTCAGTGTTAGTAAATTGATAAAGAAATAAAATTAGTCACTCTACCCTTTCAATAGCCTTCAATACCTGAAGGGAACCTACACCCAGGAGGGGTGTAAACTCTTCAAAAGGGCTGACAATAGCAGGACTAGGGGAAATTGATCCAAGTTGAAGGAGGGAAGATTTAGGTTGGATGTTAGGGGGAAGTTCTTTACAAGGAGAGTGGTTAGGCCCTGGAACAGGCTGCCCAGGGAGGTTGTGGATGCCCCGTCCTTGGAGGTGTTCAAGGCCAGGTTGGATGGGGTCCTGGGCAACCTGATCTAAATGTGTATGTTTGGTGGCCCTGCCAGGCAGGGGGGCTGGAACTGTATGATCCTTGAGGTCCCTCCCAGCCTGGGTGATTCTGTGATTCTCTGATTCTGTGATACCCTGAAAACCTATTATGTTTCATAAAAACAGAAGAAAGACAGAGTCACATCTGGACTATTCTAAGAACATGTTAATTTACTCCGCATTAGTGATGAAGCCACAAAACACGTGGGTCTTATGGAGATGTATGTATAGGCCACAGAGTTTGGTAACACTTAACACAGGGTAAAGTTTGTGTTCCATCTAACCTTCACTTCAAAGGGCTCTACACAGTCCCAGTTTCTTAAATAGCATCCCTTCTTATTCTTCCACAAGTCTAGAAATCTTGTTTAACATCTGTGTTTTTTGCTGGATTTTGGTTGTCTGGTGATTCTGAAACAGCTTAAAATCAAGTTCAGAATAATAAAACACTTACTGGTTTCTCCTCTGTTTCTTCTTCCCTTTGCCAAATTGGTCTGTATATAACCCATCGCAATGTATCTTTCCAACTCTTTTCATCTATAATGCAAACACATCGTTTAGGGTTAAGGCTAGTTTACAAAAACTTATCAGTTCCAAAGTTGAAAATAAATTGGAAAAACTTGATGTTTTCAACTTCTCATTCAAAAGTGAGAATTATAACCAGCTCTGCTGGGGACCAGAGATTCAGTGAACTCTAAGCTTTTCTTCGGGCAGGAGAAGCTACACTCGTGCTTGTCAAGGAGATTAACGAGAAATCTGATTGAGTCTGGAAGACTATTGCTGCAGTGGATTACAAGTTTGATCTTCTTTTTTTCAGGGATAAACTGCCTCAAGGGCTAGGACATGGGTACAGCAGAGCAGATAATATCACTGTCTGTGAATAAAAAGTGTGGCCATACGGCTGGTGAAACAATCCATTCCATGAAAGTATGGTTATGTTCTGTTATACAAAATAGTTACTTATGTTTTTGCATTTACAGATTAACATGTGCCCTTTCTCCAGCTTCTTTCTATCTTATTTATTCGGACTGCATATTCCTTGGGAAAGGGTAGTCTAGTATTGGGAGTATGTATTGAATTCTGGAGCGATTGTACTGCAAATGTTTAAAATCAACTCTTTGAATAATCAGATTAGAGTAAACATAGGGATAAAGATTTATAGTGCTGGTGGAGTGTGGAATTTCTAAAACTGGATAGTATACTACATAATAGGGAGGGAAACTCAGCTGGCAAAGAGATATATCCTCTAACTCTTTGATCTCAAACACCACAAGAGTATTCAGAGAATACCAAACCAAAAATTTATTTAAAAAATAGAGGTTCTCACAAGCAGCCATTCTCCTTTAGGCTGCATATGCTATTGTTTCTTATACAGGCCAAATATGCAGGATTTCAAAGTTTACCTTTATAATATTTTATCATATTCAAGAGCTATAGAAAGTCAGATCATCTTGTTTATATATATACGTATACAGGTATACAAATGTGTTTATATAAACACATTCGCATATATATTGTAGTCAGTCTATCTGCCTATCCTAGAATAACAACCCAAAAGTAGATTACAAACCCCAAAACATCAATTTCAGTGATAGCACATCTGCACTAAATGCAGCTTTCTCACTTTGCAGTGAATGCTTTCTGAGAAAGATCAAGAGAAGGATTCTGATGGTTTTAACTCTGTCCTAAAGCAAGATGATCACTGAATCAGATAAACTATTAATCTGTTTAAAGCTTGTTTCTTTTATTTTGCCAAGACTGAGATTCTTTGCAGCAAAAAGCAACGAAGATGTTTCCTGCCAAGAAGCAGACATTTCATGCATGTTTCATAAATACTTTTCTCTGCTGAAAATAAAAAGGATTAAGCAAACACCAGTTCAATCTGCAGAAGTTTCCCCTAATGATTTTTAAATGACTCTGGAAGAAAACTTGTCCCAATTTAAATCAACAAGAAATTCTTATTGTTTTCAATACATCCAAGATTTTACCTCTAATTTTTACTCATATTGCAAAACTTTTCAATTTCAAAAGAGACTATTAATACAAGTACACTGAATATGGTGTAGCAATTTTTATTAGTTTTTAAGCTTCTGAACATCCAAACAGATGTCTTTTTATGTTAAGTTAAATTTTATTAATATTTCACAGGTAGATTAAGCCAAGCTTATGCCTGCATTGCATTGCATTCATTGTAAATATTAGAGAAATTAATATATCCTAATGAAGCTGTATTATTTATAATATCACATCAACACATCAAAATTTTGTGTGGAACGGATCAGTTCTGAAGGAAGCCCCTTTCAGTGTAAGATTAAGGAGGTTTCAACAAGCTAGCAATGTTGTATCTACGAGGCTGTAGAGTCCTTCTTTGCTTAGAAAAACAAACATTATGCTGGAACAGAACCCAGCACTCAGCCCTGGGTGTCCTGCCTGCTGCGGGCCTGGTATGTCAGCCTCTCTCTGCAGGACCCTCAGCTGTACAGGTTCAGTTGTGGGACACACCGTGCTCCTTAGGAGAAGAGCAGAGGCCATTAATGTCACTGGAGATGAGCACTCTGCAGTGGCTGCTCACACTGCAATATGTGTGAGTATATGTGTAACATACCACCCGAATTGCAAATATTCAAGAGTATTTCATGTGTATATACTATACATGCATATAGGGCATGTGTGTACATGTATGTGCATACTTCACTAGAAATCATTTGTATAGCTGTACAAAAGATCACTTCTTATTCATAACGCCCATACTTCCACCTCTTTGTATTTTGCAGTGTGCAAGCACAACAAAGAGATCCTCGGGCTTTTATTTTCTTCCAATCAAAAAATACCATATAAACGGTCTAAATCTGTTAGTCGTGTCCTTTAAAATTGTTAAGTGTGTTCTAGTCCTTCTGCAGTGATGAGACAGAGGGCAGTGCTGCACAGAAATAGATATCCCAGGGACAGACAGCCGTCCTAGCAGCATGTAGCCACTGCTGCCCAGGAACTGCACTGTACTGTGTTCTCATGGCTATGCTGTTGGGTGTGAAAAATAGATCTGCTTGCCCTAAGTTGTACTACTGCAGAGCACAGCACTGTGTTGAACGGTTTTTCTGAAGGCTGAGGACATACTTGAAAACAAACCTTGTCATCTGACATGAGCCAGAAGATCCAAGCACACCTCTCTTCAGAAATCAGAAATTAATTTTTGTTCTCTGTTGGAAGTTGCATGCACTAATTAGTGCTAAGGAAATGAACATAGCAGAGATTGCTTATAAAGAGCAACATTTATTTGACTTTGGACACAGCATATAGACATGCTTTAAAATCAAATATGTTTTTATCATTGTATGTAATGTGCTAGCATTTTTTTGTTTTGTTTTGTTTAAATATCATATACTCAAATAATTTCAGTCTTTTAATACTCAAGCAACTCATCTTTTTCATATTTACTGCAGACTGAATTCCTAGTTTTTATTATTGTATTGGCCAGCATGTGATACAGAATCATGGAATTGTTTGAGTTGAAGAGATTCTTAAAGACAATCAAGTCCAACTCCCTCCAGTGAATAGGGACGACTACAGTTAGATCAGTTTGCTCAGAACCCCATCCAGCCTGCCCTTGAGTGTGTCCAGATGCAGGGTATCCACCACCTCTCTGAACAACATGTTCCAGTGCTTCACCATCCTTATTGTAAAATAAAATAAAACAAAAACCAGAACAAACAGAGAACAAAACCCTTCTTCTTTATGTTCCCTTCTTTCTTGTATCTCCCCTTTAGATATTGATATGACTCCTTATCCAGAGACATCACAACAGACCGTGAGTCTGTTGGTAGGAAATTTTTAAGCAAAACAGTTTCCTATGGCAAAATGTACAAAGTTTTACTTTGGTCATGTAACTATCCTGCTTACTCAGAAAGACGGTGTGACACTTGTAACAAGATGTTGATGGGAAAAGGCACTATTTCTTTTGAACACAAAAGCAGCTGATGACTGTAGCATGTCAGGAAATAGCAGAGCCTAGCAGAAGGAAGGCTTCTGACAAGCAGAAGATATATGATGGAAGAGGATTTCTCAGGCTTGTAAGCAGAAACCTGGCCATCTGGCTGTGGAAAGGATGAGAGAATAAAGACTGAAGACAAGAAAAATGAAGACCATACACAACATATCTGTACAGATTTATATACTGCTGTCACTGAGCTTTTTTCATTTTCAATAAATGCATCACACAAACAAACAAAAATCCATCCAATTTTCTATGTCAAAATTCATGTGCAAAAACATTTTCCTGTGACAATAATTTGTAATGGAGAAATTCATTACGCTTCCTCTGTATATTTTACATCCTCTACTTTCCTATGCCTGACTGAGTTCACCACTTGTTTCTGTCTCTTCATTCTCCCTGCTTCCGATGTAACAAATCTTTTTTTCCAGGGTCTCAGAAACCCAATTCTTCTCTCACATACAAGTTCTCTGTAATGGCTGAGAAATGCAAAACACATCCAAGAAGAATTTCAGATGCACTATTTATGTTGTGTTTCATGTACTCACAGGTAGATAATAGAATGTTAAGCTTAATATAGGATGGCTCAATTGCTTCTGAAGTACAACCATTAAAGCTCCATGTGTGTGTGAATGCAACTGCATAACTCATTTGACTGATGGGGCAAGTCTATTACTATGTAGTGTACTCCACAAATCAGATCTTCCTGTCTGAACCTTGCATGTTATGCTCCTTGGAAGAAATATTCCTTTTGCAAGATACTCTGATTTTGAGGACCACATTTTAATTACATTTTCCTCTACTCACTATCAGCTCAAGCTCAGGTTATTAAACAGTAGAACTTAAAAAACTTACTTATCTACCAGTACAGCTTTGAAATATTTGATGTGACGGAGGAAGCAGCTGAAATTTGAGTCATCTTTTTGACCTCCCATGCAAGGCAGTCTAGATCACCTTTAAACACAGCCACTTACCCCGGGGCCATTTGTTGCTTGCTGGTCACATTCCCCTCCACTAATGGCTGATAGAACAGACAATTGCAGGGCTTGGATTTGGAGCAGTTGGTTCTTCATTCCTAGCATCCTTCCATCCAGGACTTTCCAATTTTGACACCGTGCCACCGACATGAAACAGCTCTCAAAAAATTAGGTCCTTAGTTTGAGGACAGAGACACTCAGCTTTTTATTTCATTACACTCCATTATGGAAGAATGAACAAGTTTAATTCTTCAGTACCAAATAAAAGTTCACTGATAAACCCTTTCAGTTAGGCAGGCATCTAATTTTTATACATGACAAGGATAAAATAAGATTTAAGATTGAAGATTCTGTGAAATCCTTTCACTGTTTGAAGGTTTAAGATTATTTGCGTTCAGGTACAGTGATGAAGGTTGAGGCATAAAATCTTAAGATTTTAAACAAGTAATATCAAATTAAAAAGCATGCAACTGACCCACGATTCATGTATATATTTTATATTTTATTTGAAACCAGTTGGAATGCTTTTGTTTTTATTCTTCCTCAACCTAATTCTCACTGCATCCTAATAAACCAAATATGAATATCACCTGTATCTACTCACAGTATAAGAAATGAACAACTTCTGCATTTGTCAAATACTTGTAGAAATGGCTGGGCACAAGCAGAGAAAGCTCCTGCAGTAAAATCAAGATCTTGCTGTAAGTGTTTAAGTACTGACATACCTCCTACCTATATAATCACATTCCTTTTTTTCTGGAATAATTCTTGAACTGATCGGGACTGTTACAAGTGGGAGGAAGAGGTATGATTTGCACATACAAAAATTCTGACAATTATCTTCAGTTGTTTTAAGCACAATGTCTCAACTGCAGAGATGAAATTTCTTCCCACGAGCCTACAAAATTCTAGTTAGTTAAATGTTTGACACATTACAAAGATAAGAACATCATCTGAAGAAAATTATCCCCTTAAGATTCCATCAAAATCATGTAGACTCATGTCAAAATCATGTATCTCATAGTCATGAGATACAAGTAGTAATAGAGTAAGAAGCTTGAATTTGGGACAAAATTCACTATATTTCCTGCTGATAATGAGTTCTGCTGTAGGGAAAGGGAAATGGGAAGAGAAAGGGAAAGGGAAAGGGAAAGGGGATGGGGTAGGGGAAGGGAAAAGGAGAAAGGGAAAAGGTGAAAGGAAAGGCAAAACAAAAGGAAAAAAATATGAATATGGAGGAAATCTTAATAGATTCAAACCATTTTTAAATGGCTAGGACAAAAATCTTCATTCAGACACATTGGTGCCACCCCATTAAATTCCAGCAGTGGCACCACTGGTAGAGAAAGAATGGCACACAGATTTTTCACCATTAAGTAATCTGTTTTCATTACCTTCTCAGCAGTTTGTTTCATTTGCCTGCAGAAAGGAAACTAAAATTAGAAAGCATTTCATGATCATAGTTAGTTTGCTTTCAATACAGAAAAACAGAAGTCTATAAATTTTTCTATTGGGTTGTGTCTTGTGCAGTTCTACAAAAAAGTTGTCTTTACATTATAGTGATGAACTGTGAATGGTGCAGTGCATTATTCTGTCTAAAGTAATTCAAATTAATGACCCTAGAAATATTATTTGAGGTGTCTAAGTTACAAAGCATTTCCAATGAACATTACCAGTAGAATTTTTATTTTTCTTTCTAATGTGTGCAGTGTTATGTGTTACTAAACTATTTTCTGATCATTTTCAGAACTTGCTATCTATTGCAGAAATTCCACATACCAACCTTGTATCAATCTCAGTAGGAGAGGAATGTCAGGTAAATGCTAGCAGCAAACTAACAAGAGATTGAATGCATTATTCTTGCATACTTTAGTTCTCATTTCATATTACCTAAAGTGATACTGGTTTTGATTGAACTGAAAAGAGAGTAGAAAAAAATGTAGTAAATCAGAGTGGTGATCTCATAGGATCTTCTGTGAGTAAGTGTGATAATTATATCCGCTTAGAAAGCAGGCTATTGTCCTGTCTGGGAATTTCGATCACTCCAACATCTGCTGGACAAGTAGCAGAGTGAGCTGTGGACAATCCAGGAGGCTCTTGGAATGCATTGATGGTTACATCTTGAGCCAGGTAATAGACAGCTCCACTGGAGGGGGACACAGAAATGGACCTGTTACTCACCAACCCAAGTGAATTGGCTGGTAATAACAGAATTGAAAGCTGCAGGGGCTGTCAGGACCATGCAGTGGTGGAGTTCACACTACCAAGGGATATGGAACAGACAAGGAGTAACATCAGGATGCTAAGTTTTGGAAAGTCAATTTCCAGCTCTTCAGGAAGTTAGTCAACAAAACCCCTGGGAAAATGTCCTTGATGACAAGGGAGCAGAGCAGAGCTGGCAGATTGTCACAGAGTTAACTAGATCAATCTATGCCCATGACAGGGAAAAATGGGGAAATTGGGAAGAGAAAGGGAAAAGGTCTAGGGAGATGGGAGCTGGGCTCAAGGAAGGAAAAAAAAATAGCGGCAACAACCTATGAAGGAAAACTTATTTTACTAACTATGATATTGGAATGCAAGATAACACAATATAATGCAATCTAATTGAAATTGAGACTAATAAATCAAATAAGATAGGGGAGAGAGAGTTCCTGAGACTGAGTCAAACCTGAAAAGCTTGGAACAGCTAGAAAAGCGCCCTCCAGCACCCACTGCCAGGCGGTAAGAGACCGCCCCACCTGGAAGGGCCAGATCCCATGACTTCAATCATGTATAGGGATAGGTACCCGAAACTGGAGTATTAACAGTTTAACTCCCAGTACACTACATGATGTTATGATATGGAATACTGAAAACCAAAAAAAAAACACAAAACCATGACACATATCTTTAAGGAAGCTTTCCTTTGGGCACAAGAGCTCTCCATACCCAAATGTAGCAAGTCAGTAAGGCAAAGGACCAGCATAGCTGAACAGGGAGCAACTGGTCAAATTATAGGAAGAAGAAAACGCACAGGCAGTAGAAGCAGGGAATAGCATAGAGATGCTGCTATGCTGTGTAGGGATGGGGTCAGAAAGGCCAAGGACCAATTGGAACTAGACTTGGCAAGGGGTACAAAGAATAAAACAGGCTTTTACAGATACATAAACTAGAGAAGGAAAGTATGGGGACTGGCTAAGTAATTGCTCTCCTGGTGTAAGCCAAGATCAAGTTCACGATCATGTGAGGAATCCGAACATCCTTAAGTCTATGGGTCTCAAGGAGGCTCACCCCAGAGTTCTTAGGGAACTGGCTGATACAACTGCAGAGCTTCTCCCAGTGATACTTGAAAAGTCAGGCAGTCAGGTGAAGTCCTTGGTGACTGGAAAAAAGGCAATTTTGTGTACATTTAAGAGTACAGACTTAAGATAGGACAAGGGGCAATGGCTTTGAAGTAAAACAGTGAAGATTTAGACTGGATATGAAGAAAAAACTTTTTACAATATAGTTAATGAGGCACTGAAACAGGCTGCCTAGAGAAATGGTGGATGCCCCATTCATGGATAAACTCAAAATCGTTCTGGACAAGGCTCTGAGCAACTTGATCTAGCTGTAGATAGATGTTCCTGTTCAATGCAGGGGAGTTGAACTAGATGGCCTTTAAGGGTTCCTTCCATCTCAAATGATTCTATGATACTATGGAAGTCTAAAAATCACTTTTTAGTTTATTTTTAGTTTTTAAAGTTTACATGAAACTTTTAAAAATGTGAAGGAAGCAGAGAACTAGAAAATTCACAAAAGAACTTTTTTTGTCATTGAACACATACATCCCTTTTCAAAAAGTGGCAGCATTTCAGAACACTTATTCATCCTCTAACTCCCACAAGGAACAACCTAAAAATATTCTTCAAACTCTGAACTTCTAATTTGTAGATCATAACATAGATTATTGGAGTTTTGTTGTTTTTTTTTTTTTAATTTATACTGTTGCAGTAGAAAGAAAAGCTCTTCATTTTTCTTGACATACAATTCATCCATCCCCAGATATGTAACCAGAAGCCTCTGTAGAGATAATGTTATCAAGAAAAAATCTGAGATTTACATGAATATTAGGCTGAATGCTAAAGAATGTTTCTCAAAAATGGCAAGAGAGGCTGTTTTTCCCCATTGTACCTGTAGCTGATGATGTACTTCCTAAGAAAGTAGTAACACTTACAGATCACAGATACAATATTCCAGAAAGTTTTATAGTAAATAAATAAATGAAAATTGAAGTCCATCCAAGATTGATGGCACTAGGCAGCAATGGAATTAATACTTGTTTGGGAGACATGCCATGATAGTGGTATCCAGAGACACAAACTCGTAAGAAGCTTAGAGATCAGAAGAGATTAAACTGTTTGGACTTCACAGGAACTTCTTACAACTAAACTCCAATCCCAAGACCACTTCTAAGTAAAAGCATAAGATCAACCAGCTTCTGGATTTCAAGGAAGTGGACTGAAGGGCAAACTTTTCTACAAAATAATTTAAAAAATAATAATAAGCTATTACCTTCGGTAAAGATAAAATTGAACACCTTTGTGTTTTTTTCTTTGTCTTATTTTTCTGAGTTCTCATATATCTTCTGTACTTCACTTTCCTCAGTCCTGCAGGAAGGATTTCCAAATTCATACAGCTGCTGCCATAGTAAGGCTGGTCTTATCACCAGTGAGTAGAAACAATAACTGTGTGCACTTTCAAATCTTTGATTTTTTTTTTTTCCAATAACTTTTTCTTTCAGATTACCTTTTTAAAAGTCCTGAAATAAGTTTTCAGCCTTTCTTTCTGACACAGTATTATAGTCCAATCAAAATTAATCATGTTTGCTTAGCTTTAAAGGTCATTCAATAGCCATGCACCAAACTATCTTTAAAGGCAAAGCAGATCTAGAATACATTTTCTCAAATGTGAAATAAAAGGGAATAACAAAGTATGTTTTTATGATTTAAAATAATATGTGGAAGTAATAGCAATTTAATAGAACTGAAGTACTGATAGATCCATTAATGAACAAAAAAATTAGAAAATATTAAAAATTGTGGAAATTTATTTTAACAAAAATTTCAGATTCTAAGAACACCAGTAAGGTTTGGGGATTTTAATGCTTCTTTGTTCCAATGCTGGAGACTTAAACTTTTGTCAACAAAAAAATTGAACACAGACTTGTTCAATCGGTAGTGCAGCCTGAAGTTTATGTAAGGGTGAGAGTTCAACTCTAAAACACCTGCAAAATTTAGTCCCATAAATCTATAAAACAGCACAGAATGTTTGTATGGCAGTAACATATTAGTGGTTGAGCTGATTAAGTCGCAAAAGTAAACAGAATTCTTCATTTCTTTCTGAAAATTACCTAATACTTCTCAATTAATGAGCAGTTTAAACATTAGAGATGAGAAAAAAAGTCTTACGTTTATTAATTATAATTGTGGCAGGCAGTTACAGCTACTGTCTGATACTGTTTAAAGCATTATGGAAGCATGCACCCAAATGCTCCATAAAAGAGCAAATGCTTCTTTACTGGCCTTCAGAAGGATGTTTTTAGTTTCAGCAGCAAGTATGCAACCATTAAGAAACAGAATAAGTAGCACTGAATTAATAGCCCTTTTGTTTTCTAGTTAATTCATGTTTAAAGCTGCTCAGGCTGAGTCTGCCCTTATTATTTATTTACAATAATGGCTAAGGTTATCTGGTTAACTCCATTGCCAGTAGTTCATCTACTTCAAGAACTAGAAACATCCCAAAATAAGGACAGCTGTATTAAGTTCAGATCCCTGATCCAGGGAAATAGCAACTAAAGAAAAGAACCCAGCATAAATTAGACGTGCAAATACATTTTTTTTCCTGCCTCTCCATAACAAGGCTCAGCCAAGTACCAAAACAAGGACACACTCTATCTGGAACTTTTTTGTACCAATACAAAAACTGTAATTATTTCTTGAACCCTGTGCCTTTTTCTGCTGATTATGTGCTCTATGACCTTTAAAAGTATGATCCATTGGAAATTTTAATTATGTTCCTAAAATTTTATTTTTTAGGTATTTAAGTTCTGCTTCTTTCTTATTAACAAACTGTGAGTTAAACAAACAACTTCCACAGAACTTGGCTTTTTTATTTTCAGGAACATATGGCAACATCTGCTGATCCCTGTTGGGCAATGACTTATTAGCAATAACTCATCTGCTATATAAAGTAGGAACTAGAAAAATTTAAGTGCAATTAGAAATATATATATACACACACGTTTAAGTATTTGCTCTCAAGTTATAATTTTAAATCAAAAGGCTAGGTATTATGCCCATCAAGACAACTTCCGGTTCTTGCAGAACAAATATGAATTGGTGTTTGTTAATGTCAGGGTGTTCTTATTTGGAGAAATTAAAGCAAACAGAAGACACTTCAAGTTTCAGACATTTATTAAACCCCATCAGAACACTTTCAAACACATAACCAAGTGCAGTGTGAGGCATGCTTGAATATTTCCTGGATGATTAAGCATGGTAATTGTGCGGACAGCTTCCGGAAGACCTTTCTGTGCAGCTCGTGAAGATGTGCGTGTTGTTTAGAAGTCAGGACGGTCCTTTTTGAGCTTACTGTAGTCTACATTAACTGAATAGAACTAGGCAAGAAAGATTAAACAAATAAATAAATAAATAGATAGATAGATAGACAGACAGACCATAATGAGAAACTCAATGATATGATGTGTACCATGGCATTTACTAAAAACTTCTATCACTTGAGCTTGTTAGAAAGCTGAAACAATTCTTTGAGTCTCTACAATAAATAAGTAAATACAAAATAACAATTAAAAAAATATTTAAAGAGCATAACTTACGATATTATCTCCATTCTGCAGACAGTACTAGAAACTTTAAATTTAATATGAGGCAGTGCTGGAGTCAAAAACTGAAGAAAAACCCCACAGAATCTCTTATTTAATATCCAGATTTAGAAGTCCATACATTGGAAGTTCAGACAGCACTGCTTGCCTTATCCCATTTTCCCCAAATTCCTGTGTTCCTATTTGCTGAAGGTAACGTCTAGCTTGCCAACTAGCATAAAGGATTGTAAGTGTGAAAAAGCAGCATCAGAAAGGAACATTTAGAGCAGTGCTGCTAAAACCTAGATTGGTTTAAGTTAAGTAAACTTAAGTACTTTAGATAAACTACAGCTGTAAGAAATAGCAAAGAAGAAAGAAGGTAAGAGCAGGTATAAACGCTCATTTTATACTAATAAAGTTGGATCCTATTACAGACCATTTAAAACAATCCAAATAGTTACTGAATGCAGTGAATTTACAGAGTAAAGGTATATTTTGGCCTCCAAGCCTGAATTAATATCAAACACATGACTGTAAAGAAAAGCCCAGAATTGAAAAAGAAATTAAGATTCTTTTAATACATTTAAATTACATTTTTTCTCTGCAACTCACACAATAATCACTAAGTTTTCAAATTTTTTTGTTATAATATTGACTTTGTCAGTCTTTCCAAAGAGAATTTTACTAAGAAAAGAAAAAAGCAATTTCATCAAAAGCTAAAGCTCACTGTTTAACCAGAGCTTTTTACTGAACTTTTGCCTCTCCATTTCCCACAGTACAGCCTTGGGAAAAAAAAATCCACAACGATACACAATCCCAAATATGGTAAATTCTGTGGTTGTATTTGTATGCTAAGGCAGATGGGAATGCTAAGGCATGCACTTCTTAAAAGAATTCATGCTGCGCACTGCATAGAATTTGCCTCTTTTAGATATATAGGAAACAGCTACATTCCAGAAATAATAAAAATAATGTATTACATTCTTCTTAGAATTTTTAAGGGAATTGCAACATATTTTATTCTGAAATGTTTTTTCACTTATCTGAATGACTGGCATACTAAGGAGTAAACACTAACAGAAAACATAGTATGTTTGCTTTCTTAGCAGTTTGAGGATAATTTTAGAACTGTCCTTAACAGAAGTCTTTAGTACATAGAGTGCCACTACTGTTAAGTACAAAAAGCTTTACACATCCTCCTCTGTTTCCTCATTAGATCCCTGAAATAGGTTGAATAGCACTTAAAGAAGCATCTTATTGTATCCAATACTAACAAACAGTTTTCAAACAATTATTTTCAAACTGTACAATTGCCAATTAGAGTTTATATTAAAATTATTAGTTATTATTATTAGAGCTAATATTAAAATTATAGGTTATATTTAAAACTGACATTATCCTACTTCACTTCCCATGAGTAAAGGCCAACAGTCTGAAATTCTAAAAGCTTTAGTTCAGAACTTCAGAGATTTCGTCCTCTTCCCTGTAATCTTTTTCTCCAGCATTATGGCACTTGTTTATTCTCCCTCTGTTATACAATTCCTCTTTCTTACACTGCAGCATATATATGACTAATTCTGTGCAAAGATTTTGTTTGCTCCACTATCACCCAACTTGAAGACAAGGTTATGAAGCTCAAACAACTCCATCTGTTATGACTTCAAAAGACAAATAGTAAGTTGAACAGCAGAAGAAATGTATCACTCATTCAGCTGCTTTTTAATAAACTCAAATGTCCTAAAGCAGTAAGCTACATTTTTGGTACTGTTTCCTACAAGTCTGTCGTTTTCATTTTACCTTGTACTGGTCATTGGGAGCCAGTTTATTCCAAGGTTCTGGATTATTTTTCTTGTCCCAGCTATTGAGAGAAATACAGAACATGAGAACATACTCAGAAAACCGCACTACCTTCAAAAGAAATAAAATTTATCTGTATACTATGGTTATTAGCCATGGGCAGTCATCTATCTAAATAAAGTTTCTGTAGAACAATCTGCAGTTCTTTGTCAGCAACCTCTAAATATTGTAAGGTAAAGTCACAAGCAAACCTCCAAAGGAAGGAAATCTTCTCGCAAGCCATGGCAGTAATACTGGAGCTAGGTATGCTAAGGACTCCAGAAACAAAGACCAGCATTCTGAAGTTTACTTTCATATAAGCAGCATGATGACTGAGCACCATAAGTAACTGTTTACATACCAGACATCAGGGTTGAACACTGCCAAACGCATGACGTACAGAGCTGCGCCAATGCCTCCTGAGCCAATGATCAGAAACAGAGGGATCAACTAGAACGAGAAAGTCTTCAGATGAGGGACTGCAATGTAACAGGACAGTATTATTACGAGAATTTCTGATGGCAGCAATGACAAGTCAAACAGCCAGCTTCCGTGTTCTCAGCTGTAACACATGGCCCTCTAAAACCCTGCAAAAGGGCTCTGTGTGCTGGGTAGAAACTGACATGGAAAAACTTCTACTACATCACAGTCACCAAACGCACTGTAACAACGCATTTCTCAGAAACATCTGTTCGCTACAGAAAGAGAGATAGCCCGCGAAACCAAGAAAGGAAAGAGGTACCTCGCGCCGTACTGGTACAGACCCACACACAGCAGAAAAAGGCAGAAAAAGGCAGAAAAAGGCGGCTGGGCCGCGTCCCGCCGATCCGCGGGAGTTGCCCACCCCCAGGCCGAGGCACGGCGAGAAAACAGAGGGCGCGGAGGGCATCGGCCCGGAGGGGCGCGGGCGGCGCCAAGCTGCCTCAGCGACCGCGGGTACTCACACTGGGATGCTTCCTGGCATGGCTGACCATAACACGAAACATAGCTGCGGCGGGCGAAGGTCTCCCTCGCTACCCGGCTCCACAGACCGTCCTGCCCCTGCTGCGGCCGAGCCCCAATGTCACAGGAGGCCCCCAGCGCGGCAGGTGCCCGCTGCCCGGATGTAGCGGCTCCGGCGGTTGCCTGTTCGCCTGCCGCTAAGCCCAGCCCGGCCGGCGCCCCGCCGCAGCACCCGCGCTAAGACCGACCCTCGTGCCCTGCTCTCATACAGCCCCCGACTGGCGGGCAAGCAAACGGCGCCTGCCGGGCGAGCAGGCACCTCCCGGGGCACCCCGCGGAGCCCCGAGCCGAGGGGAGCCGAGCAGGCGCCGACACCGCCCCGCCCCGCCCCACCGCCGGCGGAGGTGTGAGCGGCGCCTGCGCCGGGGCCGTGAGGGCATGGCGGGAGGCGCCGCTGAGGGCCCTCGGGGGCCGCCCCGGACCTGACCTGCGCTGGGCCTCCTGCGGCGTGCGCCGCGTCGGGCGGGGGAAGCGGCCGCCTGGAGAGGGTGTGTGTGGAGGCTGTGCGGTTTTGCGGGTGTAACTGTCTCCGCAGTTAAGAGGTTAGGAGGAGGTTAAAGGATGGAACAGGACGGCGTTTCCGCGCCTCGAAGAAAAACGAGAAATTCGGTGTCAAACGGCCGTGTTTGTGATTCCGCTGGAGTCGCCGTGGTGAAAACCGGCTGTGTACGCAGCTCTGATGGAGAGCTTTAACACTGAACGCACGCGTGATATGCTTTGGCAGGGGTGTTTGTAGCAAAATGGTACCTGTGTTGGCCGAGGTTAGTCAGGATTTTGCTCTCTGTTACTTTGTTAGGTAAACAATTCCAATTAAGCAGTGGGGCTGCTCGCACCACAGCAGTAAGCTTTCCTGCCTTGGCCTTGTGCTGTATTATCTTATGGTACAGAGAATCAGGACCCAAATGCCTATCATTGGGTGAGATCACCAGTATCTCTGACATGTGGTTTATTTCACAAAAGATATATCCAAAAGATAAATTTCTTTATGCGTATGTGTTAAGGAGTTTTGGTAGTTTTTTTGTTTGTTTGTTTGTTTGTTTAGGTAGTGGGAGCATTGACATTTCTGAACTTAAGAAAAGGGAGCGCATTTCCCATGTTAGAAGCAGGGTAACTTCAGGTGGATGCTAATGGTTTGTGTGAATGTGTACCAAGGTAAAATTCTGAGGTTAAATATGAATGAAATGATGGAGAACAAATATGTTGAAGCAAACATATCTTTTATTTCACTTACTAGTTCCAGTTACTCACTTAGCACCTTACCAAGAATCATCTTGGATTGTCCCAGTCACAACAGATTCTAAAAATTGACAGGTTCCTCATCCATCATGCTGTAGTCCAACCTTTTCCAGTTTGCTAGGGTCCGTTTAATCTAGCTAACAAATAACCATGCACAAAAACAGATGCTGGCTTTTGGCCATGTTCACTCAGTGCCTTATACAGATAAACTGGACAGGTTACTGGGTGACTGCAGATCACAATACAAGTCATGCTGTCTGCACAGTTTAACTGTTTTCCTTGGTGCAGTACATTACTCATCTGCCTCATTTGTTTCAGAACTGATAAAATAGGAAGGATCATAATTAGTGTGCATCAAGATTTTTTTAACTACTTCATTGCATAGTGGTGACAGAATAATGTGTGTCAGGAATAGTGTAGTTGGCCGGACTAGGAAGGTCTCTCTCTGTACTTGGCACTGGTGAGGCCACACCTCAAGTGTTCTGTTCAGGTTTGGTCCCTGACTACCAGAAGGACATTGAGATCCTGGAGTGTATCCAGAGGAGAGCAGTGAAGCTGTGAAGGGCCCGGGGCACAAGTCTTATGGAAGGAGCAGCTGAGGGACTGGGCATTGTTTTGTCTGGAGGAGAAGAGGCTCAGGGGAGACCTTATCGCTCTCAACAACTACCTGAAAGGAGGCTGTAATGAGGTGGGGGTCAGCCTCTTCTGTCATGTAAATAGTGATGAGAAAGAATGGCCTTAAGTTGTACCAGAGAAGGAAAAAATTTCATCTCAGGAAGAGTGAAGAATTGAAACAGTCTGCCCAGAGGTGATCACTGTCAATGGATGTGATCAACGAAAGGGCTGTAGTGGTACTGGTTGGGTGGGCATGGTGATGATGGATTGATAGAGCAGATGATCTTACAGGTCTTTTCCAACCTTAATGATTATATCCTCCATGATTTTCAGGTTTTCCCAATGAAAATATCAGTTTGTCCATGCAGTTAAAAGTATTGAAAATAAATTGTAGTGCTGTTTCTTGTATGTCACAGAAATGCCTGAAACTTCCAGTTAGCCTGGAAGGTTATGCAGCTCACCCTTTGGTACAGTAGCTCAATTTTGCACACAAAAAAATACCATTTACCTAAGCAGCTGCCAAACAACCATGGAGAGACCAAGTAGGTGCTAGGTAGACAGTCATTAGCCACATCAGGCTACTGGGCAAAACTTGCCTCACATTACAACAATTTGCTTTAAGCTGTATGTTTGACATATAAAGCTCAGAAACTTTGAGAAGTGTTTTTCTGACCTGCTAAGATCAGGGTGACATTATTCCCACTAGGCATGTCTCAGGCAACTATTTGTAGGAAGTACATAATGGATTTTACATGCTTCTTGGGATGATTTTTTTTTAAGGATTTATAGTTTTTGAGCTTTTATGAATTTAAAACCAATGTGCAAAATGTGTCATGCTTTTTATCTTTTTTTTTTTTTTTTTTTTTAATAGATTTTAAGCATTGTATATGTCAGCTATTAATGCCTGGGCCTGTACAACTCAGCTTGTTCACTCTTCATATATATACCTTGCTATTCGTGTTATATAGATTATTGTGTGTCATAATTAATTTTACAGACAAATAAATTGTGAAAGCAAGCAGAAAACAATTATTCAGTATCATTTTAGAAACAATGAGGTTGTTCTGAAAGTACAGCCAGACTAAGCATTGCTGAAAATGGTTTGGTGAAATTCTGAGTATAAACACAAGCAGCCTCAGACTGCCTTGGCGCAGGATCTGTCGTTCATAGAAATACTTGCCTAGTTGTCAGATTTGTGTGCCTGGGCTGTGCTGTCAGTATTTATATGCTTATATGGGTACATACAATGCAGTGTGAGTCTACGTATGTGTTAATTTATAGTGATGATGTCATATTCATCTTAGTTGAAGTCTAACATTTTTCTATTGTATGTAAAGAATCCACCCATTCCCTTAAAGAGATTATATGATAAATAGAAATTTTACCACCCTTACATCCGTTCTTAGAATCATAGAATTGCTATGATAGCTAATCTGTTGCTTAACTACTCAGTCAGAAAGTAAATACATTTATGTCTTCTTAAAGTTTAATGTCTTTGTCTTCATAGCTGTCAATCAATTTCATGATGCTTTAGTTAGACTAGTTACCTCCTCTGTTCTGACTGAAGTTACTTTGTGTAGGTTTCTGCTGTTTAAAAAAGTGAATCCATAAATCCTCAGGTGTTTCAATAAGTCATTGTGATGAACCAATCCATTAATTCAGCAGTGTTGAGAATCAAGTCCTTGGGTTATTTTGGTGCTTTATTGTTTATTTTTTCTTCTGTACAGCCTCACTCATGCTGTCCACTGCTTATCTGTCTTTGCTTGCTCTTGATGTTCCTATCCTTAGGCTTAAGCTCACTTTAGCTTTTGGCTTCAGGACCTTTTCCAGATGCTTTTTCTATTCTGTGGCCTTCCTATTTCTAAAAACTTTCTTTCCTAAACTTTATCTGTTATTATGAATCATAATAGATCATAAGAGGTTCCACAAATTTCTGCTGTATTCCATTAGTTCTGGCTTTATTGTTATTACTATTTTTACATTAAAAGTGATCAGTTTTAGCCACATCTGATCTCCTGAAGAATAGGAATATGAAGTCATAATAAAATCAAAGGCTATCTGAAGAATTGCACCCTTTGTTTGACAGAATCAGTTGAAAAAAAAATCAACAAGGACATGATTAGAGTCACATTTGAAGTTACATATTTTAATTGGAGGAAAATAGGAAGGAAAACTATTACATGTGGTTACAGGTCAATTAATTATGAGTTATTCTGTATTGTCAAGGATATTTCTCTGTTAATCAGAACAATCAATAGACTGAGAATTTTCTATGGGAGATAATAATTCTGGTAAAAAAGCAAAAGCTTTATGAAAACAATTCTTAGAGAAAACAAATTTTAACTGTTGTAGTTTCCATGGAAAATAAACAGGAGGCATTACTTTTGAAGCAGTCTACATACATGGTAAAGAAATGTTCTGTCTCTTCTTTCTTTTAGTCCTGTCAGCATTACAAGATGATAAAGTTTCTTGTCTCTATATATTCATTAAAAGTACACAATAATCCTGGTACTTTATAAAAAGTTGGAAGGAATTTACTTATGTTATATAGCATAACCTACTAGCAACCATAGAAGTAAAATGTCTGTGAAATAGAGTGCTAGAGTGCTAGAGATATGGAAAACAGTTAATGACTGGGTGTATGTTCAATTACTAGTGGAAGAATAGTTTTAAAAAATTTGTAATCTTGTCAGTAAGCCAAAGAATAATATTAACACTGAGAACAGAAAAGCATTTTTTTTAGTTCACTTGCTTTTATGTTTATAACTTATAATCATTAATTTATATTTAAAAAATACAAACTGTTTCCTGGATTTTTACAGTGCTATTTGTAAACTTAAAGTTATTAACCTTAATTTACAGAGGTTTCACATTGATACTCTTACTATTAAATAATCATGAAAGCTCAATAAAAGAAGCTATATAGACTGCTTTAGCATTAATGTAATTATAATTACTTTAAAGCAAGTAAATCTTTTCTTTAAAATAAGGATTTTTATTTTAAAGTGAAAGTACAATTTTATGTTTTACATTTTAAAGCGAAAATACATACCTTTTTTATACAAAGAGTGAATAAGTGAATATGTGCTACTTAGCAAAAAGTAAATTATCAGCAATAAAATGAAGTGAGTATTTCCTTTCTTTCCCTTTCTTGGTGTTAAGCATTTTCTGATGGGGAATACGTTTACAAATATTTAAAATTCTGAAATTGTACCTGAACAGAATTTGTATAAAATATAATTTCCTTGCTGTCATAAATAGGTATCAGTGAAACTGCATTAAAAATCTAGAGGGAAGTTCTTTGTTTATCCATGTGAAATATAAAAAGAATCAGCGGGCAGGACATTTCTTAGAATAGAAAAGCTATTAAAGTGTATATTTCACAGGGAGCCATGGGGCTATCTAGGTTGTTCATTATGGAATATTGAGCTGTTTTACTTGTCAGCAAATAGATTCAAATCTGGCTCAATCCAATAATAAATGGAAGTCATTTCCTTCTCTGTAGAGAGAGATGGAGCAACGATGGTTTGAGGCAGCAGCTCAGGTGACAGATCCCATAGGAGCAACTAAGTTAAAACACCTGTCACCAGCAAGGGTTATGCTCAGGGAAAAAAAAATTACCTGAGAGAATTCCATAGTTACGAGATGGAAAAAAAACAGAAAAAAGAAATGGAGATCTATAGGACTAATGGGACATTGCAGAATGGATGAAAATATTCAGGTTTAAAATACCAGCATTCATAAAATGTATGATTTGTATGTTTGTTTAAAATGTAAAATTCCCTGACTGTAAGAAAAAAAAAAACACAAAGCAAGAACGGGAATGTCATAGCAAAAGCATAACAGCTGAGAATCAGACATCTAAAAGGAATAAATCCTGGTCTCTGCTCATTTTCTAGAGAGCAGATCTTTCAAATGTTTTGAAACTTAGGATGCAGAAGCACAAATTCTACGTAGCTTGCACCCTATCTGACCTACTACCCCAAGAAGTCATTAGAACAATTCCCCTATGTTTTGCCAACTGACAGGTCAGAAGGAAGGGCACAGACACCAACAAAAATGATAGGCTTATTTTCCTGTCTATTTCAAAATATTATGAAAATAAAGCTGTACCTATAGTAAAAAGATAAACTTAACAGTAAAGAAAATAAGCAAGGTAACGCATCTAATCATTACTATGTGAGGTTAGCAATAATGATTAAGAAAGACATCACCAATTGCCTCATTGCTTTACCATCATACGGGTTCACAGTTGCTGGTGAGCTCTGGTTGCAGCGAGGATCTGGAGAACATGTCCTAGCAATATGTCCTACGGCATGTGTCCACCACGTAGGTGAGGTCTCCAAAGTCCCTGCAAACAGGTCCAGCCTTTATATGATACATATGCTGAATGACCAAATCTATGTATCAGTCAGGTGGAACATCTGGTTTCCTCTTTCTCCTATTGGCTTTCCCCAAAAAATATGGCTAGTGTTCAAGGAGGAACCAAGGGAATTGTGCTATCTTTTTTGATATACCATAGGCCTCTTTGGCCATAGAAATGTCTGCCCAGGCCCCATGCAACATGCTTAATTGAGTAACAAGCACTACAGCAGCGTTGCCTTATGATCAAGAAAGATACATTAATACCGCATAATAAACATTATAACAGAGCTTCTGTAGATAAACACCAGAATATACATTCTTATACTGACATGGTAAAATGGGGATAAATGACATCTTACATGTGCAATTAATACTGTACATTAGATACATTGTGAGGTTGTGTGGTTCATCTATAGGTCAACTTTCATTCAGGGCCTATCTCAGGCCCCAGAATTTCTCCCTAAAACTATGCTGAATCACTGTTCTTTTACAGATAGTTTCATAAGTACAATTGCATCCATAGGTAGTTTTGCCCTTTAAGCTGCTGCTGTTTGATTTCAAAAACTAGCAGACCTCTATAAATAAAAGTTCAATGTATCAATTCCTAAAGCAAAAATCTTTACTAAAAAAAGTTAACAGGACCGGTACCTCAAAGTGTTAAACAGCTGCTACATAAACTATTTAACAATATTTTAGACGAATTGAAAGTATTTCTAGTGCCTGTAAATGTCTTGACACTTTTGTTCCATCATCTTAATTTAGGGGGTTAAAGGATTCTTTTTAATTTCTGCTGTGGAGGGAGGGGGATTGATGCTTCCTGGGCCATTCTGTGCTGTTTCTTCTACATATGCTTGTGAAAAAACAGTCCTTACGAGTCCTCTCCTCTGATGTTCCAAATTCAAGCTAGCCTTCAGTTAATCTTTTGTTTGCTTAGAGTTTTACTCAAGTCTGATTTTTATGCAGGGAATCCATGCTGACTGGGATAACAGAGATGACTGATTTTCAGGGCTGGCCAGACAGTCCAGTCAGGTTCAGTCTACCAAAAACTACTGTATGTAATCTGCAGTTGTTACTTACAAAAAGCTGGTCAAAGTTTTTTTTGTTTTTTTATTTTTATTTTTTTTTTTCCCATTAAAAAAAAAAAAAAAAAAAGGCTATTATTCTTCACTGGAAAGAAAGAATGTGGTATTGACAGCCATTTCCAGGACATATTGCTGCTTAGGAGAAACTGATGCAGCTGGAGTGACTTAAGCAGATAGTCTGGGAGCAGCACAAGCAGCTCATAAGCAGCTTCTAAAATGCGACAGTACAAAGAAAACGCGTAATTGACTGTGCAACAGCTGTAGGAAATGATATGTGAGATTCCATGTTCACTATGTATCCCAAACATTAAAGAGAACAATTTAATGTTAACAAAGAAACATGAAAGCAGCATGCTTACAAAGTATAGTCTTACTGCTGTGGCATTAACTGCACAAGCTGTGTCAACAAAGGATTGCACAGTTAGAACAGTATAAATAGGTTTTGTACTGCAATTTATTTTTCTGTATTTTTTTTTCTTTAATGGAGAATGTCAGTATTTTAGTAGAAATACAATTTACAGAAAGAATAAGGCTCCCAAATCTAACAGTTTCAGTAAGCCAAAGCTTGTTCTCATTTAAGACAGTGATAGAACCCTTAGCGGACAGGATTAGACATCATTCCGAGCAAGCTATTTTCTACAAATCTATATTGGAGAAAATATAATCTGTCTTCCACTAACATGAGTCATATGCTTTTGTTTTCTTTCTAGAAAGGGTAGACAGGGATTTTTCATATTTAAGAACAGGAGGGCAGATACTGCTGTTTCAGAGGTAACTGTCATTTGTGTAAATTCCAGAGAAAATGTTATTTGCCTATGTTTTCTGCTGTAGTTTTTAGAGGAGGATGTTTGCAAAGTAGAAATATTTACTATGTGCAGATTGGAAAAGAATGTTTTGCAATTGTTTATTAGTTTTATGCACTGCGGCAAGGAAACTTCAATCCAGCTGCTAATACTAAATGACAGAATTATTATTGATTACTTTAGTAGTAAAAGGATGGAAGTGGAGCATGTTTTGCTGTGTTTCAGTGAATGCGAGTGCTGTGGGGGAAATGTATTTCACAAAATATTCGACATCCAAATGTAGGGTTTAGTTTTAGCAAGTATACCCTCTGAAATCAGTAGAAAGATACAGGCAGCTCCCAGATGCAATCTAAAACAGAGCTAGAAAAATCATTCTTTTAGGATGTCATCTGCAGCATTTGCCAAATCACTTGAGATGCAAGCTGGTACACAGAAATGGACTTCCCTTGTATTTTAGAAAATGGGTAAAATTCAGACTGTCATTACTCCTCAGAACAAAACCAGGCTACCTGCAGTATCCTGGTGTGGACCTGGTAAGACGAGGCCAACTTGTGCGGATCTAATGGTATCTGTTTCTTGATATTCTTACATGGTTCACACTGCTCAAAAACATCAGTCTTGGGGTTCCTCCTACAAGGTCTATGATCTCAGATCCTGCAAGAGGTGATCGTTTTTGTAAGCAGCCTAATGTTGCAGGCTGTGGCATTTATAAATTATGGACATCTTGGCAGTGGTTTAAACCCTTTTCCTGGCTTTGCTATCTGAACTACAATATAGACATAAGCAAAATCTCTATGGAGGGGCATAGTGCCAGGTTCTTGTAAGGACACATGTAGTGCATCTCCAAGGCATCACTTTTTTCACACTTACACTGTCTCCAATTATCACGTTCACTGGAATCATTAGTACTTTCTGCAGGTAATTTCTAACAAAGCAGAATATGAAATCCAGTCCCAGCTTGTCTCCTTTCTGGAATTTGGACAATAAAGGAATATACTGTATTCACTCCAACTGGGAGAAAGAGGATGGAACATGTTTTAGTCTGGACACAGATTGAAGTGTCGCATTTTATGCTAACACATCTGCCACAAATTTTGAGAAATAATATTTTTGTCTTTATCATCATTTACCTAGAAAATATAAAAGGTAACTGATGAAAAGATAAATTAATTGCTTTGCCTACTCTTGAGTTTTACTCGGATACTATTTGGAACCTCATGCTCTGTTAAAAACTATGAATTACTCCTCTACAACAGGTAGTATTATCATTACCTTTTCTCTGAAATTATTATCATTATCTTTTCTCTAAATGCAGTTTCACTTAATTGTAGAGAATTATAGTACTATATTTATGAGAGAAGAATAATAGCATATTTTGATGTGCAATGTTAATGATGTGCCCATCATCCTTGTTTGAAAGACATATACAGTATATCTCTTAAATTCCCCTCACATGATGGCATTAAGTGTATACCTCTAATAAGACTTCTGAGAAGGAATTTCTTATGTTATTTGGATAGCAGTCTAGTCTGAACTGAAAATTATGTGAAGGGAAAGCTACAGAATATTTTGATATTATTTTTTGCATGCATTAAGACAACAAAAATGCTCTTTGAGAGCAGGCAGAACACAAAGAGCAGATTTAATTAAAAATAAGTTTCATAGGGTGCTTTTTTTCCGTGAATGGTCGTTTTCATCTTATATTGCACAAGAAATCAGATTAAAGACAACAGAGTGTTATATTTGTTTAATTGCTTAGTCTAAAAATGTTTACTCCCGTCTTTCACAAACTTACATGTCAGACTAACTTACAAACTTGTATACTTTGTGATACTACTCCAATGTTGCCTCTGCCCATCTGTTTATCTTCTTTGGTACTTGCCCTTTAAGAAAAACTTCCCTCAGGCTGCAATCCTTAACTTCTAAGACATGATCAAAACACCAGTATATGTGAAATAGCTCTCCAGCAAGCACATGTAGTATTACTAGTGTATTCAGGCACCCAACACTCTTACCTTTTCTTCATGGAATGCAGAACAGATGTGGATAAAATTAATATATTTTAAACTCACTGTGCCCTGCAAGCATGCTTTTAAATGCTGAAGCTCTGAAAAGCAATGTTTTTGATAAAAATAAGTCTTACATGAGATACATTTTGCACAGCCCTCTCCACAGCACAATTGTAGCAAATAACAATAATAATAAAAGATCATGTAAGGAAGGCAGTCTAGAGATTAACTATTTGCTGAAGTAAAATAAATAAGTCCTTAAGAGAACTATCTGTCTTCTCAAACTTGGATTCATTATGTTTGTTAATAGGTTAAAATGAGCTTAAATTAAAACTTGGCCAAACTGAAACGATTCATGTCATTTTAATTAAGAAGATTCCAGTTCAATGAAAAGAAGTAACCTTTACCTACGTAGATTGCTCTGAAAGTAATGCCTCTGATTGTAGTGAAAACTACAACATAACACTATTTGATAGAGCAAATTCTCAGCTACTATTTTTTCTACATCACAATCACAACCATTTTTGCCAGCGATGAAGAGTAGCACTCATAGCTGCATCTTCTAAAGAAACAAATCAGGACAGCAGGATTTTTTGCTCCCTGTCCCTCCTTCTATTCTTGGATCAGAGGGGAAGAAACATGACTTTGAAAGTTATAGGTCTTTTAAATCTACTTTCTGGTATACTGTTTCATGACTGGAATTCGGAAGAGAGATAAAGGTCATTTGAGGGACAACACAAAAGACTGTGTAATGTGGATTCCAAAAATCTTTTTTTTTTTCTTTAGAGTCACCTTAAGTCACAGAATACAAATAGTGAGAATTCAGACAGGTATGGTATTATTACATGTAACAGCAAAGGACGTACTGAATCACTAAAGCCAAGGTTACACAGCCATTTTAATCCACAATAAGCTACTCAAAGAGACAGTTTCATCCATCCTTTGGATATGCATGTGCCAGCACCAGTTTACATTAGGCTGTACAAAAGAGACTAAAACGTTTCAGCTGGATCAATTCCAGCTCATTGCTAATGCTGCTAGTACACGATGTACAATACTACTGGCGTAAAGGATGTGATTGTTAAAATAATCCAGAAGGAAATGGGAGAGGGGCAGTGGGGCTCTGCCTTCTCACTGTGGCAAGACTGAAGTGCAATGTCGGTTCCGCCTGCATAGGTCCCACCTGACCACCCTGGTCCTAGCTTTCTGTCATGTAAAAAAGTAATCTGACTCACTGTGTGTTTGGTAATTATAAGTTTGATACCAGTATTGAGACTAGAAGATGGCAGGTTTCATGTGAAATTGCACACTGCTATGAATGGGCTTAGGGAGACATCATTATGGTAGTTCTGTAATTCTCACAGTCTGTACTTACTGTGTAAGCATAGAAATTAATTTTGCTATTGGATGATATTTAGCATACACTTTTTTTTTTTTTTTTTTTTTTTTTTTTCTCATGGAAAATGGAGTAGAATCTTTTAACTAGAAGCCTTGCTCATGTTTGGAACTGGATAGTTCAAGTCTTGAGGATTTACTTAATAGACTGTCCCCCAACTCAGTACCACCAAAGTTGTGCATTTGCCTAAAGCCAAGCTATGTTTTGAATAACATACAATAATAACAATAATAATAATAATAAAAACAGCTCTGTTCCACCTCAGATGGAACAGGTCAACACTAAATGTCTGGCTCCACAATAAAGCAGTACAGAAGGAATTCTGCTTCTTCTGCAGAACTTCATCTGCAGGATTTTGTAGTCCTTGATACATACTTGAAATTGATCCATTAATATTAAATTAGCACCTATTATTTCTCAAATGTTTTTGCATTGAAATATTCATTTCAGAGTAGCATATAAAATAATTACACAGAGACTTCTGAAGGCCCAGCTGTAATGGGCTGTTCCTGGGTCTTTGCCATCTAGCAGGAAGGAAGGATCTCTTTCCAAAACATGCAAGATCAGTTTCTACATCTGCTTCAAGAAAGTTGTGCTTCTTGCCAGGCAGCTGATGGTCACTGGCCATATGACTGGCCTTCACTGTGGTCGATTTTCTCCCCAGCTATAGAATGAGATGAGATCCATCAGCTCTTGCTGCACTTCCCATGCAAGGTGCCAGTATTTTTGCCATATGCTGACAGTACCTCAACAAATAAATGTCTTAGAGACTTTTTCTTTTTTAAAACACAAAGAAAACTGTATAAATGTCATGATGAAGTGAGACGTTAGCATAACTGACTTTTTTTTTTTGTAATAAATTGGATCTTAAATCAGCTCAAATTCTCAAAAACATATTTTTCAAGAAAAACTTCCATAATTTGACAAAAATAGATTAGTTCCTATAAATTCTGTGATGATAAAAGATGTTTTCTGTATTTTTTTCTCACATTCTGCTAATCAGTGAAATAATTAATATTAGAGAAAGAAGCAAATGGATTCCTAAATGTCACAATTACATTTAACAGAGGACATTAAAAGCAGTTATTTCCTTTCTTTATTGCTTACTGGTTTTATTATTTCATTATAATTTTTCATACAAACCAGGCCAGCTCAGCTTCTTTTGTTTACAGATAATAACTAAATAGAATTAAAAAGGAAGCTACAGAACCCCCTTCAGGAGAATTTATAGAAATTCATAAAGATTTTTGTCAGTGCAGCTGAAGCATCTTTTGTCCTCGGTGAGACTAAAACAGGATTGTATTGGAAAAGCTTTATGTGAGAAGGGTCATTGACACGTGCAATCAAAGCAATTATTCTTCAAAAATTAATTAACTTTTTTTCTAAATCCAAGCCCTTAGAATATTTCCCATTAGTAACAGCAGGTCTGTGCTTTTTATGTTTGTTATAGCAGATGTTCTTTACATCCCAGTTTTTTTCAGAACAACACCACAATGACATGGTGGATGAAAGACTGGGTCTGCAAAAAGTGTACCACAGTGTCATTGAAAGTCTGAGCCAGAGCCCTCTGAAGTCACTGGGAATTGCTGGCTTATGCTCACATTTTTCATAGCTTGTTAAGAGGGAGTGAATCTCGATTATTAAAAAAGTATAGAATGACATTCTTTATTTGTATTGTATGTAACTTTTTTTCCCAACAAAAGATATTGGTAGAATAATCTATCATTGCACATACAGATGCCTGGGTCTGTGACCCCCAAGAGGCTTGCAGGCTTCTATAGTGACTAACAGGCAGAAAATCCACTTAGTAAATAGGCTTCTAAGGAGTGCTGGGAAAGTGCAACTGGCTGTGGTGCACCAGAATGATAAAGGAAAGAACATTTAGGCAAATGAGAAGGAAATTGAAGACTAAGGTTTTTATGACAGTATTCTGCAAAGTGATTCCTTGCCCCTCATGGAACCATGGGAAGAGGCAAAAAGACAGACTTTAGTTATCTTGACTAGATGGTACAAGGAGGAAGAATACAGGTCCATTATGAATTGAGGATAATTTCAGTATGAAGGGAATATTTTATTTGAAATTCAGCTGAATGAGATGTTAGGGAGCTGCAAGAGGGAGTTGCTGTGTAGGGGAAGGTGAGCCAGGAGCTGATGGTAACAGCAAAGCAGGGATGCCACAGTGCCAGCAGAAGAAAAGCACACATGATGGTCACAAGTGTCAGCCAGATGTCTGATGATTCCAGCCAAGTACATAGCAACAGGCAGAGAGTCAATGGTATAAGACCAATGAGGAACAAGATCAGGCACAGGCAGGCAGTCATTGTTCAGACAAGATCCATGACTAAGTGCTGAGCTTAATGCTGCTTCAGAGCCAAGGGCTCACTCTCCAGCAAGGATTCTCCTGAGTGTCTCTCACAGCTTTTCTCTGGAGTCTGATCCAAGGTTGCAAGGCTGCACCACACTGCTACTGGGCTTGAGTGCGGGTGGCTGAACTCCTCCAGGAAGAGCCTATATGTGCAGGCACTAACAAGGTGAATACTGTGTGATGTTTAGTTTGGCACTGTACATCTAGAAAGTGATAACTGAGAGTTTAAAACAGAAAGAATGAAAGAGACAAAAATGCACAAGAACATATTGTTATGCAACAATGCTGCTTTGAAAATGAAGTCGTCTAAGCTCTGTATTTTATAGTACTGGATGAGTTAAAGGATGTAATTATTACATGTGTGTTACATAAATGACTTCCTGAAGTGGGAGCAACAGACAGGCACATATATAAATGCCAGAAAATTCAAAAATAAGATGAGGAAACAGGAATGTCCTCCCTTGTGTGTGCGCACACACACACACACACAAAAGGCATAACAGACTTTTGGGAAGGGGACAATCAGTGGAGCACTGCAATATTAAGACATAAAATATACATGAAATAAAATAAATTGTGCCTAGTGCAAAATATCAGTGTATTTTCAAGAAATCAGAATAAAATGAAATGAACAAATTAACCACCTCTGAGTATTTTAGATAATATGAGGAAGCTTATTAATGGCACATCTGAGCAGGATAATTTAAGGAAAGAGGCATGTAAACTGCTGGAGAATACTGTACTGGAATCACAGCGTTATTGCTTAACACGTATGGAAATGACAGTGAAATGTAAAAGGGAGCTGAAATCACTCTGGCAAGGTAAAGGACACTGTTATATAAAGGAAGAAATCCGTCAAGTGACTGGAACTGTATTTAAAACTAGACAGTGCAAAGTATCATAAGCTCTAGTAGATTAAATAGAAATATAATTTATTAGGTGGAATGGAAAAATGATTTCAGGATCCATTAGGTGACAGAAACCAAGTTGTTATTAACTCATATATCAAAGGCAGCAAGCACATGCCAGCATCCATCGGGACAACTGATGATTGTTGGAAGCGTGTATTTAGGGAAATGAATTCTTCCCACCAGTATTCTCTGTGGAAAAAAAAAAAAAAAAAAAAAAAAGATGTTTTTCTCTAGGGGGAGAAGGCTCAGCAGAAAATCTATCTGAATTTGAAGTTACTGTGGAAGCAGTTACTAATAAAATATTAAGAAAAAAGATAAAATACTGAGATAAGATACTAAGAAACCACCACTACTGCAAGAATTCTGAAATAACTCATACATGGAATAGTTGAAATACTCTTTTATAGGAGTGGACAGTAAAAAAAATACCAGATGAAATTCAATCAAGATAAATGCAAGGGAAACGAAAGGGTAGATAAATGTAAAGAAATTGATGATCCTGGGGAAAAGCAATCCTAACTTCACAAATGAAATGATAGACTCTGAGCTAACCAGTCTCATTTGAAGAACAGGATCTTAGAATTTTTTTCACGAAAGTGCTGGTTCAGTGCTGTGTAGCAGTCAGTGCCCACTCCATATCTCAAAGTAAAAAAAAAATCTTAAAAATTACTAGGACAGGAATAGAGAACAAACCAGAAAATGTCCTTAGGCAACTGATTAAATGTACAATTTATCTGCATTTCAGTGCTGTTCTTCCTTTACAGAAGGCATGTACAATTGCTGATCTGAAAGTAATGCCTTCTATTTCACTGTGTTGGCCCATGACATCAGATAAGGATATTGGTGGTACGGCAGTAGAGATTGAACCTTCCTGCCAGCATTGCGTTGTATTTTGTTCCTGTGTGACAGATGGTAGCAGAGGGGCAGTCTCTCAGAATGGCAATTGGCATGGAAGTGTGTATGAAGTAAAGATGTGCCATTGAATTCCTCGATGCAGAAAAAATTGCATCCACTGACATTCATCAACACTTGCTGAATGCTTTTGGAGACCAAATAGTGGTCGAACACAGTGAAGCAGTGGCTAGTAAAACACTGAAGCAGTGGGTCACCTCCACTGGCATCGGAACTTGTTCATGACTGGTGAAAATGTGTGGAGACCAGACAAGGGGAAATGGCCAGAATCTGCAGCACAGGAAGTGCACAAATGCGTGCAAGAACATTATGGTGAGGGTGACGGAGCACTGGAACAGGCTGCCCAGGGACGTTGTGGAGTCTCCTTCTCTGGAGATATTCAAGACCTGCCTGGACACCTACTTGTGTGACCTGGTGTAGGGAACCTGCTTTGGCAGGGGGGTTGGACTCGATGATCTCTAGAGGGCCCTTCCAACCCCTACGATTCTGTGATTCTGTGATTCTGTGAAAAAGTTTAGCTAAACATGGTGCCTGTGTTGAAACATAGTGTTTTGTAGCTGATAATTTTTTCTATCAGTGTTACTGTGTTCTTTGTATCTATTGTAGTTTCCACAGAAATAAATCAGAGGTGTTACTTTTGGAGTAACCTACGTATTAAGTTTGGAAAAAAATTCAAGGAAGGAAAACAAGAATTACCAAAGAAATGAAACAGCTTCCCTGTTAGCAGTGACTGAGGGGCTGGGTGGGATTCCTCAGCCTGGAAAAGGGAGGAGCTGACAAATGGAACAGAACAGCATAAAAGCCAGATTCCAAACATGCAAAACAATACTGTTGCCATACACAGGATAGTAGATTCATAGACAATTTTATGGAATTCTGTGCCAAATTATGTCATAAAAAAGATTCTTATGAGAAGGATTCTCAGAAGAAAGGTTCGTTACAGGCCACTACACACCTGGGTCAAGAAAGTCTCAAAGATGAAAATAATTGGAAGTTGGGAAATCAGTAGAAAGTATCACACATACTTGTTCTGTACCTGCTTTTCCCTGTCTTTCTCTGAATCTGAACCAATACAACACCTCTACAGTCCAATGCTTTAATATTTATGTATTATTATTAACTATTATTCTTTATTATATGGCTAAAGTATATACACTTAGGAGACAAAGAAAATATTGTTTATTTGATGAGCTTGCTGTCTGAAAATCAAATAAAATTATATTAAAATGAAAATTTTAAATAAAAATGCTTACTATTCCTTTTATAACTTTTATGTCTACAGGCTTTACTCCTGACTCAAAGTTCTACTGTGTCACATAAATCATAGAGAGAAAAACAGTGCACAAATGGAAATACTGAGTAATAAATAAATAATAGTAAATAATACTATTCCAAACAGATTTTATAATGTAAGCACAGGACAAAAACCAGAAAGGAACAGCGATGACAGAACAGTAAAAGTAAACTGTGAGACGGTAAGAGAGACAGTATCCATTGAACCTTACAACATATTTGGGAAACATGGTGGTAGAAGGGTGTTTTGAGAGGAAACACAAACTAAGTATGCAGGTATTTACATGGAACACATTCTGAGTATGCCTGAAAAAATTGGTTGTCTTAAAATGTAACAGAGAACAGGAGGCAATACACTGTGCAAAACAAATATGTATGTCAAATGTCATCTGCCATAAATAAATGGCAGACAAAAGAAAAAGTAATCTGTGAAGTGTATTGAAATCAGACCCAAGTAATTTATGACAGATGCAGCAGAGGAGGGGAAATCACTGGAGGGATAAAATGGAAAAGGAACATGGTAGAAACTGAGAAAAAAAAATCATTACAATAGATACAGCAACATCAGAATTGCATTTTCAAAAATCAGACAAAGGAATATTGATGTAAATGAGAAGGGAGATGAGCCTAGACATGATTTTTTACTAAATAGGGAGATAGGAAAGCTGCACGTTAGATGTGTTTTGCACTGAATCTTTAAGACATGCCTTTAGTGGCAGGATCTGCAGCGAGGTCTGAGCTGAGGATAATGTCCTCTGCGTGCACATGAGTGACAGGGGTGTTGTCACTATGACTGCAAAAAGTGAGCCAGAGTAAAGGAGGAAGATCTCTTCTTCTTAGTTTTGTCAAGCTTGAGATGACAAAGATCTAAAAAATGGCATTTTTATTAAGTTAAAACAAGCATTTGGTGAAGGAGCTGTAGGACTAGGACTCCAGGACTCCACACAGAGGCTTGCTGAGGTCTGCATTTCAGCACTGGGAATAGAGAGTAGGAGTTAGGCTCCTCCATTTGAGCATGGGCAACTTACATGTGACCTGTCTGGAGCAGAAATAGACAAATCCATCTTTGCCAATCCTTGGGTTTAACTCCTGCACCCCATACTATCAAGTAAAAGGGAGAATGGGGCAAAGCTCCATCTAAAAATGAAAGAAGACACACATTACTCTGTGTGACAGTTCCTACAGAACTAAAGGTATAAGTAGCCCTATTTCTAATATTTCTTAATGGTTGCAATCTTAAAGCTTTATTTATTTATTTATATTTCAGAAAGTTTTCCATTGCAAATATGTATGACCAATTTTTATTTTTCTCTGATCTTTTACAACATGAGTACCATATAATTAACAACATCCATAATTAATCAAATGAGGCTGAGACTGGCTTAGGGAGTGCATGAAATATTGGTGTACATGAAAGGAACATTGCCAGCAGTATTTGACTGCAGTAAACTTTGTAGAAATGTGTAGTTTATTCCTTCAAAGTCTTATTGTTCATAGACTATTGATGATGATTTTCCTCTATTTGTGATTTAAAATAGCAAATATATCTTTTTCTCTATATATTTTGCCATAAAATAAGAGATAAAAGAGCAGAGATCATAGAGAGGTGCTTGCTGTAATGGTGCAGTTAAAGAGTGAAAGCTGGAACAATTCGCTTTGGGAAGGTACTTGAAAAGGTCAGTCTCCCTACTACAGATGGTGATGTTTTGAAGGATAAAAAAAGAGTTTGCTGTTTGGATTTAGACAGGTAGGTCATGACTTTAACTGTCTGCACACTGACAGGAAAAAAAAAAAAAAAGATACAGTTCCTCATAATATTATTTCTCCATTCACAGTTGATGGATGAGTTAAAAACATACCTTTTCTTCAGTTTATTCTCTAGGTGAGGAAATGTTGTATTGTATTTCTTTCTTTGAAAACATGACACTTTTATTAAACTAAAGATGATATTTTAAAGTCAATTTATATGAATACAACCATATTCTCTCCTTATTTGTTATTGTATAACTCCCTCTAAAATTGTCTTTACAGAATTATGACAAAGATTCTTTTTTCTTAGGGCAAAAGTACATTTAGAAGATATTATTTTCTCTCTTTCTTTAGCAGTTGAAGAGTCGCACTGAAATCGAGATTCAGACACCTGCTTTTACAGCCAACTGTGCACTGAAGTACAGACCTGGAGAGAACCATTGGAATGTGGAGATAATTGAAAGACCTGATGTATTTGACGTGACATGATATACTGAAGAATTTCTAGAAATTTTTTAGGTTTCGTGCAAGTGATGGAGTTGCCATGACATTTTCATAGTGGATGTGCTATTTTAGCTCCTTATAACTTTGCTCTAAAAATTACCTCTTAAAATAATTTTTTGTGTGTTTATAAGAGGAGTATTCAAAGGTGCTAAACTGACAACACCATCTATTTAATGGGCATTTACAGTGCCCAGCTCCCAGCAGTGTGCCATTAACACCTTATTTCTTGAATCAGGAAGGCAGCTGCATATTTTAATATACTCTGCTGAGATTGACAGGCCTTGCAAGAACATGAAGATCAGACATTTCCTCTGAAGGCTTCTTTCATTTGGAGCATGATCTCTCCTTTCTTTTCCCTTTACGCGAAACAATCTGAATCAACTAAAGAGGTTAAAATCCATGAAGGGGTACTTATCATTCAATAGCTGCTTTAATAGCCAGAAACTTCCAACAGAATATCATGGACTTTTTTTTTTTTTTTTTAATTTTTAAAGCTGTTTTCTATGCTAAACATTTTTATATACTTATAATTATTGAATTAGTAGGACTTGCTGCTAAGTCCTATCTTTGTAGTGCTCAGAAGCTTGAGGAACACTTCTTATGTTTGTATTGATGTGGTTTTTTTTGTTTTTGGTTTTTTTTTTTTGTTTTTGGTTTTTTTCTGAAGCATGAAAGCTGACTACAGAAGACAAGAACAAATGTATATGACATTTTCAGAAATAAAAATAAGTGTGAATATTCCTTTAAAGAAGGAAAAATATTCCTTTAAAGAAAGGAGAAAGAGAGATTTGAAAAGGGAAAGAGTAATTGCGGCTAGGTACTGAGATAAAGCAGATAGGCTGAGAGGACTTGAGTCATAGGAAGGAGCATGCGTAGGGGAAGAATGCATGGCTGGGCACAGTGAGGCTGATGAAGAGGAGAGCAGGCAGCCACATCAGCTTCTTCTGTGTCACCTAGACTTGCCAGTCCTGCACAGATAAGAACTGGAATAGTACTAGCACAACAAGCTAGTACTGAATCAAGCTGAATCAAAACCTGGAAGATACACATTTTCTGATGTACATCTATTTCAGCTTTCACGTTTAGAGGAATTGAAAGATCTTCCACCACTCTACAGTGGTATTTCTCCACATTTACCTGTAATCTTTCTGAGTTATACTGCCAGTTGTGGCTACATGTGCCAGTATGGGCCCACGGATGAAGTCCCTCTACTTGTTATATTAGGGTTGAAGTGAGATGGGAATACCAATTAAAAGGGAAAAGAAAAACGACCCCCCCCCCCCCACCACACACACAGAACAAAACAAAACAAACAAACAAACAAAACAGTCCAGGTGTGGAAAGCTAAGACATATGCAATCCCTAAGGAAACACATAAGGAAACATGAGGGTGATCAGAGTTTTGAAGGGAACTCTAGTCTGCCTGGGTACAGAGTGTATTTGGGTAGGCGTGATAAGACCAAAGTTAGGAATAGTGTATTCAAAGGAGGAAAGCTAACCACATAAACTCTCCGCATACTTAGCACCGCTTAATAAAAACAATCTTCCACACGGAGGAACCGAGGGACACCCCAGTGATTTTTGTTGAGATGCTCTCCCTAATCAACAGGATTTCGAAAGTCACGCCGTCAACGCGCACAGGACCCTGCCGCTCCACACGGACGGACCGCCGGCTCAGCTCACACCCAGCCCCGCGGAGCCCCCCCCTCCCACGCGGAGATGAGTCTCCCGGCTGCAACCGGGCGAACTACGGGCAGCACCCGCCTCCTCCTCGCCTTCACTTCACTACGCGCAGGCGCAGCGCTTCCGCACATGCGCTATTGGGCCGGCGACGGGCGGGCGAGGGTCTGCATCCGGGTCGCCGCCGTGCCCATTGTCTGGGGAGGGGGTCTGTGGCTCAGCGGTCCGCGCCCGAGGGGCTGAGGCGGCGCCGCGCTGCCGCCGCCTGGACGCGTTCCCACTCGCCGCTGCTCACCTGCGTAGCCTTTAGTAAGTGCTTCTCAGCGGCTCCTCCCTCCCCTTCCCCGGGGAGAGCGCGGAGGCGCTCGGCGGGACGGGGGCAGCCCAGCATCTCTCCGGGATGTCGGGCGGGTCGGGTCCTCGTTCTCCCTCTGCCGTGCCGTATCTCCGGCGCTGGATGGCGGAATGCCTGGAGGTGCTGCAGGGAAGCGGCTCCCTTCGCCAGCCCGGGCCCGGGGTGGTGCCGGTGCCGGTGCCGGTGCCGGCTGCCCGCGGTGCCCGGGGTGCGAGTGGTTCCCCCGTCCCTGGCACGGTGAAGCCGGTGCTGGCAGTACTCGTGCGCGGGCTGCCCCGTCGGGTTAACGCCGCACGTCTAACCATGCTGCGTGTTCATTGTGCTATCTAACTGGGGTACTGTGCTTCTTTCTGCAGTGGACCGCAGCTCGAAGAGGAGACAAGTGAAGCCTCTGGCGGCTTCCCTACTGGAAGCTTTAGATTATGATAGTTCTGATGACAGTGATTTTAAAGTTGGAGATGCTTCAGGTAAATATGTTTCCTCATCGCCTCTGTTGAGAATTACCTCATTTTTGTTTTACGGTTGCTTGTTTAATGTCATGCAAGAGATAGAGTGGTATTAGCAAGCTGCTGGAAGGGCTTCAGTTGGATGACTGGAGATTCCATGTTGCAGATAGGAAACAGCTGATCAAGTAAAACATGCGGTGCTGCAGTTGAAAATAAATTTTTCACAGTGGAAAAGTCTTATCAAATAAGTTTTTTCAGGAGCATTTCAGCAGTTTCTATGCTGACTCTCATGGCTATTTCTGTTCCTTTTTATTTCCTCAGTCTAAAGACAACTTTGGAAACTTTAGCTTCTTTTGGTATTGGAGTAACTGCTGTAAGGCCATTTTGTTTTCAATAAGTCTGGATAGTAATTTGTTGCGGACTGAGGAACCTGCCTGACTTCTCAAGGGTAATTCCACTCTGAGTGAACATCTTGAACAGAAAATCTCTTCAAGTATTTATTCTATATTATTATTGTTAGTATTTTTTACAACAGACTTAGGGTGTCCTCTGTGATAGTTGTGCAGAAAGATGTATGCGTTTCATACCAGAAGTCCTTGCTTTGGGATGTTTTCATTCAGTGCCCTTCTCTGGCATTCCTCAGTCTTGAGTGAACCACAGAAACTGAAAGTAGAGAAGATGCTGAATAAATGGAGCTCTCCTGGAGAGAGAGAGAGAGAGAGAGAGAGAGAGAGAGAGAAGGGGGAGAAAAGGGGCAGGACTGTGTTTGTTAAAAGTTGGATGTTTTACGTCATGCTCAGGGAAACAGGCAAAGAAAAGCAGTGTGTTTAAGTTGTAAGGGAAGCATTATGACACCTTGCCACAGAACTGCACTTTCTTCATTCTGCACTGGGGACATCGATCTGTGTTTTTTATCTTGCAAAAATATTCCCCATCTCCTTCTAATTACTTTTTTTTTTAATTATCCATGAAGATCTTGTTTATTAATGAACTTAAGAAAAGTTTAGTGATCATTTCATGGTTCTGTGTGAAGTTTTGAAAGCTTTACTTGTTTGCTTCTATAATTCTGCTTTGGGATTTTTTTTTATCCCTCCTTTAGGTCCCAAATAGAATATCTCTATTTTGCATTAGAAAGGTGGGCTGTGTTTAAAGGAAAAAGAGAAGTGGAAATAGAATGTGGAATGGGGACATGTAATCCAGAACAATGTGTTATTTGATAAGAAAGCAGTCTTTCATTACTTAAAAGTAATGAAAGCTTTCTGTCTCAACTTTGGATAGATGGAAAGGACTATTTTGTTGTTGATGTTGAATTTTCAACTTTCAGAATATGTATGTGTGCAAGGGGGAACAGTGTCCACCTCTGATAGTGGTTCAACTTCAGTAGCATTGTGAGGAAGTTGAATCTTTTTTAAAGCCACACTGAGTGGATTCAACTGTATAATGGCAAAAACCCCATGGGGTTTTTGTGTTTGGATATCTTGTATAGCTTTTTTTCATATAATCAAACAGGACATTAAGTGAAAATGTTTTTGAAACAAGTGTTGGATGCTTTTCACTTTTTTTTTTTTTCCTTAAGCATTGTCTTTAGTGTGGAAGAAAAACTTTGTGAGGATTTGGAGAAGTTGGGATGTAGGAAGTTATTAAATGTATAGTGTCTTAAACTAAATGAAAAGTTTTTCTTGTACAGTTCATTTGGAATAGGGCATCTGATATTTCAAAAGAGGCTGATATAACATACCCTTAAATCTGTTTGTACTTAATCTTTTTGGAATAAATGGAAGATGTATTGAAAGAAAGGCACTTAAATAAAATTGATCACTTTAAATTTTGTATATATGTATGTATACTATATGTGTAGGGAAAAAAATGGTGCACACAAACACACCTACGAGACAAATTCTGGATTGCTGTTGATAGGATACCAATAGACAACGTATTTTCCTTTTGCTCTCTGCAGGATTTAGTCTTCAAAGCATAGTATGTAGTTCTCCATTAGGGTCAGGGTTGTTGCTGTTTTCCTTCTTTCAATGGGCTCCACGTGCAGCCTGTGGTAAATCAGAGTCTGTATACATACATTTTTTAGTGGTTCTTTGAGTTCAGAATTTCATTGCACAATTTGCTTACAGAGGGGAATAAATAAATAAGGGTACAGGTGATCTTTCTACATTGTAGATGACCACTAAGATTACTTATGGCTCAAAAATGTTCCTTATTCATGTTAATTCTACTCTGCATTGCGTATCTTATTTGAGTCATAAATGCAGCTATAAGAAACAATTTCTAAATTAAAAAAGAAGTGAATTTGACAGCTAAAGGTTCAAGGACTATCTAAACATTGAATTAAAATAGTTCTGAAGTTGTTTACTCCCTGCTGATTTTGTTGCATCCATATGTATGAGCTGAAGGATTTTAAGTGATATGTGGGAGTGATATATAGATGATATGGGAGTGATATATAGATGATAGTGTGGAAGTCTAGGAGGACTGAACCCTGAACATTAAAATTTCTATGCATTTTCTATCAGATTTCAGGGAATATGTGATGTGGTAAAGATTTGATAAGTTGATGTTTGGTATTTATAGGAGGAATTAAAATTGCTAAATTTTTGTATTCAGAATCCTCATGTCTCAGTGGCTTTTTCATTGCAGGAAGTATATTTAATAGCCTGGAATCCATTTTCACTGCAAAAATTTCAGTAGAAAATGTGCCCTTTACTTACTCTGTTATTTTCTTATGGGTTCATGGTACACCAACAGGCAATTATTGACTTTTCTATTCTTAAGAAAAATTGTAACATCTGTTTAAGGGAATTGATTTTGGCACTGTTATGTTATTGTCAAATTATTTAATGGAAATAATTTCAGGCCTGTTGGTTTTGTATTATTTTAATGCTAAGTAATTTTTTCTAGCTCCTCTTTCATTGTTTCTTCATTAATTGTTTCTAAAGTTGTTCCTTGAACAAGCACGATACTTGAATTTAAGGACTGAACCTCTTTCTTATCATAACTAAGAAGAGTATAGTTGAATTCAGCCTTAAAGAGCTGATTTCTGTCACTACTTCTGCTAAAAGTCCCCTGGACCTTTATTTTTAGGGGCATCTATAAATGTTTGGGATTTTTTCTTTGGGGTTGAGCATAAAGTCTGACTTGCAGAAATACCGTGTACTATTATGTTCACTGAGGTCGATAGGAGCTCTGTTTAAATCATGTGATGATTTATATAAATGCATCTATTAGGTGTTCTGAAACACCTGTATTTGCAACTTTTGATTTCTCCGTCTTTCTATAATTTGTTTCCTCTTCCACTGTTTCTTTCCTGTGCAGGATGTTGTCATGTAAAAAGGTTTGCAAAGCATCAAATTGCAGTTGTGATAAACACTACTGAAATATTGATGAAGAAACTAAAGAGTTCTATTTTTGACAATGGACTTATAGAATGTTTTCGCAGGCAGAGAGGACAAGATAGTTCACTTAGTGATTAGCTCTGCTGTGTTTCTTTTCAAGTAATTGCACAATATTAATTATTGTAATTGAATTTGAAGACTTAACTTTGCAGGCTTGGTGTGTGTGTGTTAGCTACATATTACAGCTATATACTATACTACATATAGCTGTCTAACAGTCAGGGGTATTTTGGAGTGACTGACTGGTGTTTTGAACTGGTGTTTTCTTCGGAAGTGCTGAGACCGGTGTTCTTCCTTGCATGTCCTGGCTTTAATTCTGGTAACTTAGGGCGTTTTATGATGAAGTAACATTGTTTTTCTTTGTTTCTTCCTGCTGTGACTTTTGTGTCTTAACTTTGCAGTAATAGTTACAAAACCATTGCTGGTTCGGTGCGTTGTACTTGTTCATTAAGACAGAATGCAAATTTGAATTCATGGTCTCCTACTTAGCTACTTAACACTTCTAATTTACTTTCTCTTGCATCTCCTCTTTTTGTGTGTGTGTATGCCTGTCTTGCATATTTTGTGCTGTTTAGCTTCTGAGCTAATTCAGTAACTCAGTGGGGTGGCCTGTTTACAGTGTGTCCACTTCTCAGGGAAGATACAATGTTTCAGTTGTCTGCCATGTACTTGTAGCAGTGCCTCAGAGACTTAGTCTCCATTTATCATGTTCCTCTTTCAAGAGGTGAAGCTCCTAGGAATCCAACTGTATGGAATATTTAGCAGTGAAAATTTGCTGATGGAAGTCATGGGGCATATAATACTTCATCCAAATGCGTAAGGTTTAACTTCAAAAGGCAGTTCAAAGACCATGCCTGAAACTGGGAAGTGTCAAATGAGTTCAAGAGGTTGGGTAACTGATTCCATCTGTCTTGCAGCAGTCTGAGGCAGTTGGGGCGGTTCCTACGGACTCAGTACAAAGGTAGCAGCTTACAGTTTTGAACGCTTTGAAGATTTGAGTAGATATCTGTGAAGATGCTGTGATAACACTGCTGCTAGTGCAGAAGTGAGAAAACTGCTTATTAAAAACCTTTGTTTTTCCTTTTTTTTTTTTTTTTTTCTTTTCCCTCTATTAAATAAATACATCTTCTGAAATGATTGTAGTAGTGGGAAATTGGTTTCATTTCCTGGTCTCACAGCCTCCATGTGTGGTTAGAGACTTTTTTATTCATCTCTTGTTTCAGAAATAAACTTCCCACCTCAGAACAGTAGTATCTTAATTGGTTGTGATTTTTGTTCTTTATGTTTACTATGTTTGTTCAGATGGTCCCAATTTTTTAATTGCCAGCTTTACAATATTGAACTGCCAATAGCCTACCTGGGTTTAAGTATTTAAAGTAACTCTACCTTCATCTTGCGCAAAATAGTTTAGAAAAGCAAGTATCATAACTTTGAAAAAGAGAATCTAGGTTTATGTTCAAAATGAAGTGTTAAGTCACTTCAATTCCTGCTTTCACTATAGCTCTGGGTTATCAGTTTGAGCGTAGTGAAGCTGTATGATCTAATGCTAATAGATAACTGTGGTCAAGAGTTTACCAGTTACATAACACTGCCTATGGCAATTCAAAAGTTCATTTAAATTTTCATGTATGGTCTGGTTTTCCCTGACTTCTTACATCCCGTTATTAATATTAGAGCTTTGTCATTAGTTTAAATGTTTCTTTAAGGTATTTTGGAATATTCAATATTAATTTTAGTTTCTAGTTCATATATTTTGGAAGTACAGCTTCTTTTACCCATGTCTGATATAGCACTTGTGAGCAGCTTGACTGTGGGCTTGTAGATGTTGTAAAGTGTGATTCTAGCAGAGATATCTAGGTAATTTCTCAACTTCATGTAAAGGATTTGATGTTCACCTTGTGACTGGGAGAAAAGTCTACTAGGCTACTGATCATAGCTATGTTAATTCAATTGTTTTTGCCTCCAAAAGAATGACCTCTCCTGTAGCCCTTTTGTTGTTGTTGCGGTTTTGTTACTCTCCTCATAAAGAGGATGGTCTGAAGCATACTGCCAGATATGCTAGATGACAAAAAGAAGAAAAAAAAAAAGCCAGATGCTTCTCTTCTACTATCTGAAATTGGTTAGGCTTTGCCAGTGTAAGAGGCAAGACCACAATTGAGTCTGTGATGTCTTTTAGCTGGCTTATCCTTCCACTGCTTTTTACAGAGCTGTTTGGTAAGCTTAACACTACACTGAAGAATCAACTTGTCTTCTCTGAGTGAGTAGCCTTCTATTTCAGTAGTGTAGCACACACTCTGAAGTATGTATGGATTTTCCTAGAATGGGTAGTGTTCAGTTGCCTGCAAAATGGACCTACAAAAAATCCTTGTTTGTTTTTAAACTGCTGTAGTATCTTTCCTCTGAAGTTTTGAGCACAGCATGCATTTGAAAACTGCTACTGTGGAGCTGTTTTTGTTTACCTTTGTTTACTTTCATTACACTTTTTCTGATGTTAATTCTTGTGCATAATGTACATTATTTACTGTGGAATTTCTCAGTTATTGCTTCAGGATGTGATTGCCACCTGCTCCTGTGCTCAGTAGTTAAAGCTACAATTTGTACAGAAGTAAATATGCCTTTCTCCCAACTGTTATCTCTAATATTTGTTCTCAGTGGAACTCTGCATTCTTCACTATTTGACAGTGTATCTGACCCAAACTTTTACTGAGTAGTTGACTCTCTTCCATAGGAGATGACATAATGTGGTTGTCAATTTGAAAGAGCCATTCTTTAAGAATTTCTTTCAAAGAGAAAATTGTATGCTACAGCCTTTTTCTAACTGAAAGTGCAACTGACAGAACAGCTACAAAAATAGCTGTTATCACGGAATAGTTCTTTCTAGAGAAATACCTATCACAGTGGATGCATTCAAATGGAGATATCCTTTAGTATAGGTATCTCTGGTATGTGCATGCATGCAGATAGAAAATACAAAATGTAACATGCAAGCAAAAGAGAGAATTTGAAGGTGAGAAGTGAATGAAATTTAGGTTTATTTGTTCTCTGCTTTATACTGTTTGTATGGCATGTAGCAGTTAGAGAGTATTCTTAGTGCAGCAGTATGGATGTACAAAATTCTCTGTTGGTTTATTGGGTGTTGTTACAAAGGAAATAATCCTCAGACCAAAATTTCACCCAAAAATGAAGTGGAAGCTTAAATTCACAAGAAATCTAAGCAGGTTCAGAAATGCAACCACACGAAGTGTCCAGAAATCTTATTTATTGTTTTGGTACAATACTGATACAATATATATACGTATGTTTTATAAGGTAATAAAAACTTGTGCAAATGATTGTAGCATTGCAAGCTCCATACTACTTTAGCACATTGTCATAGGAGTCTGTAATACAAAAATTTGGTATCAAGCATCCATCTAGCATTTAATTTGTAGCATAAATGCCTAGTGGAATTGTCTAACTTTGACTTACCTTTAGATTGGTCATGAGATCTGGCAAATAGGAATTCAAAGAAAGCTACTATAAAGTAAGAATTATTTTCTATATTGCATTTCAGTTAATATTGCTTTTCTTTCCTAGAAAGTATTCTTCTATTTCAAAATTTGAGTTAGTTATGCTTGTACTTCAGTTACTATTATTGAGGCTGGTAGGGATGGAGCATTACTAAATTACTCTTTGAGTAAAAGACTTTAATAAAACTTCCTTTTTTTATCAGCTTGTGAGGAGCCTGTTGTTTACCTGGTATCAGTAGTGTTCTGATCAGTAGTGGTAGCTACTTGTAGATGTACTGTCTCATGTTGATAATTATATGATCGCCTTATCAGATTCTTTCTGCTGGATATATCTTATATATATATCCATATCTGCTGGATATATCTTATATATATCCAGATATACATCTTATATATCTGCTGGGTATATCTGTAAAATCATAATTGACCAATATATTCATGTAACAGCTGAATTACTGGTCAGTCATATTCTGTGGGTGGGAATACGTCGCATGTGTGAAGTGTACATCATGTTCTCAAAATGAACATGCCTTAAAAAGTATGTTGGCCCCGCTGGTTCTTTATTTGTCTTTATAAAGAGGTGGTTATGCACAGAAATTCTCTCTTTGTAAGGTGATAAAATCAGTATCATATTTGTGTGTGGTAAGTAAAGTGAATAAATATATATTTGTTTAATTCACGTACCAAAATGTTTATTGTCTCCATCTATTTAATAAAATCTGACAGTGCCATGAGGAGTTGAAGGTTCTGAGCAAACTGAAAAATGTAGCTGTTTTGCAGTTGATCCATACACTGGATCAAGCAACTTTATGCTTAATTTTTAAGAAAACTTCTCTTGGATTTTTCTTCATTAAAACAAATACTGTAAGTGAAAAGCAGTGAGAAGATATAAGATGGAAGACAGTCAAGGAGGATGATCTTTGTCAAAACAAAAACAAAACAAAAAAACTTAAACAAGTTCACTTGTCATCTTTTTCAGTAATTCTTGTGTAATATGCATTACAGATGTCTTTACTTTTGTGATTTTTTTAATATGAATCCTTTTTTGTTCCTTGATCATGCACAAACTGGTTTGTGTTAATTAATGCACTCAGAAAAATATCATGAGGGTTGTCTAAAGCTAGAATTTAGTGCTATTCTGCAGACTTAATGCTGAATGAAGCATAGTTCATATGTAGTTCATAACTAATATTGAAGGAAACCCCAAACCATAAAAATAAACCCATAACAGAAATGAATTAATAGGATTTGCCACATTCTTTTTTTTTTAAGTACAGATTTTCTTTTAAACTTAGAAAACATCTCCAAAAATTAAAAACTGAATACTCTTTTATTAAAATGACACTTCACTTATTGTTAATATTAATAGTAGATGCAGTTCAAATGAACATTCAATGTTCATTTAATAAATTTTGCCATCTTTTTTTTGCCATTTTAAAATGCACTAATGTTTAACAGATTCTCAACATAGCACTTGAAATAGCAGTATTTGGAGACCAATTGGGGAAAAAAAAAATAGATGGATTTCCTTATTAGGGAGGAACATGCATCATTCTTTTGTTTAACAACTTGCTTCAACAGATTTTATTTTTGGGGGTACATTTGTTTCGGAACTACTTTTTAAATTTTCATATACTCAACAGATTCTGAAGGAAGTGGTCATGGAAGTGAAGATGCATCAAAGGACAGTGGAGAAGGATCCTGTACTGAATCAGAAGAAAATATCTTGGAGGAGGAACCAGCAGAAGAGAAAGTAGAAGAGCAACAGCCAAAAAGCTCTGCTGAAGAAGTGCCAACAGCAGACAAAGAGATAATTAAAACTGAAAAGAAAGAGCAAGAAGATGAAGAAGAGAAGCCAAAAAAGAAGAAAGAAAAAGAGAAAGCTGCTGAAACTGATCCTGTGGCTGATGAACAAGCAAGTGAACCAAAAAAATGGAATTTGCGCAGGAACCGACCGTTGCTGGATTTTGTGTCAATGGAGGAGCTAAATGATATGGATGATTATGATAGTGAAGATGACAATGACTGGCGGCCTACTCCTGAGAAGAAAAAAGGGAAAAATGCACTGCGAAAAGAAGGGAGTGATGGAGATAATGAGGATGATGAAGATGATGGGAGTGGAAGTGATGAGGATGACAATGATGAGGAAGGTAATGAAGAAGATAATAGCAGCACAGCTAGTGATGGAGGATCCAAGAAGAAGAAGAGTAAAGTTCTTAACAGAAATAATGCAGATGATGAGGAACTGACAAATGATAGCCTGGCTCTTTCACAAAGCAAGAGTAATGAGGTAGTGCAACCAACTTTCTATAATATATCTCTTGAGAAATGGAAACTGCTCTCCAGTGCTGTTCTGTTAATTTGAAAAGTTAAGCTTATTCTCTGGCATTGTGTTTAGAGGAATAAATAAAGCAGCAAAATTGGGCTAAATAAGCACTCAATGCTTATTAAATAAACTTGCTTGGACCATTTGGCCGATCCATTGCCACTAAAGTCAATAGACAGTCTTCTCTTGGCTTTAATGGGAAGGGTGATTGAATTAATTTTGAAGCAAATACAAGGTCTGGTCTGCAAATCAGCATGTAATAGCAGAATATTTAAGTTAGTTGTAGGTTAGATGTAGCACATCTATAGTGTTATAAAAATTAGAAACGTCGCTTTCTCGTAGTAGCTAAATAATAGGTTATTCTTTATCCCACCCCTTCTTTGTCACAAGCATCAAAGTCTGAATGCTAGAATTCTAAGTAAATAAATATACACAGTTGGTTTTAAAATCCAAGGACAATCATGACAATTTATTAATGCATACAAGTGAAGTAATTCCCTACAGTGCTAAGAAGTAACTGTACTTAATCATTACAGTAACTATTTTCTATTTGTAGAATCTGAAAATATTATGGTAAGTGTCTAATAACGAAACTTTCTTTTCCAGTACAGTTACACTTGCCTTAGAGGATGTGACCGTGGAAAAATTAAAAGATAGTAGGTTGTCAGGATGGCTGACTTCTCCTCCAGTAGCAAAATCCTAAACAGAGTAAAAAAAAGTTATTGTAAAATCTACATTCTATTCTCAGGAAACAATTGTTGTGTAAATGAGACATTTGCTAAATTATAGGGTATAACAATCTAAAGTATTGCTGCTTCATTGAGACGTTATTTTAATGAAGACTAAGCAAAATAATTGGAGGAGTCAGTGGTCTCTGTTCTAGATTTTAATGTATATATTTATATACGTATGTATAATTGCAAACCAGATGTGCAGTTTTAATAACAAGAAATAATCAAATAACTGTTTAAAATGCATAGTTCTAGTTTTTTGTTTTTTATTTTATTTTTTGTTTTAATTTTCTGTAGCTATCTACTGATAAATGAATGGCGATGCTTAGAAATGTTGTTTACTATATTAGATGCTGCTTGGAGTAGTAATAAGAGTAATAAGTAATAAGAGAGTATTCTTATTATTTTTAAGCCGTTTACAGTCTGCAGACTGTTTCTCTTTTGTTACACATCTAAGCTGGCCTGTGAAATGGTTTAATTCTGGCAGATATGAAGATCTTTCTATCCCAATCAGGCTACTGTTTATCCTTCATTATCAAGCTCTGTACAACACAATTCTTGTGTTGTTACCTGTACCGTCTTTGCTCAGGAGCTGAAAGGGCTTTGCCAGTATCAATGATGAAAACAAGGTTATCACTGTGAGATGGGTTGTTTCCCATATCAGAATGGAAATGTAATCTTAGATTGATAGGGATATATTCTTCAAGTTGTCCTAAATTTCCATTGACTTGGAAAGTGAAGCCTACTTCAGAGACTCAGAGCAGTCTTAAAATGCATCTTTTGGGAGCCTTTTTAATACGCATATATTCCTCCTTGAATTTAAGGCATTAATAAAAAGATAAAAATCAGAATTTGAAATTTTGCAGTTTGCATTATAATTCTGTGATTGTGAAGCTGAATGCTGTTTGTGAACAGATCTTCTAGCTAAAAGTCTTGTAACAGTATCTATACACTGGGTTTTAGACTCATTTTTAGACTAATATTCAACTGTATTTTTAACAGCCAATCCTGTGGGGAAAAAAAAAGCTGTCTTGCAAAGTCTCATTACATTGCAGAAGCTAAGTTCTTAAAAAAACAGATGTCTGAAGGCATAATTACTGCATGAAAGATTGTTCAGATAGTTAACTCTGAATATTGTAGTATATATTGTATATATTCTAGTCCTTAATATGCATTCTTCAATTCTTTGCTGCCCAGTTCCTTTTTTTGATCGGTGTGCAGTTTTTATTTCATTTTTCTGCACTTAAAATATTTTGAGGTGTGGATAGAGAGTCTTCTAACCTGTGCTGTAATGAAATGCTATGTGCTTATGTACTATATTGAGCAGAGGCAGACAAATGTAGCTTTCTTTTGCAAGGTCAAGCATTATTAGTGAAATGATACTTTTGTGTTTTTATAAATTGCAACCACTTCATGGAATTCTCTTACTCCTAGCGAGGTGACTGTAATAATTACTGTTTTTTAAGATCTCATTAAGTTTATGAATAGGTAGGCATATAGCTTGAATGAAGTCCTTATTCTCACTTGGATAGGGAACAGGAGTTATTTGAGAGGTTCCTACTTTTTTCTCCAAGTCTGCATCCGTCTGCATGGAAAACAAAGTTATTCTGGTCTGCATTTGACCTTCTGGCTTTTTTCCCATAATGTGAATCAAGATAGCTGTGAATCCTAACTCTAGATTTGACCTTCCATCACTTTTTAGTTTTGCTCATGTTTGCAATATATATATATGTGTATATATTTTTTTATGGAGCAGTTCTGTGCGTTTACTGTAATGCTTTTTTTTTTTTTTAGTTACCAGACTTTGGACTTCTGTGACAGTAAAGACTGCAAATTTTTTTTTTTAAGTTTATGTTAATGAAGCCATGTAATAGTTTAAGTTGAAAGTATAGTCAGAAGAAGCTGGTTTCTGGAGGCATGTGAGATGCTTCCAACAAGCTGGTGGTACTGAACAGTTAATCTGCCAAAGTTAGGGAGGATCTCCTATTTGAACTGTGTGTATATTATGAGTAATGGTGTGATGCAATATTTTTGACTAATACGTGCAAGTTTCTTGCTTGGCTCATAGTTTCCTCCTAAAAGGAAGATGGAAGAAATGCTTAGTAAGCCTGTATTCTTTAGAGGAAGAGCATGATCTTATGAACAATTATGTTGTCTTTCATTTTTATTTTTTTATTTTTTTATTTTACCTCTGGATGAGGTGGAATCTTTAGTTTGTATTTTGTAGGCAATCTTTCTTTTCTTTAGAGAATATAGATGGGAGATTTGAAAACTAGAAGTATCTTTGCAGTTTTCTACATCAATAACTTTCTAACAAGCCACTTCTATTTGGAATAAGCCAGTTGAGATCAGCTAGAAAAAACAAAGGTATCCCTCCCACCCTCCAAATACGTGCTCTTGATAAACCTGAAGTACAAAAAGGCTTTATCAGCAATTCATTGAAAACTTTGAGCGGAGCTGAGACTGTATCGGATTGACAGACTACCATAGAATAATAATTGCATAGACTGGTAAAAGAATTTAAGATCTTTGAGAAAGAATATCCGTTTCACTTACCATTCATAATAATTTTTATCTGCTTTGGATATGGAAGCGCTGTATTGGTACTGTGTGTTTTTAATTCGTAAATGGGGGGAATGGAGTGGAAAGAGAGAAAGAAGTTTGAAAAGAAACTTTCCACCATAATTTTTTTTCCCCTGTTTAATACACTGCAGCACTCTTGTAATATTCTCAGGCCTTTATCATGTGGTATGGTTGCCATTTAGCCCTGAACTATCAGCCTCTGCTCTAAAAGTCTTACTTTCTTCTTTTTCCTGTTTTCTTTCAGCGGTCTCTTTCATATCACCAGTGAAGGTAGTCCAAACTCTGTTTGCTTTTAGTATAGGAAAAAAGAAAATTTATTTAAGTCATGAAACTTTTGTGTAAGAGACAGTCAGTATACCTCACACTTGAAATAATAAGAAGCTGAGGCAATGGTGTTTATGGAAAAAATGGAAATTCACATCCAATTTTATTTGTTTTGTGAGGCACTGCTTTGTTTCTTTAAAGAAACTTCTTTTAAAAAAGAAATTCTTTGAGTATTGTAATACACATTGAAGGTTGCAAAAATGAGCATTGGACTTCCTTTGCTTATCCTATAAGAAGAAAATAAGTTGTTTTAATATATCATACAGTTTTGCATAGAGGCATATAAATTTGCACGTAACAAAATAAAACAACTGAGTCAATAAATTTTTGTTCTTTATTTATGTGAGGACTTGACAGGCTTTTGTTAGTTCTTTATTTTTAGATTTTAATACAACAATACGAGGTTTGTTGTTGTTGTTTTCCAACAAAGGGAATCTTCTTTTCTAAATATTAGGATATTGAAGGTCACTGTTTTTTTTGGTGGTCCTCTTTTCCTTTTTAGACGGCTTTCTGTTGTGTTCCTTTTTAGAGTCAAATATATGTTTTCAGTACTAACAGAACTACAAACTTAACAAGATCAGGTTGTATCCATCCTAGCTTTTAATTTTGTGGATGAAGAGTTTGAATGTTTCAACAACAACAAAGAAGTATATGAGGCTTTTTGTTCTCTTTTTTCACAAAATTGAACAAATAACAGATCTTCTGTTTCAAATAAAATTGAAGTTCCTGTTGTAATTCATGTGCATTCATTTTTTTTATATTAGGACTCCTTGATCCTTGAGAAGTCCCAGAATTGGAGTTCCCAGAAAATGGATCATATTTTGATTTGTTGTGTTTGTCTTGGAGATAACAGTGAAGATGCTGATGAAATAATCCAGTGTGACAACTGTGGAATAACAGTGCATGAAGGTAATACAATTCCTTCATTGTTAATGCATGAGGAAAGCATAAGCTTTACTTCTATTAAAATTTTTACTTGCTTCAAAAAAAACTAAGCCTTTGAACTCTGGTGAGTAATTTTTTTTTGTAATGCCACATGGATTCTTTGTAGTATTGCATTCATCTATTTTAAGAAAGCTAATACAAGCAAGTACAAGATAAGTCTTGGTCTACACATGCCTGTGAAATTGATTTGCTAATGCTTCTGACTGTAGATTGTATTTTTGGGACTTTAGAATTTAATATCAGATGAAATTGTCTTGTCGATTTCAGTATGCAAATTTGATTGCATGATTGAGTAGAAGATAGTGAGAATAGGAGAATTCATAGGAGAAAGGGACTTTTGCATGTATTTTTTGCTGTACTGAAAAGGCAGAGAGATGAGAAAGTAATTGAATGTGGCACTTAACAGCTAGCCTTGGCCTCTAATAACATACTCAAATTGTTGATTTGCTAATTGCTTTGACATCTAGTAGATGTTAATATAAACATCAAGTGTAGAGGTCTTTCCTACTGTGTATAGGGGGAGGATTCAAGAGAAATGATCTGATATTTTCTGTGAGTACTATTCTGAAGTATTAACTTGGTCGCAATTTTATGCGATTTGTTGATATGCTGGTAAGTTAAAAGGTGATTTCAAAAGATGAGTAAAATAGGTTTCTATAGTCAAGTTTTCACTGATTTTTTTTTTTTTTTTTAAAGGAGCACTTCCTGAGTGATCATGAGATGAGCATGTAGAACTTTAATGGCCTTTACAGGAAAGATGAGACTATTGTTTTTGCTCTCTCTTGAGGATGGAAGATAAAGTAGATAAAAATATAGATAGGCATACATATTTTGTTGAAATTTTAATTCTATATTCCTGACAACTTAGTTTTCTGCTTAATGAAAACTTTTTATTATTTCTGCTATCCTGTACTGGTCTCTTTTTAAATAAGATAGGCTACTTTAATTCTTGAAGTTAAAAGAAGGTAGACTTTCATTCTTTAAAGACATGAATGATACTTATATAATCTATGCAGTTTATGCTCTTTCAAAATTGGTTGGAGTTGTTCATTGGTGTGTGACTTTTCATGTAGGAAATGCTTTTCCTTATCTGCTGCTCCACTTTTGTTTTCACACATTTAAAAATGGTTTCAAAGCAATATTTTTCATGTACTCATCTGTGGTTCAGTTCCTTGCTTAATGCCAATTAGGAAAGGACAGATGGAATTCCATCCTCATTTTCAGATGCCTACTGCTCAGTGTTGAGATGTACTGTAACTCCTATGTTCCTGTCACAGTCCAGATCTCCCTTCACTCTTGCTCCATGTAGTTTGGCTTTTCTAGCACAGCTAGCTTCCCTCTGTGCATACTGCTCATTACATGTGCACCTGAGTAATTGGTACAAGTACCTTAACCGCTAGATATAGTATTTTCCTGCTCAGTAATGGTTTGCATTCCTTTTGATTTGCTCTCTTGCGTAAATTGCATGATGTCTTCCATAAGAAGGAAGAGTGATAACCCATCTGGGAGTAACTTTGTCAGAGCTCTGGAGAAACATTATTTGTCCAAGATGTATAGGGAGATTCTAGTTTGGACATAAAATTGTGGGTGTCTAATGAACTCTTTGTTTACCTTACTGACAGACATTGAGATTGCTAGAAGCTTATTTCCTTTTAGGGAAACCCTTTGTGTGGTGTTTGTATCATACATGTGGCCTGTGTGACTCATCATAAAACTGCCTTTCTGGTGCAGACAGCTTGTAAAAACTCTGTCACCTTTGAAGATCAAATGGTATTTTTTTCAGGAGTCTGTAACTACCACATAACCTACACAAGCAACATACATGTATATACTAATACCCAGTCTTATACTTGACATTTTTATGTCTAAAACAAAATTTTAAGTTCAGTCTGTGAATTAACGCGTTCATCAACTACATTCATTCTCAATTCACATATTAATCCTTTTTTTCTTAAGGGGAAAAAAGAAACAGCTTATATTGCTGGAAAAAAAAAACTTTCGAATTTGTAGTTGTATAGTTGCTTGTGTATTTACTTCAGCATACAAATAATTCTCAGGTTTTTTTTCCAAAAAAAAAAAATTCATCTTCAGGCAGTAATCTGTCCCTTTGGATAAATGCTTTTGTGGTAAGATCTTGTAATAGCAGGGCACCCCCAACTGTGATGTCAGTTGTGACATATTGATTGCAGTGTGACTGAAGAGAATGTCTGATGCATATCATAAGATATGACATAACTGTAGGTAGTATGCTTGCCAGCTTGTGTTATTGCCCTTGTGTTATTTGCTGGAAATTAAATAAGAAAGAGAAGTTCCACTTTTTTCTGGCTGTTACTTTTCCATCCCCTCTTTTTTTTGTTTTTGTTGTTTGTTTGTTTTACTTTTGCATGCTGGATGCTGGGTGTAGTAGGAAATAAAGCTTAACTTGCTAAAAGCAGTAGCGTAGTCTACATGTTCTTTAATTTTGATGCTTATCTTGGTCTGCTTATGTCTGGTGTAAACATTCATTTTTTTTTATGTACTCTAGTACTTTCCCTTAAGTAAATAAAAAGTCTTTTAGATTTATTGTGCATGGGTAATGTCTTTATTCTAAATTCCTGATCCAGTTAAGGATTAAGTGTGATGTATTTCAAATATTGTTATCTCACAGCATTTATTTTTGGAAACCTATAGTTTGCCTAAGTTCACGCTTTCATGAGTTTTATAATTAGATCTGGATTTCAAATATACATGGCTGTTGTTAGCGTATGCAGACAGTCAGTTTTGCAAAAAGTTATCCTTGGAGAGAATTAGTTCTCTTTCCCCTTTTCCCTCAGTGGCATACATTTCAGAACACTTGTTTTAATGCTAGCATTTTTAAGTGTTTGTAATTTCATTTTAATGATAATGCATAAAAATAAGCTAATGGCAGTATACGGTGGACTTAAATTCAGGAAATGAAGTTAGTTTTCTGTAAGAAATTATGTTCAGTACAACTGCAGTCATAATACGTAGATTCAGCTTGTGGAAGAGTAAATGCTAGGAGAATTTCAACTTCTTGACTTTCATATACTTAAATTCATAGGCTTTGCTCTCATATAGCTTTATTGTTCAGTGCAAGAGGCATTCAAGGAAATGGCAGACAGAGTGACAGAATAGTAAGGAATACATAAACATGGGCACTTCATGAGAACTGATTGAGAAGAGGCTCTCATAGTCCAAAGATCCAAAATGCAAAATTCTATGAACAGTAAGGAAAAACAGCATGTGTTTTTGGTTAAGTGTTTAAAATGTTGGGAGGTTTATGACATAGCTTCAGGTGAAAGGGGTAGATGGAGCACTTAATGCTGACTAGATTCCAGGTGCGCTAACTTCAATAACTGAAACCTATTGTTTTCATTACAAGAATTATCTTTTTCCTATTAGCCTTTCAATCCTAAGGTAATCACACCACCTAAAGAACTCTGCTGCATTGAGAAAGAACCTGGAAGATTACCTCCTCATGTTGCTTGTGAGATAGTGAACTGTTTACATTGCTTTCTGTTTCAAAAACCACAATTCCTAACAGTTAGTACAAGAGGGTCAGCTAGAATAGCTTTGTCATGCTTATCATAGTAATTGTTTAAAAAAGTTTGGAAAGATTTGTCCAGCAGCTGTTTCATGTCTCTGTGCCTATGCATTTTAAAGAGACATAAAAGTAGCACTGAAAATCTTCGTTAAAAAGACAGTTTTTTTTTTCAGGCACTAGAGAGGAAGGCACATGATAATAACTTGAGCCACTGTACACCTCAAAGTTTTAAGGATCCTAAAATGAAATAGTTAAAGAATTAATTGTCTGAGGTAGAATGATAGTGCTTTGTTAAAATAAGAAAATGCATCTGTTTTTAAAGACTGAACTTAAAATCTCTGTATTGTAACTTTTCAGATATCCTTGGAAAAAACTGCACTTAGTTTTTTTAATCAAATGCTTTCTGTACTGCCTGATTTGATATACAAACTGTGCTATAGCTCTGCAGTAGAAAACACTTCTTTTATTTTTCAACTTAAAAAATGATGTATGTCTTTTAGGCTGGTTGTTAAACTGTTATTTGAAATTAATTGGCAGCCATTAAAAGTGTGGTTTAGCTTAGGACTGCAAATCCATCTTTTTCATCAGTGTTAATTGATGAATCCTGTTTAGTATATTTGCTTGTTTGTATGTACTTGATAAATAGTACATAGTTTATGTGTGCATATAACATTCCATTAACTGTTTTGAAAAAGTAATATTAATCTGATCAATTAGGGCTTTCAGTTCACAGTGACTATTACAACTAATGATAGCAAGAGAAGAACATGACCTCAATATATTGAGAAACTTCGAGAAATGTTTTTTTTCTAAATGTTGTTACTACTCAGCAGCTTTCTTTACCCTTGACAGAGTTTGCAGGTGTTGGGCTTTTACTTAAGCTGAAATTGACAGTTTTAGCCCAGTCCATACATTTCTACAGTAGGGTTTTTTGCTTTTGTCGTTTTATGTCAACTGTAGCAAAACTGAGGGGATTTGTTATTTTTTGTTTAAAAAATAATAATAAAAAAATTGCTACAGCTCTTCCTGTACATTTGACATCATGATGCCAAATATCATCATTACTGTATATCTGTGTTTTGTGTAGTATTTTGGTTGTCCAGCTTTATTTATCAGCCAGTAGCGTTCTTACTGGGTTTCCTTTCCTTCAGCTCTTCTAGACAAGACTGTTTTGGTGTGTTTGTTGCATGCTGTGATTTAACTCAGGCAGTTTAGGACCTCACAGCTGTTTGCTCACTCCATCTCTCTTTCCTGAAGGAATGATTGGGAGAATTAGGAAATAATGAATAGAGAGTTAAAATATGTGGGTTGTGGTGAAGATGATTTAGTAGGATAAAAAAAGGTAGGGAAAATAATACTAATAAAAGAATATGGAAAAGTGATGCACAGTGCAATTTCTTGCCACCAACTGATGATGTCCAGCCAACCCTCAAGCAGCAGCAGCAGCCCACCCTGGCCATCCCTTCCTCCAATTTTATTGCTGAACATGATGTTATATGGTATAGAACATCCCTTTGGTCAGTCTGGATCAGCAGTACTGGGTCTGTCCCCTCCCAGCTCCTTGTGCAGCCTCATCTTCTTCCTGTTAGGACAGCATGAGTAAGTGAAAAGTCCTTGGCTTTTCCCTTGCTCTCTAACAGTGAAAACATTGGTGTAATATCAATGTTATTCTGATCTTCAATCCAGAATATAGCACTATGCCAGCTACTGGGGGGAAAATTAACTCTGTCCCAGCTGAAGCAAGAACGTCAGCCCTTACTGGAAATCTAATGTATTTTCTCCAGCTAATGATCATCTGTTTTGCTGCTTGTAACCGTATATTTAGGTTTTACTGAATGATAGGGAAGAGACTAAATGCCTCCTCAAGAGAAAATGACCTAGACTCGTGGTGTTACAGAAAAAACAGTTTTGATGTCAGCATACATGATAAGGGTGGAAATAATTACAGCTAATGCGTGTAGAAGTTTTCTAGGCAAAGGGAAGAAAATATTAGCTGTAAATGAATGATAAGTGTAACTAGCAAATCCTTCAGAGTGAAGATCTGACACAATTGTAATTTTAGTAGACTGATGAGGCTTTATTTAGAAAAGCAAATCTAATTACACTTGATTGTAGAAGAGTCAGCGTTTGGAAGAAACTAATCTTATTTTGCTGTATTGACTGATTCAATACATTCTTCGGCAACAACTGATGACAGTATTTCTCCTCCTGTAGTGTTATGTAATTTTTAATAAATTTATTTAGGGAAATGGTTTTTTTTTTTTTTAAGTCCTACAGACTGTTCTTTAAAAGTCTAAATTTTTCATCAGCTATATGATATCAGTGGGCTGTGTGTTTGTACATCAATGTAATTGTTTAAAAGGTGTTTTGCTGGCAGTTATTCAATGTTGTGGCGTTACAACTTAAAAAAAAATAATAAAAATAAATAAAAGGCTAACTCCAACATTCCTTAAAGCTACGGGGATGCTAAAGAAATTTGAATCAGTGTATAAGTGAGCTAGATGGTATTTGGTATACCTAATGCATCTTGTCTGTGGATGCACTTCTGAGCATTATTTATCTCTTGATACTGGAGTAATTCTTACTAAAAAAAACCAACCAAACAGTCATACTTTTGTCTTAATTTAATATTTATTGATGAACCCCATGCTGTAGTGGAGGACTGTATTTCTTAAATGGTACCTATGGTGTTTCTGATTATTTTCTGAATATAGTTTCAAATTATCTCTGTTGCTGTCATAAAGAGAGTTAGAGCACTGTTGCTGCTTTACTACAGTCAGTAGAGAGCCAAATTAATAAATTACATTTCTATTTAATTATAAAATTAAAGGATTTAATTGCTCTGCAAGCAAAATTGCTACTTGATCACTCTTATCTGGCAAACAACTGAATTGAATCTTTCAGTAAGGTCTCTGCTTTAATGTTGACAGTGAAATTCTTTTTTTTTTTCCCCACACTGAGCAGCAGATAAATATTTAATGTGGCATATGCAGTAGTTTTTTGGTGATAAGCTTTGAGTTTTCTTTTCTTTGTCACTTATAGCAGTGACACCTTAAAAACATAAAAAATACACTGACTATACCAAAAAAAAAAAGAATTGAGACACAATGAATTTAATCATAATTTAAAACCAGCTAAAAATTGTGATGATTGATAAAAATATAAAAACGTTTTAAGTGGTCTGTCAGAACTCAATCTGTGCTTGTCAAATAATACTTTGATTTTAAAGTTACGAAAGGTCTTAGATTTATGCTTCAGGGGTTTTAAGAATATGTTTGGTTTTTCTTAATGCATATGTTCTCTTGCTGAATTGGATATTGAATGTGAAGCGGAAATGTGGAATGGATATTTGTTGTCTGCATGCTGCTGGCATGATCAACTCGTTTAAAAAAAAAAAAAAAGACAGCAAAAACATTTAGGTGAGGGTAATGAGAGGGAGAAAGGTAGGAATGTCTTGAACCTTGGACACGCTCTCATGCCTTTAACTCAGTGATACACATGAATTCATCAGGTGCTGCTAGTACTGGAGAATTTTAGAAGCCGTGTTATAGTTTGGTAAGACTGAGAGCCTGGAAAGTAGACTTTCCAGACTCTCCAAGAAGACGTATAGATAAACAGAAGCTCTAGAACTGCCACAGTGGAGGAAAGATGTGTAAAAGATCTTACAGGATAACATTGTCTAAAGACACTAAGAAATAGCATAGTTCAGTATTTTATAGAATTCCTTAATTTTTTCCTCAGATGTTATATTTAATCTGAAATATATGTATTTAATTGAAAAAAAAAAATGCTTTGTTCCTTGCTCAGTGTTTGTGGGTTAATTTAAGTCTTAGGTTTTTACTTCGTAATGAACAGGCTGAAAGAGCAGAGTAAAATAAACCTTTCATTTTTTTTTGATTGCAATCTAAGACATTCCCATATAATATATCACGTTTTAGAATTAGGGCCTCTGGAAAAATAGAAGTTCTTCATTAAAGTTTTTCTTGCAAAAATATTGGATGCTTTCTTGGGATTTTCATGTCATTAAAATGTGTGTGTATATTTCCTGCTGAAAATCATAACTAAGAACTGTAGGCCTACTTGTCTTTCCTTATATTTTCTTCCATTTCTTTTTTTGTGTATGAAGGTTGCTATGGTGTTGATGGAGAGAGTGATTCTATCATGAGCTCAGCTTCAGAAAATTCTACTGAACCCTGGTTTTGTGATGCATGCAAATGTGGAGTCACACCTAGTTGTGAACTGTGTCCTAACCAAGATGGGATCTTCAAGGAGACAGATGCAGGCAGGTAAGGCTGAAGAAGTGCCATTTTAAATTGTATATCCGCTTAAATTTAAGGATGGGATTTTGCCCTAGTCTGTTCCTATAGGCAATAGGGTCATAAATTAAGCTGTTAGTATTGTTTTTCTCAGTTCATTTTAGAGTGGGGCACTCACTGGATAGGCGGTCACCCAATTTTTTTTTTTTTTGCACACCTAATATTCTTCACAACAGTTGGGAAGATATTGTCTTAATCTGAATTTGAGCATGATGGTTTATTGATGTATGAGCAACAGATGTTTCTAAGTAAAGCAATAAATCACCACTTAAGGAAGTGATAATAATTGTTACCCAACATGAAATCACCATGTATTGTATGTGTAGAGATGTCTTACTGGATAGAGTAGATCTTTCTCATGCAATATCTTCCATTTCTTTATATTTTAAAAATAAATTAATACATGAACTTTAATGGTAATTTATTTTCTGCAATAAGGAAGAGGGCAGAATTAACAATTATGTGTTTTTTTTGGCTAATGTTAATATAATATTATTTAGATCACAGCAATTAAGTTATATTTCCATACGTTTTACAATTGTATAAATTGCAGGTTTGCAGTGACGTATAAAACTTTCAGCTGCTTGATATGTAGGACTGCAAAAGCCTGCAGAGATCTTACTGGTGATTGTGGATGAATTGGAAAGAATTCAGTTATGCACTGTTAGTACAAATATTTTAAAATTCAGACCTGTCATGTTATTCAGTGTGAACCAATAGATGCATTACCATTTACATGAAGCTATGTATTATAGTACAATGTATTTGGTAGTAGCAAATAGCGAAGTATAGCATATCCTTGGTCTTTTTTCGTCTACTGTAGGCTTGTAATGGCCTTCACAGTTTACTGTTTTTTTGTACTTAAATACACGGAATTATGTTTAGATGACTGTAACTGTCTTGTAACGTGAGCCAAAACATTTTTGTTTCCCATTCACATCTTACACGAACTTGTACTATTGCTCATACTGTAATGGACAAATCCTCTTCTCATTAAAAGATCAGCAGAGCTCTGGATGGTATTTTGGAAAGCTTTATCTGCCATCACCTTTGAAAAGCAACTACCTTCCTGCATTGGATATACATTGAGCTCAGTTCTCAATTTGTAGCTGAGATGTTTTATCTTTTCTTCAATCCACGTTTTATACATACATCTTATGAGAGGGAGCACTGAAAATACAAGAAAACAATGTACTGTTAGTGGGTGAATTTATATAAATGTGTCAGGATTTGTGGAGAATAATTTTGACGGTGTATTTGAAGTTGTGCTTGTTTTGAAATATTTCTGGGTAACAGTGTAACTGTTACAGTAGTTTAAACAATTTTTACTTCTCTGTTCTTTCATAATGTTACTATGTGGACAAAATGTTACTAGAGACTGAAATCAGTTGTCTAACAACTTGGTAGTACTAGAATTAATATTACTTGGCAATATATGTTCCAGTTTTTTTCTCCTGCGTTTTTTAAGGTAGTTTAATTGCTATCTATGTAATTTCTCGTATAATTGTAATATATATTACACAACTTTTTAAACATTAGTTGCTTGAAATATCTTATAAAGTGGTAACATGTTTTTGATTGGCATAGAAGTGTTTTCTCTGTGATTCTGATACTTGGTGCAAAAGCACATGCCTGCTTGGTTGACCGTGGACAGTAAAGTGTCAATTTATTATCCCTGCTACTGTATTTTTGTGTTTGGATAACATTATATGTTGTCATGAGTAAGTAGAGGTTTACTCTCCCAGGTGGGTAGGTTCATGTACTACATAAAAAAAAAACAAAACACCAGTGCTAGCCAATGTAAATAATACTGCTCTTTTTTCTATTATCAGTAAATTTGAAATCTTTAGGGAATGGGACAATGCAAGCCATGGATGTATATTATGTCCATTGCTATGTTTCTTTATATGCATCATTGGCTGGAAATTGCAGTAAAGTGCAACCAAACCTATTCAGTTTCCCTTCATAATCAAGTTAGAATTTTTTTTTTGTTGTTCCTACATGAATCATTAGAATAATTAGGTGCTTAGTTTCTCACAGAAGCCTTTTCACATTAACCTCTCAGTTTCATGAGCATAAATGTGAATTTATGAAATTTTATTTCTCAAAATGCTATTAACCAAGAATATGAATTCCGTCCTTATTATCGTGTGGAGTTTTTCTTCTTCCCTAATCAACATCTGTCATCATTGCTCCAAGCAAAATGGATGGTAAAGTAACAAGGAAGATTATTCTTCTTTGATTACCCAATTTGTCTTAATTATAATCTTCTAAAACATGTGCAGCTAAACAAATGAGCAGGGAAATATTTAGAACTGGTATTAAAAGCTGCTGAAATTGCTTCAGCTGAGAACTTAACTGATTTCTTTTTTTTTTTTTAAGTAAAGATTCAGGTCTGAGTTCTTATAAAGGTGGCTAAAGAAATGAGGTGCTTGTGTGCCTATCACACCAAAATGGCAGTTTACATCTGTAATACTTGGGTGATATGTACTAAAACATTTTAGGAAGGTCAATATGAAGTAAGTAGCCAGCTATTGGATTTACCATAGATAAACTCCTACTGAGTGCAGCAGCATTTAATACACCACTGGAGCATGAAAGAACTATGCAAGTTAAATTGAGAAGCAGATGCTTGTAGAAGATGTGTATCTTTATACTGAACTTTGGAGGGTAAGTTTTAAGGCAACTAATATCCTAAGTTTACTATCAGTCTTCAAATGGAGCCTTGTGTGTTTTTTGTTTGTTTTTTTTAAAGAAAAGTAATTATGAGTATGTGTAACTTCCTTTTATGCAAATTAATTTAAAGTATCTTAAATCAATGAAGGTATGTAGAAAAGAAGCCTCACAGAATTTACAAGACTTTTATTAACATCTGAGTGATCTCTGTATTTAATGGTTACTAATCTTATTCTGCATATGGCGTTTTTGGAGTTGCAAAATTAAAAAGTAGAATCTTGATTTCTTCATGAAAAGAATAGGTTGTGTGTTCATGAAGATATTTCTTTTTGTAATATTTATTTAAATACAAAATCATGCATGTGCACACTTTTTGTAAAGTACATCAAGTGACTATAGTGGTTTAGGGCCAAGCTAGAGCCAGTTCTGGGTAAGTTAAGGAATGGCAGAGTGAGAATCATAGTCTACTTCTTGAACTTCAATAGGTTTGAGGTCGTGAGCACTGTCCTGGACAGCCTGTTTGCAGGGTCCAACCATCCTAATACCAAAGCTGATGCTTCCCTGATGCAGCTCCATGCCATTCTGTGGGTCCTGTCTCCAGAGAGAAGAGATCAGTACCTGTACCCCTGCTCTCCTTGCATGGAAGCTGTAGGGTGCCATGAGGTTTCCCCTCAGTCTGCTTTAGGATGAACAAACCAAGTCACCTCAGCTGCTTCTTATGGGGCTTTCTCTGTAGACCCTTCACCATCTTTGTAGCTTTCATTTGGATACTTTCAAATTTTATATTCTTGTGGCACCCAAACCTGAACACAGTTACTCAAGCTCTGGCTGCTCAGAGCAGATTGGTATAATCCCTTCCCTTTATTGGCTGGCTGGACCAGGCCTGATGCACCCTAGGGTATGGTTGATCCTTTTGACTGCCAGATTGTACCAGGTGCTCCACTGCTTTCCAGATAGGATCCACTTGAGGGTGCTGAGGGAGCTGGCAGAGTTGGTTGATGAGCCGCTTTTCACCATCCATCATTGGTTCTGGTCAATTGGAGATGTCCCAGAGGATCAGAGGCTTGCCAGTGTGACTTCCATCTACAAGATGGGTCTCTGGAGGATCCAGAGAACTTCAGGCCTGGCAGCCTGGTCTTGATGCCAGAGAACATTATGAAACAGACCATCTTTAGTGAGATCACTTGGCATCTGCAGGACAGTGGGAGGGGTCAAAGACAAAGTAATGCAGCTGCTGCATCTAAATTTATATTTCATTTCATTAACTCCCTACATCAGAAGAGGGGTGTCCAGCAGGGACAGGGAGTTGATTGTCCCCCTCTTCTCTGTTCTTATGAGGCCCCTGGAGAACTGCGTCCAGGTCTGAAGCCCCCAGTACAAGAAAGACAGGAAACTGTTGGAGAGGGTCCAGAAGAGAGCCATGATGATGATCAGGGGGCTGGAGCATCTCCTCTACAAAGAAAGGCTGAAGGAGCTGGGCTTGTTCAGCCTGGAGAAAAGAAGGCTGTGGGGTGACCTCATTGCAGCATTTCAATACCTAAAGGGAGCCTACAGAGAGGAGGGGAATCAACTCTTTGAAAGGGTAGATAGCTGCAGGACAAGGGAAATGGTTTTAAGTTGAAGAAGGGAAGATTTAGGTTGGATGTCAGGGGGAAGTTCTTTATTATGAGAATGGTGAGGTGCTGGAACAGGCTGCCCAGAGAGGCTGTGGTTGCCCCATCCCTGGAGGTGTTCAAGGCCAGATATGATGGGGCTCTGGGCAGCCTGGTCTAGTGTTAAATGGGGAGGGTGGTAGCCCTGCATGTGGCAGGGGGGTTGGAGATTCATGATTCTTGAGGTCCCTTCCAACCATTCTGTGATTCTGTCCTGTTTTTCCGAGTCTTGTGAAATACAACAGAATGAACTCAGGGAGGCCAGAAACTTCCCATGGAGCAGAAGGACGATTTTCTGTATGAATACAGACCGTGAAAGAGGGGCCTCATGATCCTTCTGACTTTTTGGGTTTTAAGCAGGAGGTGTCAAAAAAGTTACCACAGGGATAACTGGCTTGTGCCGGCCAAGCATTCATAGCGATGTCACTTTTTGATCCTTCCGTATCAGCTCTTCCTATCATTGTAAAGCAGAATTCAACTGATTGGCGTGAGGACTTTGATTAGACTTACTAAGCAGCTCCTTAGAACGAAGTGAGTTAATGACTTGTAGGTAGTTTTTACTGTTATAGGAATTTTTCTCTTACTACCTGTATAAATTTGTACTTCCAACTTCATTTCTACCATCTCACCCTATTTGTCTGTCCAGGCTTTGTAGGTAATGTCAAAATCTTAGTATACTTTTCCTGCAGCATAAACAGTGATGGGAAAAACTACTTAAGAACCATCAGAACAGAATGCAATGGTAACCTTGTTGTTGATCCAAACAAGCAAAGCAATCACAGTTGTACCAAAAAACGTTGCTGCTATCCATTTCTAGCTTTTAAATTCCAATATAAAAGTACATTTCCTCCCTGCTTCTAATGTGTTTTCATTTAGGTGCTCTTTTTTGTAGCGTCTGTATTGTTTACACAGTACTTAAAAATTTGCAAATGGTGAACATAATGTGGGAACAAAATATTGATAACAGTAACCTAAATTTATTTGCTGTTTTAGATGGGTCCATATTGTTTGTGCCCTCTACGTTCCAGGAGTGGCATTTGGAGATATTGACAAATTGCGGCCAGTAACACTAACAGAAATGAATTATTCAAAGTATGGTGCCAAGGTAAGTTAAGAAGATTCATATTCCCTACCAGTAGCTTTATTTCACATTTTTACATAGAAATAACATGCCTTTCCAATCTTATTTTGTGTTTATAGCAGTGAGATTTAGGAAGGAAAATGTGATGAAATTCAAGTTTCTTGTAACTTTGCTCATCCCTCCTTTTTTTTTTATATGGCTATTTTTTTTCCTTATTGCTATTCTCTGTAACTTCTGTCACTCTTTGTCTCTCAGTTTCCCTTATTTTTTTTTACACAGGTGTCAGTTACCTTCTTTTAAAGTCAGTTAGTGGCTGATTGCCAAAATGTGAATGGAGAGAGAAGAAGACTTATGGGGTGTGAAATGAAGGAAAGGAAATTGAGGTGGAGGATTTGAGGATTAAGAAAGATACAGGTGTATATTCAGTAAGAACTACTTTAAGTTCTTTGTAATCATAAACTAGAATGCATAGGCTTGCTAGAAAGCAATATTAACCTCCTTCCACCACCAGCACAAAAACAACATAAGAGTATGGGACTCTAAACCTGTCTGGAAAATTGTCTCTACTATTAAAATGTATATATACGAATGCTCAGTTGTGGTTGAATGTGGTCATACACTAAACATACAGAAAATCATTGTAAAGGGCAAAGCAACACTAATTTGCTTAATATTGTTGCCTGGAGACTCCATATAGCCCTGGAGACATTGCAGAGAATTTATATCTGCTGGGCTAATGCAAGGAAAGATAGCTGTGCTACTACTTCTACAATGCTTAATTTATGCATTGTAAATTTCCTAGGGTGTCAATTTGTCAAGCTGAATACTAAAGTAAAATATACAATAACTGTTTAAAAATATAGAAACTTTAAAAGATAAATTAAAGCACTTCGGCCCATGTGGTACTCCTTTGTATTAGGAGCACAGTCAACATGAGTCCACTGGGGTATTTAGCATTGCTCAGAAATGTTTGCTAGCTTGTTTGCGCCCCCCCCCCCCCTTTTTTTTTCTTCCTTACAAAGTCTTACAGCCTTATTGTTGTGATCAATCATACATTTTCTTTTTATTGACGTTATAGGAGCAAGGTTTACTCTGATAAGATGAGTGAACTGCGCATATGAGAATTCATTACTCTCACAGAGCTGTAAACTCTCCCTGTTTGCCAAATCAAGTGTGGAAGTTACAGCTTACTTAGCTAAATTTCTCCCTGGAGTATTGCTTTAAAATAATAATCTATGATTCAATTAGTTTCTTTTCTGTTATGTGTTATTTTACAGATAGAATGCCTTTTTAAGAAAGTTTATGCAGTGTCTTGAGAATCTTCTGACACTGAATTTCCTTTGCAGTTCCTCTCTGTTGTTGTTTAACTATCTACATGCAGATAATTTCTGTAGGTGATACACAGCTTTGCTTCATACTGAGCGTGTGAGATTAAGAAATATATGGCTGTATAACTTTAGGTCATCTTTACGCACTGGATAGCAATATTGTTCCCATTTGCGTATTCCTTCTTAGACACTCATTGCTTTTGTTTGCTGGAACAGCTGTTCAGTATGAATTTATGGTGACTCACACCAAGGAAGTAATTTGACTGAAAAATAAGTTCATATTTTTTCCAGGCCACATTAGTGGATAACAATTTGCTGTGTTGAAAACAGCTATGCTTAGAATACTTGTAGCCAAAGCCTTAATACTGTGATTATGTGAATTGTGAACTTATTTATTGATATTTACATTTGTGTTACTTTTTCATCTGTTGTCACACACTGGCTCCTCATTCATAACTTTGTTTTGATAAACTATGTAGTTATGTAGTTATCTATGGCTTTCAGTCATCCAGAGGATATAAGTTCATCCCATATGTTCTTCAGATTGTTTAAGCATTTTTCCATTGCTTGTTGAAAATGAGGTCAGTTGTTGGGGTTTGGTATTGGTAAAGCTTTAAATATTGTCATATGTTAGCAACACACTTGATTCCTGTATGGCACTGGAGTAAACTGATAACCTGTTTGATATTTCTATGTAAGAAATAAACAATGAAATATTAAACAAAATGTACCTGCGGTACTTACTGTGACATTTTTCTATCCTTTCTTATTCAGGAATGCAGTTTCTGTGAAGATCCTCGTTTTGCCAGAACTGGAGTATGCATCAGTTGTGATGCTGGGATGTGCAGAGCTTATTTCCATGTGACCTGTGCTCAGAAGGAAGGTCTACTCTCAGAAGCAGCAGCAGAAGAGGTAGTTCTGGTGTACCTATGGAAAAGAGACAATCAAAGGGTTGCACGGGTTGCATGAAAAGCCTGTGAGGAAAACCTGGAATGCTTCCCTTCTTAATCACTATTTTAGAGTCAAGTGGTAGGCCAAGCAAAAGAACTGTCCAGAGAGGGCTCTTTGTTCATGAAATTCTCCAACTCTGAGCATCTTTTGAAATGACACAGGAAAAGGAATAGAGAATGTTATACAAAAGTCAGCTTAATATTGTGTAGATAAATGAGAGATGAACTCTAAATCTATTTATTGAACTTCACCTGCATTGACACTTCACAGTGTAGTATAATATTTTGTGTTTTATAGACGGTACAAATGTCTCAAGTGTCTAAAGACATTTAACTGCATTGCTATTTTTTGTGCATTTCTTCCAGTGTTTCTTTCAAATTGTGTATGACTTTCCTTGTAGAAAGGAACTGAATCCATTGCAAACATTTATAACTTACTGATAAATTTTTAATCCACTCTCTTACCAGTCATTCTGCTTTTAATATAATTAAAACAATCCTGATTGCCAAACTTCATTCTGATTTTTATCATTTTGATTAAGCTTGTTATGTTCACATTTGCACAACTTATTGCTTTAGGAGGTATGACAGGCAATGAACTTATAAGCACTACCTGCACTATTGACACTAGAACTTTTGTTTATGAAAAAACAAATGACCTAATGGTGCCTCTTAAAAGGATCACAAAATTGTGTGTACCTGTGAGATTGATAAATAGGTAGATTGTGGTTACCCCAGTGTTCCTTTTCCTAATAAATTATATGAAACACTGATTCTTCAAAAGTGATGTGATTTTTTTTTTTTTCCAGGCATAGACTTTTTTTTGTCTTTTCATCATTAAATTTTTTACACGTTTTCTGTAACTAAAACATTTTTAATCAAGACCTCAAAAAATCTCATTTGAGGGAGGTGCTAATTTTTTAGAGTAAGTTATTCTCACTCTGAGAATCTAAATCTAAATAAACATTTGTAAGGAAAACCTGTACAGACTTTATTATTCTGCGTGTTCTAGGTGGAGTGAAAGAAAGTTTGGTAGACTGATTATTTTGTAAGATTTTTATTACCTAATGTAGGAAGACTGCTTCAGTTTATCTTAACCTTTGTATTTAGTATGATGTTCCAGCAGTTTTGAAAATATGCTGGCAATGAAATGTACTTCTCAAAGTGAATATCCTCCCATTTGCATATGCTAAAAGTTGCTAGAAACTTTCAGCCATGATAATGTGCAAATCTGGTGGAACTAAGTAGTAGAAATTGGAACAAAAAATAATCTGAGAGATTAATATTCAGACAAAAGTCACTGAAAAATCATTTGAGGAAATGAAATATATTGACTTACATATTATTCAGTCATCAGTCCCTTGCAGGATTTTATGCAAAAGATAACACAGTGAATCAGTGAGAAGTTAGCTGTAAATGTTATACGCGAAATGCATTTGCATTTTTTTCTGCAATTTTTTTTTTTTTCCTGGGATGAGAAAATAGTGCAGGAAGAAAGCAGCACTGAGCTGACTGCTTAACTTAATGTATTTAAAAATGTTCAGGGTCATGCAGTGAAAAAGATGGAAAATGCTTTTATATGGTAAATTATATCAACATGACAAAATTGATTTAGAAATGTACATACTTGAAAAAAAAAAGTTTATTTGACTTGATCTGTTGGTGCTGTGTCTGTGCTTTTTAGAGCCTTTTGACATTGTATATCTTAACTTATATTTTCACTCCTTCTCCTTTGTTTTCTCTGAAACAGGATATAGCTGACCCTTTTTTTGCTTATTGTAAACAGCATGCGGACAGGTTAGACAGAAAATGGAAACGGAAAAACTACTTGGCATTACAGTCTTACTGTAAAATGTCCTTGCAGGAAAGAGAAAAACAGCTCTCGCCAGAAGCTCAGGTATTACATTTCTTATACAAATGTATCTGCATCAATCATCCATGCAAAACAAGAAAGAAAGGAAGAGAATGGGTAATTGCTATTGTTGTAGGGGAATTAAACGTGAAATGTAATGATGGCACATAGTTCACATATCAGTGAATTATATACAGGTTTGGGCTTCTGAAAACTATTCTCAATCAGCTTATCATCAGCTAGGAATCTATCTTTAACTGAATTGAAAAATTGTATTTGTTTGCACGAAGATGGTAATTACATTTTCATTATGATTCATAGATTCTTTTTTAATGCTTTTTTTCTAGAGCTCGACAAGAAAAAGATAAATTTCTGTATCATTATTCAGTGAAAATCTACTTTTGTTTTCTGTCATAATATTTTGAAATTAGCTGAAGAGTTTAGCTAGCCTGGAAATTTTCCTTGCTAGATCACTTTTTCACTTACTGTAGTGCTTACTGGAACTTTATGTGTAGGTATTTTGTTTTGTTTTATATATATATATTAAGTATTTCATCTGTACTACTGAGTAGGAGATACCTGAAAAGCAAAATCTGTATCCCTGTCTATTGACTAAACCATACGGAACTGTTATTCCATAAGTTTAACTGATATATGTTGATGTAAAAATTTCAGTATTTCCAAGGGAAAAAGCGTACTTGAGTTTGTTTAAATGTGTGTAGCTAATTTTTTCTTTTATCTGAGAAATTTGTGGGCTACTTGACTTTTACTACTAAGGCTGCACTGAAATCTGTAGACGAATAGTAGCTATGTAGAAAAGAGGCTTTTCATTTGAAGGAATTGTGCCTAATTTGTTGTTGGCCTTGGGAGATGCTTTGTAAATAAAATAGAAGTGAAATTATGGAGAAAAACCCTTTTTCTGAATGTAGAATGGTGGTATAATAACCAGAAAAATAATTTCATATGGTCAAAATCCTTATTTAAAAAAATATATATATATATATTTCGAGTTTTTCAAGGATATTTAAATAGGTAAAGAAAAATTAAATTTAAAATGATCCATGCATTTGAGAATGAATATGAGCAAACACAGTCATGGAAGAATTTTGAAAATATTTCTGTGAGGCATTGAGCCTTGGTATGACATGATTGAAAACAAGTTACATAAATGCGTAGTGCTCTCAGATCCCAATTATGTGAAATACCACTATGTAGTGGAGACATCGTTATGCTGGATAGTATTCATTTCACTGTGGTAGGTATTGGTTGTGCCAAATTAGTGTGGGTGCAGTGGGGCTCATGCTTGCTCTATTTTTTTAGGCTTTTGGTTAGAGCTCTGCATTTGTTACATGGTGCTGCTAATACTAGTAAGTTCCCTGCATTTTCTTCTCTTCCTGCTCTTTCCTCCAAAGCAAGACTCCACGTGTATGGGATTTTTATGAAATAATCATTTGAGTAGTTCCTATGCATTTTTATAACTCCAAAGATTTCTTAATACATACCAGAAATGTTTGATTGGGGAGTTGACACATATAGTATAGTTTATATGAATACATATTAAATTATATCTTGCATGTGAATACATATGCATATACACACATAATAAAAACTTCCGTGGGAGTTTTAAAGCTTACGTAAGGTTTCCAAATGTTGATAAATGAGTATACATTATACAAATGCTGTCTTGCTGTAAAAGTGTATTTTTGAGACATGTTTCAAGAATATAAGAAGGTGATGCTTGATGCTTTCTAACCCTGACAGAGGTAGCTGAGAGCTAATGATTTGGCAAGCCCTGTTCCCAAAAGAAGGAAAATCTTTAGAAAGTATATATGTTATATAACTGTCTAGGACTACTGTTGATTGCTGGAAAATATTATATGTTGAAATACTTCCTTTATATCAATAAAGGAAGTGTACATTACTTGAGTAAAGTATGTAGCTTAAAATTATCTACATCCATTCTTACAGTTAAGAATTTCGTTTAAACTAGTCAGTCTGATCTGCCAGCTGTTTCTGGAATTGGGCTCAGACAATACAGTTATACTGTCAGAATATGTTAAATGACCTCAAGACTTTCCCATCATCATCAAGTAAAGAAGCATCGAGACCAAGCCATCCTTGTTCATTCTGGTAAAGAATAAAGCAAGGTGGTAAATGCTTGCTGCTTTACGTTCAAGATAAAAGCCTTTGGGCTTAAAACTGGCTTGCTAGGCATATTTCTCATGTTTCTTGGTTGTTAATGTTCGAGACCTAGTAAGGTAATGTATTAAACTACATCTTTAACAGTACTTTCAGCAATGCTGTTTGTAATCAAAGATGTTCCACTTTTTTGCTTTTGTCTCAGGATTATTTCATACCATACGGTGGGGTAGTAAGATTGGGTTAGCTGCTGCTTTATGCTGGCAAATTAACAACTTCTAAGTCATAGTCAGCTGAAGTTTTGCCTCTGAAGGTTTGTATATTGATGTCATTTTCTGCCAGACTTGCTGCTGCATAGAGATCCCACAAGACAATTTTTTCCAACTGTCAGCAACAACTTGATTGATCTGGGTCTGATCTCCCAGATGGTCACAAATATACAGATGTCATCAACATGTATTGTGAGCTTCTGCTGATTTCAGTTCCCTTTGGGCTATGATTTTGGCACATTATAATAAGCTAGTTTAACATTGAAAAGAGAGAGGGCATTGAAAAAGGAATTCCTGTAAAAGAGTGTCATATGGCAAAAATACTGCTCACCAAATTTTACTGCTCACATAGATCTCAGAGTCATAGAGTTTGGAAGGGACCTCTGGAGATCATCTAGTCCAACTAACACACTAAAGCAGGTTCCTTACAGTAGGTTGCACAGAAAACCATCCAGGTGGGTTTTGAATACTTTAAGACCTGTACAGTCCACAGCCTCCCTGGGCATCTTGTTCTATTGTTGTCACTCTCAAAGTAAATTGGTTTTCTTATGCTCAATTGGAGCTTCCTGTATTCCAGTTTGTGCCCATTACCATTGTTCTGTTCCTGGGCACTGCTGAAGAGTCTAGCTCCATCCTCTTGGCACCCACCCAGTAGATATTTGAAAGTATTGGTAAGATGCTCTGTCTTCTCCGCACTGAACAGTTGGAGGTCTCTCAGCCTTTCCCATAAGGGAGATGCTTCAGGTGCCTAATCATCCTTGTCCTCTGTGGAGCTCTTTAGAAGTTTCCTGCCTTTCTTGAAGTGAGGATCCCAGAAAAGTACAGGAGTTTTCATATGTGGCTTCACTACAGCAGAGTAGAGGGGAGGATCAACTCCACCGACCTCATGGCCATACTTAATGTATTTTTTTATATGTCAGCCAAGGTTTTTCCCAATGAGTTTTCATGGTTCTGTCAGATTATCATTTTTGGGAAGCCTTATCTGAAAACCAGCAGTAACTCATGTTAATGAAGTAACCTCATCAAGAAATCAGTGAAATCCTCTAAAACCCAGTGAAAGGTTAATGCTATTGAAATATGCTTTTTGAAGTAAAATCAAATGTCTGTTAGTGTATTTTTTGAGTCAAAATATTGTAATTAAAACAGTACTTATTAGATTATTCCGCTTTTAAACTGAAAATAAGGTGCAGTCTCTTTCAGAAACTTTGGAGCTCAAAAATGATTTTGAATTGTTCCCTTAAATTCTTAATTCATGGAAGTTTTTGTTGTAGGCTCGAATCAATGCCAGACTACAACAGTATCGTGCCAAGGCAGAGCTGGCTCGTACCACCAGGCCACAGGCCTGGGTTCCCAGGGAGAAGCTACCACGACCACTCACTAGCAGTGCTTCAGCCATTCGCAAACTTATGCGCAAAGCTGAATTAATGGGAATTAGTACAGACATTTTTCCAGTTGATACTTCAGATACTAGTTCCAGTGTTGATGGAAGAAGAAAACATAAGCAACCAGCCCTCACTGCTGATTTTGTCAATTACTACCTTGGTAAGGATCAAAATTGCATATTCTTCTCAGAGAAAAATAATCATTTTGCTGTATTTGTACTTATATTTCTTTGTTAATAGGCAAATAAGAATTATTTTTTCCTTTCTGGTCAGAAACCTTATTGCCCAATATACAGTATGTTAATGACTTTTCTTTTTAAAGAATTTTGGGAAAAGAAAAACATCTTTCAAACACAAACAGACAGTAGTGTCTATTTTAAGAAGGGATTGGAAGCTTAGGTGCCTTTAGTATCTTTTTTATGCTTTCCTTAGTGTGGAATGGCATGTTCTTGATGTTGACTGTCCTGTAGATTAGATGATCAGAGATCACCATTTAAATAACTATACTAGGTTATTGTGGACAGCGAAAAGTAAATGTTAGGAATGTTCATTCTGCTAAGACTGTGTAATAAACCTATAACTGTGTGCTTTTCTTTAAATGGTTTTATGCTCTTTGTTGCTCCACTTTTACGATGTGTAGAACTTCAAAATATAACCAAGGCTAGAAAATAAAGAAATTTTCTTTTAAATAGAGAGAAATATGCGCATGATTCAAATCCAGGAGAATATGGCTGAGCAGAGGAATATCAAGGACAAATTAGAAAATGAGCAAGAAAAGCTTCATGTGGAGTATAATAAGGTGAGGAAAAAAGAATAATAAACCATTGTACTGTTTAATATTGCTACTATTAACTTCAATAGCATTTCACTTTTCAAACAAAATGACTTAAAGAAAAATAGGTAATATTCAGTCTTTAAAGAAAAGTAATATTTTAAAACATTCTTTTTAAAATTTTATGTGGTTATTGTTCCCCATCTCAGTATACGAGCAGAGTCAACATTGCCTGTGCACTGATTCTTTAACTGTCCCCATAATAGTTCCAGTAACAAATCGCAAACAGAGCCCTCTCCTAAGAGCAGTCTTAAGGCTGTTCGTATTTTTGTTCTTCATATGCACTTCATTTGAGACTTTGAGAAAACAGGTGCAAATCCTTTTCCCCCCAGATTTCTAACATAGCAGTTGTACATTAAAAAGAAAAGTTTTAATTGCATGTTTTACTCAATAATTATTATTTCTGTAACATTTAAATATTTTAAATAGATCATAGGAATGCTTTTGAAACAGATGACATTACAATTCTTGCTCCATTCAGTATTGTACCAACTGGTGACGACTGGTAACAAAAGGTAGCGTTGTCATAAACTCTTAAACTGGTAGCTATGTGTTTTAAATGAGAACGTATGTAAATGAAGCAGCAGGCTCATATGAGTTGCCGAATTTGAAGGGAAAGGGAGATTGGAAGAGGGAGGCTTTTATCCACATGAGTAGGTTGTATAAGCTGTGTGGTTACTTCCTGAAAAAAAAATCCCTTTTTTCTCTTTGCATCCTTTTAATAAATTGTTTCTCCAGTAGAGTGAGTGAAAGTTCTTCGGTATGGCAATTTAGAACTTTAATTCATTTTGATGGTCGCTTGCTGTAATTTTGCTGCTTAAATGGTAGGGGCTGCACATATGAGACATTGTTGCATTTTAAATTTTACTTTCTAATTTTATTTATGGAATCTCCTTTTGATACTAAAGTGCTTCAGATCATTGTCTTAAAACAGATGGCTGCTCATTTTTTCATTTTAAATTGCTGAAGGATCACAGTGATCTCGGTTACTTTGACATGCATTCCATTTTTTTTTAATCTTCCAATAAAGTAATGCACCTTTGATAGGTAAGAAGTTAAAGAAATTTTATTAAATAGATCATAATGATTTCTTTCCTGTTGTTTTTTCCTTTAACTGCTCAGCTTTGTGAATCTTTGGAAGAGCTACAAAATATGAATGGAAAACTACGAAATGAAGGCCAAGGCATTTGGGCTCTGCTGGGTAGAATCATTGGACAGGTTGGTTTCATTTTGTTTGTATAGACCATATGTGGACCCAGTTTTCCAAGAATGAACTTTTTTGGTTCTGCATGTCACTTTTGTGGCCAAACAAATTGATTTGTTCAGACCTAGGCTTCACTCTGTTTCCTGATTGATATTTATAGACTTCTGCAAACCACCTACTGGGAATCTGTAGTTTAATTATGTTATAATACCGATCTTGTCTACAGAATTCTCGTGTTTGTTAGAACTGATTGACCTGTCATCTTTGAGAAACTGAACATGAAACACAAGTTAATCCTACCTTTTTTGTCTCAATGTTGTCTTTATTTACTGCAGGCTTCAAATGTTATGAGAATTTAATGGCTTATATAAGATGCACTATGTACGTGATGTTTTTCAAAGTGTACAGAGTAGAGTATTTGGTAAAATGAATATAAAAAGTAGGAGAACAGAAGATTTGAATTACTTTATGTTGCCAGTAGTTAACTTTTTTTTCCCTTTGATACACATGGAGAAAAGAGAGAACTGTAGGTTATTACATTATTTATATGTTTGATATAAAAAGTATTAAATGACAGTGGACATTTTAGCTTTCAGAGAGGGGTTGAAATGATTTCCTCTTAGAATTTTAAAAAAGATCGAGTAAATTGTTCATTGTGAAAATGCAGATGTACATAATTTTGTGATGACTTTTGTTACTGCTTAGTTTGTGGTGCTGTTCAGGAAATGAAACTTAGCCTTTGTTTGCGGAGCTATAGTTCATACTACGTTGGATGTTCTTTTTTTCTTGTTCTTTTTGGTCAGCCTGTTGCTTCTATTGTGAAAAAAAATACTTCAAGCAATACATTGCATTGCATCTTTTAGATAAGCATTTTTTTATCTCCTTTTTAAGATGGTTTTGAAAACAGTGTTCACAGATATATTTCCTGGTGCAAATGTTACGGAAAAAAAAAAAAGTAGAACTCATTTGCACAGCTTGCATGACTTTTTTTCCAGTTGGTTGAACAGATGCAGACCCATGGGGCTGCTGAGAAATGACTTTGATAGATGGCTGCTGTCTGGGAAACCAGCGTACTGCAGATTACTAGAAATCCGAAGAGAATCTTGTCTGCTTTGTGGAAGGCTTGGTCCAATAAGATAATTTTTCTAATTAACCTATCGAGCATCAATGTAGTAGGAATGTTGGGTGAAAAACAAACTGTCTTACCATTATTCTCTCAGTTTTGTGAATTTTGCTTTCCTTATTTTCACTTGGTAAACCTATACATATTTGTCCTTCTTTTTGTCTTAAAGCTTGAAATGAATTTTTTTAAGTGTTAGTAGTTCATTGTGCTTATTGAATTGAAAAATGAGTATAATATTACTTTAGCTGAATATGAATTTGTATTGTAAGCATCTGTAGTTGCTTTTGTTTGTAAAATGCTGGCTAAGCCATTTCCCATTTAGTTTGAGTCCTGTTCTTCATGCACTGAGATTGGAATGGAATTCTTTAAAAGTCCCAAGACTCAATGTACTGTGTTGTTCAAATCCAATAGAAATTGAACATACCTGCAATTTTACGTGCTCCTAAGGAAAGGAAACCAAGTAAAAAGGAAGGAGGAACACAAAAGACATCTACGCTCCCGGCTGTACTTTATAGGCAAGTAATGAAGTCTTGACAGAATAGATGCATTTTTTTTTATTAAGTTGCAGTTTCAAAAATTTAGTAAGAGAAAATAGTTTGCTTAAATTTTGATTAACAAAATGCTTCAGAATTGTCTTAAATGCTTTACTTCTGTAGGCTATGTTGAGGAAATAATCATTTATTCCCCTTAGTATACAGCAGCAAGCTTTTCCGTTGCTAACATGATAGCAGTGTTTTGAGAACAAAGGTAACTTTACAACTGGTACTGACTTTTTTTAATACATGATACAAAATTTTTTAACTGGTTGTGTTGTGTTTTTTCAGTGTAATCATCCGTATTGATGATTTTTCGAACAGTGCTGCTGCTGTTTAGTCACTGGCTGGGTGCATAATGTACCTGTCATATAGGAATATTTACTTTTAATTTATTTTTTATTTGGACTGTCAAATGCTTTGGGATATCTTGTTTTTCAAATTTCCCTACTTGTGCTTTTTTCTTGGGGAAAAGTAAAAAATAAATAAATAAATAAAATAAAAATCTGTTACTGTACGCTTTATTTCACCTCCTCTATGTTACAAAGCTACTGATGAGATTTTAAGTAACCTTAAAGGTGGTGTATATACTAGGATATCTTAGAACATGGCCATACTCTTGAACATATTTATCTTGCTACCAGCTGAGAAGTGGCAGTCAGTGGCTTATGGAGAGGGCATCTGTCATTCCTCTAACAACAGAATATAAACAATATCTTGCCTAGCTATTAAGATGAACAAAGAAGATATAAAAGTTAATTCTAGTACTGTGAGAGGCTGAAATTTTGAGAACATGTGAGAGGGGTGAGGGTTTCACAATTTTACATGTGTAGACAAACAATGGAAGTTACATTGTTTCATTCAGTCTAGTCATTTAGCTCCTCCTATAAGGAAACCAATAAACCTCTGATGCTTTGTAAATAATTGAACAAAAATGTTAATTCCATTAAAATAATAATAATAAAATGTAATTTTCTATTAGCTGGAATATTGCCTAGTAAAATAGCAGCACAGACCTGTTTTGACATTTTTGCATTATTGAAATGTCTGATTACTAAGACTGAAAATAGCAGTATAATTTCTATGTTTAAGTATTTGGATAGCAAAGGTAGTATTCTTTTCCAATTGCCATTGATATGTTTTGTCTGATTATCAAGCAATTACTTACTGGTTAAAAGTCCTTAACAATTAGATTCAAGATCTCTTTTTTGTTTATATTAGGTGCCTTTTATGTATTTTACTGTATATAGATAGAAATTCCATAAAAATAGCTATGCACTTACATGAAAGTAGTTGCCACTGTCATTTGCTCTTTGTAATTTCAAATGTAATTATAATGTTTTTCTACTGCCTACATTAAAAAGTTGTGGAATTTGCAAGAAGAATCATGATCAGCACCTACTGTTACTGTGTGACACTTGTAAACTCCATTATCATCTTGGTTGTCTGGATCCACCTCTTACAAGGATGCCCAGGAAGACCAAGAACAGTTACTGGTAAGAATGCTATTGGTGCTTTATCTTACATTACATCTGTACTTGAAGTAGGGCATAAACATGAACTAGCCAGCAAATTGTTTGTTTTAAATTTTGCTATCTTAAGTGGGTTATTTTATTTTCAGCCGTGATGACTGAAGGTAAAATCTAACATGGCAAAGATTTCTCATTAGTATCCTCATACAAATAGGTACAGCTTTACTTTTCTTAGCTTTTGTGTTCTGCGTGATGTGTTAATATGTAATGATAGTAGAAAACCACAGGAAATGAACAACTTGGTTTTGTCTCAGGGCGTAGATACACAGCTCTTCTGTCTAGATCTTTAAGAAAATATTTGTAAGTAATTAGAAGTAAACTTGTTAGTGGTAGATCATTTTATTACAATATAGGAAATCAATTGGGTTAATTCTGTCTTCCACAATGGCAAAAGCGCATGTATAAATGTGCTTACTACAGTTACATTTCCATGAATTAAAATTATTTTTGTGGGAGTGGAGCAGAACAAAAACTAAGTGTTATAATAGAGTATTGCTAGAGTGTAGAGGTGCTGATTTCTAATTACACTAAAATTAGTGTACTACTCTGTTCTGCATGTTTCTAAAGTGCTCTGAAGTGTGTCAGAAACAGTTTTTTATCCGGAAAGAATTTAGTGTACAGCATCTCTAGGAATTGTCATCATTTAGTCTGAATGTTAAGATACCAGATGAGTATATACTAAGAATTTCTTTTGAAAATACAGTGTAGTGATTATAATTAAGAAAACTCTGCTTCTGTTTTTCTTAATATGTCACTTACATTTTTCATTAGACTTCCAAAGAACATCTAAATAATCTTTTTTTGCATTATTTTGATGATACACACAAAAGGAAGCAAGAAAGCATTATGATCAACGTGAAAGCTCTCAGAATTATGTCTTTAATGGTCATTTAAGGAAAGTGTAAAGTCATATTTCTGTTGGGTAGGTTTTTGTGTTGAAAATGTCTTTTTAGCTGTCAAGTCTCTTGTCATGATTAGTTGATGTCTAATAATGTAATGGATTTTACCTTACTCATACTATGGGAATTTTTGCAGAAAGTTTAAAAAAGAACAAAAAATTATATCTGAAATAGAGGAAACTTCTGTTAAGCCATGCTGCGGTGCTTTGGTGTAAGACATGGATAGTATGCCCAGAACATTATGTTCAGTTATGGTCTCCCGTTTTCTACAGGGGGCAAATCTATTTCAACATTTTAATGTGCAGCTTGGAGTAAATCACTTGCTGCTTTGCAGTTAACGTTGTGGACCATGGAACGTGGTTACTGCATTCTTTTCAGACGAGTCCAGAAGATTATTACGTTCAACTACTGATTTTCCCTGAGGCTAGATTAAGCAAATCCAGAGTAAAAGCAAAACAAAAACCATGTACAGAAATAGAATCTTCGGCACTGTTTTTCCGATCAAGTTACTTGTGCTGCATAGCAATACTTGCTAATTAAGACATAGTCTGAACAGATGGAAAGATGATCTGTTGTGATAGGTTCTCAATTCACTGATTGTCATTGAAGAGACAAAATAAAATGAACATGACTTTAGCATTGAACATGAATTTAGCATTGCCAGAGAAGGAATGGGAGTTCTGTGCTTTCTATGAATATACTGGAATTAAATAGAAGAATGGAAAAAAGGAGTGCTTTAAATTCAAGAACCATGTTGAAATAAACCATAATAGGAACTGAAAGTTAAGAAGATTGTTTCCAGCATAGAAGACTGAATTTCTGTAATAGCTTTTCTGTGGATCCTTTGGGAGCTAACAACAAAACAACTTGTAGCTTGACTGCTTTATAAAAGAGTTGATAAGATGTAGTTACCAGTGATAGTAGAGACTATTTCAGTAAATTAAGAGTTTCCTTGGAAGTTTGTGTTTGTAACTTTTTTTTCCCCCTTCATCTTTGGTGTATTAGTAAGGTTTTGTTCTGTGTGTTTATCCCCTGCCTCCCAACATGCTGAGGTTTTGCAGCTTTCTTTTTGTATAACTTCCTTTTTAGTTTGATTGCTGTGAGACTTTTACCACCTGTTTCAGAGTAAGCTTTGTTGTAAAAATGGAATTTCAGACACCTGCAGGTAGTATCTTAGCTCTTGGTTTAAATGCTTATTATCTTCTCCATCAAAATTACAGCAACAGTTACAGCAATTTGTGTTTAAATAGGGCCCTAGTGAAATTAGAGTACTTTACAGGTCTGCATAGTTTGTTTTCTGTGCAATTGCATGAGCTTATGGAGGGAAGAGTAAAACCTCTTTCCCTTTTAGCAGTTTACAGCTAAACAATGGGAATGTTAATGATTCAATGTCAGATTCAGCAGGCTAGGTTCCCACAGCTCCAGACATTTTAGTAAGGTCCTATCACTGTTTCTTTTACAAAACATTTTAAATGCAGCTCTGTAATCACAGTTGTTCTGTGGTTTGTTTGTTTGTTTTTAATTTACATACAGTACATACAGCTTTTACCATAAATTAGGGTTGTTTTTTTTTTGAGAATTGCTCAGATATGCAATTTAGGAACAGTTTCACATCTATTGCTTATGTCAGTGTAAGCAGATCATAGCAAATGATTTTAGTTGTGCTTTCCATATAAATGTGACTGTTGCAGTGTTAATGAAGGGCTGACTTTCTTGTGTTTTGTTAATGAAATCTTCATACAGTGATAACTTTCCTGCAGTCTGCCTTGTAGCTTTTCTAGATCAATAAATGCCACTAGCACTATCATGTGTCCTGTTTTTAGTGGTCTGAAGTGCCTTAATGATAAGAAAGATTAATCTTCATAACATTATAATGCAGCAGCAATTCTCTTAATTTTGCACATGGAAAAATTAAAGTAGAAATGTGTTGATTTCACCAATGCCACACTAGTAATGACTCCTCAGTCCAAGATTAGACGCTCTGCAATTTACCTTATCAGCCACTGGTTTGTCTAGCAGATTGCGACCACTGCTTGTAGCTGTAGGTGTAGCCAGATGTTTAATTTGATTTGATTCCTATTGGAATAAACTGTAAGACCATCAGTGCGATGGACTTCTTTTTTGTGTATTTTTTTTCAATGGGTATGTAAAAAAAAAAAAAAGTTATGGAAGCATGCCTCAGAAGCAGCCTTTTTAAAAAATGCAGTATAAAGGCCATTTGTATGCAGTATTTGTGGTCCCCTTCTGTTGAGTTGAACAGGAATGGGAATTTGGACTAAAAGCAATGTACCATTAGTCAGCAATGGCATTTCAAAATAAAGGCAAGACTGTCATCTTTTTAAGATCAAATGAGTTGATATTGCAGGAGAAAAACTTTTTCTGTTGAACATTCATAGATGAAGAAATCAGTACATACAACATTTGTTCTTTTAGTTTGTTGCATGATTGGCATGACTTCTCTCAAGTGTTTATTAGCATTTAACTACAAATAACGAACTACATTTATTTTTGGTTTGTCTCCTTGCGGAACAAATTTACAACTTCATTTAGATAACGTATGTATCCCTCTTAATGCTAGTCAGTAGCAGGACATTTTTATTTTTTAGTTGATACAATTAAAGGAATATTTTGAATATACAAATACAGTGATGAATTAAAATTTGTTTGAAAGGATTTATAGTTTGCTGAATTGATAAAATATATGTGAGGAAAAAATGCAAATCCTTTATCATCAGTTTACCGCTTGTCCATCAGGATATAGTTTTTAAAATTTTCATTTAATGTGATTTTAGTTACCATCTGAATTTATGACATTGAATAAAATGAGTCATTTCTGCAAATGAGAACAAAACTTGATGGCTACCTGTCTTGTTATTCCTGTCTTCGAGATTGTCAATAGCATTTCCTCAGACAAGGTACACTTTGAAGTTCAGATAGTGATTAGGTACTTTCTCAGAAATTCAACAGGCATATTTTTTCAACTTATTGTTCAAAGATTGTCAATGCGTAATTTTTTCTTAGATTTAAAATCATCTTCCTTAGGAAATAGATTTTATAGTTGATTCTTAAAGTGGATATTTTTTTCTGAATTCCTGCTGCTAAAGACCACTCTCATCAGAATGATGTCTCAGTGTATTGTTGTAGAGATTAAACTACAGCAGCATTTTCAGTAATTGGTAGATTACAGACCAGTGAACACAGTTAAAAATAGGGATATGGTAGAATATGAATACTGAAACAAGATCATATTCTACTTCTAAAATCTTGGTTTTCAAAGTACAAGTACTGTCAGAGAAAAAAAAAAAAAGCACAGCAGCAGAGCGTTTTGCTGTTTTTATATGCAGATGACTAAGACTAAGTTACCATACATTTGAGAGATTCTTGTAGTTGCTATTGGCTTTACTGACTTCTTGAAACCCAAACTTTTTTTTTTCTTTTAACCTCAAAACATTTGTTTTGTGCTTTTGTGACTGCAGTTTTAAATAAAAAATCTTTCACTTCGCAGGCAGTGCTCAGAGTGTGACCAGGCAGGTAGCAGTGACATGGAAGCTGATATTGCCATGGAAACCTTACCAGATGGGACCAAAAGATCACGGAGGCAGATTAAGGAACCAGTGAAATTTGTTCCTCAGGATGTGCCGCCAGAACCGAAGAAAATTCCAATCAGAAATACGGTAAATAATAGCTGAGTTATTGTTATCCAGCTTTATATTCGTAACAGTTTTGTTTAAAGTAACTTATTTTTTGGGCATCTTGAATATTATATAATAATTTTGATTATAAAAATATGGATATGATAATTTTTATTACTTATGTTTAATAAGGCTTTACAATGTGTGTTAAAAATGCAGTTTTGCCAAATTAAGTAATCACGTGTGATACAGAATTGTGAACTGAAGAGTTGTGCAAGCTTTTGCAGTCATCTTGGTCTCTTAGGTCCTTGTTGATTACAGAAAAACAGAAGGTTCTGTTTGCACTTAAGCTTATCCTTTGAAAGTGTTTTTTTTGCCTTAATAGCGCAGGCACTTTGTTCTCATATGCTCAGGTAGATATACGTTACAATTGAAAAGTAATTTGTTTTTTTGTGTGTGAATAACCTGCAAACTCACAGCACAGGTTATCAGAAGACTTTGTATGTCACTTCCTTGTCACTGTGTTTGCTCTTAACTTTCCTGCTGGATGGTGCTGTGAGTTTTTTTTCATTCTTTTTTTTTTGGTGATGGGTTTTTCTTCTTTTTTGCTCTTATTTATTTTAGAAGAACTGTTGTTTCTTAGGTTCAAGAAACATTTAACTTTTTTTCACTTGAGAGTAGAACTTAGCATTAATCTCTGTATTCCATTGTGTTTTTCTAGTGTACTCCCGCTTAAAATTTTGTACTACTCATACAACAAGGTTTTTTATGTGATGTATCACATCACTTACAAAGTGTACATAAATGTTATTAAAGGACTTTTTGGTCAAGTTTAGGGAATAATTCTTGTTCAAATGACTCTTTTGTCATTTGTAGTTATTTACATGTAAACTGTGGTACTTCTGAAATACTGCCAATCTTAGGACATACCTAAATCCACTCAATTTAGGGTTAGCTACACTTCCTCTGCGGTGTAGTCGGTTACATTGGTTAGAGTTTCATTTTCCTCAGAGGCATTTTCTAACTTCTGACAATTGTACTAATTGATACACCACACTTAACTCCTCTGTGTATACCTTGATGGGATTAAGTAGGTATTTTTCTTCTAAATGTTTGATTTAAATAACTTTCGGCATATATGGAATGTTTGGGCTGCAGGTTTGTTTTACACAATAGCTTCCTTTTCCTAGTCTGTGACTAAGAAGAGCTTTAAGAATAGAATCGTAGAGTCATAGAATAACCCAAATTGGAAAGGGCCCATAAGAATCATTGAGTCCAAGTCCTTACTCAAGCCAAAACAATTAATTTAGCTGTAACTATTTGGACTATTCACAAAATTAAATTTTATGAATAAAAGCAGAAACATTTTTTGTTCCCTTTCTTCTCATTGACTGAAAATTACCTTTTTTCTTACATGTGAGAATCAGTAGGTTCTTAACAGTTGTTTGTATGAGTTAAACTGACTGGGGTCATGTTCATACAGAAGAGTCTTCCTGTTTACTGAACTCTTAACATATCTTCTCTCAGTTTTCTTCTTTCTCTTTCCCGTGTCTAAACCTAATATAGTGGTAGGGGTTAGAGATTCATGATTATGGGAAATAAAACTAAAAGTACTGCAGGAAAGGCATTCCAACTAGTAATAGAAGGGTGATGTAAGGCATAGTATATCTATAGAAAAGCAATCTTGCTTTATGTTGTGATTTTATGATTTTTGTTATTGGTATTCCATGTCATGACATCATGTAGTGCACTGGGAGTTAGAACTAATGCTGTAGTTCTGTGGATTGACAGTAGTTCTGTGTACCTTTCTCAGAGTGGGAACAAACTACAGTTCTCGGAAGACTTCATGATTCCGTTTCCATTTTCCATTCAGAGGGAAAGATAAAACTGACTGAGAGTCACAAGACTGTTCTCTTCTTGCTTGTCTGTGCAGTGTAGCAGAGAGTGCTCTCTTGCCTGTAGCATTAGAGTAAGGCCTTCAGTTTTGGACACAGTCTCTCACTGTATTAGTCATGGAACTAGGCCAAACTGGGCTGGAACCATGAGAGTTTATTACTCTGCTTATGCGATACTGGCCATGTTTCTTCTGTGCTAAGTGTAGTGAAGTTTGTGTAGTTGGTCATAAGTGATTCCTTCACTGTGATGATCTGTCAGTAGTGCTGCATGGGGATCTAGTACCTCCCCTATTAACGCACATGATATTCTGTAACACACAGCTAAAATTTACTTTGAATGGGCTAATATGTTGGGAAAGTACCACATTCCACTGCGGAGGAATTATGGCTACCTGCCTGATAAATACTTTGTTTCTCTGTTTGAATTTTTAGGGTGTCTTTCAGTTCTCTCCAGTCTTTTCTACAAAACACAAATTGAAGGATATGGTATCCTATTATAAAGTTATCTCTGATTGAACTCTTCAGCTCTGATTGTTTAGCTTTCCTGTACCGGTCTTTTTCATTTCACTAGCTTTGCATTTTGCTTGACTGTGGAAGAGAAACTTCACACTCTTTATACCTTGTTTGTTTCTTTTTCTGAACTCTGCTGAATCCTTTAATGAGACTGATACAATGAGGTGGTGTATCAAAATGAGAAGTGTTGATCTTATACAGTGTGTGTGTGTGTGTATCTTATACATAGTAGTAACCTCCAAGTTGTATGAGATTCTTTGTTAGAAAGGAAAGATTTTATCTGATTATGGAGAGAACTTCTCTGTGGTATGGTTTAGCAGTGATGACCAGATACTTGGTGTCTCTTTTATGTATTTCTTTGTATATTTATTTGGTGTAAATATTTTAAAATATAGAGGGGAAAAAAGTGAATAATTTGAAAATGTGTTCACTTCACTGTTCTCTCATCTTAATATCTCTGAACATTTTATTCAATTTAATTTTGTTTTGCAAGAAATTGGCAAACCCACTTACCTAGCAGTGTGTAATCATCTTTGTTTACAGTTATAATCAACAAGTGCAATTAGAGTCTGTTGAATTGTATGTTGCTCTTAAGGGAATTTCCATGTGTTTTGCATAAACTTATTTTCAATTGATTCAATTGTGAGAAGGTTTTGTTTTGGTGTTACTACATACCCAAGAAAAGAGAATGCATCTTACCTGTTTGGATTTAATTATAGCCGTTTATTGCATTTGACACTTATATATATACATAGAAAAAGTGTCAAATATATATTATATATATATATTTATTATATATATGTGTCAAATATATATATTATATATACTATATGATATATATTATCTATACTATGTTAAATAGACTGTCTTCTTTCTAAATTTCATTATTAATTTGTCTTCAACTCATATTTGTTAGACATGATTAAAAAAACAGGCTTTTTCATGAATAATTGTAACAGATTTTTTTCTTCACATTTCCATCTGGCTATGAAGAATAAGATGACATTTGAGAAATATTAAGAATTATACTATTGTTTCCCATCTGATCTACTTATTTGTACTTAAGTTCCGCAAATACATACGCATGTGTGTATACATACATACATACATACATATATATATATATTTCTTTTATCAAAGCTCCTGAATTCAGTTATATTGGGGATTTTATTTTCCCCAGGGAAATTCTTTTAAAAGAAAAAAGAATTTTTTTCTTTTTTTTTTTTTGCATTATTCTTAACAATGACTAGTATATCTATTTAACTTTTGTAATCCTTATCATCTCTTCCTCTTTGCTTTGTCTGAACTTACAAGTATTTTCAGCGTATTCTCATTTTAAGTATCTTAACTGCTGAGCCTTAAGTCTGTCTCAAGGTGCTTCTTAGCAGAGTTTTAGAATGGGATGGTTTGTGCTATTTTAATGAGGTGCCATTTCCTTCTTTCTTCAGTCTGCTTGTGCAGAAACTTGGCTCATAACTAATTGCTGGGCTGGGAAGAGCTGTGATTTATACTTATTTTCCAACTGATTGAGAAGGAGGTGGAGACTCTAATGAAAATTTGTTTTCTAGTGGGACTACACTGTTCAGACTAAACTTAAATCTGAACTGAGAGGACCAGAGACCAGTGGCAATTGGGAATACACTGGTATTCACAGCTTCTGTATAACACTGAGGACTCAGTATGCCTCTAGAATTTGGAAGTGAGACGTATGACTGGAGAAGGCTATTCAGAGTCAGGATCACACTTCTCGCTTGTGCAGTTCTCTAAATTTTGTCAGGACAGTATGTTGCATGTACCATACAAATTACCTTTTACTGTGTAAATTTTTAAAAACAACTCTGTAAATGTAGTCTAATATTTCAGTCTCTTAGGTTTCACATGGTTTAGGGTATTTGTATCAAAGAACATTTATATCAAGAGCAACCATTTCAAAGTAAATGAGGCAACAGTGGGAATGTGCAGTCCTTTGGACTACATTGTTTTGAAGAGAGTGCCTAGCATTTTGTACATGAATGAGGAAATTTGAGAACGCATTTCTTGCTTTAAACTTGCCTTAAAAGATCATATAAGGTCATACATAAATGCTCAAAGATAAATTTAAAAATCGAAGTTCTCTCAGTTGGAGTCTAAACAAGTGTTTATTAAACATGAACAGACTAGGTGTTAGGTCTTTATTGTATAAGAGCTGAATTTGCAGACAGAATATAAGCAGTGTTTTTGCTTATTCAAGTCTTATTCACTAATCTTAGTAATTGTTTAAGCAATTTTCTGGATTTCAGTAGATAACTTTTCAAACTAGTTCTATTTAAATCCATAATCCTTGTAATTCCAATTTCATACTTGTATAAGCTTCATAAATCATTATTGCTGCTGCTAGTGAATAGCTAATTTGCATAAACTGAGCTACCTAAACATTGTTTTGTTTTTTTTTGTAAAAAAGCTGAAGATGTGTTTTAATGTTTGCTCTCAGAACCTACAGTTTTTTCATGTTGGATGTTTTTGTTACAAAGATTAAAAGAAAACACTGTCTAATAGTGTATGTTTCTAAGGGGTACAGCTGAGAGCTGTACTACTACTACTTTAGAGCAATAAACTGAGGGATTAATGCTGTTCTTCTATGTATGTTCAGTTTATGAGAGCCCTCATAAGATTATCCTTATTAACACAAATCAGCTTTTTCTAAGTTGCAACTTCCTTTGATATCCTCAAATGAAAAAGAAAACCCAGGTGATTGTTTACCCAAGTTGTCATCAGTTAAACAATTTTGGTAGTCTGGTATTGTACTTTTCAAAATGAGTATGCTGCTTCTGTCCCTTGAAAAAATATCTGAGTGTAATTTCAGTAGTTCTTTTACTCGAAAGTATCCAGTTTATCTAGTATACATGCTGCCTTCTGGCAGTATAAAAGAGTTTCTGTCAGAAAGGTCGTATCTTTTAAAGCAAAACTATGCATCTTGGGCTGGCTGTGTGCTTTAAGAGGTGGTAGGGAATGCTTTTCCTTGTAATTCTGGGGTACTTTTAATGAGCATATTGGCATTTTTGTGTGTGTATATAGATTCCATTTTTAGTTCCTTTTAAATGCAAGCATTTGCCCACTGTTGAAATGGAGAAGTTGTCTTTTTGTAAAGGATTTGGGACATTGAATAGTTTCTCAAGGGATTTAAAAATGATTCCATCTTCTGATTTTCTTATTTTCATTACTTGAAAACTGAAAATCTGATAACTTCTTTTTTTCTCTAATCACTCTGTATAAAATCCAGTGGGCAAACAGTGGCTTTTCTGTTAAGCAGTAAAAACTCAGTGTTTTGGGGAAAAGAATCATTTTATTTGCCAGCAGTATGCTGTTCGTTGTTTGGAACATGAAAGAAAACAAATCTGTGCCTGAGGGGCTACGCTTTTAAGTAGATTAGTTTTTAAAAGGAAATAAAAATACTGACAGAGCACCTACAAACTGTGTTCAGCTTAGGTGATTGTTGTGCACTTTGCTTTTGTTTTACAAATAAATAGTATAATTTAGAATGAGTTAATATGTATTGCTTTTGTTTGAAATACAAAAAGAGGAGTAATTATTTTCCTTTTCTTACTACATGTATTGAAAGATAAACGATTGTTATTTTGTTCTTAACTGAAGTATTTCAAGCAAGTTCTTTCCAAACATCTATTGTGAAATTTAATTATGTGATGTCATAGATACAAGTTTTGAATAAGGGATGGTTGCAGAAAGAAGACAGGAAAAACATTTCCAATTTGAGGTTCAGGGCTTCATAGAGTCAGCAAATGATATTACAACTCCTATCTGTCGTGTTAGTTGACATTGTCAGTGATTGATCAGCTCATTGAAGTTTGAGTAGAATTCCAAATGAAGCAACTATCATCAGGTAGCTGTGCCTTTGCAGTATTCACCTTGGAAGTTGCTGTTAATTGAGCATGAGAAAAAACTAAATCAGGAGCTCCTCAGTTTTCTGAAACTAAAGGTGTTTATAAGAATGTTGTAAATTACCTCTATTTTTTATCCCTAAATACTAAAGTTCAAACCAATCTATGGCATATCAATTCAAACATGCAGAAACTAGATCTGTCAGCGTGCCAAATACATGAATACTTGATAGTTACTGAGATAGTTATGAACTATTTGTTTGGGCTTGAAAGGCAGGAAGTAAAGTAAAGTAATGCAGCTCTTCACAAAGTTTGAAGTGAATGGACAAGTGAATTGATTTGTATTTTTAAGAAATGAAATTCATAGATAACTTATTTTTTACTAGGAAAGAGTAAATAAAAAGATGGACATACCTAAATGATGTTTGGATGATGTAACCATAGATCTATGGCAATTTTTCAACTAAGACCTTGTGAAAGTAGGCATTTAATTTAACTTTTACAGAAAAGAATTTCTTTCACATTAGCAAACTGACTTGTTTTTTCAGGTTTTTTGGTTTCTTTTTTTTGTTTTGTTTTTGTTCTGCCTTTTTGCCTCTTGGATGTGAAGTAGTCCTTCTAATTCTCAAACTGTTATATTGAGTTCTTAGAAACAATAGTTTAGTGTTAATTGCCAAGGATAGTAAAGCTTCACAGCATAGAGACAGGAATGTTGGAAAAATTTCCAACAAAATTTCTTACAAGAAAGGAAACTAAAAAACCTCCCTTCCCTTCCCCCCCCCCTTTTTTTTTAGAGGTAATTAAGCTTCATGGTTGACTGACTTGTTGCTTTAATCATATACTGATCTACTCCCTTTTTTTTTTTGCTCTTGTTCTTAGGCAGTTCCCTTTTTATTACTGTCACCTTTACAGAAAATTAAATAATTATTCCAGAGATACATTTTGATGAATACCAAAGTTTACCGTTCAAGGTATTTGCTTTGATCTGTGTTGAGCGAGTGTGCCATCTGGTGTCTAAATTAACTGTCCTTACCTTTATTTAAAGTAATTTTATGCCTCTGTGATTCCATCAGTAGCTTTATTTTTTTTCCATTGAATAAAACAAAGTCAAAAGTGTTTTTCTGCAACTGTCTCAATTATAACTTTTCCATTGGCAAAGGATATTGGCAACACTGAACTCTTAATGATGACTGGGGGACATGGATTAAAAATTATCATCTTTGTAAAACGTGGAAGATCACATTAGCTGTGCAGCTTCAACTTTTTTTTCCTCAAGCTTTTGAAAACCTGTAGCTTGCTTTATGTGTGTTCTTATTATTTCATTAAGTTACTTTTCTTCTCTGAAAGTGTTAGAAGTTTTCCCAGTTCTTTGTTCAGAAAACCTACTCATAGTTTATAAAAACTCAGCATTCCTTTTTACTTGCTGTAACGCAGTGTATTTGATAGTATTACTGAAGATTTGTCAGTGATCAACAGTACTTTTGTTTATTAGCAGTCTTTTATTCATACCTTGCTACATTTGTTTTATGTAGACTTTGGATGTTTGTATATATGATTTCCACATAGGATGTCTCCAGACTTTAGACAAGAAAGAAATTGTCATTGTACCAATAGTGTTAAGAGGCAGGTATGTGTTTAGTAATCTAATCTGTTTTGTAATGCGAACTCTGACTAGTTTTGAATTACTTATATGAAATTCTCAGACAAAAATGCATGGCTTCCTAATGGTGCCATTATGTGATAGTGTGCCTCAAAACTCCAGAAGCACTTGGAGTAAGTACTGAATGAATTTCTTATGTTCACCATTATACAGAAAAGTATTATTTTGTGGTGCCATCAATATCAGTTATATTACAACTAAGTGACAAAAGGGAGCCCTATGAATACAGCAGTGTTGTTTCTTTGACAGCCGAGAGGTACAGAAGCACCAGCATAGTAAAGAGCATCAGTCTACTAGCAGAAGCAGTGAATGAAAATGTAGTGAAACCTCAGAATTTGCACAGATATAACTGCATAAGCAGATGTACTGGGCCTCTTTGCAGTGCTTATGTGCAAAGATTTAAGAGAAATTCTAACCAATTAATGTAGTAAGCAAAGGTGAAACTGAGAGCAGATCTTTCTTAAGTGCTTTTAAATGTCATTGTGCTCTCACCCCTTATGTTTAAATATATCTTCTCAAACAACTTTCTGGAATTGTCATTCAGAAATTGTCATTGATTTACTAAAAAATAAAAAATGAGCTGATCAAAGCCAGAACCATGCTATTTTGCTTTCATGTTATATATACTTGAACTGTTGCTCACCACAATTGCTGACCAAGTTTCATTTATTTTCAATTTCTTTATAATGCTGAGAGATCCTTTGTATAGAAAAAGTGATAGTATAAGTTTTTATCCTCCTGTTACATTTCAGTAAATGCTTAGCATTTAACAGGAGTGCACATAATTGTGATTTTTTTAGGGATTACCATTTCCTTTTGAACAGTTCTGAATCATGCTGATTTTCCTTTTCTTCATGGGAGAGCAAAAATGCTCCAAGAGAGCATTCTTCTTTCTGCTGCTGTCTTTGGTTGAGCAGGTTTAAAGCGTGCATCCAAAGACAAAGGAGTGAGGGATAATGATGTGGTTTGCTGACAGCCGTGGTGGTCTGGGGTCATGTATGCACCAGTTCTGTCACGTTCAACATTCTGCTTTCACGTTTGCAAACTAACATACCAGCTTGCTGTGTCTATGACTAATGGCAGTCTATTTCCTTTGCTGCTGTGATTTGCTGCTTTGTTTTCTTTACTGCTTTGTAAACAGATTATCTCCTTTCAGCGTCTGGAACTGATGCCAGGTATGGGGTTCTATAAGAATCCTAGACCTTAAAAGTATTTCATTTGTTTCATGTATCAAATTCATTTTTTTTCTTTTTAATGAGAATTTTCAAAATTGTCCAGTCAATGTATTTCTTAGTGTTCTTTATGTTTCATATTGTTGTTACTGAGTTGCTTTTAAATGAAGGAGCTTATTTGAAAGTGAAATTTAGCCAAATTCTAGCTTTTCCAAATTGATAATAGAAACTCCCACATCAATTTTCGCTGAAGACTTCAGAGAGGTTTCTCCCTTTTTTTGGTTGACAAACTGATCCTGCTGTTGGCCAAATTTCCTTTGAACATTTGTTGTTTCATTTTGGACAGGTTTTATTAACTGTCTGATTTTGTAAGGAAGTGTTTTCAGTACAATACTTCCTTCTTTGGGTTGAAATCCTCATTATCTACTGATTTCTTGTTGATTTTAATACCTTCTTAACATGCAGCCCTAGTTCTGAATCTTTCACACATTTGTTTATATACATTATTCATTCCATATGTCCATATCCTGCTTTTTCAGCAATATATGTCCTGATATTTCGAAATCCCTAAGCTGCTATGTGTTTCCAAACCATGACAGTAGGGCTGCTGCATACAACAGATGGACACAATGCACAATGGTGACTGAAAGAAGCCCATTTTTTTCCCGTGTCTTTACCTATGATACCATATAAATAATGTAACTTCTACTCCTATTATTTAATTTTTTTAATCTATTTTTTTTTACACGATAATTATAGTATTTTCCACTTAGTTAAAAAATATTTTATGATTATTGAATTTGTAATCTATGTATTAGTTTTCAAGATGGCATTCTAATTGTGCATATCATGAATTATTGTCTTGCTTGCTTAAACATCTGAAACAAGGACACTGTATACTGGCATGCAATTTTATACCTACTTCTTACATTTTACAAAGCTGCATTCAGTGAGGCCTCCATGGCTTGAAATTATTGGAGTTATAAATGTTCATAGAGTTCACAACAGAGGATAGAAGTAGTAATGCCAGTGGTTAATTTGATCGGAGAAAAACTTTCAGTTTAATTATAATTTACAGTGACTTTAGGTATTTGTATATAGATGATGCATATGCTATTTTTAAACATATAAGGTAGAAAATATTTTATTGCAGTAATAGATTTTCTATGCACTGTTATATCACTATTTCTAATACTACATTAATTCAGACATTTGTAGTGAATCGATTCTTTCAGATTTAGACTGATAGCTATCTGTTGTGAGACAACTGCAAGTATTGTTCACTGATACTTTTCTCCTTTAAATTCTTATTTTCTACGGTCTCCCCTTGGTTCAACCTGGAAGATGGTGAAATCTAGTGAAAAGTTCATCATTTGGAGATTAAGGCAATTTGAACTGTGATTGTGCCCTTTTGTGTAGGAAGAATTTTCAGTAATAAGCTTGGAAAAGCTGGTGTAGGTGTGTCTGAGATATGAGAACAATCCAGTAACAGTGAGCTAAGAAAACAAGTGCTTTTTAATAGTACATTTTGAACTCCTTTGTTGTCTTCTGCTTAGATTTTTCATCCCAACATTTAATTTTAACAGACTTTAGAAAGGAAAAAGAACAAATTGTCATGAAATCAATTTACAATCGTAGAAGAACTCAGTTATGGAAAGCAATACATGTCAATTGTGACAGTATTACTAAATGTGTTTTAAATAATAATTCAATATAATTTAATTAAGAATATATTAAATGACTTTTTCAAAAGTAATGCCTCTGATTTTTTTTTATGTTGGCCCACAATGTCAGAGGGAGATGTTGGTGGTATGACAGTAGAGGTTGAACCTTGCTGCCGGTATTCTGTTACATTTTGTTGTGACAGATGGCAGCAGAGAGGGAGTGTCTGACGAAGTGACTGACATGGAAGTGCATATGAAGCAAAGATGTGTAACTGAATTTCTCCATGTACAAAAAAATGACACTCATTGACATTCATTGCTGATTGCTGGATGTTTATGGAGACCAAACGGTAGTAGTGAGCTCCCTGAGATGTATGCTGTGGTTCACCAGTGGTGACAACAAAAGTGGGTCACCTCGTCTGGTGCAGATGTAATTTTATGAGTGTGGCATGTTCTGTTCATTGCTGACAAAAATGCTTAGCTAATGGTAGTGCCTATGTTGAGAAAACGTGTTTTGTAAGAGAGAATTTTCTCTATCGGACAGTGCTATTGTACGTTTTGTATCAGTTGTAGGTTCCATGGAAATAAGAGGTATTACTTACAGAGTTAGCTATGTGTATTATGTGTAGACTAAATAGGTTGTTACTTTGAAATACCTAAAAAATGACTTGGGATAAAGTTTCTTGTTGTTATTGGGTTCTTAAGTAGAATTAAACACAATGCATATGGCTGCAAGCTTAGAATATGAGCGCGTTCCCGTTTATGGATCTTAATTTATCTGTGGAAAATAATACTTACAGGGCATTCAAAGCTCTTACTGTCCTACAATTTTTAACAATTGTCCTTAGGGAAATGTGAAAGAAGATCCTAACAGTAGTTAGTCTTTTAAGGAGACACAAAACAAATCAGTTGCGCATTTGTTTGAAGCTCTTTTTACTACAGAGTTAATTCTTATTCAAAAGCAGAAAAAAGCTTTGCAAACACTGTGTAACTAGCTTAAGTAGGTTCAGTCTGCTGAAGTGGCAGCTTTTCTTTACACTACAGCTATGTTTAAATGTCTATAATAACGTAAGTACTGAACAATCTTACTGTGAAACTAGGAAAAATCTCCTCCAAGGAAGGCTAAACAGGAAAAGTATTATATTATTAGTTTATTGGATTCTGTTTTACTGTTCAGCTGCTTCTTAACCTAAGATTATTCTAAGATTTTGTTCACTAGTTTTTTTCTGTGTTGACATCAAAAGTAGCTGTGTTAAAAATAAGTGAAATGAAAAATTAGACAATGTGCTTTTTTTTTTTTGCCACGTGGCAAATTACTTTCTAGATGACTTTTCTCCAAGAAGAACAAGCATTTTGAAGTTCTTTTTAGAACTAATTTTGAAGTATGAGACATTAAGTAGAATTGTATGTGTTTTCTACATTCTACTGCATCTGTTCTCATTTTCTTTCCTTCTTAAATAAGGGGAAAGTGCAATACTACCAACTTAACAGCAGTTTATATTGTTACTGCTCCAGAGATAAAGTACTGAGTGAAACTAGATTCGCTTGTGGGTTGCATGTGGTTACAGGGTTGTTTTTTTTTAAGCTTTGATTGTTGATATAGTTTATGGATACGTTACTTTCTAGAATGACTTCCTTAACACTGTAGACATTTAATTCTTTTGGCCAAATGTAATACTAAAATTAGTTCTGCCTCTCATATTACTCATCTGATCTATTTTGTACCATTTTTATGTTGGCATATAGTTAATACTGTAGATTTATAGAGTCATAGAATACCAGATCTGGAAAAGATCTTCAACATCATCTAGTCCAACTGTCTATCTACTACCAATATTTCCCCTCTAAACCATGTCCCTTCATATAGAATCATAGAATTCCCTAGATTGAAAAATGATCTGCCACATAGCTGTTTTCATCTCTCCTACTGTGTACCTCAGCATATATGAAACTGAAGCTGATAAAATGCTTTTTCAGAATTTAATTGTCCTAGTTAATATTGAAAACATTGTATAAAAGCATATCACAGATATATAAATATATAAATATCCTGTATGGTATTTATATAATATATAAATATCCTGTACTGAAATATAAATTAGATTACAAAAGGTCAATTTCATACTGTGCCATAATTTTAATGGACCGATTTTTAATATAAATTAATTTTTAAAAAGTGATATGCAATATTCCATTGTAACAAAAAAAAGCTTATGGTATATGAAGTCTTGTGATCACAGAAAACAGTAAGGTGAATTTCTGTGTACTCTGACATCATGGATTAATTTACTGAAGTGTTCTTACTGAATTTAAACTCATGAATTTGCAGTTGGACAGTTCATGAAAAATCTTCGTTAGACTATTCTGAAGACAGTATTAGAATTAGACTTTGCATGCACAACTCAACAAAATTATTTATATTTTCTTTTAGACAGTGATGTACATTTGTCTAACATTTGATATTGTAGTTTTCCTTCAGTAATTCTGTAGTTAGTTCTTTAAATGATTTCATGAGGCATATTTTTATTGATGTTTTGAGTAATAAATAAATAGCAGAAATGTTCTGTGTTACTTTATATTGAAATCTAATATATTTTCTTCTAGAGAACTAGAGGACGAAAACGAAGCTTTGTTCCTGATGAAGAAAAACCTGAGGTTGGAATATAGTGTTTTGATTTGTTTGTTTGTTTCTTTTAAACACTTTCTCACACACACACACACACACACACACAAATTAAAAAAAAAAAGAAATGAAAAAAAAGAAAAAAATTTGGGTTAAAATGTTACTTTCAGTACTGTAATTGAAAATATTTGCTTTCTTTTCCTTCTTTTCCCCCATTCCTTTCTTTTGTCTATTATTATGACAGGAGCGGATTCCCAGAGAAAGAAGACAGCGACAATCTGTTCTGCAAAAGAAGCCCAAATCAGAGGACTTAAGGACTGAATGTGCTACATGCAAAGGGACTGGAGACAATGAAAATCTAGTCAGGTAGGTTTGATGTTCTGACCTCATGAAGGATTACAGTTCCATCTTCATCACTTTGTTTTCATTATTTTATTGAAGAAAATGTGCTTATAAAAAATATTTAAGAGAAACATTAGTTCAGAAACATTGGCTTGATTCACTTATTGACCTGCCAAACATGTCTACACTGTGGATTAAGATGTAAATAACCAAGGTAATCTGTTTTTCTAACACAGAGGAATTAATTTTCTCCTGTCAGGGTGAATTGTCAATGTTTTATAGCAGGTCAGAAAGATAAACCAGCAATTTAATGATAGTAAAGCAACAGGACTATCTTAAGAATAATTAAATTAGTATTATCAACAATTTTATGGGTTAAAGTTTGGATTATGAGTAATTCATGTTTTAAAAATGTATTAATGCTACCTCCATTAATACAGATCATAAAGGGTTTGATAATCATATTCCTTATCTGAAATAGAGCTGAAAAAAATCCCCCTTGAGTGGTGTTTTAGTAGGTGCTGGAATCTAATTAAAGTGTAGAATAGCTATTCAGTGACACCTAATATTGACCACAAGTTTTGCTGATTTAAACTTTCTTTCTGGCTTCCTGACCTCTTTGTGAAGCTATAGCAACTGCTCATAACTGTTGAAAGAAGAATAATGGCAACCACAAAACAAATTCTAATTGAATCTACTGAACTTTCATTAAAATGATCTCATAATAAATTCAGATAAAAAATACTGTTATACTTAGGTCCTTTATGATTCAGATTTTTATGGAAAAGGCCACCCCTTTCAGGACAAATATAATTGGTATTTTTAACTGTAGGGTTTATTCTAAAATGTATGTTTTCATTTCATTCAAGGAATCAGTTATAGTGAAAGTCAGAATCAGTGATAAATGCAGGCAAAATGTAGCTTTAGAATTAGATATATCCTAGATATAGATGTCTTCTGCTGAGATAGCTTATTTTATATCATGATTATAGCATATCTTGTATTGTAAAAGTGATGCAATTTTACAGATTCACAGTATCATAGGGTTTGAAAGGGAGATCATGAAGCCCAACCCCATTGCTAAAACAGGTTTGCTTCAGTAGGTTGCATGAAACAGTGTCCAGGTGGGTTTTGAGTGGGTTTCTCCTTCTCTCCAGAGAAGGAGACTCCACAGCCTCCCTGAGCAGCTTGTTCCAGTGCTCTATCACCCTCTAAGTAAAGTTCTTTCTTATGTTCATATGGAATTACTGTATTCCAGTTTGTGCTCGTTAACCCTCGTCCTTTTACTGGGCCTCACTGAAAAGAAGCTGGCCACATCCTCTTGACACTTATCCTTTATATATTTGTGAGTATTGATATGATCCCCCACTCAATCCTCTCAGGCTAAACAGTAAGGTTTTTCAGCCTTTCCTCATAAGGGAGCTTTTCCAGGCCCCTAATTGTCTTTGTGGACTCTCTTCAGGAGTTCTCTGTCTTTCTTGAACTGTAGAGCCCTGAACCGGACACAGTTCTCTAGATGTTAATTTACCAGAGCAGAGTAATGAGGGTGAGATAACCTCCCCCAGTCTTCTGGCCACTCTCTAATGCACACCGGGATACCGTTGGCCTTCTTGACCACAAAGGTATGCTGCTGGCTCATGACCTTCTCTGCAGAACTCCTTCCTACCTGATCAGGCCCTAACTTGTTCTGATGCACGCAGTTATTTCTCCAAGGGGTAGGATTCTTTTGAATTGGAGTACTTTTAGGACATCAATAACTGTTGTGAAGGTACTCTACAGCCTGATTGACCTCCTTAATTCCTTCCTTGGAACAGACTGAAACAGAAGCAGGATATCCCAACATCTGTTAACACAGAAACACGGTAATTGGTAGCAACAGTTTTTATCTCTCTGAAACAGGAAAATGGCTTTCTTCGGTCCTGCCTTCATAACAGTTGGCAAGAAGTCAGCAGTGCAAAAAAGCTGTTTGGTTATGGGAACAAATCTTGGAAACACATACCCATGCCTTGCTGTAAAAAGTGTAGAGACTTAATTTTCTTCATCAGGCTTATTCTGTAAGTCAGTACCAGAAGTGAGAATATAAGGAAGATGAAGAAGTGCTCTCCAGAACCATATATTTAGGCTGAAAATTAAAAACACAGTAGAAATTGAATGGCACGTCTTGTTAATTACATAATAGTAGATTTTAGTAATAATTCAAACTGACCTAAACTAAACATACAATGTGTCAAACCCTAAAAAAAAATCTGTTATAAACTGTCCTACTAATTAGTTTTAGAAGCAAATTAGTGTTATTTTAAATTTAAGCCGATAGCATTTTTTTTTGTAAGAAGGACATATTTTGCCACTGTTGTTACAGACAAATGTTTCTGAGAAAACGGTTTTTTTTTTTTTTCCTATCATCTGTCTCTCAGCAAATATTTTGTCTTTACTGCATTTTGTTTTTGGCTTGACTTCCATACAGAAAAGGGAAGCTAGGGAGTATGTTATAGAAGAGATATTTTTTTTAATGTGCATTTTGATTAGTAAGTTACATGAAAATACACAACTGCTGAAACTGCACATTTGAGGGATAATCTTGATGGGGCCTTCCAGGTTTTCTATCTTATGTTACCAGAGACAGAGATAATTACATGATTCATGAACAATCCATTTTTCAGAATGTTATGTTCTAAAAGTCCCATAGATGTCTCACTTTTGGCTGCTAACTGAGCAGAGATTAGAGGAAGATAAGCAATTATTTCTCTTATTTCAAATATTGCAGTGCTGCCCTCTCCCTCTCCCACACCCAAAATGTAAATTGCTTTGTTTGTTGTGTGGAGGTTTGTGAGGTAATTCAGACCTGAGACCCCTTGCTTGTATACCATTTGCAATTTGGCAAATGTTTTTGAGTTGAAGACATCATGAAAAGAAAGCTGCTTATAATTAAGTGGTTTCTGAACTGCAGTTAAATGCTTATTGGCTGCTAATTTGCCAGCACAGTCTTTCAGCCACGGTTGAATGAGTTTTGTAAAATACACGTTTTGTGAACAAAGATGAATATTTATTACTAAACCTGGAATAAAAAGTATTAAATTGTTCGACTAGCTATTACTGTTTGACAAATGGAGATTCAGTTTTTTTAATCTCAATTTTAGATGCTTATTCACAGCATGGAATGGCTGCAGGATTATTCGTTATCTACATCTTTACTTAACCTGTTTTTCATATGGATACAGAATCTTTAAATAATTATCTGTAAAATGGTTTGAAACTATTCCTGAAAAGACAGGTTTCATTTGCATACATCATAATAGTTAATTAATTGGCCGAAGTTTACCTTATTGACTTCAGTTTTTGTACTAAAAAATTGGTTAAATTTAAAACATCCATATTTAATAGCTTTTTTAAAGCCATATTGACACAGTACTTCTGCGTGTGAGTAGTTGCCGTATAATTTATAGAAATGTGAAGACTGTATTTTTAATCACTACGGTCAGATTTCATACATAGATGTTTCTGATATGAATATGCACTATATTAAAAGTTTGTGTTTCTAGTTTTGTCCACAAGATGGGTGAATCAATCTTGAAATCCTTTTGCAACACCTTTTTTTAAAACAAATTTATAATATTCATTTTTGTATATTATTTTTATTGAATAAAATATCTGTGCAGTTTTTTGCCTGTTGTGAAATTAGTGGAACAATTATTATTTAAAAGATTAGTTGGACAGCAAAAAGTTAAAGCAATTCACTCCAATAAGTGTAGTCTATCATAATAATGAGGGAGAACTCATTGTGACCTTCCACTGTTTAAAGTTCAGAAATGTGAAGAAAATCAACTTTTTACAAGGGTAGATAGTGATAGGGCAAGGGGAAATCATTTTAAACTAAACGAGGGGAGATGTAGCATAAATGTCAGAGGGAAGTTTTTCACTGAGGGTAGTGAGGTGCTGTAACGACCCTGAGAGTTGTGGATGCTGCATCCTTGGAGGTGTGTAAGGCCAGGTTGGATCAGGCCCTGGGTAGTCTGATCTAGTACTTATCTAGCAATTGGCAGCCCTGCCTGTGGCAGAGGGGTTGGGAGCTGATGATCCCTGAGGTCCCTGCCAACCTAAGCCATTCCATGATTCAGTGATAAATGACCATAAAGAAGCCATATCATTGACTAGAGAATTGTGAATTTTGAATATCCTTTCATTCAAATGAAGTGAATTTTGAGAAGAATAGCAGTAAAATGTAGGGTTTATTTTAAATATTTAGTACAAGGTGCAGATAGATTTGATGTGAGGCATATGTTTTGTTGCTGAGAATTTGGTAGAGGAATTTACAATAGGCACTTTAAACTAAAGCTTTGTGAAACCGGAGTCTACTTAAAACTATGTACTGCTCCGTCTTAAGGAGTAATCAAATACCGGAAATATTTGCTTGGAATGGAAGACGCATTTTTAGATAGAGTTTCTAAAGCTTGATATGAAATGTAAAAACTTATCTCTAACACATTCATAAAGCAATTTAAAAGGCTATATTTGTTTTCAGATGTGACCACTACTGTTTGTTTTTGAAAGCGTTTATGTAATGATGTTTTTCTTTTGTTTCATTTTTCAAATCTTTGTAAGTTGTCTGCAGTGCAGTTTAATGGGTTTCCTTGATGATTTATTACAGCCACTGAATCACAGAACTTACAAAGCAGTTCCTTGATATTTAAGCATCATCTTCTTTTTTTAAATAAATTAAGCTAATAACTCACTAATTCATATTTATAAAGTTCTTATGATATTGTCTAATAACTCTCTTGATAATTTAACTATGTTTAGTAGAAACATGGATAAGCTAAGGTATGACTCATTATCTAATAGGTAAAGCTTGCCTTCTGTTTTGCACTGTTCTCCATGAAGAAGTAATTGTGCCACTATGCACAAAGTGCTTTTAACATATCGTTTATTCTGTTTTGGTAAAAGAACAAAATAAAGATGAACTGCTACTATTCAAAACAAATCTATATTTTTTAGCTTTTGCCTTCCTTGTGTGCTTGGGAAGTGTTTAGGAATATAGTACATTAGAACAACAACAAAACCTGACATTCAAATAGTTAATATGTGAAAAAAAGAACAAAATTAAAATGTGGTTTATGTATGAGACCAAATCGTAGTTACATTGGCCAATTTAAAGAAATATCTGGTAAAGCATTGGATTTCTTTATGCCACAACTTAGAGCAAGTGTACTTCTGACATCTTATGTACTGAATTTTTACACTTCACTGTCAGTTAAGTTAGATTTTCTCATTTCTTTTGATAGCATAACAGAAAATCTAACAGACTACAGTTTTATTTGGAAAAAAAATTAAACCAAATTTTTTGCAAACAGATTTTAATACCGATTATTGTATTCAAAAATGTATGAAGTTGATAAGTGAGCTCCTAAGCATGCATACAGTATTTGTTTTTAATGAAGATGCTTACTTGAGAGTAAGTAAATCTGAAATTATTTATTTCCGTGTGATTCAAGTAAAATATGATATTCCAAATGTGCAGTCACTTTAACAAGGCAGGTCTTAAAGGGGAAGGTGAGTAGTAGAAAGATGAAAACATACAATTACAGATTTATTGAAAGAAAAAACCGTATCTGATACATTTAACTATAAAGTTTGTCATATCTCAGAGTCACCAAGTCACAAAATAACTGAAAATCTTGAAAAACTATACAACATCTATAATAGTGGTGCTACAAACATGCATATCATATTTAGGATAACTGACACTGTATAAGAAGCTGAGTCCTTAGCTGCACAAAGTTATATCCCTTAATTCTATTTTTTTTAACAGGAAGTATATTTTAAGTTCTTTTGAGTCCTCTGAAGGTTTTTACTCTGAAACTGTTGCACACCATATTTCCTTAATTGCATTTGTCTTGCATAAGTATGTCTTTACATCATTTGTTTCTCTCCTTTCCATGTGAGGTGCCTATCAGCTTTCAAGTTAAAGATTTGTTCCTTAGCTTTTAGTCAGTTGCCAGTTTTGAAGCTCTGTATGAGCTGAAGTTTTTCAGAACAAGCTCATTAATAATGAATTACTTTAAATGCACTGCAACAAAATTAATAATCTATCACAGTAATTGAAATAGTATGATTTACAATAGTTAAAGGCTGTTAATGTAGAGATTAATTATAAGGAAAATATTAGTTAATTTATCCACAATTTGCAACAGTCTTAGGTTTTACATAGGATTATAAATGCATTATCTTACTGGAATGAAGTACTTGAATGAAGGGAAACATCATATTTAGTAGTGTACTTTATTTTCTGCTCCATAATTTATGGGGATTGCATGTTAACTGCATGTTGACTTTTCTAATTGCATAAGTTACCTGCCATATCATATTTTTTTTCCTCTCATTCATTTTACTTCCTTCTCAAAGATATTTCTTTTGAAGCTAGATAGCAAGTGAACGCGCGCACACACACACACACTTGTATTTCAGTTACTCAGTCCTCTAAAGCTGCATATACCTAGAACATTTGAAGTTTTATTGCAAGAAATCCGTAGCAGACTCTTAAATGTTGAATTAATTAGAAACCGGTCTATTTAACTGTGGTAACTAAATGGTTTCTTTAATATGCATGTCTGTTGTTTTATGAAAATGAGAAAGCAAAACCTGGACTGAAGCCTGGATTATTTCTTTGCCCTGACATTGTCTAACCAGTTAGATCTTGGGGAAATTCAACCCATTTAAAAATCTAAACTCAGATTTTCAGATAACTAATTTCGTTTTTTAGCTGTAGTTTAGTTTTTGACACCATATGATCTTGATCTTAAAGACAGCTTGCCCATAAATGACCTGAAACAAAAACTTTAGAGATACTGTCTAGTTTAAGAGACTTGTTTCCATTCAATTCTTTGTTATTAGAAACAGGAAAGCCAAGTTAGGCAGCATGTGTAAAGATCATCTAATGCTATTTTTTTCTTGCTATAGTCTTGCTATTAAATCACACTTTTGCAAGACAGCACAAAATTTGATAGAAGTTTATTCTACTTGCCTGTGATCAAGTGCAGATACAGAAAAGAATGATCTTTGTACTTCTCAGGAAAAAGATGATTTCTGTTAATTTCTTTTATAAATAGTATTTACATTTTTATGACATTTCCCGTTAAAATACTGTGAAGAAATTAAGTTTTCTTTTTAAAATATGTATAGTAGAAGAATGTATGCTTGTATCTCTCACTGTTGCAGAAGTTTTCAAACCGTACTGGAGTATTACTGTAATGTTTCACAAGATTTTTCAGTGCTCCCATTACCAAATGATTTTTTATTTTTCATTTCCGAAAGTTACTTGTTTGTTTTACTTCTTTCTCCTGAAATCAATCAAGGATTAATTTTTCCAAGGCTACCTGTTTTTCTTCCAGTTATTTCCCAGTCTGTTTAGTGATCATTCCCCCTTGAAGTTTAGTGCAAGATTTATGTATCTCTTTATATGTCTGTCTGTCCGTCTATCTACCTATCCATTTAAAAGCTGTAGGCCAGTGACTCTCAATTACTTGTATACTGGGCTTTAATCTCTTTATTGGGCTTTAAGCTACCACTGTACAGTGAAAGTTTCTGCACTCTTCAGAGGCAAGTTTGATTCAGTTTTTTAATTATCAGAAGATCTTGGTATTGGTGTTTAATCTCTTTATCCTAAATGTTTGTGGACTTGTATCATGAACTTCTGAAGTAGTACATTTTTCAAGTAACTGCTTGTAAATAGAAATCCAGGCAGATCTTTCTGCAGAATTACTTTCTGTTCTACTAATATTTTACTTTTCTTGATGAGTGTATGTTCAGAAGTAGTTATCCTTTTCTCTGGCTGCAGCTGCTTGATTAAGTCTGTGCTGCAATCATGGATTTGTACATTAGAGCTTTACACTGTATTTGGCAGTTGTCATCTGATCCCAAAACTGCTTGATATTTCAGGATTTATATCTTATTTTTCTGGTTGCCTTAAGAAATACATGGATCAAAGGCCTCCGTACCTTTTTTCTTACTCCTGAGTTCCAAAAGCCTCTGTTGATTATCTTTGCTCTAAGTAGTGAGTTATTTAGAGGGAAAAAAAATGCCCATGAGTGAGGCGCCTCTGCAGAAGATTAAAATTACTTTAACATGCAGAGAATGTGAAATTACATTATCTGTAACAGCAGAGGCTGATGACCTAGCAAAATATTTCCCAGCCTGGTTCCTAGTAATACATTATAGTTGCAAAAGATTTAAATATTTATCTTGTTAGGGTCCATAGCATTTATTTTTGTGGGTATTATTAAGAATTTTTTCTTAAGGCATCAGACATGTATCAAATAATCCAATTCAGTTGGCATTTGTATGTGTCAGATATTCCATCGTTCTGGCCAAACAGCTTCAGTAACTTTCAGCACAGCAAGGTTATCACATCAGCATTTCATAGAACAGAGTGTTCAAAAAACAAATGTCAATTTTTTTATCAGTTCACTTGTTCTGCATTGTTAAACTGAGCCATAGCTACAGAAACAATGAAACTGAAACACATAAGAAATTTATAACCTGAGAATGTGTGTGTTCAGATATTGAAAGAACATGGTAGAAGACAGTGGCAGGAAGCAATAACCTTTTAAACACTGTATTGCAGCCTTAGTTTTGGCTTGACACAGTTAGTATCAATTAAGAATCTGTAGAGTCAATTTTCTAAACTGTCTGTCCGCAGAAGTGTAATGTTGGTTATGAATTATTTGAGTAAGCTAAATGATAATAATTCATCCTAGTATGCAGTCAATTCTGTTTCTTACTTATGTTATTGCTGCCCACTACTACTGCTCCTCTGTGATCTGTAGTTAGATAACCTGTGTGGGGTTTTAATAGTAGGAGGCTTGAGTTTTATTGCAAAAATTAACTGCAGTATTCAAAATTTGATGTGAAATCAGAGAGAACATATGTTTTGCATTACTGAAGAAGTATGTGAGAAGTAGCTAAGAGTATTGGGAGCTTAACTCCTTTGAGTCTTTTTTCTAAGCATCAACCACAGTATTTACTGACATGAATAAAATGGCATATATATGGCATATATAATATGGCACAAATTTTCAGTAATAAATTAATGGAGCAAAAATGTTTGCGATTTCTTGTTAATTTGGGATTAAATTGAAAATTTTCTATATGGTGGAAAATTATGATCTCTGGATAGCTGTGGATAGTCTACTTATATATGCAGTATTATTCTTTTTTAAGTTAATAATTCTGTAAGCTAAGATATTTCAGAGCTGGGTACTGGAGAACATACTTTAAGAAGCACAGGCAAGGAAACAAACAAACCAACCCTCACAGTGCCTCTTTAGCACCATGATGGCTTGCATGGCTGTTGATGGCTGTTTCCTCTTACCTGCATTTTGTAATTGGATTTTTTTTTTTTAATCACATATATCCAAGCATGGATTCAGATTTTGTTTTGCTTTACAATTAATAAAACTGACTTCTTTGGAGCAAGTGCGATTATTATCATAACCTATATGTGACGACTTTGCATTCTCATATCAATAAAAACTACTAATCTATGTCTGCCATTCAAAAAGCCACAGATCTGGTTCCATAATAAGACAAGAATTCAGTATCTCTGACTTTAGCACATTGTTGCTTTCTAACAATCTCATTCTTCTTCATGTTTTTCCTAGGCATTTACCTTTTGAAGTGATTTTTTTTTTAATACTTGATCTTTGTCATGAAAGTCTTTTTTTATCTTATTTGGACAAATGTTTTTTGAATGTTGTTGTAATATGAAGCTCAGAAAAAAAATAATCCAAGAACTTTGTGCTTTTTTGAATAAGGTAGCAGCTAAATTTTCAAACCTTTCTTTCACTTCATGTTGAAGAACATGTGGTAACTTCACGTGGCTTTTAAGAGAAAGACTGTAGAAAGGAAATGGGGAAAAGAAAAAAAAAAGCCTTTGTTCCCTTTCTCATATCAGTTATTATAATAATGTAAAGGTCAAACACTAACTAATTTTCAGTTCTCTGATTATCTGGGTGTTTCATTTTTATTTTTCTCATAATTGTCAGTTAAATTAAGTATAACACTGCTCTTGTCTTCCGTATGTATTTTGCTGTTGAGGAACATGAACAATAAATTATTGTAATTCAGACTTTGATATCTTGATGTGTTGCCATATTAGGGAAATACACAGTAAAATATAAGCTGACGCTGGAATTTGATGTCATAACTGACTTTTACCGTTGCACGTAAACAGAGTAATTACTCTAAATCATACCATCGCTTTCAGCCAGATAACCACTAAAATCACTGCAGAGTGGTTTCCTGAAAATGCCACAATCCTTCAACTGCCAAATTAAGCCTAGGGAGAACAACTATCAGTAGTGCCTGCACAGTTATGTAGAGAGATACGCCCTGAACCAACGGAAAAGATATTCTGGAAGAACACTAACCTTTCCTATGATGTGTGCATTTTCCATTACATTTCTGACACAAAATGCTGTGAAATGATTTAATGGTGACATTTTGTTTTGCTGACTTTCCCTTTTCTCATTAAAAGGAAACAAGTTAGGTTAGGAAGGTAGAGGAAGGGTGGCCAAGCACTTGAATTCTATTAGAGAAATCACTGTTCTCTTTTAAAGACAAAAACAAAGCCATTCTACGTGCATTGTTTCTCATATAGAATTTTACTGATTATCGGGGAAGGGAAATATATGCATCTCCAGCAACAATATTGAATGCCTTTTTCTGTACAGTTAATTTATGTTGTTGCTCTGCAGTAATTGCATGCAAAGTATGATAATTCAAGAAAGCATCCTTTCTAATTAGCAATCACAGAGACCTTACACATGAGCTATACAGCACAGTACACTTATTTCTGCATGTCATTTTTAATATATATTATTATAAATTGTTGGAGAAGAGAGCGAAGTATCAGCAACTATAGTACACTGAAAGGTCAGCATTGTCACTTGGAAATGGAGTTTGTATGGCGTGAGAAAGCTTCTGCCCATCAATATTGTACAGAAGCTTGTATGCATCTAACCTAATAAATGTAAGCGTGGTTGAACAGGAAATGTTACTTGTCTGAAGTGTTGTTCTTGCATTCTTTGTCAGCTTTTGGAACTAATGGAAAATCATGCTTCTGCCTAGCACAGTATACACTTTCATCCTTGAAAAATACAGTTTTAGTTTTTCTTAATGATGTATAAAGTTTTCTTGGCATGTCATTTTCTTTTTTTTTTTTTTCCTTCTCCCATCCAGTTTTAATGTATTGAATGATTATTACTGCCATTGTATGTGACTAGGTTTCCCTGTGGGGGCAAAAATAAACTTCAGAGGTGTGATTGTCCAGTGACTTGCAGGAAAAAACATTGGAGTTGGAGCGCGTTTGTTGTCACATTTATTGACTAGTCAAGAAAACACTCTGTGTTTGACAAAAAAGTCAGAATATTCTTCAGTCATTTCTGATTTGAGAACCTCAGTTCTTTAATTGAAATTTAAAATGAAAATAATTTATTCAATTTAACTATTTATTGTTAAAAGCAAACAGAGACAACTAATCCTTCACTCTTCCTGGAAACTAGTGTGTATAGTTGGGTTTTACTGATGGAACACATGTCATGAAAGCTGTAGCAATTGAGGGTGTTTTCAGGACGTTATGAAAGCTTCAGCATCCTGCCTATGGTGAAATAAGTTTGAGGTGTTTGTATTTTTCAGAGGGAATTTTAATGATAATGATAGCTAAGTGGGTATTGATGCTTGATATGTTGCTCAGTCTTAGCTGAAGTTGATAGAAGTAAATGCAAGTATGATTCAGTGATACCAGTGGACTAATAGCTAACTTAGGATATATTAGAACATTATTTTATAGAATTTTCACAATTAATTGCAAAAATCCATCTGTATGTAACTTAATTGATAAAAAGTTGTTGCCTTTTATTTGACAATAATACCTAAACAATAATTTCAGATCTAATTCTTACAAAAGGTAATTACAAATGAAATAAGTGTGATGAAGTTGTTTAGTCAGGCTTTAGCTGTTTGCAATTTCCTACAGCAATAAAAGCTAGCAATAGCAGTGCCAAAATTGCATAGCAGAAACTTGATTATACTTTGGTAAGAAAATACTTTATGAATAAAAGTGCATACTTCAGTCTAAACTGCAGCTAAGTTTTATTCTTGGATTTAAAAATCTCATAATTTTGAAGACTTTTCTGAGGCGTGCTTGTTACTGAAATTCAGCAACAAATTATACCTCATCCTGATGTTGTTACCTAGGGAAATAAAGGGAGAGGAGTAAATATTCTGTTTTGATATGGCGGTATTATGCCTTTCTAGGCATCAAAATGGATGTCTCTTTGGATCTTATGATATGGACCACTTACTTCATATCCTGTCTCTGCTTAGCAATTAAGGCAGATAGAATATAAAAGAGAATGGATGAGATTCTTGTGCATTTTTCCATCTAACACAGTGCATGCTGATTAGTATAACCACCAGGGAGCACTGGCTTGTTGTTTGTGCTTGGTAAAAGGCAATTAAAATAAAGTTTAAATTCTGTCTTTATGACCTTGACAGCCAGTTTCAGAATTTCAGTGGACTTCTTGTTTCCGGTCTAGCGACTGTTCTGGACATGACTTCCTAAGGGGGTATATTTTCGCATTACTATTCAACGGTGCTGAGATTTGGAGAACCAAGGATGAACATGTTTGTGGGTGGTATACAGTGTAACTTAAGAATACACACCAGAATGGAATAACTGAGTTTAAAAAAGAAAAACAAATTGCATTCAGTAACAGCATGAGAAATTTTGGTGAGGCTAACCCTACTTAATAAGTTTTGAAGACTATTTAATAATAAATGACAGATAAAGAGAGCAATTTCTAGATTTTTCTGGCTTGATGAAAACTAAATAATTGTAACTGCCAAGTGTGTGAGCCTGTAGAGGGATGTTAAGAAATGCGTTTGAGGAAAAGATGCTTAATGTTCATTTTAAAAGAAAAGTTACATCTGTTGAGATTTTAGGTTTTGCATGACTAAAATCAGTATTGCCAGTTTTAGCAGTCAGAGCAGTGCTCATCAGTCTAGTATTTAATTGACATTTTTTGCATTTTGGAGAGTTTATGCTATTACTGGTATATAAAAAGCAGCAGTTTGATATCTTAAGATGCAAAGCAGATGAAATGGAAAAAAAAAAAGTGTTATTTTGTAACCAGTCATAGTAAAATTATTTAAATTTACATAAAAACAGCCTTTCGTCTGCTGGTACCTACTGACAGTTCTTTTAATAACACTGGCTGTGAAAAAGAGATAAGAAAACCAGCGGGCTTTTAAAACTCCAGTGGTAATCTTAGTTTTTCACATTAAAGAACAATAAGTAAACTGTACGACTTTAATTTTCTTCAGTTCTGAAAGGCTTGTCTGAACCATTTTTGCTTTTATAAAGAGCTGAATCACAGAGCAGCTGTGATTGGAAGAGACCTCTAGAGCTTAATCCCCAGCCCCTTGCTCAGAGCAAGGTCAGCTAGAGTAATTCACTCCAGGCAGGGGCTGGCTGGGTTTTCAGTACCCATAATGGATGGGGTTTCTGCAGTATCTCTTGTTCTGTTTGACCTTCCTCACAGTAGAGCAAACAAACAAACAAAAAATACACCTACAAAAAAAATGCTGCTGCTTATGCTAAAATGTGCACTGTTTCAGTTTGTGTCGTTCCTCTCGTCCTTTCATTCATCACCACCAGGAAATTGTCCCTTCCCACTTCACACAAACACAGGTCAGGTGAACTGGCTATCTGTGGGGGGTCTTAAGAGTACTAATACTCTGATAGGGATCATAGTTCTTTGAAGACTTGGTCTGAACAGTTTCTGTGAGTTAGCCATTATTTTCTGAGTCAAAACTATTGTGGCCACTTTTTCACCTTGTATGTAGCTACACACATGCATGTAGGTTTGTATAGATTGTATGTGTGATTGCATGTAGCGGTCAGCAAGGGCAATTGCAGGTTGTGAGACCTGTCCCACACTCCTTTGTGCTGTCATTTCATCTGGATTCTCCTCTCAAAGAAAGTGACACTTTAGTTTGTGCTGACCCACTTGATTACTGTATGCTTATAACAATGTTCTGCATCTTTGTGGGAAAGGAAGTTTGAGTGAAGTTTATGTACTTGGTACCTAAGATTTTTTTCAGTTGGTCCTGCTTAGCGTATAAATCACATAAGATTTAATTTCTATAAAACTAGAGTCCTTTATTCTGGAACTTGAATTAGTAACTTATCTGCTTAGTTCTACTTGAATATCTCAGTCTCATTTTAATTATGAAAATAATATCTTACTATTTCATTCAAGGTTGGTTTTACTGTTTCATGAGATGCTTAAGAAAAATTCTCATTCTCATAATTTCTGCATCTAAATTTTATATTATCCCATGAATACAAAATGATTAATTTTTTAGCAATGAAGATTGATAAAATTCTGAAATTAAGCAGCGTGGTATTTTCAGTGTAGATTAATTTATATTGAAGTTATCTGAAATACTTTCTCAGTCTACTACATATGAAATTGTTTACTTGAAGATAATAGACTTTATAAGTTAAAGTGATACTGTTCAAAACATTATTATTGTCATTATTGTCAACTTAAGGAAAGTGATACACGAAGAAAAGGGAAACTTGTGTTTCTGGTTAAATATTTCTGCTATTGCCTTTTCCAGTATTTTGCATGTGTTCAGTATTCTCTGTCAGCCCTGGAAGTGCAAATGTTTCCAGACTGCTATTTTTGTTTTTGCCCTTTCCTAAGATGTGTATAACGTTTTTGTTCAAACAGCTAACAGCACTTGGCACCAGAGCTTTGGGAAAATAGTACTTCAGCCTTCCTTGATCATTGTATATGAAACTTTTTATCTCTGTTGCTGTCACAGAATGTTTTCTGCGATTCACTGGAGAAGTCATTGCTGAATGTTTTTGGAAAATTTTTGGAAACATCTTTAAATTAAAGTTTTCAGTGGTTCTTTTAGAATGATAGTTTCAATTCACTTCTTTCAAATTCATATTACTGTTTATGCTTCTGAAATTGTGCAACCTACCCACTCTGTTTCTCCAGAGTCATGAATAATGTATAGTATACTTCTGTGACTGAATTATAAAGTGCTTGCTTACAGGCAGTGAAAAGTGAAATGGTGAAATGCTCAAATGAAATGTCTGTGATTGAAACATATCAAAACTTACTCTGAAGGTTTGTACCTGGCCTTGGAAGAAATGAAAATTAGATATGCTAAGCACTGGTGATAATAGTAGTACTGGACCCTACCTTCTCTTCCACTCTATTTATTATATTATACTCAAACTAAAAGTTTCTTGTATTTCTAGTGCACCTTCATTACACTGGATGTTTTTAGGCAAAATTGCTGATTGTTGATCTGTTTCTGAGATTTAGGCAAGTCTATTATCTTATATGAACACCGGCTTTTATGTGAATTGAAGAATTTGATCAAAGGCTTCCCTTTCTTTCCCAAGAACAGAAAAAAAGTATGTCTGTGTCAGTTCGATGAATGCTGGACTATTAGAAGGAAATTGTTAAGAGTATTGTAAGCAGAACAGATTCCTTGGAACTATGAGAGACTTGTTACAGCTGGTTTTTAGGTCTGTTGTCACCTGTACTTATAGTATACTGTGGGCCAGCTCAACATGTTTGTCCCTGCAGTTGCAATACAGTTTACTACAGGGCATACAGAGAAATGAAAAGTGGGAACAAATAGCTAACCACAGATTACTAACCACTGTGAGTGATTAGTAATTGAAGCCTGTTTGATTCACATGCAAAATGGACATGTGTGCAAGGAGATAAGAATAAAAGGGGGCAGTGAACTTGACCAGTGTCTCTCTCTCTATCTTCTGCATCATTTTGGATGTATTTTGTCATTGAGAGATGCATGCATGACATACATGACACAGGTGATTACATATGATGAAGATTAGCGCATTGATGGACTAACCTTGGTTTGAATATCAGAGCCAATGCAGACATCTGATGAATCTTTGAATACATGCAGTTGTTAGTAAGCTGAAGATGTTTCTAATCCTTGTTGCTCCTTGGAACAAGCTGATTGTGATCTTAGTGAATTGCAGTTTTTATTTATTTTTCTTGTGTCAGTACCTTTTACTATTTCAAATCAACAGATGTAGTTAAATGCTTTATTTACTAAGCATTTTGAATTCTTATATCTTAAGCTTGTTTACTTAGTAAAACCAAGCCAAGCTCATGCAGATGTGCTGTATGAAACATGGTCTTGAGTCCCAGGTGAATCCTTGAGCTGTGGTTGTATAGGTAGAAAGACACTGACTCATGGCCAAAGTCAGATTGCGGTGAAAATATGATGAGTGGGCTGGAGATCTGAGTTTGGATGGTAAGTAGGAAAAATGCAATTGCAACAGAGTTGTGGAAAGGCAGCAAAATGCTAATTTTTCAAGCTTCAGAATTTGAGAGAAGTTACTCTGCTTAGAGAAAGAAGTCTGTGGATGGTGGTTGGAAGAGACAGAGATACTGAGACTTTTTAAAGACCCTACGGGCCAGAGTTGTGGATAGGAACCTGTGCTGAAAAGAGCATTTTGCTGTGTTAGAGTCACTAGAGCTGAGATGTGAGTCTCTGTTTTCCAGTGACTAGAAAATTACATCATATTAAATTTTCAGATACTTTGTGTTGCAGAGGATATGTAGTATGCTTATAAAATTTCTCTTTGATACTGGTCCTTTATTTTGAAAATACTGAAGATACTTGGAGATAAGAAATTATCTTTTTGGCTGAACTTCTAGTCTCCATGTTTTTAGATCTTTGATGTTATGTGGTACCTTTCATCTATCTTGAGCAACTAATTCAAAAACAGTCTAGTCCTCATTTGGAGTGTTTTCATTTTCCTCTTTTCCTTTAAGGAGAGATTTCAGAAATCAGTTTATCACAATTACAGATTTCACAGATTCCAGCATTTGGCAATTTTCTTGAGATAAGTTCTTTAACTT
>JAPSGF010000005.1:20837334-21090485 GCA_035772895.1 Perdix hodgsoniae
TCCCCCCCCCCCCCCCCCCCCCTTTTTTTAAAAAAAAAACAACTTTTGTATGTGTACCATTCCAGTGAATCATTTGATGTCTATGTTGATTGCTTCTTGAGAGGAAACAAAACCTGTGATATGGAAGAGAGGTGTACAGAAGCATAACAGAATAACAATGAGCATTAATAAGGAAAAAGGCTACATTTTCTCTTTGTAGTTCTGATGTTATGCAGAATGGCAACCAATCTTCTCTTATTTAATACTTTTGTCCCCATATTCATGCTTTGAAGACTGAATTTTATATAGATGTATCATTAGAAAGGCATTTGAGCCTGTTACTATTTACTTTAAAAAGTAGTTTCAATTCTACCTTAAGTGAATATTGAGGGAATTTTTTTTTTTTTTTGCATATTTCAAAGGGAGCTGTAATGTGAAAGAGATCTGGCTGAGGGTGCTACAGACGTAACAAAAGCTTAGGGAGCTGAAATAGAATAATAATTTGACTCGCTTTGCACTCAGCATGGCATACAGTGAGCCATCAGTTCAGTCTACTGGTTTGTTGTGCTTTAGATTTGTTTCATGCAGACTTTGCTGAAAAGGTAATATAATGAAAATATATATTAAAAATATTATTTTGTCTGAAGAAGTTAACACGTTTTAATTCAATTGAAACAAACTATGCTTCATGCTTCAGCTACACTGTCTTGTTGATGCACTTTTACTACAATAATATTCAGTTGCAAAAAACAATGCTAAAAATCTCTTCCTTGTTTCTCATAACATTTTTTTTTCAAAGGCCCTATTTTATATTGTTTGAGGAAAATGTGTTACGGTGCCCATCATGGTTCTATTTCACTGATTTTAAGTTTTCTTAGAAATTATTCTATAATATCTCGCATACAGTTGCAATAATAGAGTATTTTCTTAGTACACTTTTGTCAATTATCTTAAATACTGATAATTAACAAATTTCTATTTACAATACAGATAGTCTTCATTGCTTTTAAGTTTATGGATGATGTTTGAATCTTGTTTTTTGTGCACTCTTAACCATGACAAAGAGCACCATGTGACATATTTGAACAATTGCTGTCCTAAATACTTTTCTGAATAGTTTTTCTTCTGGTGTATGATTTTTGTACATAGCTGTATTCTGATGTAAGTGGATACTTATTTGTTAACTTGTGATTTAATTTCAAAACTATCATGACTTACTACATGCTCAGAAATGGTTTGAAACAGATCTGTAATTCTTGTGGCTTTAGTGCATTTAATTTTTGTGTATTCCGCTTGTTTTTAGAAAGTTGTAAAACTGAAGACTGAAAATGAATTAGCAAATTCATTTGCTAATATATATGAATATATATGAATATATATGAAATATATGGAATGTTTGCATTGTAAATTAAGGAAATATGCTTTGAAACACTTCTCAGCCTTTCTATATCAGTTAATAAGTGAATTCTTTATCAATTTGAGCAATACAAAAAATATTCTGCCCTTTTGAGAAAAAAAGTCTCCCAGCATTAAATACATGTATGTGGGGGGGTGTTGTACGAATGAATACACTGCTTTCTCCATAGTTTTCTAGCTTGCTTATTTATAAATACATCTAGAAAATTTTATTTAGGCTGTTTCAAAGATAAAGTGTATTATGCTAGATTTGTAAATATTCATGGACAGTATTAGTTTTCTGAGGCTTGTTTGTTTTTGGGTGGCTACAAATATGCATTACGTTTGGTCACAGTTATTAAACAAATTTTTAAAGTTTTAACATGCAGTGTTTGGCTTTTAGTAGACAAAATGTTTATAGTTTCCAGTTTTTAATAGAATACAAAGTCACTTTTCAGTCAGAGAGAAGGGCCTTCATTTATAAGTACCTTTGCATTTTGATATATCATTTTACTACTTTTGCAAAATGAGATTGATTATATATCACTCTTAAAAGTCAAGTATTGGCATGTGGACGGTCAGATACTCTCTTCAAGAGGGCTGCAAAAAAAGATTCTGTGCTATTTGTTGCAACTGAAAGAAATCCACATTCTGAGCATTACAGGCTTTTTTCAATGTAGCTGCTTGCCATCCTGATCTCACAGGAGTCAGCAGTACTTGGAAGTAATGGCTGATACAGAGATTAGTCTGCTAACACTTGAAATGAAAGCGCTTAGAATATCGAGCACAAATTATCATAATTTCTTGTACTACTTCCTAAATAGTAGCTTGTAGATCTTCAGGTTCTTTTCTGACCCTTTGATTTTGTTGTGAAACCAAGGTCACTACAGTACTGACCAGCTCCTGAATTTGGCATTTCGGGGGAGTGATGATGAATTTCCTTTGAGACATTAGGTCAGTGCTTTCAAACTGAGCACTAAACTGAAAACTAAAGCTACGTTGCCTAATGATTATCAAAACTGTTATGTTATTTAGAACCTCACAAGAGGAGAAAGGTTGCCATATAACAGTTGTTTGAGAAGAGCCTAAGGAGGTCATACAGCTTTGTCTCTCTTTCAGACAGGGAGTGTTTTTCCCAGTGAAAGAGGTAGTTTGTGGCTGTGATAAACTGAGTCTTACGTAACCCCTGAGTTCACTGCATAAGCTGTCCTAGTGCTGCACTACTTAGGATGGAGAAGCTTTTTCTAATGTCCACTTTGAACTTGTGTCTATCATGTTGTCAGTCACGATGGGAAAAGTTTGGCTATGTTGTCATTCTAACTGCTGTTCAGGTGGCTATGGGCTGCAGTTGGATTCCTCTGCCTCAGGCTATAGCATTCTCTTTCCAAGACTAAATAAGGTCAGATCCTGCAGCCTTTGATGCCATCTTGGTGAGTGTTACGTGAACTCTGTTTTATCATTATCACTCTTGAGTTGTGTTGCCTGAAACTGATTTGGTTATGGTATTTTAAGCTATCTTTCATTAGCATTGGGAAGATAGAAATAATAGCATCCCTAGATTTGCTGGTTCCACTTTTGTTGAATTGTATGGACTTTGGTATTTACTTTAACTTCCTTTTCATTTTTGCAGAGTTGCTTCTTAGCCAATTGGTTCTCAGACTGTGTGATATGTGTAGTTAACCTTCTTTGATGCAGAATTTCACTGTTCTGGATGAACTTCATAATTTTCTGTTTGTCTAGACCTCAGGTTTCTCAAGTGGGTTTTAGATCAAAGCTTTACTGTTCAGTGTATCAACAACGCTTCCTAAGTTAGTACCTTTCACAAATTTGCAGGGGGTCAAATTATGATAATCTTTGATGAGCACAGTGATCTATATTAGCCTCCAAATCAAACTCTATGGTTCTTTATCTGTTAACGAACACCATCCAGATCCCAAGCTATCTTCTGCTCTTTGGGCCCAGCAGTCTAGGTGGCTTTCAGTTTATGCATCCAGTCTTGTACCTGAGTATTGCAGATGCACAGGAGATTAAAATGCCTTAGCTGTATGTGCTTCACTATGTCACCACCACTTCTTTCCCCATTCATGTAGTCAATCATTTCATAATTGAAAGCGGTAAAAATAATGATAATTGAACAAGACTAACCCATATATGTTTGCTAAGTCTTTTATAAGTGCCGTGGGTTTGTTTCTTGTCATTCATGTGTTTGAAAAGAAGAACATAATTCTTGGTCTTTCTTGATACACAAGTGAGGCTGAGCAGCTTATGACTTTATCAGTCCTATTTGCTACCTTTCTTTAAAGAGCATGTCTTAACTCTTTAAGATGAGCGTGTCGTAGCATTTTTTGTATTGCTTGTCATGATGATGTTTAGATTTTACACAGGAGCCTGATATATCAAGCACCCCTTTCAGAATCACTATATTGAAGTCTCCATACATTGTAATGTATCCAACCTAAGCCTGACTTGTGTTCTTGTAATTTACTGTCCTTCTCTTTTCTGTATCTTGCTGGTGTACATGGAAGTCTGGGAGGTGATTTTCACTGAGCAAATGGAAGCTTTGAGCTCTGTAACATCAAAGTACAAAGTACATCAGGTCCTTCTGTATTATCGACTGAATTGCAATCCATATTTTCTCAGAACTTCTTTTCATTGCTAACTTTCTTGTAGAATTCTTTTTTGTTTCTTATTGGGTTCATCTGAGATTATGCCTTCTGAATTTTGTCTTTTAAGTACTCAAACAACCTCATAATACTCCTCCTATGCGATTTGCACTTACTTCCATTTCTTATGTTATCATCGCTCATTTTGCGTATTTAGTTGAGTAAAAAGCTTCTTGCTTATCCAAGCAGACCTTCTGCTGGATTTCCTCATCTCCTGCAGAGTGGAATGGGCAATCCTGAGCTCTGAGCAGGTTTTATTTTAAAAATCAACCCTCTGTCATCTGGTAAGAGCCACTTTCAGGATTCTGCCTCGCACTTCCTTTAAAAAGTCAAGCTTTCTTCTTCAAAAGCCTTGATGCAGCTTTTTATAGTGTTTATGGTAAAATAATAAATCTCTGTAATTTTTAACCTGTAACAGTGATAAAAGACTGCATTACACTTTCTTTGTTCTCTGAATGCAGTGTTCCAGTAAAGTTTTAGTAGTGCTGTTAAACCTTTTCAAACTATATAAGCTTGAAAAAGTAAAACATGATCTTGATTTCTGCTTTTCACAGTCATTGGAGTAAGTGTAAGACAGATTTAGAACTCTGCTATACTGTACAGCACTTTGTCAAAAAAGTGATACTTTAGAGACTAGAGAGGCTTACATCAATGTATTGCATGACATCTGCTGCATACAGTGGGGCTGCTCACTTTGATAACACAGTTGAACTGGAAACTGAAATCCAACTTTGGCTTGTCTTGTGACACTCTTATAGTCATGTTTGGATCTTAATATTTTGAAGTCACAGAGAAGGGTCTTAATGGTTCTCTGGTACCAGTAGCCACTGACAACTGATGTCTAGAATGGTAGTTTAAGCCTGCATTTTCACAGAATCACAGAATCGTAGGGGTTGGAAGGGACCTCCAGAGATCATTGAGTCCAACCCCGCTGCCAAAGCAGGATCCCTACACCAGGTTGCACAAGTAGGTGTCCAGGCGGGTCTTGAAAATCTCCAGAGAAGGAGACTCCACAACGTCCCTGGGCAGCCTGTTCCAGTGCTCCATCATCCTCACTGTAAAGAAGTTCTTGTGCACATTTGTGTGGAACTTCCTATGCTCCAGCTTCTGGCCATTTCCCCTTGTCCTGTCTCCACTCACTGCTGAAAACAGTCTGGCCACACCACTCTGCCTCCCACTCCTTAGATATTTATAGACCTGGATCAGGTCCCCTCTCGGTCTTCTTTTCTCAAGGCTAAACAGACCCAGTTCACTTAGCCTTTCTTCATAGGGGAGATGCTCCAGGACCTTCACCATCTTTGTGGCCCTCCGCTGGACTCTTTGCAAGAGATCCCTGTCTTTTTTGTACTGGGGAGCCCAGAACTGGACACAGTACTCCAGATGAGGCCTTACCAGGGCAGAGTAGATTTTGTTGATTTTCATCAACAGTGGTGTTAAAACCATACAAACCCAGTGGCTCAGCAGCTCCTTTAGACCATGGTAGTGACTGTTCATTGTTAAAACTTTAAATGTTGCAATAAAATTCAGATTTTTGCTGTCTGAATTCATCTCTCCCCACTAATAAAACAGCAACTCACAAAAATGACTTTACCTACTTGCCCATTAAAACAACAGAAAAATTCTTTAGACTTCATTTAATGTACTGAAGTGGAAAATAAATACTTTACACCTTTTTTCTCTTTCAGTCGATTTTTGAATAATAAAGAAAGACTCCTCTATTCATTCTATATAGTAAATATTTTTAGGCTATGCTGTTAACTGTACTGATAGATAAAGTCTTAATTTCGTTGTTTTTATGCAAGACATAATTTTATTTAGAAGATACCCTTTAGTTATTATCATCAGCAGAAACTGAAGCCAACTTAGCCTACTTTGGGATCAAGCAGACAAAGTGCTTAGTGCTGACTGTTGTATTTTAGGTTCTGCATGAAAATATTTCTACAGATGTGTTTGGAGCATGCTGCTTCAGGACAGCCTGAATGTTCCTGCTGCTATAGGGCCTTTAAATTCTTAGAACTTTAAAGTATATAGATTAAGCATAAAAACTGAATTGCAGCAGAACTCGTATTGTTCTCTGAAACATAAAAATTGGAAAGGTATAGAAGGACTGTCAGAACTTGATTTTTAGCTCCATTTTCATTGTTAGATTACCAGAGGAAAGCTCACAAATTTTGTCTTTAAGCTAGCTAGTCATGTTTAATTAGTGAAGCATGTTTTACGTGCACAGACAGTTGAAGAAAATAAGGGAATTGGTCAGTAAAAGCCAAGTTAATTCTTCAGTGAAAATGTTTTCCTAATTTTTTGTTTCATTTCATCCTATCTTCCTAAAATTAGAAACAAAAGCAAGGAAGAAAATGAGTAGCAAATTTGTGAGAAAAAATAACAAATAGCTTTCCTGGAAGGCAAAGTTTTACTTGTTTACTTACGTGGAGGGTCAGAATTACCTTGAAAAAGATGTTTTGATTATTTAAGAAGTACAGAGTTTTGATATAAAAGAGCAATTTTCATACAGTCAGAATTAAAACATTCTGTCCTTAAATCAAATTGGTGTGTACTCCCTTAGATGGAATAGTGTTGTGAATTTGTGTGCTTAAATTGCCTTTGCCTTTACTTTTGTTGATTTGGCATTTTTGCATATTTAATCTATCTACTTGGTTGAAATAATTGAATATACTGTGTAACTTTACTGTCAGGATAGATACACATTTAATAAGAATTGCATCTATTTACTTTCAAAACCAAGACAGCATATGAGCTAAGAAAATTGAGCATTGGGTAAAGAAGATACTTTGGAGAAGGTACTGTTTCGGGAGATTTTTAGTTTTATCTCACTGACACGTTTATAACATGGTTAATTTTACTTATTTGTACTAAAGTTCTATTGACAAATGTGTTCCATAATACATTATAATAAATAATATAATAAAACTAGTATTAACCATTTAAACTGGAGATTGAAAGGCATTTTTAGAATATACAAATATTCTTAAATATAAAATTGTTTATCATAGAATGGTCTGGATTGAAAGCGTCCATGGTGATCATCTAGTTTCAACCCCCCTGCTATGTGCAGGGTTGTCAACCACTACACCAGGCTGCCTAGAGCCACATCCAGCCTGGCCTTGAATGCCTTCAGGGATGGGGCATCCACAACCTCCTTGGGCAACCTGTTCCAGCGTGTCACCAGAAAACAAAGCAAAATTTAGGACTAACACTTACTTTTATTATCATGTAATGATTGTTATTCATCAAAATTCAATTATTCAGGTTATTCTGAAAAAGTGAATGAGAAACAGAATTACTGAAGTTAAATCCTGATTTGAAAAAGGTTATAGTGTTAGGAGAACAGTTTGATCCTATAGTGTAACATTTGAGGGTAAAATTATGATATAAGCCTTCAAATATTTTATTATTACTATGGGAACTCCAATAGAGACATTATCTCACTCATTGGATATTTGGAAACAAGCAGAAGATTGTAACCAGGTCATGTGAGGAGCTTAGTCACAGTTATTTCAGATTGCTTTGAGTATTTGCCTACAGTTTGAAAGTAATGGTGTTCTGTCTTCTAGATATAATTCTTTCCTTATCAGCGTTCTTAATGTTATATACTGCATAAGGAAGTGAACATACTCAAATTAACTTAAAAAAAAGAAAAGTTGAAAAAATTGTACTGAATTTTAGAGAAAATGCCATCATAAGAGAATACACGTACATTCAAACCACTCTGATTTTGAGGTTCATATTAGTGTCAGTCTGTTTTCCCTTTAATTTTGATGAAACATTACTGAGGTATCTGGTGTTTCTCAGCACGCCATGCTGCACACACAGGACCTATAGTGACTCACACATTTCTCCTATAGGCTTTAGCTCTGCATTTATGCCACCTTTTTTTTTTCCTAAGGTTTATACTGTTTAATCTTAACTTTGATGTGAAGAGTACTCCTAATATGCCTTCTTTAAATGTTTTAAATCAGACTTGTGTGGGAAGATTTGATTTCATGAATATCTGTGTTTATTAATTCATGTTCATTGCATACAAAGTAGTTTTTTCTTTGGAAGGCATCTGAAGTGAAAACATGCACAATCTGCTAAAGATTTTAGATTACATGATACTGTACTGAGACTGGAATTAATACTGGACTGAGAATTAATATGGTACTGTGATACGACTGTATGTTTTACAAACCCTAACTCAGTATTTCAGTAAATAATAAAAAATAAGTTTGTTTTTCTAACTACTTGCATATACTGGCTGTCACAAGACTCAGTTAAATTCGTGGAGTAGTGTTCAAATGAATATTTTTTTGTTACAAAGTGTACAGAGATTATGCTTGAAAGTGCTTTCCTTGTGTGCTCGTTCTAAATAATAGCAGGAGGAAGGAAGAGTTTTGCTTGAAGTGGAAAGAGGTAGTCACTCCTTGCACTTGCACACTAAATCAGATAGAGACAGCTGCAGAGGGAAGATATGCATTGCAAAAAACAAATCAATTGGATTCAGTCACATCCAAATGAAATTACATCAGTCAATAACCTTCCTTTCAAGTTACTGAAATCTTCCTGGCCCAAATTTCTCTTGTCAGGTTACTGAATTTTGCCAGTGATTAAAGTATCTTGAAAATTACTTCGATAACATCAAGGACCTTGTTGTGACAAGGTCTGTAAATGCAGTCTCTTAAAAGAGAAAGCTGGGTTTCATGTAGAGCATTGAGTGTATTGACTGATTTTTTTTTTTTTTCATGCATTCTCAGAAGCTTGTATTCACAAAGGCATTGAAGAATGAAGGAAAATGACACTTTTCCTACCAAAGGAAATTCCAGATATGTGATAGTGATACTCAATCTTTTCGATAGGATATGTGGTGTGCTCTGAAATAAATTGAAATAGTGTGCTTCACTTGTTTTCAAGTGGAGGACTAGTGCTATTCTTGTTTACCTCAGTCAACAGTTTTATAAAGTGACCACTTCTAAATGTCACTGTTTATATTCCAATGTGCCAGTTATGAGGATGAAGCAAATCTTTTCTGTTCCAGATGCTTTGGTGTTTTACCCTGCTGATAACTTTTTTGCAGGTTAGCAACTGGGTATTAGAACAAGTAGAAATGTGTAAACATTTATGAAACATTTGTATTTATAACTTGATCAGTACTGAGAAGAATCTAAGTAATTGATATTGTCTAGGAGACACCTTGCATATTATTTTTTGGGAGCCCTTCTCATCTTCATTTTCTATTCCCCTCAACAAGGAGCTCTGTAACTCTCACATACTTAATAGAGCTGTGGGTTCACATTAATACCTGAGATCAAAAGATATATGTTGAACAGACCAGTTCTAAAAATTCATACTACTTGTATCACCTTCAGATGGTTTGATGTTTACTGCAGACATGGTTCCTTGTTTTCTAAAATTCGTCTTTGTCAGCATTTCCTCTGGATAAATAGCTCCACTTTTCTACCTCTTTCATTACCATTGTATTTCATTAGAGAAAAGTTTTCATCTGTGCCAGGACCACTGTCCCACATACCTCTAAGCTTGATGGAATTTCAAGGTGGGAACACCTTAATGGTTCAGAATTCGTATGGCATGCTGAAGCAGTTCTTTACCTTCAAATCTTTGAAAATAACTGAAGAGAAATTGAACCTGCATGGTGATTGTAGGTATATGTTATACTTGTGCTCGCTTAACAGTGAAAAATGATGTTCTCAGAACAGGCATTTAAATTGATGAAAGCAAGTATGAGGAAGGCTAAAAAAAAATATCCCAAAACAACAAGGATCATCAAATCTTACTAGCATAAGCATTTGTTTGCAACATACACTTTTCAGTAACTTCGACACAAACAAACAGCAGCCTTTGGCAACTGTGTTAAAAAGTATTGAAATGATTTATCGTGTTTCTTGTGCTTTAAATTCCTTTTAAAAGGAAAACTGCAGATATCTGTATACTCCCTACTACATAGTATGTACTTAATTAAGAAAAAGGGACGAGACTGGCTATGTGTAGTTTAGGAGAAAAATGAGAGTTACTGATGTGGTTTACTCTCTATAGAGCTTGATGGAAAGTGCTCCCATAGTTCTTTGTGTCCTGAAGCAAAGGAGAGCTTTACAGTAAAGAACAAATTTTCTAAGAGACCAGACAACACAATTGAGTATCTCCTTGTTGAAAACAGTTGTTACTGTTATGTGGGATGCTTTTTTCTATCAGATATTTGTTGCATCTGCTGTTCAGAAAGACAGGAAGACTGTTCAGTTTTGCATGTTGTCTTCATTTCAGATTTTTATGTTCATAAATCCTTTTCTTAAAAAAAAAGTGTGAAAATGCGAGCACCTCTGGGTGCTGCCACCAGAAGAAGTGAGAACAGATGTGTAAAAAGCTCAATTCAGTGCAGAACCCTTACAGTGTATTAATCATAACTGACTGAGTGCTGTTAATTTGTTAAGTATGTAGAAATAAGATGAGTTCTTTGCATCTGTGAGGGTCAGAAAGTGGAAGGTAGGGACAAGAAAAAAGTAAGCGATGAGAATGGAACAAAAGTGAAATGTGAGAAGTCCCAAGAAAAAGTTTTAGTAAGTAGTTTTACAAAATCAATAGTTTTATCAGCTGAGCTTGTACGTTACAAGCTAAAGAAAATGATTGTATTTATCCATTTATATTCCTTTGTCTTTCAGTAATCTGTTGCTGGTTAGAAACCATAAATGGATAAATGTAGTTGGTAATGTTTCCCTACCTAAATAATAATCAGAAGTGAGAGGGATTAAGATAATCCTAAATCACACAGAATAAATTATGATGTTTAATTTTAAAAGCATGTAACTGGTAACATCATCCATCCAATTAAAAAGGAAAACTCATTTTAATATTATAATACCCATTAAAATATCTCAGCACACTGGGATCTGAGCAACGTGTAGGGGACTTCGGACCCTTAAAGGTCATCTAGCCCTTCCAACTCAAGCGGTTCTGTGATTCTGTGTTGCTCTCAATAAAAATGAAGCATAAAGAAATAACACAGGAATCACCACTGTTGGTGCAGTCTGTTTATACTTGCTAAGTGTAACCGCCTTATGCTTATCTTGAATTGTGCTTCATTTTTCTGCCTACTCCCATTACCCTCGTTTGCTTTGAGATGATTCAGAACAAAGATGGGAAGGGGGTTGCAAAAAGAATGATTGTAAAGCTATTTCTTTTTTGCAGCTCAACTTTTAAAAAGTTCCAAATTGGAGTATATGTAGCAGTGCAGCTCAGTACATCTGATAAAATAAAATAATAAAAAAAAACAACACAAAAACTGATCATGACCCCAGTAAGAAATGAAGTAAGAATTGAAATGGATTTACATACACTGCTTGCTTACTGTCCCTTCAATTCTTACTCTGAAAATCCTTACACTCAAATGTATTTTACAAAGAACTGTTGTAGGAATGTGCGGCAACTCTGTATCTGCCGTTCTTCAGATCATTACTTTTTTATTTCATATCGGTATGACAGTACTTCAGAATTACTTTAACTTACAATTCTATTCTAATTAATTTCAAAGTAGGGAAAAAAAATCAGTGGAGGCATCATATAGATCTTTCTTTGAAAACTCATGTATTTGATAAGCCAGCACAGCTCAAAGACAATATTGACATCTTTTTTCTGAAAATTTTACTGTTAACAGTCGTATTAATTTCTTACATTACTTATAGTTTTATGAAACTTAAATGTAAAATATCACTTCAAAATTGAAATTACTTAAGAAAACAACACTAGCAGAGAAACCCTGCATCTTTAAAAAAAAAAAAAAAAGTGCATGTCATGAGTGTCAAAAGGCAAGAAGTACAAGCAGGAGAAAAAGCTTTGGGCATTTTCAAATTATTACCTCAAAAGCATTGTTAAAAGTATTCTGTGTATTGGATTAGTAAATTGAATTTCGAAACTTCATAAATCTTTTTTTTTTTTTTGAAGTCCTCACATAATGGCAGTGCTGATTGTGTTGTCATGTAGTCAATCCCAAACATACTTCTGCATGGCTTTCAAATATGAGGAAAATGCTGGTTTACACAATGAGGCCTACTTCTATTCATTTGTTGCTACTATAATTAAAAAAGAAAAAAATAATTAAAAAAATCAGTCTTGCATTGGACTGCATTTATGCTTTGAGCTGTATTGAGCAAAAAATGAAAACAATGTTATACTTTAATGTCCTGACTCTTACAAACTTTTGATAGTTTGCTATGAGAGTCTTATACTATTTGGATCTGAGCATATACACTGCTTGAATCTAGTGTGATGTTAAAATGTTTCATAAGACAGCAGAGCTGCTATGATCTTTAAATGTTAATATTTTTTTCTTATCACTTTACTGTGTAGATACCCTTCATGAGACACAACTCTGCCACAACTCATCCTCGGAGGCAATCCTGGAAACCTCTTTTATAAATATGATTTTTAAATGTGGATTAAGCAGTCGATAGAGTACCTAAAGTAAAGGAGAACAGCTATCTTGTCTCTACTATAAGCTTATTATGGCAAAAAGTTGAGTTTGCTTGTAAGGCTTGGATAGAATGTAATTGATTGGTTTGTTATTTGGACTGACAAGGTAGTTAATTTGCCTGCTTTTTTTTTTTTTTTCTTTTGCACTAATCAGGAACATTTCGTGTGTGCATTGTTAAAAGATCACGGATAAATGTCTTGTCAGAATTGTCCTATTAAATAATGTCTTTCTCCCCTGTGCTTCCTTGATAAATGATGTTATACAATGCTTGAATTCACTGAAGAGTGACAGAAGCCTGTGGGACTTAAATATTGTGTGTTCCTCTGTGGTAATACTGAATGAAACAAGGTTCGCCATCAGCTTGCTGCTCTACTCATATACAGTTTGAAGAGAACATTTCTATATAGAACATCATGTTGTACATAGACCCTACTGTAAAAAGGATTGTTTCCTTAAAAAAATAAATAATAATAATGATGTTCAGTGATAATGAGAACTGTAAAACTCTTGAGACTTACTGTTCTCAAGGAATAGATTTGCCACGGGAAAATGGACGAATTGTTATACTTGAGTGAATAGAACTATACCTATATTGCATTATGGAACGTTTTTAAGAAAGAGAACATATTAAGGATAAACAGACATTGTTTTATTTGGCTCACTTCCCTGGCAGTGTTCAGAACAAGCTTATTTCCTCAAAATCCAAATCTGAAATTGTTGTGTAAGTTGGGGAAGGAATGAAGAACTGATCACATAGCGTGACTGCTGAGATCTTCGTCTTCGTCCATATATATCCTGCTAGATGCAGACATAGTATTTTCATCTTCAAATGGTACTGATCCAGTTCTAAAATCTACAGTAGCAATGTATTGACAACCTCATCGATTTCATCTTGAACTTGCTTGGAAAAATTCTGCTCAAATGCAATCAAACTTGTAACTTGATGACATACAGTCTTTGAATTTCTTGATATATGGTGATTTTTGTCATCTCTGAAGGCAGGTTTTCATCTGAAAATATTTTTTAAACATAAGAAAAAAATTAAATGCTGTAATAAGTAATAGGAGAAATATACAAACTTGTGTATACTTACTTAAAGTCACCTCTCTTGCTAGGGCATTTCATGTTTGAATATTATATTGAATAAAATTAACCTGATGTCTAACACGTCGTTTTGTTTTAAAAGGGGAGGGTTGATGTCAGCATAAGACTTTGGTTGAACCATTGCTTACCATTTTGTATTAGCAAGTTACACAAAGACACCTTTAAATTAAATAAATTGGCACTAGAAAATGGAGATTCATTCAGGAAATATGTGTGTATATATATATATTTTTAGGGACTGCTTGTCCAGGATTTTGAAGCACAGTATAAAGTTTCATCACAACACTGTGTGAACAAGCTGGGGAAGAATATGGATGTTTGCCTGTTTGATTTACTCTTTAGGAGGAAAAAAAAAATTAAAGTATATAGTGTGACTTATGGCCAGTTATTAAAGTAACTTATTTACAAGCATTGTAAAAGGAGAGAATGATAAATGCAGCATAGCTTGGCTTTTGTAAGACTTTGAAAATAATATTTGTGTGGTCTGGTAAGTAAGCAAGGGAAATATCTTGCTAATTAAGCTACAGTGAAATATGTAGCTTATCAGGAAAGCAGACTAGTAACTGTGGATTCGCTGTCAAATTAGAGCCATGTTCCATTCAATGAATTTTGCTAAATCCTGTCCCAAATTCAATGCTCCTATAATTTTAATAAGTTTTGCTTTAATGTGTTAGGTGTTGGAATAAAGAGTTTGGTTACATTTGCAAGTGACGCCAATATGATGAAAGAAATGATGAGGCTAGAATTTAAAATGAAACTTTAAGAAAGCGTCTAGAAAAATATGCCACAGAGAAAACGAAAGGGCAAATCACTATTTGTGCAGTTATCTTACAAAAATGAATATTTAGGAGGTGGGCCTGCAAAAATGAAGGAATGGATGATTTTGGATCACAAACTGATTTTATGAATCTCTCTGATACTCTCCTAGAGTATGAAGAGTGATGTTTTAACATGTTAACACATAGAAGTACTCCCCATTGCTCAGATTGGTATCAGCCTTGAAAAAGCCTCATCTAGTATGTGCTGTCCATCTCAGCAGGAGAAATACAGAAAGCCTCAGGAAAACAGAATGAATGATGAGCAGACTACAAGAAGCCTAAATGAAGAGGAAGGCTTAAAATGTTTGGATTTCTTTAATTTAGTGAGGATGGGGGAATCCATGTCTTCAAAAGTCTAAGTTCTTAGAGTGATGAAGACAGAAGTGCTGGGAAGAAGTGCAAGGGAAAAATAAAGTCTGGTTAGATATTTTAGCAAGATGAGTTATAAATGCAATAGAAAGAATTTACATTAATTGCATCTAATTAATTGCATTAGAGAAGTGAGGAAAGTTGAATAAATTCTGCTACTGAAGGTTTTTAAGGCCAAACTTGGGTATGTTAAAAACTGTTGATATTGTTATTTTGGGGCATGTTTATTAACCCCAAGTGGATTTCCAGCTGTATTTTATATGTTTGTCCCCCAGTAGAGTCTCTGTATAGGATTGCTTGCTTGCTTTGGCACTTTCTTCTGACATTAGGTTAGGTTTTAATCTTTCTATAATCATCTTCTGATTCATTGTGTCATTTGCCTCTCCTTTTCTGGAAAGCCAGATGCTAACACTCAATATTTTAGTTTTTGAAAGAAGCAATCTTCACATCTGTAATGAGGTTTCTGTTGCAGTTCACAAACAGTGCACCATTCAGTTTAACTAAGTGTAGTCTGAACACTTGAGAATGGCACCATAGCTGCAGTCGTATGTTATTTCTCAGTGGAGGTAATTCTGGTCTTATCAGAATTTTTATTCTTTTCAAGGAAGAAAGTATTTTACACTTTTGAGAAGACTGTAATTTGACTAACGTTATCTTAATGCATGTCGCAGGAATTGTCTTCACAGGAAGACTTCATTAGAACTTAAAAGTGCTGTAAATATAAACTCTATACAGTAGTTCTACAATATCAACAAAAATAAAAACGCCTCTAATGTAGTGTTTTATATAGTGCTTCCTCTTCTTTAAGTGAGCCCTTAGTGAATTTTTCAAAATAATTTAATGAAGCCTTGTGTTTTGTAGTATTGAAGTACTATGAGAGAGAGAGAAGTGAACACTTTATGCTGAAAGGAAGCTGTTCACTTACAGGTATAGTAAATAAAATTTCTTTATAGCGTTTATGTAAATCATTGTTTGTCTGCGAACTAAGTTTCATGACACAGATGAATTGCTGGCAATTCAGAGAATATCTGGATTTACATAGAAGTATCTCATAGCTGGTTCAGAGCCTAACCTTACCCATAAATAGTCATTGTTTTTGGATCTTGCATTGTTTATTTTGGTTTGGTCTGGTTTGTTTCTGTTCATTTTAATATTAAAAAGCAAGTAGGAGAAGTGGCAGTTTTGGATTTAGTATAATAAATTTAGCTATAGAAAACTGTGCCAGATAATACTTATTTTCTTTCACTCTTTTATAAATAGTTGACACTTTCTCAGTACTGCTAAAATGAAATATTCAGTGCTTAGGTTACCTGATGATTAGCATCTTGGGCAGAAGGGGGGAGTAGAAGCGACATGAAGTGCTATCTTTCTTTCTAAATTCATAGATAGAATGTTTCAGTTAGAGTTTTGCTTTAAAGTAGAACTTTCTCCTAACTTTCAGAGCCATCGAAATTCATACTGTTATATAACTAACTAGCAATAAATACATGATTTGCTTAAAAACTCATTTAATGTAGGAGGTGCTGAAAAATATAGCACAGATCCTCCAAGTATGTGAAGGTTTTGCAGCAAGATTATTGTGTGTTAAGTAGAAAAAATACTTATTAATGTGCTCGAGGATATGGGCAAAAGTTTAAGTAAACTAGAGATTAGTATGCAGTTTCCCACATCCAAAACTATCTGGGTACTTCATCCTGAAACTACTGTCAGCTGAGAGTTAGAAAATGTCTTGCTATGTGAAGACATTTTGTCCAAATTCTGTCTTTAGTAGGAGACATAGGTATTATATTCTGTGTGGTTTATATATATATATATATATATATACGTAATATATATATATATATCTTATATGTATAACTATATATATATATGAATATATATATATATAAGGCATATGTATATATAAGACATAGAATGTACTAATCATCCTGTTTCAGTTATATTCTCTCACCTGTCTGCAATAGCCATGCCCCCTCTCGCTTTTGGGTGTAACAGAAGAGTCTGCTGTTCCATCTACTGTTATAATCTGTGCAATTTAGGAGCTTCATTCTAATATGAATGCGTTGTACCTAACATAGCAGAAATTTGAACATGGCTTTTAATCACTTCATGTAATACCTTTCCAAGAAAGAGTATTTTGTTTACTTTAAGTCAAAACTATGAAAATAATGGAATCCTAGATAATTTTAGGGCATCTGACCTGACTGCCCGCTCAAAGCAAGACTGACTACTGAGGTCAGTCCTCAGAATTACATCCAGTTGAATCTGCATCACCTTTGGAGACATGCAGCTGTTCAAAATCACCAGTTCCTATGTTGCATGTGGCTGTATCGTTGAGCTGTGTCCTGTTTTATGTTCAGCATTCAGTGCAAGTACATTCATTTCAGTGCTGGAATCTGCCACCTGCCAGATGCTAAATTCACCTGAAGCTTTATCAGTCTATGTGAGAGCACGGTTTTAAATTGCTCTGATGCTAATTATTTCTTATAACTTTTTTTCTAGACCATCCATTTTACGTTTTTATGCCATTGGTAGGCAAGGGATTTTTTTGTTTTATTTTTTTAAACTTGACTTGTCTGTTCAGTCTGAAAGCAAGAGTTGTGAAGGATCTAGACCTTATATTTGAAGTAAGAGCATAAATGTGAGTACAGCATCTCTTTTCCTTCATGTTTGACCTACATTGGTCATCTGTCATCTATGCTGTGACATATATTTGTCACAGCGAAGTGAAAGCAATTTCTGTCAGAATCTATGAAGCTGAATTGAAGAGTTTAGAGTAGAATCACAGGGTAAAATACCAAGTCCTGAAATAGCTGCTCTTTGTTTTAAGAAGTGTCAGATGAGAAAACTAAAGGGAAGAATACTTTTTTTTTTACATATTTCCTGATGCATAAATGTTTTGAGGGCCTTCCCTCAGTGAGGAAGTAGAAGGATCTACTTTCCAGGCATCATTAATAACTGCAGCAAATGTACAGCTGTAGAGTTATATTACCATTAGATTTTTTATTATTTTTTTCTTTAAATAAGGGCCCAAGAAAGTGACTTCTTTGACATCACATGTAGGATTTGCTGTTACAACCTCTTTGTTAGTACTCACTCCTGTCACTCAGAATTTATCTGTTGTTCCCATTACAATTAAGGTGTAATGGGAGCACTGTTTACTCGCTTCAGTCTAAAATCCTCATCTTGGATTTAGTGTTTATCATACAGCCACTAAAAAGAAACAGTGCATTAAGCTGTCATAGATGTATTAAAATGTTTGTCTGAACACGAGACTGTGCTACAATCTGAAGTGGACTCTTTGTGCATGTGTTTAGCTGTCTGCAGTCTCAATGGCCCAACACTTAGGCATTGAGGAATTAAATGGCCCAAAAGACCAGTGCTTGAGAGGGAGCATCTGCTCCTCAGGTCTTCGGAACCTTCAGTCAGAAATGAAGGCAAGCACAAACCAACAGGGCACGATGCATAGCAGTAGTTGTGTGAAATGTAGCCATATCTGGATTAGCCATTGTGTTGCATCTGCCCCACTAACGGGAGCTTTAATACAATATTCCAACCCACTGTAGTTCTGAGAGTTTAAAAGTTCTTCATGAGATCATTCCTAACTGTGGCCTAATTATTTCTCATTTTGCCAGAGTAACTCTTAAATGACAAGTTCTCTAATATTGATGATGGTTTGTCAGTAATACATGTTACTGATGAATAGGATTTAGTTCATCTGGTTTGTATTTTGATCAGTATAGTACCTTTTGGCATGACACTGCAGACAATGTGCAATGATGTGTGCATACATGAAAGATTTTCTGTACTCTCTGAAGCATATTTGTGAAGTTGTATTTAAAGATTAGCTTGTTAATGTTGTGTTTCAGGGACATGTAGGTAATTACTTTTACAGCTATAGATGGGTGATGCTGTCTTGTGAATGCAAAATAAGTTTCTTCACTCTAGCTGAGTCAGCTCTTTGTGTGTTTTTTTTTATATTAACCAGTGACTTAGATGCATGCCAGCGATGGGCAGGTTTTCCATTTGCTGTTCCTCTGTAAAAGCACAGTGCTCCCATGAAGATTTCTGCAGGCCAGCTGATAAGACTTGCTCCTGTGTAGGTAGATGCAATGTAATGAAATTGGATTTGTGTGTTGAGCTTTGTAAATAAAATGAGATTGACTCCAGCCATTATCTCATTTATCTCATTTACATTGTAAAATCAGCATCTACAGTATTGATTAGAGGATAATTAGTTAATTATGAACAGGAAAACAGAGTTATGTCGGGCTTGAGCACAGCCAGCTGTACTGCCTAAAATAATAAAAAAATCCAAGGACATGAACAGATGGAGATCACTTTATTAAAGAACAAAGCAGACATATTTCAGGTATAGAAATGCCTGATCAGGCTTTCTTGCTGTGAAGATGTAGCTGACCGGCATTTTGTATTGTATAAGTGAAAATTATTTTCCTTTATTATTATTTAATTTGTTAACTTAATGCACCAGAAATCACCTTTCTTCTTCAGACTCCATTTTCTTGTCATGTAGTGGGCATATATCTATCCTAATTAATTGCTGGAATGAGGTACACAACAATTTCTAATTTTGATGCATGAAATGATTTCAGGGTTGTTAAAACATTGATAGTAAGCAATTATCTGTCAGTTAAAGATAATTTAGAAGGTTAGTTTAGCTTGTACGTATGCGGAGCTCTGATTTTCATAAAGTTTTAGGTCCATTTGCTAGCCAGACCACTGAAAATGACTGGGCACTTAATTGCAGTTATGGATTATAGACTTAACAATGACAAAAAAGGAATATCCACAAATAAAATTTCCTGGTTTAAGGGCAGTTTTGGAAATATGACCTTGAATCTTCAAAGGTAACAATTTTAGCTTGATTTTTTTTAAAGTGGAAGAAGCTGAAGAGTTTCTTTGTTTTGTATCTTTTTCCCCTCAGCCTAATAGTTTAAAACTGACTCTGTTAAACTATTCTCAGGATGGAAGTGGGTGGTATTTGTAAATGACAATGCAGTGTAGCTCCTTTGCTCTGTAAGTGTCCAAGTTGTGACTGATCTATGAGCACATCTACTGGAAGACTGTGAGGCTGTCAGCGTGACGCTTTTCGTGACCCAGCAATTTCATTCTCTTATTTAGTTTGAAAGTGCTCCTTATTTTCTTATTTTCTGAATCTTACAGTGGATTTTGTGTCATTTTATATTTCTAGACAAAAGAACACAGTTGTATTTTCTTCAAGGCTTAGTCTTAGTTTACTACTGCCACTTTTTAACACGGGCATAAGGTTTTCTTCTGGAATTATGAATTACGAGTACCAGTTTTGTTCTCTGTACTAAGATATGTTAAAGGTTCACTTTTTTGTCCCAATTCAGTGTCAGCAAACAACAGGCTCACCAGACAGCTAGCACACCATCTTTAAACACAGTACAGTCTGTATTCATCCAATTTTCCCAGTGTCATGCTCTAGGAAATTCAGGTTCTGTGAAGTTGTATTCATCAATACATAATTGATATTCCAATAAAAAGCAATATAAAGAAACTTTCAAGATATTTGACATAGTCTCATTTTTAGCTATACAACTTTTTATATTTTGAGGATATTTTGTTGCTTGCAGTTTCTCAGCTGTGCAAATGCAGATAGCAGCTATCTAATATCTGAAAGCTGTTTAGTATCTGTGCATTTTCATAAGTGTTAACTTATTCTGGGAAAATGCAATTTTTGTCCTGTAAATTACCCAGCTTTGAAGTAATGAAAGTAATGATATAAATTGAAAACACTCAGTTTTAATGGGGCTTTTGCATTTACTTTCATCACATTCTGGTTATTTCAGACCAGCCTTTGCTGTCTTCCTCTGTATACTTCTGAAATGTGGTTGAAGGTGAGGTTGGGAAATACCACTTTCTAGGTACCAAATTTTATACACGTGATGAAATGTGGCAAAGTGTAATTCTGAAGGGGAAACAGCTTCTGTTGAACATAATATGTGACAGTTCTGTGTATAGGTAATTGCTTCAGAAAAAAAATGCAAACTGAATTGCTGCTGTTTGAAGCCAGATGTAGGTTTTTAGGGTTAAGCACTGAAATACTCCATGCTCATCAAATATAGCATTGAGTCTTTATTTTATGTTACTTAGAGGATCCCAAACAGCTTACTAGAGGGAAACTTGAGAGCTCTGGTCAGCACTGCTCAAATGCAAGTACTTAAGTGGACAGGATTACAGGTATGAAATAGGTTAGTAAAAATGTATTTACAAATCAGAGAACATTGAGGCTGAAAGGAGGTTTGGTCTTCTGTTGAAGATCACATATGCCATTAAAATACAGGAATATAATCACATCTCCAACCTTTTTGTCACTTTAACAAGAAATAAAACTACTTATATATTTAAATAGTTTATTTCTACATTAGAACTGAACAGAATGATTCTCTTGTATAAGTTTTCAGTATGTTGTTTGTCTTGGAAGTAGAATTATATTATTACTAAATAATCCAAAGGCCTTATGAGGAGCAGCTGAAGGAGCTGGGATTGTTCAGTCTGGAGAAGAGGAGGTTCAGGGTAGACCTTATTGCTCCCTATAACTACCTGAAGGGAGGCTGGAGTGAGCTGGGGTTCAGCCTCTTCTCTCATGTAACTGGTGATAGGACTAGAGGGAATGGCTTCAAGCTGCACCAGAGGAGATTTAGGCTGGTGTAGTAAAAACAGTACAAACAGGACCTTTAACAGTGCTCATGTCTTACGTACAATGTGTGAAAACAGAGGGCTTCCCAAGTAACACAGATTCGGCAACAAGGACAAATATGACTACTTAGATAAAGTAATTATCATCATAAAATAGTTACTTCTCTTTTATGTGGAGATTAATTCCTGGAGAAAAATCACTTGTGTATTTTCTTCTTTTAGTACAGCAAGGTGTTCTGTTACTTCAGTCCTTCTGTGATGCAGTGCATATTCTCTTTGTTGATAATTATAACTCCTTTGTCTTCTATCTAATGCTGATCGTGCCATACTCTTAAGTTTTCAGAGATTTTGCATGTTTTTGTAGAGGAGAAATTGATAGCAAGGGAAGCAGAGAAAGAAAGTGCAAGGAAATTCTGAGAGATTCTATTTTTTAAATCTTTATTATTTTTTTATTATTTGCATTGGCTTTTATTCAGAATCTATTTCAGAAAGAGAATATTGCAAAGTAAATTTGAAAAATGCTTTATTTTTCATATGAAAGGCTGTAGGGGATATGCAAATAAAGTGAAGTTCTTTAAGAAACATGAAAATACTATCTGCTTTTAAAATATTTTTCTCCTTTTGAACATATTATCCTTTTGAGCACTTTCCTTTTGTAAAGGACTTCCTATACTGTAGCATTTCTTCAATTCTGGTACATTAAGATTTGGTGAGCAAGGAAATTACAATATTCATTTTGACCTTCACATCTGGACTAAACATAGTACAAAACAGTAAACAGAAAAAATTATTTAAAAAAAAAAGTGTTATTTATACATAGGGCAGTTTTATAAATGAAAGATCACTGTGAAATATCACAGTCTTTTTAAATAGTCATCCCTTTCCAGCATATTGGAAGAGAATCCGAAAATGTTTTACACCTTCATTTATAAACTACATAAGTTACAGTTTAAAATACCTAATTTATAGCTGTAAATTATACTTGAATTAATGAATGTGTGATTGTTTCGCTGTTTGCCTTGTAAAAATAGCTAAGTTAAATGACTATGAAATATCAATATTGCCACTTTTAATAAAAAATACCAGAATAAATAACAAAAATGAACTGGCTATATTCTTTTCTTTGATTAGCAACTCACTTAAGTACTATTCTTTATATGAGATAGTGATGAAGGTGATGCATGAATGTCTGCATCAGAATATTCCAAATTTGACAGAACATACTTGACATCTGATAATCACGCTTGTAGAAAATGTACTTTTTGTACCGTGACAATGGATCAAAGAATCTTGCACTGAGAATTGCAGGGAAGCCCAATGCAAAATAATACAGGAATACAATGTATGTATACATAGATTTATTTATTTATTTTCTTTCACAGATGCGATGAATGCAGACTCTGTTACCATTTTGGCTGTTTAGACCCTCCCCTGAAAAAGTCTCCAAAGCAAACTGGCTATGGATGGATCTGCCAGGAATGTGACTCTACATCTTCCAAAGTAAGTTAATTCATCCTGTGAAGTAGTTGGAGTTTTTGCCATCTCACAGCTGTTGTTGAAATGCTAAATTGGTCTGCTCTGAAAAGCAGGAAGTCATAAAATAATGATTTCAGATTCTCTGTAAAACAGGTTAAAAAAAACCAGAATGTATGCAAAATGAAAATAATCAATAAAGAGAATTTTATTATCTGAGTTACATGTTTTCTCTTCATATTGTAGTGTTCTCTCTGAGAAAGGAGTGAATAAGTGTCAGGATTGGTAATATTACAGAGAAGTGAAAGTATTTTTGGATTACTATAGGACAAAAACCTCTAAGAAAAGAGATAGAAAATATATCTTTGTCAAAATTAATGAAGATGGTTTGAATAAATCTGTTGATTATAGTGGTTTTTGTTTGTTTGTTTTTTTTCCACTAATGGTAAAAATTGTGAAAGTTCTTAATAGTTTATATTGATGAGTATGCCTTGATCAAATATATAACATTTTGAAGTCAAAATTAAAATTCTGACAGATTTAAACTTTAACCCTTAGTATTATAGACAGAAATAGTACTCTTCTGTGGTACTAAGTTACTAAAAAATAAAGATGTGCTTCTTTGCTTTTCTGTACAAAAGTTTCCATAGTACTGGCATTCTCTTTTGCCATCACCTTAAACCTGGCAAGAGATACTATGTACTTAATTTTTAAAATTGGATTTACAAATTCATCTGGTACATCAATGTTTTGTTGTTGTTTTTTATTATTATTATTATTTGTTTGTTAAAAAAAAAGTCATTTCTAAAATCTGGAATTTTAGTTTCTTCTGCTACTTTCTTGGTGTTTGCAGAATATTTTCAACTAAAAAGGACACAGCTATGCAGAGGTGCTGTCATAAGTTGTGTGTTGGCATATGTGGATGTTGCTCTAAAGAAGCAGATACCAAATGTACAAGTATAGTTTTTGACTTGCAACTAGGAAGAAGTGGTTCTCAGTTTCATGTGGTGGGGGAGTTAATTTAATTCTTCTGTAAGGAAATATGAAGACAACCATCGGAAATTAGCTGTCCACTACATTTTGGACATCAAGCAGTCTTTCTTGAGTACTACTTACATGGAATGGACATTCCAAGAGTGAATTGAAATTACTGAAGTTTTTTCACCTGCTTAAACTAAAACGGGTCCTTGATAATGTTAGACTTTCTGTCTCCAGTTTGCTCAACTTCTTCTGAGTAAACAAATTCAAAAAAGCAGAGTTTGTAACTTCTAAATGTTTTTTCTTCTTCAGGAGATTAGAACGTTATGTACCAGATAAAAAATATAAAATACTTTATTGTGTAAATTAAGTATAATTGACATCATTTTAGTGCAGGGCATGTGTTAATTTTAAATTGAAAACCACAGTGTTTTGAAGACTAAATGAAATTTACTGTTAGATTGACAGTGTATTTTGTATTATGTTAGTGATACAAATTAAAAAAAAATGCTTGTTATTGTATCTGATTTTCATTCTATACAGACTTCTAAATGAGTATATTTAAATAATAAAGTCATTTGCACTTTCAAATTTAAGCAATTTGAATGGTATTTGAATGGAAATGAATATGAAAGGTGCTGAAAAATTGTCTTATGAGGACTCCTTGTGGTTTTGGGTAGCCACTTTCACATTGCTTTTTCACAAAGCTGTACAGAGAAATTCTCTGAAAAAGCTGCATATTTCTCTCTGTTTTAAAGTATTTTTTTAGAACATTGGCATGATTTTACTCTATAATGTGTTAAAAATTCAAACACTTTAGTATTGAGTTACACTCATTGCAGACCTTCCTCAAAGTGAACATGGTTTTAGGAGGTTAGGGCTTTCTTTATGTCATCATTTCTTCCATCATTTTTGCATTCAGTTTTCTATGCGGTTTTACTATTGTGTTATGTATCACAATTTGATGAGACTTTTTCTGCCCCTTGCTAGAGGGAGTAGTCCCTCAGCTGTGTACTCAGAGATAGGGAGAGGAAAGCTGTAGATAAGTTTGCTTGTTTGCTTCACGTTGCCTGACCTATGGATGAATTGCAAGCTTGAGCTCCCAGCAATTTCAATCTCTCAGTCATTTACCAAATCCAATTTTTGGTATGTCACAGTGAAGTTTCTAGTATGGATTATTGCAGCAAAATAGGATTGAATTTCCAGCTTTTGCCAAGGAGACTATTGTTTATTTTTCATTCCTTCAATGTTTTTCATCTGTTATGATCCAATTTAAATCACTGTTAGTGTATATGTTTTAAAATTCTGCAGTGATGTCTTCTGCAGCAGCGTTGGCCCTTGGAAACAATTGGTAAGTGAGTTAAGCTAATTCAGTGAAGAGAGGCAGTAGTGCCTTGCATGTAAACTTTAATGGGTTTTTACTTATAATTACAATTTTCAATTTTGTATGTTCAGGAAGATCTATATGGTACTGGCAGCAAATAATGTGTTCTTATTTTCAGGTTTTACTGAACACTTGTTGATGACCATGGTGTAAGAGATGTAATGTAGTGATAATAAACGTACACTTTACATTGCCATCTATCACATGTGTGGATGTTCTCCTTCTGTTTTGCTCATACGAGTCACAGGACTCTCCAACAGTTGTGCCAGTTCTTCCACCAGCATGGAGGAAGAATTCCCAGATTAACCTGCCTGTCAAACAACAGACAGACAGAGACTGCTGTAGGGCATGAGGGCAACAGCTTCTCTGCTGATAATACTCACTGTCACTTTATGGAATGGGTGATGCTCACTACTAAAGTCTGACAAGCTCTCTCATCTCAGAAGCCTTGCAAATTTTGTTGCATCACATGAAAGCTGAAGTGAACCTCTGGGCTCTCCAATTCTGTAACACCATCCATCTGCCTGGTGTGTTATGGTGTGTTTTAAGTATTGTCAAACAACACTCTAAATCCTAAGTGTCATGATAGTGTCAAATAGTGATGTTCAGAAGGAAAATAGAACATTTAAAAGTATAATTTAATAAAAACCAACAACAAAAAATTTATTTATTATTGTGATGTATCATTCAGTAGGAATAAATGTGGCCTGCCCATGTGTTTATGATGTGATTTAAGGGCTCATTATGGGGTCTTATTATTACTAAATGTGTCAATTCAGGAATTCTTTCTATTGCCTTCCTTTAAAAAGTCCTGTTTGGAGCATCTCTTTGAATTTCAAAATTTTGTACCAAGGCAGCAAAAAGCTTTAAAAATATATCATGCTAGTTACAATGACCGTAGTCATTGACTTCCTTGGTTTCTATCTGTTCATTTTTGTGTACAATCAATTTTGCAAAAAGCTGGAGAGTGTACATGTCAGGTCATTATTTGAGTGCTGCAAGATCAGCTGCCTTGCCTGTAGTCTTTTGTTTAGTTTGCTTTTATTTCATCTTCTTACAGCATTGCGTTTTTTCACTCAAAATAAATTGTCAGCGTATGTGCATAGAATTTTCATCTAAACCCCTCAGTAAATGTTTTCTGGAACTATAAATCCACGACATACCAGCCCTGGCAAGTGGTATTTTTTGTACACCTTTCATTTTGGAAAGCAATTATGGACACTTTTACTTAGTAGCAAAGCAGCAGCACTTCTTTTGGTGCATCTGGCTTTCAAATCTTAATTTGGTCAGAAAAAAAAAGGAAGTTAATTATTTTTGTCTACGGAATTTTAGGCTAATAAAATGATGTGATTTTTTAAGAAGTTCTCTGAGATGAGAAGTTTGTCATCTTTTCTTGGATTGTCAATTTCATGATGTCTTTAATTTTTAATTTTTAAAATTATTCCTTTGTCTCTGAGTGTGTTTTCTCACCTTTGCATGTGGCTGTGTTCATAAATAAAAGTAACAGCTGAACTAAGAAATCCCAATCCAACTCTCAGAATGTAGAGAATGCCCAAATTAAGATTGCATGCAGCACTGTATTCTTCTTGTGGCTGTGCATGAATTTATAGCCTTTAGTAAGTTCACACTGCTATTTTTTTTTTTTTTTTTAATAGAACGTATGCCTTCTCCCACTTAGCTTTTGGAGGTCACTGAAAGAGAGTGATTTGGGTTCAGTGTTAAAAGAAAATACTTTCTTCATGTTCTGCAAGACACAAAAATAAAAATGATCATTTCAGGAACAGAAAAGAAAAAGATTGCCCTTACGTTTGAAGTAGGCTGTGACTGGGAGCATTTTACCCTCTCTCACCCCAAGCTCTTGTACATGCTAGACAAAATAAGCTTTCTTAGATGTTTAGTATTTTTTTTTTCCTCATTTGCTGCTGCCTAGCTTGGATCCTTTCGCCTAACATGCAAAAATGCTGAAATCTGAGAGCTGCAGGTGGTGATGGTGTAATCTGGTGTAAGCTGAAAGTCAACACAGTGATGTGGTCCAGATTATTGCAACTGAGTAATAAATTTATTGGAGTTTTTAATTCTTTAATCCCTTTGTCTTAACTTCCTGTTTGTAAAATGCCATTACTGTGCCCTTATTTTAGACATTTTCCTTAAATTTCAATAGATTGTTCTCTGGAACTGCCTTTTCCTATCCGTGGTCTATAGGGACTAAACAATTTAGATTAGCAAAGGGATTAGTCTGACTGGGATTCTGTTTGCTTGAGTACTCGTAGAAGTTGATGGAATCAGCATTACATGGAATGACTTTATCCAGGCATTCACTATCATTCAGAACTATACATTTCCAAGAAAGTGTAAATGTTTTTAAAGTGGAAAAGTTTTTAGAGGTTTATATATATGAGAAAACACTATTTTAATATAAAATGTGAGTTTGACACAAACTGGTAATGTTATATTTGTACTTAATCATGTCTTATATATGTTTTATAGTACCTTTGTAGGTATCACTCAGTGCAAAAGAAGTTATATTTAAAATATACCTTTACAAAAATATGCATAAGAATTTGTATTATTAAAGTTCCTTTATATTAATTGAAACATTTTTTAATTGCATATTCTGACAAAGGGTGACTGCAGCTCTTGTAAAGAAGGTGTGACCCTAATTTAGACAGTGCAGTTTCTTTTGAGAACACAGCGTACAAGTAAATGTTCTGCCACCAAGGCAAACATCACTGTACCTGCAAAATGACAAATGAGTACTTCTAACAAATTTGCTAGATGATGGCAGGCAAACATAAATTGAATTTTTTTCCATTATGCTTTATGCAACAGTTTTCAGGCTTAACTCGGTATTACAGAATAGTGAATTGCATACTGTAAGTGACTACATTTGAAAAGATGGAATCTATTTTCACTTCTAATGGGTGTGGATATTATGACTTACTTTCCAGTGAGTTGATGAGTTGATCAAGAACAGTACAGTCAAACATTTTTGTATTTGTTCATATATTTTAAAACTTTTTGAATAGAGTTGAGTGATGCTACATAAATCACCTTGGGACATGTTCTGTCATACAATAAAAGCTTTACAGACATGTATATTTGTATGTGTGTGTGTATATATATATATATATATATGCTGGAAAATATTCATTGAAGTCCTTGTCTTCATAAATTTGTGAGGAGCCATAAAGCCTTGGTCACCAGTGAATGACTGTCTTGAAATTAAACAAGAAAAAATTATCCAAATGTTAAGACTGTATGAAACTTTAGCAGTGCTGTTTTATGAACTTAGGTAATGCCAAACCTTGTCACAGGAAGAGTTTTGTCTGTCCAGACAGTCCAAGAAAAAAAAAAGTCAAAGTTACAGTGTAGATTAGTTCTTATCAGTTGGCCAGTTAATACTGCCAAGTGTGTTCTAGCATTTGCTCCCCATATTTAGAAAAATTAATTGGTGCAGCCTCTGTTATTTTCTGGCAAATAAATGTAAAAGATCTATCTATTGAATAATTTATACCATAAAATGTTCCAAAAATAATCAACCTTGAAATTAACTTAAGACGAAGCTTGATTTATATAGAGAGGATAAGTTCAGGATAGAGTTAGTTGGTATTAAATCCACAAATGAATCCAAATAATCAGATACACTCAGTTGCCAGAAGATTCCCATAGTGTATGCAGAAAGCTTAGGTTTTAGTGAGGAGAAAAAAAAAAAAAAAAAAAAAAAAAAAAAAAAAAGATTAAGCACTGTAAATTATGTTTGTAATGGATATTTATTTGAATTCTTTTCCACAACAAAAACAATTCTACCAGTTCCAAACACCCCATGTCACTGGATGCCATATGTTTGTCTTGGACTTCCAGTGCTTGTGCTTCCTACTAGGTTCAGTTTAACTGTAACCAAAAGGTATTGTGAAAAATGGGTAATATGCTACAGCGTTCTCTTTTTCTTAACCTTCTCTGAACAAATCTCTTTTTGACTGGTTATTCAGAGGGCAGTAGATCTAATGCTAGCCAGGAATTAATGATGTTCCAAATGCAAAAAAGATTTCTAGTTTTGAAGTATGACATTGGAATAGATCAATGAGTAATAATTAAAGTGTTTAAAAGATATGGTGCCAATTAGGAATGCAAAGTGAAATATATAATTTATTCTCATATTAAATTTTGAAAAACAGACAGAAAACAATTATAATAAACTTGGTAAGAACCTGTTGTCCCAGATTTACACTGCGCAGATGTTTTTAATAGGTATTTTTGTTACTAAAACTCCACTTTAATAGTATTTGGTACAAAAATTGTTCCATTTCCAAGATTTATTTTCTTAGCTAGGAGACTGAAGAAGTCCCTTGCTGCTTCACTTCATTCATATTCTTTCATAACCCAACAATTCAGAATCTTTTCAAAACTGAAATTTTGCATACCATTACAATTTCTTTTTCTTAGTGGGGGATCAGTAGTATAATCAAATGCCTTCTATTATGTTGAATGTCTTATAACAAAAGCAGAAAAGAACATGATGTTTCAAATAGTACTGAAAAGAGTGGTGTTTCTTGATGTCCTATACTACCTTTAAATTGAAGCAATTTAATTTTATAGGAGGCTTTGTGTCTTATAAATCAAAGTATTACTTTTTTGCTTTAATGTAACTAAAAAAATAATATGAAGTGAAAATAAACAAGGATGGCTGTGTTTAGAATCAAGCTTGGTCATTAATTTTCACTGTTGACAGAATACCCTTGTTAAATATTGTGACCAGGGCTGGGGCCCCCAGTACAGAAATAATGCAGAGCTATTGGAGCAGGTCCAGAGGAGGGCCACGAAGAAGATTGGAGAGCTGGAGCGCCTCTAAAGACATGGTTAGGGAGCTGGGCTTGTTTAGTCTGGAGAACAGAAGGCTCCAGGGAGACCTTATTGCAGCCTTCTAGTACTTAAAGGGAGCTTATAAACAGGAGGGAGACTGACTTCTTCCATGATCCAATAGTGATAGGACAAGGGGGAATGGTTTTAAAGTAAAAGAGGTGAGATTTAGGTTACATATTCAAGGAAGAAATTTTTTACTCAGAGGGTGGTGAGGCACTAGCACAAGCTTTTCGAAGAAACTGTGGGTGCCCCATCCCTGGAGGTGTTCAGGACAGGTTGGATGGGGTCCTGGGCAGCCTGAGCTGGTGGGTGGCAGCCCTACCCATGGCAGGGGAGTTGCCACTAGGTGATCTTTAAGGTCCCTTCCAACCCAAGCCTTTCTGTGATACTTAGCCATATCTAATTTAAGAGGTTCCTGTTACTAGTGAAGTGGCAGGCTTAGTGATTTGAACCACACAGTGTAGTGATGATACATTTTTAATGCATCTAATCTGAATAAACACAATCTACTGTTTAAGCATTTAAAACTCTAGATGTGGTTTAGTTTTGATAGAATTACTATTATCTATCATAAAGTAATGATTGAGGAAAGAAAATCTCTTCACTGGGCAGCAGTTAGAAACACCGCTGCTCCTCCTTACCTTCTTTAGGTTATGCTTCTAACAAAATCTGCTTACAATTATGGTCTATCTGCGAAATAGCTTTTCTACTGAATTATGGCTTACACTTCCTAAGCCATGACAAAATGAATTTACAGCCTAAGTCACTCACTACCACTCTACTGAGTGGCAAGGAGTCTAAGCTGGGACCTATCTGTAATTGGTAAAATCCAAAAGGAAGTTAGCATTGTGTCTGTAAAGCCACTAAACCTAATTTTAAGCTAACTCATCATAAGAGAATTTAAAAAAAAAGGAGAGTACATTTTCAATACTGAGCAGCATCGTAGCATAAGAAGGTTTTATAACTCCTCTGCAGTGCGCATGCTTTCAAAGTACATGAGAAGACTGATAGAAGAGTACTGCCTGAGAAGGACAGGCTTCTTGTAACTGGAAATTGTATTATTTGTGCTTTTGAAAATTAATCTCTAGATATCTACAGCTGTTGAGTAGCATTGTGATTGTGTGATTGTAATTGAAGGTAATACACAGAAATGTAAACAACATGGAGATAGCAGTTTTAATCCAGGTTTGCTCAGTTTTATATTTCTTTCTAAATGAAGTAGGAGAAGGAAAATGCAAGCATGTGAAAGTCATCAAATTTTAGCTGCCAAAGTATTATAGTTTACCCTACCGTAGAATTCCAAAAATAATGACTGAGCCTTTAAAATATTTATAGGGGCTTTTTACTGACAATGGTGTCATCAACAAATTTACCAATAAATCGCAATTGACCAATGCTATTTTCTTTTAACATGCCAGTTGAAGATTGTGATTGTTACCTATTTTTTTGTGGAACTCACATTGATTCTGAAAACATATGGAAATGAATAGAATGATCTGCAACTTCCTTTTTTTTTTTTTTTTTTTTTTTTAACTTTTCAAGCCTTGAATAAATTTTTGGCTTTGATGACAAGATGCCAGGAGGGCTGTAGTAAAAGCATATGTAGTGTACATAACTTTTTATAATTTGAATATTCATTCAAGAATTGAAGACTGTCAACAGAAAGTAGGAAGAGTGTGTACTTTACAATTACAAAACAAACAAAAGGAATCCTGAGAAGTGCAGTTTGTATCTGAATTCTGGTGACATCCTCATCCACTCTAATTTTGCAAAGTAGAGTTCTGTTGCTTCTGAAAGCCTATTATGTGTATTTCTTGCCTTATGTCTTACACAGAACTAGAAAGTATGTAATTAAAGAAGAATTATGTATCTTGACTCTTCACAACTAGTCTCAATTTTATTACTCCGAAAATTAACTTAGCACCTCTAATCAAATCCTGTATGTTAGCGGAGGAATTAGATCTTTAATTGTTAGTCTCTGGATAGGATCCGAACTGTATTGTAGTTTCCTAATTGCCTACTCATGTTTACTCTCAAGACTGATTTTATTTTAAAGATTTTCAAAGAAGTGCAGTCGTGTATGCCACTTTAAGTAACATGTCACTCATCAGTATAAATTACTAATGGTGCCTATACAAAATCCAGTAGTATTGAATCAGGAGAGAGAAGAAAATGGGAGGGAGGGGAAAAAAATAATAAAAAAAAAAAACACCACCAAAAAAATGCCATTTTGTGAAGTGCTAAGCAAGTAATGAATTTTAGCAGAGTCAAGATTTGCTTTTTGTGGTAGTGTTAGATAGTGGTTGTGAGGTTGTTGCCATTCCCATATAGAGATTCTTGTAGTGCCAGCCACATTTAATCACATTTTGCAGAAGACAGCTGGGCGTTGCTGATTTGTGCTGTGTCAGCCACTTTCTGTGCAAAGGAGTGCCTCACCACTTGAATTTTAGCATTCTGTAGCAGAAAAGTTCCTTCTTCTTAAAATTGGCTCAGCAAATAGCTTGTGTGGGAACATAAGAGCATTATAATTAGCTCTACCAAGAAAGTGCACAAATACTATGTGGGATTTTAAGGTGGCTTTTCAAAAGCTTTTCACAAAACCTTTAAAATTCATATTGCATTGATAAATTCTGGCAGCAATTAAGTTTATCTCAGATTTTTGTAAATGTGTCTTTGGTAACAGTTGAAAATTATTATCTGGTTCAGTGGTTTGAAACACCTTTGAGCGTGTTTGAGAAGTCTTAAGTGTATTTAAACTGCACTGAACTGTACCAGAAAGAAAAAAAAATATGTATGGAAAGCCTTGGAATCTGAAGATATCAAGGTTTCTTCCAGCTCCTGGTCATGTGAAGACTGACAGGCAGATGGTATCATTCCAAATGTGGTATAAATAGCCACAGAAGAGAAGTGTCAAAAAGGAAATAAGAAGATAACTCAGTATTTATGGAAGGCTCAGAAGTGTGCTTAGAGTGAGTTAATCACATTGCAGTTTTATTTTTGGAAATAGAAGGGCATCAGCAGATTGATACAGTAATTGACATAATGGATGCTAAATGTGTAACCGATCCTGCGCAATAAATAAGGGTACGTATCAGATATTAGTGTTTGCAAGTATATTATGTATTGAGTGAGTATTCAACTTGCCCTCTTGTTTTCTTCTAATACATAATATCAGTGTGTTCATTCCTTTTTTAGATGGAAATGTTTTGCAGAACCCAGAGCAACTTCAGAGCAAAAAGATATTCTAAATATTTCTCTTTATTGCCTGTGGTAAGGAATATTTTGAAAGTTATTATAAAAATCTTGAGTATCATCCACATTTATAAGTAGTTATGAGAAAATTAAAATAAAACAAAAAGGGCATATGAGATGTGGGGATGTGATTTACTAATCTGTCATCATCTCTCACTGGAATGATCTGTAGGCCTATTGTTGTTTGTGCTTTTAGAGTACAGGAAAGATAGAACCTGTGGAAAGCTCCTTGATACAAAACAGTATTCTGGATTTGTCTCTTTCCTTGGTTAATATAATTAATGTACCTTGAGCCATTTTACCCAGTGAATCCTTTTTTTCCATGCAAAGCGATCTGCCTCAGGTAAAGAACAGTGAATTAAGTAATCTCTAGGTAAATATGGTTTTGAGCTCTCCTAAGCAGAAGAGAAAAGTCATCTAGGGTCCACATTGTGATTGTTGAATGAATGACCAGTGAATTTAGGGAAGCAAGGAGGGGGGGGGGGGGAGAGAAAGAAAAAGGTTTAAAAGGTTTAGACCCCACAGAGCTTTCAGTTCAATGAATCTCAAGAGAAGGAAGGAAACCTGATAATCCAGGGTTAACGATTAAAGATGGCATTTAAAATAGATAGACTTATTCTGAACATTTCCTATTAATCAGTAGATTCAGAAATGGTTCTGCACGCTGGTGCGCTCATTTCAGTATCTTAATCAGAGGTATCTTAGTTTGCATTTATCTTAGTTTTTTGGTTAAGATCAGGAATGCATTTTTGAAGCAAATCTCTCAGTTGCCACCAGTTGCAACACTTTCATTTGCATTACAGCGCAGTCTCAAGAGTGTGTAAAATGGGTTCTTTTCAAGGGACACTAAAACTGGAGGTGGGTATGCAGTCTGTATGGCCAATCTAGTGGTGTTCTGAAACATGTACGACACATTTGGCTGATCCTCAGCAGGAGGACTGTTCCTCCTGCATGACAGTAGCTGCCAGTGATGGCACATCTTGGCTGTCCTTGTGTGTTCTATTGGAACTTGCTTGTGTAATTCAATCTTCAGTCTTTTTTGATCTTTTGATGAGGCTTATCAATCCTTTGACTTCAAAATATATTAACTTCAGAATGTTGTTTGAAAATGCATTGTTTGAATATTCTAGTACCAATTTGTGCCTTCAACTTGTTTGCTTACTTGGAAAGGAGGATTGGGAAAGGAGGACTGGGAAAGCTCTGTTCTTTCACTCACTCAGGGCTTGTTGTTCATTATTTCTGACAGTTGTATTGCATTTCGTTGGTTGTTGAAAGTGGACTATAATGAAGCCCAAAATTTGTTTCATGGAACATAGCTTTGTTTTGAATTCATCAGCTCCGTAATTCTAGTCAGGAATTTCTTCCGTGCTCCACTGCCCACAGTAATGCATGTCTGGCATATCTGATTTGTTCCATCACGCGCTTTCCATATTTTTGTTCATATTTATCTGGGTGGTGTGTGCCACCTTCCCCATATTGTGCTAATGCCAGCTGTATAGTCCTTGCTGATTCGGGAGGGGCCTTGTCAGCACTTAGGAAGTACGTTTGCATTTTAGAACATTCTCTTCTCTCACACAAACCTTGAGATGTGGCTGATGTTTATTCTTGGAATAGAAGGATAAATACTTTTATGTTTAATATATACTTTTCATGGAGATGTGAAGAAGCAACATCAAAAGAGAGTAATTTAGGCATGAAATGACTATTAAAATCACTCTTACATTTGCTGTATCAAAGGTATTTGTGTTTTAGTTTCATTGACTACAAAAGCTATTCCATTCCCATTTTAATAAGAGATTTTGGGGAACTGCATATCAATAGTCTCAAGGTAAAAACTCTAAAATTTAATACACAGATATATTCAGTTCAGTTATTGCATTTTATAATTTGCATGTTTGTGTAAGCACTGTGTGCATAATGTTTTTAGCTAAAACAGCTTAGTCTTCAATGTTATTTAAGGAATTATATTGAAGAAGGTCTTGGTGTGTGTTTTTTAATACAGATTAGAAACAAAAGATTTTTGTTTTAAAAAGATAAAAAGAGGAAAATAAGCCCCCTAAAATTAGAGAGTAAGATCTATATTTTGAGCTAATTTAGCCTCATCATTCCATGTATCATTCTTGGTGTTCTTAATTAGAGAAGAATGCGGAACTTCCAGGCCTTTTTGAGGGTGCCTTCAAGCAGCAGCAGTGGGTTTGACCTTTCAATTCCTGCAGGCTCAGCAAAAGATGGGTTGATTAATGTCACCTCTGAAACTGTGTCAACTGGGCTGCTCCTTCCCATTTAAGTAAACAGCCCATTGTCAGTGTGGCTCAGTCTGACAGAACAAAACATCCCTATGTTCCAGCTGGTTACTTTGCATTAATAAGAGTATGTATTTCCATTAGTAGCTTAAACTTACTTGGAAGTATTCTTGAGTTACTGCACTCTGCTGACCAGCATGAATGAATAAATCAGGGGCATTTGCAAAATAAGATTCACAATATGTTGGTTGAAGTTCGTTGAAGGATATCTAGGATTTTTTTTTTCTTTTTTTTAGCTTAGCACATTTTACAAAGAGATCTTAAAAGGAGGACATAAGAAATATTTTTATATACATGCTTAAACATAGATGGATTAATTTCTTTTAAAATAGTTCATAGCCTTGAAGAAATGTTTTTGATTTCTGCCTTATCAGTTGTAAGTAAAAGATGATACCTTTTGGGATGGGGTCCGGAAAGAGAGAGAGAGAGAAGCAAAATGGGGGAAATGAATGGGACTGCAAGGGAGGAATCCTTGGCACAGAAAGGGAAGTGTGGGCACACAAAACATTCTTAGAAATGTGAAAGCTCTACATGGAGGAATACACAAAAAGCCTCTCAAGAGAGAGGGCAGAATGAGTTAAAAACTTGGGCTGTGGTAAAGAAGAGGGAACATAGTGCGTTCTCCCAGAGCAGGATAGAGCAGTTACAAAGCGCTGAACCACAGGCAGATAAGTGGGTGCCATATGAGGAAAGTTCAGGGAGCTATAAAACGTACATTATAAACTCAGAGTGCAAAATGATGTACTATGCAGTCTCTGTATTTCCTCTTATTACTGGGGAAGTGGGGAGATATAAAAACTGATTCTGGTTTGATAACTAGCCTTTGACAATTTTGTGATGCTTCTGGCAATTGCGCATTTTAACATTGCTATGTTTTGCATTATGTTGGGAAAATCTGGACTTCAAGGAGTTGAAAAGCAAGAATCAGTGCTGATGAAGATTTAAGAAGCTATATAAATATTACTTTAAGGACATCTCAAAGGGAAAAAAAGGCCTGTGAATGTGCTGACCCTGTCTTGAGAATTAAGTTAGATGGTACAATTAAAACTTTGTTCCGACATCTGACAGACACGCACTGCATGCTGATGTGTAGTATTGAAGATCGTGTGCTTGAAAGGAAGTCTTTTCTGAGCTATATTCTATTTTTGTTCAAATAAAGCAGCTGCTTTTTTGAGCAGAAATCTTCTCTAGTGCTCAGTCTTGTGGTTTGAGCAGAGTGTGAGCTGAGCATTGTGAGCAAACTTAATGTCTGCTTTTCCTCTGACTGATGGAGTGGTGTAAAGCAAACTGCTTGGGCCAGAAATCATGTGGGTGAATAGCTTGGCCCGAGGGGTAGGAGTGAATTTGCTGCTGTACCTTACTGCACAACTGACAGCGCTGTGTTCCTAATAACTTGTTGGGCAGTAGTACGTGCCTGTATCCTTCATCACAGTGAGAAAAAATTACAGAACAATATCTAGGAGGAAAGTAGTGTTGACAAAAAGGCAAAGTACTGAGTTACTCTTACATGTAATGATAATAGTGTTTTACAGCAATCTGACCAGTATATTAATAGTCTGCAAAAAGGTATTAATGTAAAATCTGTTACACCAGATAATTACCACATTATATGAGACATAGGGGATATAGCACAGGAAAGATAGATGTTGGCTTTGTCCTTTTATTGAAGAAATTCTAAAACTGATCAGCAAAAAGACGCTTATATCATTACCTTTGCCAGCAGTTTGAGCCCAGCATATCTGTGATCAGTGGCTTTAAACCATGACAGTAACAAGAAAGGTGTACTTCTTTGTGCTGCATACAAGAGATGAGGTTAGTGTCACAAACCTATACTTCAGTGCTTAATCCTAGTTTTTACATATTTTTAAAAATTACAGCACTTTAACAGCTGATTTCTTTAAGACTGCTCAGAGAGTTTAGGGTCATAAAAAGCAGGCGTTGAAAGACAGCTTTTGATTGATGGAAGAGTAAAAGGAAAATATAAAAATGTGGGAGAGTTTGATTTTAAAAGGGGAGGATTCATTCCACAAAGAGGTAGGATTACCACACTGAGTTAATGCAAATGTAGAAAATGTGTTGATTAAAAAGGGAATGTGAATTCAGATTCCAGAGGTGAGTGGTGATACTTTCAGACGGTAAGATGTTCTGCTGTTTGCTGTTTCTATTTGCATAAGATGAAGATGGAAGGGTAAATATGAAAAAGATTATTTTGAGTGCTGTTTCTACCTTTAAATATATGTAGATTTTTTTTTTTAATTTTATTTTTTGTTTTTTCATTTGAAGAATGCATCCTGAGTTGGATGCACATGGCCCTGGTTCCTGTCATTAATTTGTTCACTTTTAATAAAATTCTAGTAATATTTATATCTTTATTTTAAGCAGCTTTAAACAGATGTGAAGGGGAGTCACCCTTTTACAGCTGGAAATGTAGGCGGATTTTGAAGATACAAACTTGCTTTTGTCAATGCTGTAGTTTACTGAAATTTAGAAGGATTATAAATTGAAGCAGATTGGTATTTAGTGTGAACATCTTGAAACTTTATTAAGTCTTCTGTACTGCACACTTTGATAAAAAATAGTGTGAGGCTAAAGTGTGTAATGAAGGTCCTATATTTGAAAAACTGAGAATTATAAAATATTTCTCTTTTGTATCTGCCTTTAAAGAGGGCAGCAGTTCTAGATGCAAATTGACGTTTGTTACCTGAAGTGAAGCAGTTGCTCAGACTCTGCTGAGAGCCTGTTGTGTTAGCAATGTACAGACATAGGAGTCACAGTCCCTTCTCAAGAAAGGGATGAAGCAGTGGAGAACAACTACGAGAGTGCACCGGGGGTTAGCAGCCTCTGTAAAGGCTGCAGCTGTAATTTTGTATCTTTGGAGAGGGCAGAGAAAGAGGAAATGGTCAGATGTGAAACAAAATCAGCACGAGGAGAATGTCAAAAGGAGTATAGGAGGAGGAAGGGAAATTTTACAGATGCAGAGCGTGGGTTTTGAAGCCCTTATTCTTACCTCATTAACCATTGCTGGGTAGAATGCAGGCAATGACAAAGTGATTGATCTTGCATGTGTAAGGAGATTGAGATAAGCTCTGTTTCTGCTGGGACTTTGCTTTGTCCATGAGCTGTGGAGAATTACATATATCCTGCATTCACTATATTTTACCATATCCTACCTAAGATGTCAGAAAGACCTTCAAAGTGAGCACATGGTGAGTAAGAGAGAGCAGGGAATGGTGGGAGCAGCTGGGATCACCTCTCTTGCATTCTGTGCTTCTCAGGGGCCCTGCTTTGACCCAGCCAGGCATTTCCCACATCTCAATGAATGTGGTGCTCTCTGAGCCTCACAGCACTGTGGCACTTGATCAAGGATAGACTCATTTCTTCCCATTGTCCTTCAGTCTTAAGAAACTGGCTTCATGTTTTGGAAAGAACTTTTTTTTTTCTTTCTATTTTTTATTTTCCTTTTCTTTTGTAAGCCTAAAGAGGCTTACAATTTCTACTTTGCTACTATTAAAAGTCTTTGTTAGTAACTTTAGCTTCCAATTCATTACTGCAGTCATGTCCTCAGAGCCTGGTGTAAGAGATAAACCCTTTGCAAATGAAGACGGCATCCATTTTCTTTCAACCTCAGGCCACACAGAATTGATTTGGGTAATAAAATGACAGTACCATGTAATATACTGACGGCTCTTTAATTTGAAAACTGGTTCCAGGCTGATTCAAAGCTTGTTTAAAGCTAATTTATGGCTTGTGTAATTTTCAACTGGACCAAGGTAAAGGATGATACATGAAAACTGATGCAGAGTTAACATAATATATTCAAACCTGACAGCTTGAAATTATCTACAAAAGGGTTGGGGACTTGTGAGTTGGTTCGTTTGGATTCTTTTTTGTTTTTGTTTTGCTTTAAAGTACTAATGGCAGACTAGCTGATGCTCAGCTGCTATAAATACCATCTTAAAATGCTGCTTTTCTATCATCTTATTTCAAATGCAACTTCTCATGCTTTCTAGCAGTCTTTTAGGAATGCTTTTTTATACATCACTTCTTTATTTTCTTCAAAATCAGAGGCTGCATAGAGCTTTGTTTTATACAAGTTGACATCTGTTGTGTTTCTAACATAAATGGGTAAACAGTTACAATATTTTGTTTCCATAATGAGTATAGCCTTATCAATGTACATGTCTGTAAATATGTATGCATATATATGGAAAATACCTATACAATACATATGTGTATTTATGTATGTATTGTGTATTTAAGACCCGTTATTATAAGGAAAAAAAAAAAAAAAAAAAGTCCTCAAACTAGAACTTGAAAAACAAACGAACAGAAAATCCAACAGCATCAGCATAGCATAGAATGTAAATATTATCCTCTGAAATCTATCACTTTTATGTAGTTCACAAATGAAATCCCCATCTGTTCTGTATGCACTATTGATTTTTCAGTGTATTATATCACTGCTAATTCTGCACAGCAAAGAACAGAAACTAAGATAACAATGTTTACTTCCATTTCATTGGATGCAAATAGCATACAATCCCAGCAGGATGAAAAAGAAGGAAAAAAAAAAGGAGTACTTTGAGGAAATTTCATTAGAGTTGGATAAACCTTTGATTTTTCACCTCCTACCTTTGATCTCTACTGACCTGAGTTAAAAATAAATAAATAAATAAAGTGCTGAAGGTCCAAGGTGTATCTTAAATTATATGAATATTTAGGGTGTGTGAAAGCAGACATAGGTCAAGCAGATTTGCCTTTCTTGCATAAACAGTAGAATGTCTGCACATGTGGTGCTTTCTCTTGTGCTGCTGCTATATGTCTCTGAACAGTTGCATCATTCTTGGCTATATTTGAGGCTTACAAATAAAGAAGAGGTGCTGTTGACATCTTTTTCAATATACAAGACCTTGAGAAAAGAAAGGTGGCATTTCTGCAAAGTCAATCTCTATATTGTGGTATAAATAATAGGAAAAAGACAATAAATTTATTTTTTAAGCACCTTTTTCCACTTTGTACAGTAAAATAATTTTTTGGGGTCAGTGAAACAGATGATATTCCTTTCTTTTACAAAAGTTAACAGTGCTAATTTCAGGTGATTTTATTCATCCAAGTGTAAGTCAGAGTACTAGAAGTGGTTAGTAGAAGTATTGCTTATTTGGCTGTGTACTCACAACACAGTGAGCTTTATGGAAGTTCTCACTTATACTTTGTGGCATTTTTGTCACTGTACCTTACACAAATGGATCATGCTTCACTTACTGAATATGTTTCTTTCCAAAACCTATATTTCCTGTGCTTAAGTACTTCATGTTTAGGCTTTGAATATTTTTCCTAAGAAGTGACAAAAGAGATGGCAAAACCGATGTAACTGGACAAGGAGAAGCATTTTCTCTGATTGCTTTTTGTAGAACAAAGTAAATTTGATTTCTATCCATCACCTTAAAAGTGGGCTACTATGTTGGCCAGCTTGTCCTTTAGACAACTAAGGAGAGGCATTGCTTAGGGGAAAAAGATACTGAGACTTGATCAGGGAAGGGCATCTGTGGCATGCTGGTCCTGCTGAGGAAAAAGGAGTGAAATGAGAATACACGCTTATCAAATTACTGCTGCACTAAAGAGTTTTGAAACCCATTTTTTATCACTTTCAAAAAATATGAGTAAGAAAGAAGTGTTGCCTCCAATATCTGGCCACATTTCTTAGGCACAAAAGACAGTCAGAATTCAAGGAGACGAATCACTGAACCGAAGAATTTGGACAAGTATGCCATTTTCTCCAAGCATATGTGGTTGTTACTTTTGTATTTATAAGCAGCACAGGAGAGCTCTTGAAAGCACAGCAGGCTGATAAATTACGTAGCAGTGATTAAACTTTCTAGTCTTCGTGGAGTAAACAAAATAGCATGCTTCAGTACTCTGAATCAGTTCATGGATAATTGGACCAGCAGCAAGAACAGATAGTCGTCCATTGTTATCCAGGAACCAAAATGAGGAGGCCACCCAGCATGGGGAGGTTTGCCTGTGCAAGTCCAGATCTACTAAGGCAAAAGCAGGAACTGTGAGTGTGAACACAGTGCAGAAGTTTTACATGGCAAAGATAGCAGTGAGCTTTCATGTGATGGATAGGGAAGGATCAAATGTTTACTGACAGAGTATTTGAGACGTTTCTCCTTGTAATTCACCATATTAAGCCACTATGTTGATATTCTTGTGAGTAATTGAGGAAACTGAGCAAAATAGTGTTTTACTGTTCTTGTCATAAAATTGGGATGATAGCTCTACCAAAATGTCTTATTTTGCATTTGCTAATGCCTGTAAAACTGTTCAGTGAGACTTTGTTATTAACCTTGATGGAATTCTTTATTCACCACTGAAAGCTGATTTTGCCTTTTAAGTCCTCCTGGCATTCAGCTTTCAGCGTAAGGTGATAGACCAGAAGGTACGGCAGAATATTTTGACTCACAAAGAGGCAGTGCAACAAAAAAGTTGTAGTTGGAAAAATATAAGCTTAGAAGCTTTTTTTTTTTTTTAAACAGGAACTAACCTGAAAAGTTATATCAATTAGAGTTATTGCATAACTCTCTCTTCAGGCCCAAAGAGATTTTCTCCATTTTCTAATTTCCAGCAACCCCATCTATGTATTTTACATCTGCCCTCTGATTGTCAGTGTGGTTTTCAGTAATGAGTGTTGGACTACAGCATTCATTTTTCCTCTTCCAACAGTCCAAACGTATTCATTTGGCTAAACTGCAAATGCTGAATATTATTAGTATGAAGTTTCAGTTTACATTTTAATAGTTGTTATGTCAAAAAAATTAATAATGAACTTTGCAGCTTGCAGTTTCCAAAAGTGCAATCTTGATTTCCTTGCAATTAATGACTATAGGGAGAAAGTGGTACATCAAAAGCATATATTCTGCTTGCTAAGCGATGACATCTAAAATATCTTATTCCATAATGAGCATTACAAGCGCAGTAGAGATAGTACCGATTAATGGATTTTTTCCTCCGTAGCAAAATATCTCAATCTATGCAGATATCAAAACCACTGTGTGAAGCAGTGGAGGTATTAAAGTGATTTTTGTTTTGACTGATCTATTTTAGTAGCATTGCATCACAAATTCACTGTAAAGGTAATTTAGAAAATACAATATAAGGTACCTACTTGTTTTTATTTTACTTATTTGATGGTAGTGTTAACACTGAAAATCAACTAATACCTTTTCTAGCTTTAATATTTTTATGCGCTATATCAGTTTACAGCAGTTGATAACATCTATTTGTGTTGGGTTCTTTTAACATAGTCCCAGCTGTTTTGTAGAAACCTCCATCATAAATAAGGGGATGAAATGCAGGGGTAGGTATGGGCTAAACAAGCACACTTATTCAGAATTTGACAATTCTGAAACGCTATATAGCTATTTGCTAAGCTTTAAAATGCTCTTGTGAAGAAAGTATTAGCATTTTAAGAAAGTAAATGGCAGATATTTTTGTCTCTGGGGTAAAGATGTTGACCCAGATTAAAACAAGGTTTTAGATTTCAAGTATTCTTTGTTTCTCTGTGCTTAGAGCACACTTCCTCTGAGAAGTCTCTCCCTTTTGAGGTACCACACCAACATGCTGCTGAGGGGTCTATTTGTCTCTGTTGCCCTCAGGACTCCGAGCCGTCAAATGAGGTGGTCTCAGAGGCCCCAGGTAATGTGGTACCCTCTACCTCAAGAAGTAGCTCTGAAGAGCTGATATCGGTGGCACAGAAACATCCAGAAGAGGTAGGACCTTCTGTGTCTATTCTGTTCCAAGGTTAACTGTTGGGGAATACACGTTTGCCTCTGTTTTTCATGCCTGGTGTTGTTTTACTTGTAGCATAGACTTTTTCAAAGCTAAAGCTCAATTTTGTGCTCCCATACCACTGACACACAAGACAAGGGTAAATTTCCAGACCTTTGTTATGTAAGCCAAGTGGTCTCCAACTAGTGCATTTTAATACTGTTTCTTATTATCAGTGATTGGGAATTTTTTTTTTTTCATTATTCCTATCTTTGACACAAACATGACAGTATCAGGAAATCTGTTAGATTTGAGCAAATGAAGCTTTATGAGGCTAAAGAAACAGTAACAGTATGTGTATATAGTTATATAAGTAGATGTAAAGCATTTCATTAAATCTAAATGTGGCTAACTGATGGATTGTGCAAAGGAAAGGCCCTTGGTCATACTATTGTGCCTTTCATTGTGACCTTTGTGTTCCAAAAAAAAGGATGCTAGATGATAATGATGTAGTGTGAGCATAAGGCCAACTCTCTGTTGTTATAAGAAAAGGTGCCGACTTGTAAGGTAGTTCCAAAATGTAGCCTGTGACTGACTTCTTCAGACCCTGGAGTGCATGCTTGTCTCAGTACATGATTTCTGAAGAGAGGGTTGTCTGCTGAATTCAGACTTAAAACTTAATTTTATTATGAGATTCATCCTTTCAGGGAAAGGTTATTATATTTAATGAGATAAGTCTTTTGTTTGGAGTAACCTTAATACTCCTAATCTTGGCTTCCTCAAGCAGTTCAGTTACTGTTGTTAAGAATATGCCACATACAAGCTAATATTAAGACTTTTTTTCCCCTCAGATTTTCTTTCTCTACAATCTTCCCTTTAAAAGAGAATATGAAATATTAGCAGGAGGAAATACATCCATTACAGTGCCATTCACTATTTCTCCTGTGCAGCCTATAGATAACTATCAAATACCTTCACATGTTTCTCCTTTTCTCTGATGATCTTCTCACTTTGTCTGAAGAAGAGGCAAGTCCTCAGTGCAGGGCTGAGAGAATTAATTCCTAAGAGTATTTTGTGTTTTCAGACTATATAGTTACTTTGTACTCAGGTGATCACATCTAAACAGCCCAGTGGAAAGAGAAATGTAAACTTTTAGTAATATTTCTATTTTCTTAGGTAGCAAAGGGATCTTACACTACAGAGGGCCATGGGTTCTGGCTCCTAAGTCTCAGCTTTTCCAATTTATCTGTTTCTTCCCTGGAGAAATTCAGAAGCAGAGCAAAGTGATATTTAGAAAGAAAGATAAAAGAAAAGTAATGCAGAAAGAAGGATGAAACATGGTTAGTAAAAGCAGAGACGATGTCTATACAATTTTTGCCCATGAAGAGTACAGCTATGCTGTGAGGGATAATAAAATTGAGGAAACATGAAAGAAGTGAAAGATGGAAATACACTTTTTGAATTTTAGTAAATATCTCAGTTTATGGTGAAGCTCTTTTGCTGAACATGGGGCCATGAATTATTATACACGTTTAATAACAGAATGAGACATCTCAAAAAATAATTGATGCAGGTTATATCAAAACAGAGTGAGGTGAGTCAGAAAGAGTTTTGTGGTTGAATTTGCAGGAAACCTTGAGAGAGAAGAACCAGTACACTGAATTCCCAAATTCAGAACTCAGTGTGAAACAACCCATCTAAGTTACATGTGGGTAAGTCAGCACAGTAAGCAAATGTTTGTGAATTACACATTAATTAATTAATATTCAGAATTAACTATAGCTGTTAGCTGATGCACTATTTCTGTAATAATGCATTGTCATCTGAATTTGACCCAAAAGACAGTGCTGAGGAAAAGGTCATGGTTGTTAATGAAATGAGAAAAAGGAACCAATAATGGGGAAATAGGAAAGAAGTGTAAAGGGGAAAAAGCTATCAGACTAAGGATTGCAGGAGAATGGAATAGATGAGCAAAGAAATAGATGGAAGGTAGTGTTAAAGAAGTGTATCACATTTGCAAATTTGAGAACAATTTATAGTAGGAGAAAGTCCCACAAATTGCTATTGTTATTTATATAATCCATGTTTTCTTCCTGCTTATAATTTATTTTCCTCTTAGATAGTCCCGTCTGACTCAAACACTCATTAACTTTGTGTGATGTCATTTGATCACTTAGATGAGGCTCTTTGCCTGTCCAGATGTTCTGCTGGTCATGATGATGGCTGAGTGCTGAGCTCTCTCTCTCTGTGGCTGCCAGAGGGCAGCAGGGGATTTGCTCCTCGTACTACCCCCCTCTTACCATCCTCCTTTCATGCTCTGAAATCAGACGTAGCTGTGTGACACATGGAATGTGGCCAACAATGTAGCATATGGCAAAACTTGCTGCATAAGTAATTAGCATGTTGAGAGTTCAGTTTTCATATCTGTGAATTTTTTGTGTCTGCGAAGGATTCAGGAAAATGTGTGTACTTCAGATTCCAAAACACTTGGGACTGTAAAATAACCAAGCTGTGTTGGAAGTTAGGAAGTTATACTTATCCAATGTTTTCAAAAACTGTGCAATCCCTTGTGAAAAAATTGTTTGTTCAGATTTGAATGCTTGAATGAACTGGTGTCCATATGGTAAGAAGGAAGTTACCTGTGTGTTTGATGAGTTAATGCTGTTTATTTTTATTGTCATTTTTAATAAGTAGCATGTGACAGTGAAAATGAAAGAACAGCTCAATGCATGTGAAAAGGAACAAACATTTACCATCTGAATTTCCTTATCACCTAATTAGACCTTCTTTGCAGTTTCCTGGGAAAATGTGAAATAACTGCTTTTAGTAAAATGTTATAGTAATCTACATAGTCTTTAAAATTACGTTAAAATCTTAAATTATGTAAATATTTTGTCCCTACGACAATTTCAAAATTCGGCACCTCTCTGTGTTAGTTGTTAGTATACCCTGACTCAATATATTATTGTATCTCTGATACCACACATTCTTTGCCATTAGATAATGAAAGAAAAATCTCTCGACATGTTGATTAATCAAGTTTCAGAGCTTTTAATATGCTTTGAAAGTACAAATGCACTTGCTTGAATAATACTGTAATTATAAAGGCTGAGAAGTTACATTTCTTTAGTCTTACTCAAAGAGTGTCCAAACTTTTAGTTTTCCTGAGCCTCAGTGAGTGAAGAAAAATTGTCATGGGCCACATAGGTAGCTCCAAAAGTAGCCTGTTATTTATTTCCTTGGAGACTACAACAGATTGAATGAGCACAGTAACTTGATAGAGCAAATTCTCAGTTACAAAACAGTGTTTTTCAACATAGTCACCCCTGTTAGCTGTACAGTTTCACCAGTGATGAACAAGAGGTGGCACACCATGCATTTCAAAACTTGCACCAGTGGAAGCGACCTTCTGGTGCTGTCACTACTGCCAAAATGCACCACCATGCTTTCATCCGCTGTTTGATCTCCATAAATGTTCAGCAAGCAAGTCAATGAATGTCAGTGGGTGCACATTTTTTCTTCATGGAGGAATTCAGTCACAAGCCTTTGCTTCTTACACACTTCCATGTCAGATGCCATTCTGACAGACTGCCCCTCTACTGCCATGGCAACAAAATATAATGGAATATTGGCAGGAAGGTTATACCACCGCCATCAACCTCTGAAGTCATAACAGGCATTACTTTCAGAGCAACCCTTATAATATTACCATAGAAAGAGCAGCAAAACCAAAAAAATAATGGGATATTTCAGCCCATTTTGTTTCTGAAACAAATGTATCAGGCTGATTCGATGGCAATGGTTGCAATTTTTAGTGAGTCGTTAAGGTGCTCATCAGAGATATTTTTTTTTTATGAAACTTTACTCTTCCTGTGCTTCATCCTTGACAATGGTTGCTCACAGATGTGCATACTGCCAAAAGCGATGATGGCATGAATAAGATGTGACTGTGAAGCAATGGATATTTTTTTCTCCATTAACAGAGAACTTGTAAAAGTCTGATAAAGAGACATGAACAAATTTCTGAGTTGGATATCTAATTGCAACTCTTTACATTCCATTTGAAAATTCGCAGGTAATGTATTTATGTCCACTGAAAATGGAATTACAAACATAAGTTTATCATTTATTTATTTATTTATTCTACATTCTTGAAATGTATTCTTAAATTCCTGTACCAAAACTGAAAGCAAGGTTTTGTGTTCTGTACTGTTCACAGGATTATGTTTAGCCAGTGTATCAAAATACATACAATTATTTGCCATAACTTGACTTAGCACTGCACTGCGCCCTCCCCATATCCTGGTTTCAGCCCTGGTAGCCCCAATAGCACGCTGTTGTTTAGTTGTGAGCAATGGGTGCACACCTGGCCACTCAATAGGGAAGAGCTGCCACCAGGGGATGGGCCACACTGTGAGGCCTGCGGGCCACAGGCTGGACATGTCTTCTTGGTCTGTTTTCTGGAGTCACTTGCACTGTTCATCTGGCAGTTGGCAGCCACAGTGTATTTAGTAAATATATTACTTTATAGACGAGTGTGCAATCATGTTGGGTAAAGTGAAGTGAAAGTTTATTGTTAAAGTAGTTGAGCAAGATTGGTGGTCCATATTTTGATGCCATTTACCATAAGCAATACAAGTCTGCTGAGAGTGATGTCAGGTGCTGGTTATGTAAGGAAGAAGAGACAAATTTTGACAGTTCCCTTAAACCTGAGTCTCAGGAGAGGTGTATTCTCTTATTTAATCAGAAGTAAAACAGAAATGCGTGAGTTTTGTGTATCAATTTCTTTTCTTATCCGGTGGCAAATCAATTAATCATGTTTTAATAGAATAAACCTTGAGACTAACAGATCTGGTCTTTCTGGATGGCTGCATTGCTGGAGCAGAGCAGATGCAGATGAAATATTGTGCCACTCTTTATATGACATTTAGCTCTGCTCGGTAAAACAAATAATAACCAACCAATCCCTTTTCTGCATGGCCCCTCTCTTCCCCCTGAAAGTGTGTATATATGGAACATTTTAGTTAAAATACCAATGACCTCATTGTAGCACATGGATGAGAACAGCCCATGTACCTATGTTGCTTTCTAAAAGTACAGTAGTTGTATAACAAAGCTGTAGGATTCTGAACTAAAGAAAGATTAATCTGCTTCTGAGCTATTAGGCATTTAGTGCTTGCCCTATATCTGAAGAGAGCACGGATTTTTCTTCCATTAGTAATGCACAGCTGCATCATGGTTTTGTTTTGTAGGAAAAGATGTGTCCTATACTTAAGACATCTTAGTCACAAGTACGATTTGAGCAATTTTAAATCATTACATTATTCTCAGAAAGTCTGGGAGAGACATCTGCATTATTTCATTTATGGGCAAAGGGAGCATTTATGAACACAATTTGCATCTGATTAAATATTTATTTGTTTGTGAGTTATCTTTTTTCCTTGATCTCCAGGTAAGACATTTTTTTCTAGCAAGTCCCACTGACATACCAAATACATTAAAAAATAAATAAATAAAAAATCATAAACTTCATTAGCAGAGCTTCCACTCCAGTCTTCTGCAGCTTTATTACTCTGAGGTGTTTGCTTTATAAGAAAAGTATTATGTGACATGCTTTGAAAGAATGGAATAAAAGATAATTCCGTGGCATAGCATGTAATAATGCTCATGTGATATTTTCTCCCATTTACTGTTAATGAAGGCTGTTAAATAACTGAATTTCCAACTTTCATTTTTCCTTTGAGAAAACATCTCAGTCATTGTCTACAATAAACATTGGCAAGAAGCATGATGAGGATTTGCAGTCTCATTAGAGAAAATACATATATTCGCATATCGTTATATATAAACACAAATCTGTCATGCTTGTAAAAAAAAAAACAAAAACAAACAAACAAAAAACCAGTTCATTCTTTACTAAACTTCATAGGCTTGACAGTATTTCATTCTGTTCTGTGTAGCTGCAAGTTTAAACTCATTTGACAGAACTGTGGCAGACTGTTGTTGCTATAAATATGTTGTTCTTCCCAACACACTGTTAAATGAGAAAAAATAGTTACCCAAATTGAATGAGTGGAATACAGATTAAATCTTGAACACTATTTTTTCTTTTAACTTAATGCTCAGAAAAGTCATCCAAACTTTCTATGCTGTATGGACCTAGAAAGCTCTTGATTTCTGAATAAAAGAACAAATGCTGATTTACTAGTTACTTGCAATAGGCTGGAATGTCTGTAAGTTCAGAATATTTTGTGGGCTTATGTCAGAGACATTCTAAAGAAGACTGAAATTTGGTTACTTGACTGAAATTTGGTTATTTGGCCTGTATTCCTTGTATCATATGAATTCCAACCATCAAACTCATTTATTTAACAGAGTTCAGTCACCTATTCAGATCATGTGACACTCATGAGATTTGTTTGACTTTACCTATTATGCTTCTACAAGTAATTATTATGATTACTGTAGTTTCCATTAATATTTCATAGCAAAAGTGCTAAGCCATATGCCTAGAAAGCCTTAGAGTCCAACTGTGTTAAAAGTGAATTAATAATGAGCAGAGAAGAGAGCGTAATACCTTTGGCTACTGAAGTGATTCCTTTGTAAAATAAACTGGGAAATAGAGTCAGCATGCAAATTCTCTGAAGTTAAGAATTCATATTTTCTGCCTAGTCTCTTCACATGACTGTTTTATGTAATCTTAATAACGAAACATAAAGGTTGTAAGATGGATGGAAAATATTGTCATGCAGTTCTGCTTTTGAAGTTAAAATTTATTTATGTATATTTAAGCTCTAAATGGCCTTATGGAATGAGGCTTTCTCTTGGAAGAACATCATTAATGTAAAAAATTAATTAGATCTGTTTAAAATTTCCACAAATCCAAGACATTTTTCTTTATTTAACCTTTTCACAGTCTCTGCCCTTCTTTAAAGTACATTTAGTCCTATATCATCTGTTACTCAGGAAGGTATTTAATACATGACTTGGCATCATTTGCATTATACAAGAAGATTAACTTTACAAGCTCTGCTATTAATCTGTGTAGCTCTACATATTGACCTATGAAAGAAGATAATTAAGTTAGCTTAATTAAGTTAATTAATTGTTACACTCTGATGAACTTAGTATTGAGAGAAAATTAAAGGCAAATAGAAAATGGCATTCATTGGTTTGAAATCATATTTTAAAGGATTTTACAAAGATACATTATATTTAGATGACAAAAACTATCTATTGTGTAATAACCAAAGCAAAGGCAATTAAAAATGTGAAAAGCTAAGAATCCCTGCAATATTCTCTTTTATTGCTTGACATTCAGCTATATTTCTAAAAGAAATAAAAAATCTGTGCTAGAAATGTGGAAAATAGCTTATATTTCCTACTCAAATGATTGAATTCAGAAATTGGCACCACAGTCTACAGACTGCAGGCTGCAGAGAAAAGCACTCTATACAAGTTAGATAAATTAAATAATCTGCAGTCATACTCTCCTTTAGGGACAAAAAAGGAGGAAGGATTGAAAAATATCACCAGGCAGCAAGCAGTACTCAGGCAAAAGTGCATACTTGCCTGTCACCATAAGAAAGTCAGATGTTGATAAGCTGTAGGAGAAGCTTGTGTCAGCTCCACTTCTTTGGTAAGTTTACTGCAGAAAAACATTCAGGATTACATAAAAAGTTTTCTCTGTAGGCAGCCCATCCGCATGGCTTGAACATCTATGACACGTTCACCATTCTTGGTACGTCACAATGAATCCATTGGATATCATTGATTCAAGGTAGCTGTAGTTAATAAAAAGTAACAGAAAAGGAGTGAAACGTGCAAAAAATGCTGGACAATATACACTGCCAAATGAACATTCATCTGTGATATTCTTTCATTCTACTGTGGCTTTAGTTTGAAATTAATGTGTGAAAAATTACTAGTTCTGTATGACTGTTTTTTTCCCACTCAAATATATAGATACTCTGGATGGCATCTTCAGTAATTTTGGGATTTCTGGCTTTCTTTCTGTTGTAAAAATGATTATTTTAAGTCAAGTGAAAACAGTATTCTCCCTGGGGTATTATTCTTTGGCATTTCCAGATCTTATGAATGGGTCATTGATCTGTGGATACATTCTTTAGAAAAATAGCAGCATTGAAAGTGGGAAGCCAATGGCATTTAGAATTACTTGTGTACAGACTGGTATTCATATTCTGAATACAGATGAGTTGGAAATAGTTTCTTTAAAAGAGAAAAAAAAATACATTTTCTTGGATGTTACCAGCTTCATTGTTATTTGAAAAACTAATCTAAAATAATCTTAAAAATTAATAAGAACAGAAGAAACGATTAAATTAGAGCTGATGTATATTTAATAAGACTTATCATTTTTTCTTGAATATGTTACTCAAAAAATTATTTGTTTTAATTTTTGTAAATTCAGTTTGAATTTAACGTGTTATATTTTGTGTATTTAGCATGCTAATAAATCGTTTGTATTTTAAGAAAAAAGGAAAAAAAAAGAAAGAGCAGTACTTTTTTAAAGCTTAAACTACAAAATGAAATCATGAAAAATGTTTTTAGCTGGAGAAAGACAGTGAGAAACATAGTGAAAAATTCTAATGAAGCAAACTTTAGGTAGGTTTTAATAAACACACTTTTAACTAACACATTTTAACTAGAAAGTCATTGCAAATTTAACAATTGAAGTCTGTTTCCTTATAGCTGTATATTTTGGTAGTTGTACTAATGTCCATGGACCTGAATGTACCCATATATGCTATCTGGTTGGCTGTGACTGGGTGTTTCGAGGCATTTGTGCAGTGTTATGATGCCAGGTTGTGTATGTTACTGTTGTCATTTGCTGAATGGCATGTGTGATGTACCATTGAAAATCATTCCTGGAAGGTAGTAAATTTAACTCCTTTCTTCAGTATCTGTTTATAAACAGTCTTTTATTTTTAATTTATTTCTTTTCTGAATGATTTGTTCTCTTTTCTGTAACATTTGAATGAAAAACTAAATGAATATGTTACGTAGTCATTTTTATGTAGTGTAAATATTATACCTCTTATCATGCTGTGTAAAGAAAGCAGTGATCTTTTTAATAGATCATATATAATCTCAGAAAAATTCTGTTTTATTTTAATATGACAGGTTAAAAATATTAGAATATTCTTTAAGTCTAGATTTCAGATGATGAACCTTGAGTACTGTTGGAAATTTCAATGTCATCTTTAAGGTAGTGAAGATAAAGAGAGGTCACTCAGAAGTCATTAATAATGTAGGTTATATGGATTTTTCCCTACCCAGTAGTTTCAGGTTTATCTCTGAATTGCAGTGCAATCCCAGTAGTGTTGCAGTGCTGCTTTATCAAAGTATTGTTTCTTTAAATTACTCACTTTTAAGCAGGATGTTCAGCAGGCATTGAGGAGTTCATATTACCTAAATATTTTAGCACAGTAGGATCAGTGATGTGTTATTTATTAGATTCACTCTTTTTGTTATAAATCTATATTTTTGTGATATCTATACATACTTTATCTTCCTTAATTAACAGCAAATTAAACCTGAATTTAGTTTATTTAACACCAAATGGCTATTTTCAGAAGACTAGATTAGCGAATGACATAATCTTTCATAGCCCTCATTGACCTACTAAATCCTTCTTAGTTGAAGTTTCCCTACTGTTAATCTTTTTTAAATGCATACTTAGGTGTATGTGAAGCTCTGGATCACATAGGATACCCAGAAGGGTATAGTCTGTGCTCTAGTCCCTAGTTATGAACTTTCTTCTACATAGAAACAGTTAGAATGTTACTGAAAGTACAGTTACACTCAGAGAGACTTTGAATATGAGTAACATCATTGAGAAATTAGTTTTCCTATATTCAGCCCTGTTTTGTTTTTTGGGGGGAGGGGATTTTTATTTATTTATTTATTTTTCTCTGTTAAGATTATTGTTTAAATTGGTTTTAGCCAGTAACAGAAATCAACACACAAATTCTGCCCGTAAGGATATATTTGCATCTTCTTGTAAGGTACTACTGTGGTAATATTCTGTATTGTCCATATAAATAAAAGAATTTGGGATATGCGTACTGCAAAATTTAGCTGGCTGAAACTACTTGTCTAGACCTGTTGAGCATGCCACTGTCCACTGAGAAAGGTGCTGGCAGAAGATGTTTCAGAGCATTCAAATGAGGCTTAAACTAGAGAGATGTGTTTTGATGCTGGCTCGCTTGGGGGCCTGGAGATGCCCTGTGGTTCTGTGGCAGCAGGGCCAAATCTAGGGCCCTAGGCTGAACATTCTCTCTCTGAAAACAGTGTAAATTTAAGTAGTAGGTTCTGATTAATGATTCATCTTAATTTACAGCAGAAATTCCAAACTGAGCAGCCAGAGTAGAAAGCTATCTTAAATCTGTATATGTGAATAACAATAGAAATGTACTCTAAATTCTTGTTTTGTAGTTGTTGTTTTTAAGCATATTAAATATTAATAATTTCAAGTTTATAACTCAGTAGCCAGTGTTTGTTGTGTATGATTTGTAGATTAGATTAGAAAGCCAGGAGCAATCATGACCATCCATTCTAATTTATTAAGTAGGATATACTGTGGTAATTTTGAGCATGCTTTCAAAAAAATAAATAAATAAATAAATAAAAGTATTTATATTCATTTAAAACACATCAAACAAAAGATTCCTTGCTGAAGACTTCCAGTGATAAATCTTGGTTTGCTTTGTAGTCTGAGGACACTCTCTATCTATTGTAAACCTTTATCAGATAATTCAAAAATTGATTTATTTGGGATTTTCTTTTTCCAGTATAACTTATAGACTATGAACTAGTCATCTTCCACCTTGACATACGTTTTCAAGATGTTCGGTTGTACTTGACTGCAGTTTTCTCCAAATTTTCAGTAGGCTTTCTGAATGTGGGCACTCACCGTAGGTAAACTCAGTTAATCCAATATTGGTCACATGAGGTAGGTATTACAAAGATAAAACTCCATAATTTAGGAGGCTAAAGATGGGCCTTTAGATATTATCTTCTTAGCATAAAGTCAAGAACAAGGGTATTTTTGTTCAGATGTAGTTTTGATTCTGGGTGGAATAATAACCAAAAGAAATGACAAAATATGGGGAAGTGGGAAGCATAATGAAAAGAACACAGAATTTTTTTTTATTAATGCATTTTAGCTACTTACTTTTGCTATCATCTTTGATAGTCTTTGTTTTTAAAGGTAACTGTGCAAAAATAGCATTTAAAAATGGAGTCACTCATATAATATAATTTGTGTGTGTGCATGCTGTGCAGAATTTTAGATGTTGGTATCTGCAAAATGTTACTTGTTTTAGTAGAGTCTTTGTGGTTGAAAGAGTGGTACTTGAAATGGGAATTGAGGCAAAAATTATGCAGTGTCATTCTGAACTTACATATAATCTAGAAGTCACCATTGTTCTTCTTTTAGCCAGATAAGCAGAAGGGTACAAAGATATTGTGTAGGAATATTCACAGAATCACAGACAAGCATATCAATGCTTAAGCACAGAAAAAAAAACGTAATAAACTTTTATTTGAACTATGAGTATTTTATCTGTAATTGGAGAGTAGAAGAATTTGTAGTGTTAAAATAATGTTTTTTCTTGTAAAATCTAAGTTTTCTAAGTTCCTTCAGTAATGCTAAGTAATTTGGATGAAATGTCTTTATCTCAATATAATTGAGGTACAAGCTATTGTAGTTAGTAATAACATTTCATTTAGGAAATTGCAAGGACAGATTTGATTTGCTTCTGCCTTCACATTGCAGTATTCCCTATCTGCCTGTGGCCATTGGAGGAGACAGGAAACTGCAGTTCATAGCCACTGCAGCTTCCTACTTGTTTATGCCAAATATTCACCTGCCAATGGATGAAGAAACGAAGCCAAAAATAGTGTCAAAAAGTAATACTTTTCAGATGCAATATTGCATATATGGTGTGATTTCTGTTTTTTCTTCCAATTTAACATGTATGAATTGCTGTATATATTGTTCATTTTTTTAATACAAGCAAGTACTCACACAAGTTGGCTTAGACATTTCTTTTTCAGAGTATTAGACCTTCCAGATTTAGTGAGTTAGTGCTAGTTTATTTTCACTTAATTTATATACATTTTAATTTGAATTTAATAAATGTATGCAATATATCCTTCTTATGGTGACCTTACCCCAAGAGTTTGTCATTTTGATTTAATTTGAACTCCAGAATTTGTATTGTCGGTTTGGTTAGATTTTGCATTCAAAGCTATATGGTTGAAAAACAGAAAAGCTTTTTTTTTTTTTTTTTTTTTTTTTTTCATTAGAGAACTTCCATTTCTAGCAAAAAAAAAAAAAAAACAACAGACTTTTTGGCTAGAAATATAACAAAAGAACCCATTGCTGCTTTTTGACTTGCACATAGTTGTTTTGGTTGTTTTTGTGTTTGTTTTTTTTTTTTTTCCTTTTCTTTAAAAGGAAAGACTGAAAATAAGACTGATAAGATTGTTTCAAATATTAGGAAATTTTACTTGTTTTTCCCCTACTGTCCCCATCCAACAGGAAAAAAAATATAGAATCACTTGGATATATGTAAGTAATGGGAACAAGATGAAAGAGGGTGAACAGATCACTTAATTGAACAAATGAATTCCTGTCCTTATTGATTGCTGAACTTAAGCTGGGGAAATGTTGTACTTAGAAGCTGGGGAAATGATAAGCTGTTTCCATAAATATTTTTCCACTGTTAAAGCATGTCATTAATAGACTCTATCAAATCAGACCAAGGGTCTGCATCAAACAGCCTCATCATCCATGTAGTCATGAAGTGAATGTCATCAGAAATCACTGGGCTTGAACACTTATCAGCTCAGTGTGATAAAAGGACTGTATTTTTGTTTATACAATAACCTCGAATCCTCATATTAAAAAGTGGCAAATTTTTTTGCCCTTTTCTGTTCTAAGTGTGACACATGTAACCATTATTCATCATTCCATAATGGATCATTTTTATCAGAGTTCTTTGTCTCTTCTATATATATGGAATAAATATTTATGTTTTCTCATTTTTCTGAACTAGGAGATACTGATAGAATAGGTTTGAAGTGTCAACTATAATTCATTGCTTGCAAAGAATGGCTTTATACTGATACTGTGTGAAAGGAAAAGAATATCTAAATCATTTCAGCAGCAAGCTTATAACCAAGATAATATCAGCATTTTCCTTCTTGAAAATATATCTGCCATAAATTAAAGGAGGTCTTTGGTATTTTATTAAAGTGTTTGTGACAAGTTTAACCCCATCTTCAACAAGAATGGATGTATGAATACAAAAATCTCCTTTTGAAAAAAAAGTGAAGGTCAAGTAAAAGTTAAAACAGGCTTGCAGTAAACTTCATACTAATTCTGCAAAAACTTTAACAGAACACTAAGAAATTTTGATGCTTATTTAGTATTGATCTGAAGGCACACATTCTCTGTGGAGTAAGGTACATATGTAATATAGGGAGCATATATAAAAAATGTGATTTTATGGGATATACTCAGATTTTAGGTTTGGAATGCTGCTTAGAAATTTGATAATGGTTTTATTTACAAAATCAGATACTAGAAGACAGTTTGAGGATGAATCTTTCTTTGTCATAACTAAGACACGTGGAAACAGTCCTTCCTGTTGGAATTAATTAGTATGTTAGGAAGATCAATAATGTAAAGATATGTATTTCTGTTTTCTAGTGACGTGAATAAGTTAAGTGATCTTACAGTATTTAGTGCTGTTAAATTCTATTTGTATCATAGGAATGATAAGAATGTCATTAATGTGAAACAAAAATTAATTACTGTGGTAAAGCAATAAGGCTTAATAGTGCATGATCAGTAGCTTGAAAGTTAGTTTTAATTTCAATTTTAAAACCTGTAAATATTTTCCGTTTCTACGAGCAATGAATATATGATTAATAGCAATCTGAGTGGAATTTACTGTAAACTGGTCCCTTTGCAGAAACAATGTGTTATGGCTGACTCAATTGGCTTGCCACCTATTCTTGCTTTAATGTTGCACCATCCCATTCTGAAATCAGTGTGCATTATAAGGGTAATGGACATTCCCTCTACTGTCCTTGGAGTGCATTTGTGTAAGTAAATCTGTCTGACTTGGAGAGCTCAAACACAAGTATGAGGAATCCAAGTCACAGCAGCTGAAATTGGCAGCTTTTCCGTGTCAAACAGGTAAATGAATTGGTTAGCACTCTTCACATTTTGTTTGGGTTTTTAGGCTTTTTTATTTCAAGGTTATGTTGTTCATGTATACTGAATTTTTGTCAGTATCCCCCTAGATAACACGCTACTTCAACCCAAACAACTGCCAAAGGTGGGTTGAGAACCTTCTTTAACTGATGCATTCAACTGCTTATAAGAGAAAAGCAACGGCATCAACAGCATCTGTATCTATACATTATACACATATCAGTTATAAACACCATAACAATACAGATATTGTTGAAGCCATACAACCATACAAGTTGTATTTGTTCTTGTTTTGCAGATTCACTGCATCCTCTTATCTTATGAAGGATGTTAGTAATTTAATAGTAATAAAGTCAAGTAGTCAATTGAATTGATCTATTTTCCAGCTATTCTAAGTGAGATTGTAAACTTTTTTTTTTAGACTAAAATCTTTTCTTAGTTTTCTTTTCCTAGTCCAAAGGAAGACATCTAATCTTGAAAATAAACCTTAAGTAGATGGACAAAAAGCAATTCTGAATCATAAAGCTGAAAAATTGATCTGTCTGCGTCTATATAGGTATACTTTTGGTCACTTGCATGGAATTAAATGCAAATTAAAGCTTACAATTCATAGTGGGTTTTTTTTCAAAGTGTTTTTTAATTTGAATAGTAAACCAGAAACTGACAGAGAGATACTATATGAGGATATGTCTACTTTGAACTACCTGTTGGAAGTCAGGCTCTTGCATTTCATCAGTTTAGACTGTTATATGCATTTGGCTATGAAGATGCATTCTAGTGTCTTAGTATCCACAGTGCATCTTTTCAGAGCATTAGCTTACCGATATGTATAGGTGCATATTCCATTTCTTGCTCTGGAAAAGCCTCAGTATCCTTTGTTCCAAGAATACAGGTACACTAGATGAATGGATTTCATTACAAGTTGGTTGTTTTTCTTTGAAATTGTAGTATTAAGAAATGCTTGGTTGTCTTCATCCCTTTCTGAAGTGTTGGGCATATCTGACGCTTGTAGAACAAGTATGATGCTTTCAGGGCAGACTGATCAGGCACACATAAATGCTGCTCCCTTCATAATTTTCAGGTGTACCATGACACTTCTGAAGCAAGAATACTATGGGATCATGTAGTCCTGTAGATTCTGAATGACTGGTGTTGACTTCTGAATTTCTTCATGAGCATTCATATCTTCAGAATACTCTGTGAGGAGCAGAAAGCCCACGATTTATCAGAAATGCATTCATGTTACTCTTTTTCATGTGTTCCAAAAAGCTGTAAGCGTGTGGCTTAGAAATTTCAGCAAGTCAGCAGGCCAGTCTTGTTTGAAAGTGTTATTTGAAGCCCAATGGAGCCAATGGGCTTTCTGAAGTGTTAATTTTTGTTGGACTGTATATGTCTGAGTGTGCCTTTCTAAAAACATGAAAAATGTTGTTGGCTGCAGAATATCTACTTTTTCATTTTGAAGGCCTTGATAGATAAGTGGTTCGTAAACATTTATGTAAAAAGCAGAATGATTTGCAAGCCAAGCTATTGAAGAGATTTGGCATTTCAAATGTTTGGACAGGCATAACATTTTGTTGTCAGTTGACTCTTACTCTTTCTTGCAATGGGCTATAAAATAATATGCTTTATGGAAAGGAAATTAAATTATGTATTTAACATTTTTCTTTACTGGGAATATGTAGGTGTTGTGGTGAAAGCAGAGTGAGTTAATCTGTAGAAATTAGTTACAAAATTATCTCAGCTACCACAAACATGATCACAACCTGCTGTATTTCTCAGTAACAGCTGAGACAAAGGCTTCTGTTGTCATTATTAGTATCTGAATATTTTTTCAGACTGATGAAATATTAATGTGATGGGTGTTCTAAATATTTAAAAGTTTGTGTTATGAAACTGGTGTCCAACAGCAGACATAATATTATCAACAATTAGTCCACTACAACGAGACTTGAGTTCTCTGCTCCAATCCATCCCAACTGCACTAAAATTTTTGGCAATTCGTTCAGCTTGAAAAGACAGGAAGTTTAAATACAAAATACAAATAAAGATAAAAAAACTGGGATGGGCAGTGATTAGATGCTTGTAAGCAAGGATTTGTGATTTAGTCATGGATAAATTCTCTACCAAAGGAGAGAGTAAGAACTGACTTCTGACAAATGCTGTTGTAGGCTACAGAATGAAGAGGTCAGGTGTTTAAAATAAAACAAAACAAACAAAAACCAAAAAAGACTGAATGCAAAGTTGGAGAATTATTTCTGTGTTGTATCCCTGCATCTGAGTTGTTTAATTTTAAGATTCATAGTCATTCATGGTCAGCTGTATAAACTCTCTTGCTGAATAGAATAAACCTGATGATAAATACCATTTTGTGCATTCAGAAAACAGGACTCCTGGCTTAGAAGGCTTTAACAGTGGATGAATGAGGTAAAAATAATATCAATAATATCCAATGCATATGTCAACTGTAAAAGTAGACACCAAAGGTATTGTTTTTTCTGGTTACAGTACATCACAGTAATCTCTGTTTTAGAGCAAGCAAGTGGAGCCGTCTTTCTTTTTACCCTTGATGTCAATGCTATTTTGCTTTCCAGGCCTTTTAATATCAGATTTAAAGGGGAAAAAAAAAAAAAAAAGTTGTTTGTTTGTTTGTCTGTTTGTTTGTAAGAAAGCAAACTAGCTGTCAGATATTTCCTTCTAGGAACATCTCCTCGGTCACCCACTTTGACTGTATTTATATATGGTAAGCTGTTAGTTCTACCTTGTCCTTGTAAATTAGATGTTCTTTCAAAAAAGAAAATAGGAAATGGAGCAGAAACAAAGAGAGAAGAACTGTGTCTTAAAGGAATGGACAGCAAGATTTTCAGTTATCCTAGGGATCTTCAGAAATCATCTCAGATAAAGAGATGAGAATTTTGTGAAGTAGACTGTGAAAGCTGGAAGGAAACCAGCCTGGAGATGGTGAAATGTTTGCCAGAGAGTGAATGTCTGCATGTGTTGCCAAGGCAGCAAACGGAAGTAGCTTCTGGGAGAGAGTGCAACCTTCAGATAAGGTTTGGGTGCCTACTTTTGTGTAAAGCTATCAGTTCTAAATAAGCAGGCTGTGTTGCATGTAATGAAACTATCCAGACAAAATAAAAATGTTAGCCCTCACTTCAATCACTCAGAGACATAGCAGGAAAAAGACAATCACAAGCATAGCCTGTATTTTTAGATAGACTAACAATGTGAATCCTTTCCATTAAGCAAGCCCTACTAGTTTATTGCTGAAAACCAGTGCAGGTCTTCTTCATCTTCTCACAATTTAACTTTGAAATGTTCTACAAGTGCAGCGCTGAAGTAATGCCTGCTATTTTATTATGTTGGCCCATGATATCAGTGCCAGCTGCAGATGACATGACAGTAAAGGCTGAATCTTCCCAGCAATATTCCATTACATTCTGTTGCCGTGTGAGAGTTGGCAGAAGAGGGGCATTCTGACAGAATGGTATCTGATACTGGAGTGCATAGAAGCAAAGGTGTGTCACTGGATTCTTCCACGTGGGAAAAAATGGCACCTGCTGAATCAACCCACTGAATGTTTATGGAGACCAAACAGTAGCTGTGAGCACGGTGAGGTGGTGGGTGGTGTGTTTCAGCAGTGGCTGCAGCACCAGTGGGTCACCTCTGCTGGTGCAGATTTATACAAGCACAGCATGCAGGTCATTCATTACTAGTGAAAATGCATAGCTACAGGTGTCACCTATGTTGAAAAATTATGTTTTGTAGCTGAGATTTTGCTCTATCAAATAGTGTTACTGTACTCTTTGTATTTGTTGTAGTTTCCATGGAAGTAAACAGCAGGCATTACTTTTGGACTGACCTACATATGTAAGCAAAATCCTTATATCTTATGAGAAATTGTGGAACTTATTAAGAAGCAATTCAGCTTTCTGTGGAGTGTAAAACTGACAATTATGGCTATGCAAAATAAACTGCATTACAAAAATACTTCACAAATGGTACAAATACTCCATGGTTCCTTTTTCCCAGTGACATCCAGTTGAGAATTTAGCATGCATCCTCTATGATAGAATTAATTTATCTGCCCTTGGTTTTTATTTGTCGTGTTTTCCCCCTGTGAAGGCAAGTAGGAAAAACACAGTTTAGTGCTAACAGTTGTTGCAATGAGCTGCCAGTGAGCTCTGGCAGTCAGCTCACTTACTTTGTGCTTACTGAAGATTCTGATTTGCAAGACTATAACCCATTAGTTTATTGAAATCTGCTTTTGGTTCAGGTCAGTATCCTGATTCTACCCAAAGGCATGACTTAGACATGGATCTGTATGAAGAGATAAAAGTTTGGCTAGGATTAAAAGGTATGGGGCACTGAATGTTGCGATGGTAGAATCTGCATGCTGTACTATCATCGTACTTAAGTTGCTTGAAGATATTTGGGTTTTTATTTTTAATTAAATAGCCTCTGCTGAATCTTACTGTTCTGATGATGTCATGATGCTTTTTGAGTCATCACTGGATCTGCAGAACTCCTGCAAGGGAGACACTGTGATGCTGTTTTTCTGGCCCTTCTTTGCCAGGGTGCACAGTTGGCAAGCCCCTGGAATCCACAGTTATCTGTTGTTTTCAGGATGTCATCAAATTCTTATCTGTGGTAAAGCAGTCTAAGTGTGTGAAAGACAAAACAAAAAGAGCAATGTTAATTTACTAGGAAATCACTGTTTTATGCAACTGTAAAGTATGTATCAGGCTTTCCTTAAATGGGCTCCTAGCTGCTGTGGTTGGCTATTTAAGATGCGTGTAAATGGTTTGATCTACAAAAAAAATAGATGATACCTGCTAATAAGGAAGTGATTGCTGAATAGGGTAGTTTATACTCTTAAGGGCTGTTACAACATACAAATCTGAGCCAAGCAGTTGGGATAAGGATTACAATCAATTATTGTGGCTTTCAGCTGTCTCTTCTTTTTGTCAGACTTAACCTGTTACTTGCCCTTTTGAGCTATATCTGTGTGATAATTGTATGCACTCATAGCTAGTTTTGAAAGGCAGTTTGTATGGAGTATGTGTAGGTTAAACTTCTGTTAATGAGGAGCTGGCTGTGGGATTGGATTACTGCCTTCCAACACAAAACATTTCCTCTTTCAGTATTTTCACTGCATTTTAGTCTATATTAAGGTGGAAATTGGATTAAAAGGACAAAGCGTGAAGTCATTTGCTGAAGCAAACAGTGTTAGTGCCAAATTTTGTATAAAAAGATGCTACTGAAAGGACTGCAGGGCTCTCTTCTAATCCACAGAGAATCCCTCCGCCTCTGAGTTTAAGGACTTCATTTTCAAATACAATGCACAAGGGGTACGTAAAGCCCTGTTAAACAGTTCATTTTGTGCATTCATCTCTTGTTTGTTTACAGTATTAAAAATGTTGTTTCAGCCTGGAACAATCCCATCCATGCAGAAATCACTTTGTAAATGTAAATACTGTATTAGTGACAGCTTTGTTCATAGCAAGTATTTTAACCTTTCAGGAAGTGCCAACTACTCTTCCTGTAAAGTTTTAAATATATGAGAGAAAAATCTTCATTCCATTTTTCTCATTGAAAAAAAAAAAATACAGGAAAAAAAATGGTTATATTGGTACTGTATATAACAGTGAGCAATTCTCACTATTTCTGAAAAGGCTGTGTTGATAGAGCAGTGAATCATGTCTGCTCTTGAGTGGAGGGACTGTTACATGTAAAACTTCTGCTGTCCATTCTGAATATAGCAAAGTTTGAAATGCAAGCAGAAGATAGGTCAAAAATGGTACATTTTAAAATTCCCAAATCAGAAACTTAATATCTAAAAGTTTGTGTGTACGGATATGTAATCTTAAGGTTGCAACCTTAAAAATTGCTATCTCTTGATGCAAAACAACCAAAATTGATATAATTTAGATTGACCACTGTATCATTCACAGGGGAGATACTGACTACCACTTAAATTCTGTTAGGATATCAGTCTTCCTTGTAAAACAGGTACTTGTCTTCCTGAAAAAGAAGAATAGACTATCAAATTCATTTAATCCCATTGGCTGATTAACTAGCACCCAGTAGAGTTACTTCCTTATTTCATTATGCTTTAAAAATTGGCTCTATTCTCTTTTCATCGTTCCATACCAGGCACTCTTAATTTATTTATTTATTTATCTGTTTATTTATTTATTTATTTATTTATTATTATTTTTATTGCATTGCATTGCTTTCTGAATGATCTCAAAGCATATTTCCAATTAAATAATTCTCTGGTCAAGAACAAGTTTATGAGGAGTAGCTTTTCATGTACTTTATAGCATGCTGCATACTTTACTGAGTTTTATATCATAAAATTCATGCTATTAATGGCTGTTTACTTTTCCTGGAGATAGAAAATAAGCATCAGAATTTAGAACCAGACAGTTTCTTGCAATAAGTAGTTTCCATGCCTCCTCCTCCCTCTGCAGGCCAAAGAGATGATAGAGTAGGATGACAAATAACAGAGTTCAGATTGTAGCTGAAGGTATCCTTGTTTGAATCTCAGACCTTGTTTTACTGTAGACATATATTTTATCTCAGTTTCTGTTAGTGACACGCCCATAGATTATAAATCCTATTATGCAGCTCTCTCCCATTTCCTCCTCCCCCTCCAGTGACATCTTCCAGCTAACCATACAGTTTTCTTGGCTTCACATAGGGATTTCACACTATGATCTGAACTTCTCTGCATAAAAGAACAGCTCCACTGATTTACTCCTCAAGTCTATCAAAATAGACAAAATAGACAGCACTTACTGTATTTTCTTAACATTCTTATCATTTTTAAATTGCATTGATATTTGAAGTAGTGCAGTTATAAATTTAAATGCTGATTTAAATGACAGTGCTACCAGCTTTTGGAGTTTCAATATTTTACATTACCTATGTAAATGTAAAATGTATGTACATCTAGTTAAGACAAAGCATGCAAAAGGAATTGTATCAATTGTAGGTAATTTTTATTGGTTAATATATTGCTACAGGAGAGTATGAGCCTTTTTTTACTAAAAATATTTATTTTCTACTACCTATTCTGCAGTTGCAACTAAGTAAAATGAACAAATATATAAGTATTTTCTACGTACATCCTATAGGTAATACCTGTAGGTACAGCATTATTAGGAGAGCAGCTGTTGTACAAAGAACGGAGTAGTAACTGCTGAGCATTGGGTGGACACCTTTCAGAGACAGTGGACTGGAAGCACTAGGACTTCAGGATAAAACAGTCATCTTAAAATAGCCCCTTCTTAAATACTCATAATTTAAATGCCTTGCTTTGTCTATTTAAATTCAGTATTCCGTTCATAGAGGCCTTGTTCTACAGCATGTTTCATACATAACTCCAGTAAACATTATTGTTCAGTTCAATGATCAGATGACTTGAATGTAATGATGCATGTGTTTGCACATTGGGGCTCTTAATGTTGAGAAGAATATTATGTCTTGGAAGCACCATGTTACAACATAATAGCAGAATGGGGGGGGGAACGAAAAAAAATGGAAAAAAAACCCACACACCACTTCCTGAATGAATAGTCTTCTCAGAATTGAAGTTTAGTATGCTTCAGCAGTTTCAACAAATTATATTGTGGCTTCAGTATATTAAGGAAATATAGATAAATGATGATTTGTAATGTGAGCTCTGTAGTGAACTCTTTTACCATAAATATGCAAAACAACAATTACTTGTAGCCAAACTATCCTAGTTTTGGGAATCTTTTAGAATATACCTTTTCAATAATTAAATTACAACAAAATATTTTTTCTCCCAGTCTTCTAACAGAGTTACTTGTGGTGTGGTGGAGGGCAGGAAGAGATGGGGAAGCAAATTCTTGTCAAGTGTCAAGAGGGCTCTGATGTAGTGAACTGAAACTAGATCTGTCAGAAGAAAATGTACCATGAACCAATAAGGGATCCTTTTTACAGTGACTGCCCAGACAACAGTAGTAAGATCTATCAGTTAATTTGATTCTAAACTCCTGAAAAGCAACTGGGCTTTATTTGTTTGTTTGTTTTGTTTGTTTGTTTGTATTTTTTTGCCTTCAAAATACATAAATATCACTAGAGGAAAGGTTTTGGAAGAATTTCAGAGGATGTTTGGAGGCAGGTCCTCTCAGAACAGATTTTTTAAGGTTCATTTTGATTATGGTATTACCTTATGGTATTACCTTAAATGGTTGGACATTGCATTATTTCTAGTAGGAAGAGTTTCATCAGATTATGGCTTCAGAAAAGTGCAGTGAAACAACATTATTATCATGACAAATCACCAAAAAAACCCTCAGTCTATCCTCTGAATTAAATATCATTTGGCTTTAGAACCAATGGTGGTTTAACAACCAGTGGACAACTCAGCCTTACCACACTGCTCTCCCACTACTTCTCCTTGGAAGAATGGGGAGAAAATGTGATGAAAAAAGATAAGACAAGATAAAACTCAAGATAAGGACAGTTGAATTTAGAGAAAAGAAAACAACAACAACAAAGAAGCAAAAGAAGAAAACAATTATTCTCTACTTCCCATCAGCAAACACACTGTTTAGCCACTTCTTGAGAAAGAGGACCTCAATTGCTGGGGAAGACCAATGCTTTCATAATGAGAGCTCCCCCTCTTCTCCTTCACATCCCTTTTTCCCTTTCCCAGCTTCTATTTCTGAGCATGACTCCATATAGCAAAGAATATCCCTCTGGTCAGTCTGGATCAGCTGCTCTCACTATGTGACCACCCCAGCCCTTGCCTATCCCCAGGCTGACTCGCGATGCCTAATGGCTCAGACTGAGCCATTATCATTGTTAAATTCTGAATTTAATCCTTTTATTGATATTGTGGTAGAATGTGCAGTTCCTTTTTAATAAGCACCATATGTGTCGGGGCCATAAGAACAGTAAAAAGAAGCAGAATTTCTGCTTTTATCATGAATTTATTCTGTCAAGTAATTTGACTATAAATCTAAAGACTGTTGTGTGAACAGTACACAATAAATAAATAATGTAATACTGTTAATCTATTAAAGTGTTTGATAAAACTGGAAGTAATTAATATAACTGGCATGATGTGTTCATGTAATTAGAGGTTTGAATGTCCCTTTGTTTTTGGGGACCTATGAAAAGGAATTGTGTTTAAAAACTAACATTTTCTCTTCCAGGTCTGATTTCTTTGTCAGTAGCATAAGTATTATTTGTTGCCATAACTAATCCTGCTGTCTACTTACAAAGCTTTTTCCTTTTCTATAATTTATTATTGGCAATTTAATGTCATTAAAAGTAGCCATCATAACAAATACAAAGGCACTTTCACAACATTTTTTAAAGTGCTTTTTGTAGAATGAATGACTAAGATACAGGTATTTGCTGTGTTGTCCAATTGGCCATGTTATCTGAACAAAATATCATGGCTGTATTCAGGTGAAGTGCTCTGATGAAATATAAAATAAAAAAGAGAAAGGTTTCTGAATTGTTAGTTATTACATTATAGAAATGTTTTCATGAATTCCCAATTTATAATACACAGCACACTTTTAAAATAAATTTTCTTTAGTCATAAGGAAAAAACTTTTGTTGTGCTTTTTACAGTAATTTAATTAAGCATTTCCTGTAAGTTCATTTCAGTATCTGTCATGCTCTTTAAAGTTAGAATTCAGAATAAAATGTAGATTAATTGCCCTTTGTCATAGATGAAATAAGGATCCTAAAATTGCAGAGTCATGAAATTTTTGTTCCTCAATTGCTTATTCAATGCTTTGGAAATCTGAATCAAGAAAGACTGAAAAAGAGGGCCAAAGGTTGCTAAATGTAGCGAGTAACACGGATTTTGAACTTTACTTAATGAACCGAGAGTTTATTACTATGAAATAAATGCACCATTTAAAAAATTATGGTGAAAATGTAAAATACTAAAACTCTAATTAATTTTGATCAGAAGCATGCAATGCACACATCTTTCCTAAAACATTTTCATTAAGGTCGAGATTTTCTTTGTTATTGAGATAAATGTATTCCTTTCACACAACAGTTCTCTTTTTCTCTTCAAACCATGTCCATCGTGGATGTTTAGTGTGGTATATTTGACTCTAGGCTGTAGTTTGCAAAAGCATTTTTGTGGAAGTCATGTGTGCCTTTTTTTCTGTTATATGTGTTATATCTCTTTGGGAACAAATAATGTTCAGAACCTTTGATCAAAGGCTGTACGCACCCAAACTTATTTGTGAAAAAATACTTAAAGCATAGGAAAAAATCTTCAAATATTAGTCAGTAATTCATGCGTGGAGTCTAACAATTGAACAGCAACAAACAAACAAAACAAAACAAACGAACAAAAAACCCACCACATTTATTTCTTTGCTTATTATTGCACTGCACTTAGAAATAAAAATGTATAAAAGAACTTCTCATTCCTCATTGCTGGGAACCTTTTGTTCTCTTGTTCTTGTTGTAAGAAAATGCTATTTTATTTCTCAGCATCAGAAAGTTTTGCTTCCTATAATTTGGTAAATGTATACTGTAAATATGGCAGGAATATAATGGTAAATATTGAAAATAATCCTGATTTGATTATAACAGGCATTTCCTGGGCATGGAATTTTCTGTAGTCATATTGTGACTGTATATATAAAGTGGAACTTCTTAATTCATAATTCATGAAAATAATGATTACATTATGAAAATGTTATTGTGATTACCGTATGTATGTTTATTTTTGCACAGATGTAAGTGGTATAATTGAACAGCAAATCTGCCTTAGAAAGGATCTTAATCACAATGAGGTCAGACAGGAATAAGAGATGAGCATGCATCCTGAGACAGGAGTAGAGATTAAGGAAACCTATCCTTTCAGGTAGACACAGTACAATCAATCTCCTTTAAGTAGCTTTCCAGCTATTTCACTGTTGATATTTCAGGCTTGTCATATTTAGCTTTTGTAGATACACTGTAAAGTACATAAACTGAAATCTTTAAAGACTCAATTTGTTTAAAAAGGAGACATTTTCCTGTGCTTTCTTCAAGGAGAACCAGCTGAACTTGTCAAACAGTAGTTTGGTTTCAAGCACCACCTGCCCTGAAGAGCATCCCAACTGGGGTGGCAGGCAGCCAAAAGGGCCACTTAGTGGAATGGTTGCCTCCAAAAAGGGAAGGAAACAGATGGAGGTCTGGAAATTTGGCATAAAATTCCACTTCTGTGCTAAACATTAAATGCAATTCTGCTGTAAGGACTCTTGCAGTGGTACATTTTTCTGTATAATCAGAATTAGAAACAAGGAAATAGAAAATACAAAACAGTGACAACCATTTCCAAAAGCCTTCAAGTTCTTTTACCAGTACGAGTTAAAGGAAAGAGGCTGTGATAAGCAAGCAGCTGCTTGCATCTTCTGAAGGGAAGCCGGAGTGTTGAGTGTCGGAGCGGTTCTCCTGGTCTTGCATTGCCACCTAGAGTGCAGAGCCCTGCACTGCCTCGCGAAGGGACCGGGCCGCCCACCCCCCCCCCCCCCCACCCCCCCCTTCGCAGTTCCAGTCGCTGTATTTACAACAAAACGGGATGGGGAACTGCTTCCAGTTTATTGATGTCATGTTTACTTACATTATAATGCTTAGCTCGTTGATGGATTCCATTTTTTAATGCTGGCAGATCAGCAGAATTTCGTTGTAGGAACTTGGTGGGGTTTAGCAGTAACAATTAATGGAGATAGCACATTAAAAGGTACGACTGTCATCTTGCCAGTGGTCCCAGAGGGTACGTTTTCTTGATGGCTGCTTCAGAATACTTCATGAAGCAAATGTCAAACTTGTCGAGGCTGTCAGTATGAAAATGATCCATGCAACAAGGGTCTCCTTTTCCTGGGAAACAAACAGCTGCCTTATCACTGCAGGGCTGCAGTGACAGAAAACTGTCATCCACCATGAGAAATTTACATTTGCTTCTAATATCCCTTTGTAAAGAACTGTTCCAGTTGTACTCTGTATTTTTGCACCACTCTTCTTTGTAAGGCTTGTCGGCAATACGTTTGAAGCACATAGCACAAGCTTTGGAAGAAAAATAACTTGTGATTTAGTGCTGGTTGCTCACCTTTTGCTGATTTAACACAGAGGCTGACTTAAGACTCAGTTTATAGCCCCGCAAACTCTTTTTTCCTCCAAGTTCAGCTTATTGCATTGGAAAGCAAGAGCTTAACTTACACAAAGAAAAGCTGTTGTAGTTTCTAAAGTCCCTTTTTCTTGATGTATTTTTAAGAGTTAAGAATTGTTACCTATTTCCAGTTAGTGTTTTGCTTGCTAGAATCTGTGAGGTAAGTGATGAACCTACCTCCTGTCTGGGCTGAGGGTTTAAAAACGCTAGTATGCAAACATCCTCTCAATGAGATACGACCTGCAATATCTATGAACTGCCACATTTTGATTGTACATAGTGATTTTTCTTGTATTTATGAATTAGCCAATATTTAGAGTGACAGTTACCAAGTATTTAGGGTGATTGCTTTCCACCTACCTGAGTGTGGAAAACTGCTTCCCTGTGGAGAGTCTAGTTTTCTTTCTGCTGGCAGCAAGGACCTTTCTGATGGCATCTCAGGCACTGAGGCAATTTGGAACTTGCATGAGGTTTGTGATGTGACCAAACAAGGTGTACAGACTGCAATTTGGAGGAACTGTCCATATAGACAGTGTCACAGGTCTTCTGAACATGTTCCCACTGAAGAACATTCTTTGTTCTTCTGGAGTCTACAGGATAATTATTTCATTATGCTTGAGTACACAACAAACTTTTTCTAGTCATTTTTTGCTGACAAATATTTCAAGACTTCATTTTTAGAGTTTGAAGTACTTGATGTTTCTTGTTACCAACTGCACACCCTCACTGAAGCTTAATGTATTGGTCATGTTACAGCTCTTCTGGGTTAAGTTAATATGAAAAGTAGTAGTGTCTGAATTTGATTCTGAGTATTTTTGAGATGGTATTTCTAATTTATGTGGTAGCATGGAGAACTCCTCATTTCTTGATGTAGTAGCATACTTTTTATATTGGTCATTTTCTAACTTATTCAGATGTTTGTTTACATTATACTACATTTATTAAATTTATAACTCAGCTTAAACTTCACACATGACCAAAACAGCAACTTTATTTTATTAAATATACCTTTTATAGTAGAATTTTAGAAATTGCAGGTGTGATGTAATGCACAGATCTGTGAAACTGTGCATTTCCTAGCATAATTAATTGATGTGTGATCTGTTCTGTGTACAGCATACTGTCAAATTCCCCGTAGAGTTAATCCCCGCATATTCAGTAATATGTTACCAGTAATAGCAACTTTACACACTGCTATCACCAATTATTTTTAACTTACAACAAAAATAAATATATTTTTCTTCAGAATTTAAAGCTAATTCTTCAGAATTTAAAGCTTTATAATGGTAAATGGTAATTAGTAAAACAATTATATTAAATATGTTTAATGTTCAGTCAGACATCATATCTTTATAATTTGACTACATAGGTTAGTTAGCTGAAAACTCAAACATTTTTTAATGATACTAGTAACTTCATTTAGCATTGTATATGCAATCATTGGGATTCCTCGAGTTATTAACAAAAAGAATAAAAATTACTTCGAAATTCTGCGTTATCAGCAAACTGAAGGAATAGTGAGACTTTGCACCTTGAAGTATGGTCAGTGTATACACTCTACATTGCCACTGCAAATCCTTCCCAAGTTTACTACTGGCAGTGATGTTGCTTTTCTTGTCATAGGAGATCATGTCTCAAAATATGATAATTTTCAGTAATGAGTGAGTTGGTGGTTTTCAGGCCACCACCATCACCTTTTTTTTTTTTTTTTTTTTTTTTTTCCTGGCAGAAAGCAGAATGGGTGTCAGAATTGTTAGCTCATAATTTCCAGTGTCCCTCAACAAGTCTCTTTTGTCCTGACACCGTTGTTCATGTGGTAATGTACAGCTCAGGGAACTGATCTGGATGAAGATTTATATACCAAAGAAAATATTTTCTCCCTTTGTTAATGCATACTGTAAGAAAGATGAACCATCTTTCATTTTGCACAAATTACCCATCTTTGGAGATTCTAAGCTCTGATTTTCATTTCAAAATAATATGTGATGCTTTCTGTTCTTGGAAAATGGAGATGGGGTAAAAGTGCCTCTACAAAAAGCTAAGATATCCGATGTGAAGCATGTTCAGAAAGCTTTTCTAGCTTTCTTCTTTCAGAAAGTGTCAAAATAACAAAAAACAAGATGACAGTGCCCTTGATGATTTGCATGTAGAAGTCTGCCCACATAAATCCAATTTATACTCACCTACATTTTACTGGTTTGAATACATTTTACCTGGTTGAAGCAGCAGAAAATGAACAAAAGAAAGAACACTGTTACTGCAAAATAACCCGAAGCAGATGCTTCTTTCTTTAGTATTCATGCAGAGCAAATCCTAGACTTCCTTTAACCAGTCAACCATCATTTCTGCTTCTCAGAAAACACTGCGCACTTCAGCTGCTACTGTAAACTAGGAAATCTGCCAGATAGCAAGCATGACCTTATGAGTAGAAAATTAAAACATTTCAAGTCTACACAAAGATAGCTTCTATTATAAAATCTTTTTCAATGGATAAAACCTTCTTTTCCCAATAAATAGGCCCAGGAAGCCAATGTTCATCCCTTTGCCCTCCTGTAGTGAAGATAAGGCACAGGTTCTTTTCTCTGTAGTCTGAAATTTCTGCATGCTTCCTTTACTACTGGAACCCCTAAACAGTGGGAAAGAATTACTATGTAGGGTTTACATTGCCTGTATGAAGGAGGAGGACACAGACACTGGAATAACAGCAGGCTATATGCTAGAGAGGTGAATTGGTTGGCACTGAGGTCAGCAGAAATATAACTTCTATAGGTAATGACCTTCAGAAACATACAGACTTGCTGTTCCTTTGTTAACAAGCCTGACCTGAAGGAACCTTGCTGTTTTTCTGTTCTTTTTCTGCCTTTTTATTCAACATTTGCTGTATTCTGTATTCGGCGTAAGCAGACATCTGAGCTTAGCTACACATTGCTTCTTAATTGTTTCCATGGGTGTACTATATACATCATGCTCTCTTGAATATATGCTACTCTTGTAATTTCAATAAATCAATAACCTTAGGTTTCACACGTGTGCATAGACATGTTTTCACATCCAAAACAGAAGAACAGAGGTCATATATGTTTTAAAGATAATTGAAAAGATGGCAATCAAGGAAGTTAAGAAAGCATTTGTCCTTCAGTAGTCAGTCATAAAAATATTTCTCAGTGCCTACTCTATCCTGGAAGGCAAGAAGATTTGGAACTAAAATGATTTGGAGTATACCCTTCTTTAATAGAACAGTGAGCTATTCAATTTTATTCTAATATTGTGTAACATATTATTAGACAATGTTTTAAAACTTTAAAAATTAAAAAATTAAAACTAAAAATTAAAAAATTTAAACAATTTTTAATAAGATTTTCTGGTCCTATTCTATTTTGTGATGTTCATGTGATCTTCCTATATGTTTTGTATCTCTGAATCTTTATTATAATTATCTTTATAAAACACTTTGATGTAGAGAAAAGAAGAGTAGGGTACAAGTAGATTTGCATAGAAGAATGAAGTTGCTGATTTAAAGCAGGAAACGACACCCTTGGTTCTTGGGTCCCACCCAACATCCCTAACGTTTCTCAAGTATTGACTACTGAAGAGTGGTTTATAGCAATCAGAATACTTTTTCACTCCCAAACATCTATTTGTTTGCTTTTCTTTAAGTTTCCAAAGTGAGGAAAATTCTGTACATTTTATTGTGAACTAAAATACATGCAAGAAAACTGGACATGCTTTGAATGTGTGACAATGGCTGTTCTTGATGTGATGACAGGTTGCAAGTTGCCTTATGAAACAGTTTTCTCAGACTTCTGTAATTTATATTTTGGAAGTCACAGTTTTGTACTGTACACAAAATAATATGAGCTCCTATGGAAATGGGCTTTATGATGTCACACTTCATTTTTTCAGTGTGATCCAGCTAAGCCCATCATGAATTATGAGCCCAACTCTTGGAGTTGAAGCTGTAGAATATTGTAAGCATGCTGCTGCCTGACATGCTCATGTTTCCTATTTTAGACCTGACTGATCTTCAGATAACATATGGTGGTACAAGTAATTGGAAAATTGGCAGACCTGTCAAGAAAATATGCTAGATGGGACAAAAATACGATGCTGCAGCACATAAAGTGTCACTGAAGTGAAATTTACTGTCTTTTATCAAAGGGTGAACTAAACGTATCTGGTCTCAAAAAAAATGAAACATTTTTCAATGGCAGATGCTTTTCAAAAGTAATTTTTAGAACAATGATGAAAGTTCTTGCATTTGAAAATAATTTAGTGGAAACCTCTGGTTGGGAACAAAAGAAAGGTATGAAGTACTGTCTGCTGCAGACTGTCTGTGTAGGGTTTAGTAATTTCTTTATCTCTTTCTTTACTTCTTCTTTTCACAACCTGCAGATTGGTCATGGCTATAACTGAGAATTTTACTTCTTATTTTTCTACTGTGAATGTAGATGATTAGCCTTATTTAAATTTTGAGTGTTTTTATTTTTATTTCAGCTATTCAGCAGAAGCAAATGATGTTATTTGCTTATTTTTATCCTTGTTGGTGAAGAGGAGGATGGCAAAAGTATGTGCAGAACTCTATGCATATGCATAAGTATAAAAAGTGTACTTCAGTAAATTGATTAATGTTTGGGTTTTCATTTTCTTTTACAGGAAGATGAAAATGAAGCTGAGGCTGAAAATCCATCTCAGGAACTGAATTTGGAACAGAAAAAATCAAAAAAATAGGGGATTGCTGTTCTTGTTTTAAATATTTGCAAGTTGTGTAACAGTGATTATAGTTTCTCATTGTAAAATTAACAGCAAAATTCTCAATAAAGTCATTGAAATTTGAATTCATTCTACACTGGGAAATTAATTATGTAGCTCCTGGTGATATTTGTGATTATGTTAAAAGCTGAATTATCAAAACTGAGCACCAGACCAGTGAATTCTAAAAGTTTTTGAACATGGTATAGAAAGCTGATGGATTATTCATCACTAAAAACACTTTGTAAGCAAACAGTACATTATTATTATTATTTTTAATTCTACCAAGCAATGTTATCCTTAAAGGATAGTTATAAGTCAGACACATTTTGGTATTTCTGAGCAAGAGCTTTGATACTGAAAAGTGAGATATATGTTATGTTCTGAAGTTCTGAAATTTCTTCTGAACAGCAGTTAAAATAAGTGTTGTTGGGGATTGGGTGAAGGCAAAGATTTTGTGATTTATACAGTGTGTTTTCACATATAATTAGTTTTACGTGTTTATGCCTTCCATGATTTCCAAGTTATTTCATATTGTATTATAATTTTCCTCCATGTAAAACCTTTCCATTTTCACATGATCTTTGTCTTTTAATGAATGCCTCATTTTTGTTGTGATTGGGCCATCCCACCCAGTTCTAATTCCTTTGTAACAATCTTTGCATTTAAACAGCATAAAATAACTTCTTCCTACATCACCAGATCTTAAGTGAATACTGAAAATCTAAAATAATAAAAAAAAATCTTCCTAAAAAAATCTTTTTTATTTACTTATGCTTTTATCTCTGTATGGATCACTTAAATGGAAATGTTAGCACAAGAAAGTCAGATATAGGTTTATAGCTTGATACTTTCACTTGTTGTAATGAAGAAAACAAGAATATTATTCTGTTTCAGAATTGAACCTGCATTTGCTCAAGTCCCTTGAGGAAATTTTATCTTGCTCTAGGAGAATTGCATCTTCTTCTACTGAAGAAGTTTATGTCTTTTTCCCAGTCTTCCATATTATTACTGTTTCTGTATATTTACTGGTAAATCAGATTGGAAATAGTATCAATTTCAATTTTCTTGCTTCTATATAAATTATAGTTTTATAGTTAAAAGGAACATACTTTTGCTCTAGGAATATCTTTTGTAAATTCTTTTCTGATTCATTAGCTTCAATTATGCATGTCTCTTCAACAAATTTCAAATTTGGCTTTATCCACCCAAATTATCATTCAAAATTAGCAAATATTGTCTTAATCATGCATAATGGTCTATTCTTATTCATTTTGTGGCATCAGTTTTCTCTAGACTATATGGCAGCCTGAGACTGTATGGAAGGTTAAGATGAAAAAGGTAAATATTTGCTTTACAATATTTTTATGAAAATACATTACTTGATCGTCAAACATCTGAATGAGAAAGACAGTACAGATGTTGAGAAATAGAGAAAAGTTCCATTTGTTGTATAATTCTGAAGAACTTAAAAGAAGTATTACTGTATCTTTCCTATGTTCTTAAAGATTTTACATGAAAGAGCCATCACTCAAATCATACTTTTACAAAAATCCAGCATATGTCACCAAAAGTCTACATTCAGGGCTGATAAATAGAAATTTGTCCTTTGGCTAAGTTATTTAATTCAGACAGTTGTAAAATGTCAGAAATCAGAGTTTTCAACTGTAAAACAATAATAATTAGCACTGTTACCATAATCAGTTGGATTTGAGATTAAGCAAAACAGTGACTGAGTTAGAATGGTGACCTAAATTTGTCCCTTCTAGAAAAATTGAGATTTGTTGACTTGTCTATAGCCAGTTTTTCTAAGCAGGACTTTTTCTTTTTTTTTTTCCTTTTTTTTTTTTTTTTGACTGACAGAGGTCCAATAAAGACTATACGTAACAGATGAGTTTATTTCCCTTGATTCAGAGCAAATTAAAATCTGCTGCCGAACTGATCTTTTGTACAGTCTTGCATTTTTAGACTAATGATATGAATTCCATCATGCATTTTTTTACTCAATATCTCAGTTGTGTTTTGGACACAATGCACTGGTTAAAGTAGATGGCTGCAGCCAGCCTACACTGTTACCACATGATGATAGTCAGTATTGTGCCTCAAGAAAACTAAGTTGAAAAGCTGGTGCAGAATATTGTGCCTTTTATTAAAGGTATGTCCATGCTGTGTTCAGAAGCTAACTTGGACACTGAAAGCAGTCTTATCTCCTGTAGAATGAAGCATATCAGGATATATTCAAAGGCTTAGAGAGATGAGATGAGCTAAAGTTTACACAGCTTTAATTAAACTGACTACAGCCATTTTTACGGAGCAGTACATTCCTTAAATGTAAACACACACTGACACACATACGTAGTTGTGCCCAAGTAGCGAGCTTTAATATATATATATTTTATTTTATTCTTCCTCCTCCAGTGCTGCCCTTGAATAATAAAAGCTGCTCTGAAAGTCTAGATTAAGAGCTATTTTTTTCCCACTCCATCCCTGTCAAGAACAACAGTGATGATGGTCCCCAGTTGGGAATCTCAGTTTTCTCGTTTACCCCAGTAATAGCTATTTTAGGGTGGCTTAGGGGATAATCATGTTTTTCATGCTTGAGGAGAAACTGTCATTTTCCTTATATTAAAGCCAATTTACCACTTTTTGTACAGTTCATGATGGATTGCTGTTGGTTTTTTATTCATTGCTCCATGTTTACTTTTTCTCTCCTGCGGAATGCCAGTGGCCTATCTGGGATTTAGTGAGACTCCAACGCTGTTTTGTTCTATTACACACAATCACTTCACTCTCAGACATGAGCAAATTTGTTTATTACTACAATTTTTGTTTTGGGGAAGGATTTCTGACCTTTCAGCTTCCTGGTAGGCTTGCCCCTCCCCCATCCAGGGCAAGCACTGGTAGGTATGGGAGCTCGTGGCAGTCACATGCAAAACAACCTTTCTAATTTGTAAGAGTGTGTGTTAGATTGTGTCATGGATACATATGCAGTAGGTTGCTAGTATTTAAAATGGATTTCCTTAATATAATACTCCATTGCTCTTGTCACACAAGCAGGATTTTCATTCCAAATGCTACACATTTGGCATTAGCTACAAAAACAAAGCTGCTTTTGACACAGATGCTATTCATCTGAAATAGCAGAATCTTAAACATTGTGCAGTTATAAGGATACTCCACAAAAGGAAATATATTTCTAATATATGCGTGTCTTCCTACTGGTTAAAATGAGGATTCACAGTATTGTCAGTATTTTGTTAATGAAATATTGAAATGTATTACTACGCTGGATTTGTGGTGTTCATTTGTGTTTTTTCTCCTGAACAGAGCTGATCATAGTGCATTACAGGCATGAAATGTGATATACAAGAGCTAATCCAAGCACAATATTTGTTTTCTGCTCATTAGAGAACACTGTCATACTTCTACGTTAAGAAAATGATTTAAATATGACTATTCATTCTCAGGAGAATCAGTGTTTATGCAGTGAGAATTTTTAAAGCAAAATAGAATACACTGAAAGAGAATTATATCACTTTACTACTTCTTACTTATTGCAGTCCCATAAGCCTTCTACCTCTGGGTTGGTTGCTCTGCATCACGCTGCAGAAACTAACTCTCCCTGACATTAGGCTAGATAGGTTTTACTCTCTGGAAAGTGAACATTGATTAGAAACTGGCTTTATTTCACATGACCTAAAGAAAACAAATTTTACATAGCAATGAATAGACAACTTCTTTCACCTATCTAAGACTGTAGTGTGAAATCATAGTAAGTTATAAATGTTTCCCCACAGTGCATTCAATGTGGATTCTACAGTGATGCTATCTGGAGAAGGAAGTGAAATGCTGAAGGCAACAGCATGAAAATGCATGCAGCTATGGCATAATTCTGATTTGTTTTAGAAGAACTATTAATTTCCTTGTTACAAAGCCAAGTAAGAGCAACCCTTTAAAACTGTTGAACCATGAAAGCCATTTCCTTACGGGTTTTAAATTTGGGAACAGACTCATGAAATTTATAGCTTTGATGAGATATTCTTTGCCTGCAGTCAAAATGAGAGCCAGATCATTGGTTTCCCAGCATGACACCTATGTATTCTTGTGTGCACTAGATATCATTAAACTCATAATAACACAGCTATCATCACGTTAATGTCTAAAAGGTTTGATGTTGACGTTTGGTTTAAGTCTTTCACTTATACCTTCAGCATACTGAATAGCTGAATAAAAACAAAAGCTATACCATACCTATATTGTGCTACCATTCTGCACTTCAAACGAAAATGCAGTCATTTTATGCCTGATGAAATTTTTATTAATTTTGTTCTTGCCAAGCCATGTAGTTTTGAAAGAGCTCTAACAGTGAACTAGTAGCACACCACAAATGCAGTCACAAATAACAGTACAGTAAGAACATTTTTTTCTGGTTCATGCTATAAAAAGAGTAGCGAACAGCATATACATATTGATTTAATAATTTTAAGTTTTAATATATTATTGAAAGTTTATGTACTATATCTGCTATCTTGTGATAGAAGAGAACTGTATTGTAACAGGCCAATAGCACTTCACTACCTATATTCTTCAGGTAAGGTAATGCAGTCTGTAGCATCTTAGCAAAGGATGTGGGGTTAGAAGTTATACAAAGAAGAAATTACATCTGAAAGCAATTAATGTCACCAATCTGCTGTGTGCTTCTGCTGGTTTCTTCTGGAAATATAAAGTATATCCCTTTTACAATATAACATTACCACCAGATTTTATTGCGAATATCTTAATGTTTGTACCAAATAAGCTTTTCAAAGAGAGCTACTGACATTCTGCCATATAACTGAGCAGGTGTGTAGGGTTTCAGAGAAACAACCTCATTCTCATAATGGAGCAAAAAAGCTTGATGAAGCACCGGTATATAAAGGGTAGTAATTTGTGGCTTATAGACAAATTCCTTATTACTGTGATCTGAAAAGCTTTTGCCGGATCAGTGTTAGAGCTTTTATTTCTATACATGGGAGGTGATACCCATAGGAATTCTGACTAGAGGTAGTTTGTGAGTTGGGGCTGCAGTGTAAATTGACTCAAAACCAGCCAATTTCAGTGATCTGGAAGGAAAAATATAGAGAGACAACTTCAATCTTTAATCATCAGTCTGTTGTGAAGATTTTACAGGCTATGTGATACAATCATTAGCTAGTGCTTAAAACCCTTGGGGAATATGAAACACTAATTAGCTGCTGAGGAAAAAGGATTTATAAATCCTAGATCATAACAGTTATATTACAGGAAAGACTTCAGGATGTTTTTCTTTTAATTGTTTGAACTGTATGTTCAGTTTCAATACTTAGTATTTATTTTAAGGGTCATTGTTTCAGTCACAAATGTCTGATTTTTCTTTACTCAGCACTGAATGTTTCATTTTTAGAATATTGCTACAAAATATACTTTATTAAATAATTATTTTTTCCATAACTATTTTAATAGTTAACATTTTTTATATCTTTATATACTCAGATAGTATACTATCTGCTATAATGCCCATAATCCAGCTATCAGTTTGGTACTTTCAACAGAGCTTGACCTAGGTGGAAGCATGAGCAAGAATGATTTCTCTGTACTGTGACAAGACAGAAATGATGATGTAAAGGCTTGGTATCATCGTATGAATTAGCAGAAGTAGCAATAGTTCTTTAGACTTAGCAAGTAAGTTTTTCCATTAACAACTTTAGTTGACAACTAGATCTTTAGACCCATGTTTTCCAGGTATTGTTGATAATCTGGTCAGATTTTGCTATTCATGCCTGGGTATGATGCAGGCCTGTTATCTTTTTATCCTGAAGACTGGAATTCTGTGTAGTCCCTGATGCTGTCTGGAGTCTCAACTAAACACAGTGTATGAATGTATCCCAGGCTTTATTTCAGAAATGGAAATGTGCACAGATTTTCAAATTTTACATTTTATTTAGAAAAAGTAGCCTCTCATTTATACCACATATAGAAAGAAGGAAGGATAATGCTTGAGGTGCCTCAAGGTTTTGGCTGTAGTATTGATAGGAAAATCAGTCATGCCATTACCTTGTTGCAAGTTATATGTATTTGTACAAATATCTGAATACAGTCTAGAAATTTACAGTAGACAGAAAACTTTGTTTTTCTTTCAAATACTAAATTACATTCAGTTCATGTATTACATAGAATGAGAAGAGCGTGGTTTTCTAATACCACACTGCAGCTTTGCTGTTTTGAAATCTCACAGGAGAAGACCAAAAAGACTAAGCAGTTGACCATACAGCTAGAAATACCACTATGCCTCATGATCTCAGCCCTGAGAATGGAATAGCCTATTTGCCTTGTTTGTCAAAGCTGGCAGTGAAGATTTAAAGAAAGACAGCAGTTAAATAGCAGATTTGGTAGCACTGCCTTTGAACTTGTATTATGATATTTCAAAGACTTTGATTTTTACGTAAATTTATTGTCTTAGCAGGAGCATAATTTCATCACAAAATCAAATTAATATAACACACTTTCACTTATGGATTGTAGTTCTGTTGCTTTTAGTAACAATGTTTTATCTGTGGTATGAGGAAACAAACCTGACCTTTATTTATTTCTTCTACAAACAATTCCGTGAGTGCTGCTATGAAAGTAATGCCTCTTATTTCATTATGTTGACCCAAAGCAACAAAATGTAATGGAATATGGTCAGGAAAATTCAACCTCTACTGCCATAGCACCAACATCTGCCTCTAGCAGGTCTGTCATGCACCAACATAATGAAATACTGGCAGCACAGGGGCAGTCTGACATAATGGTGTCTGACATGGAAGTGCATATGAAGCAAAGGTGTGGAACTGAATTCCTCCCTGCAGAAGAAATTGCACCCAGTGACGTTCATTAATGCTTGCTGAACATCTATGAGGACCAAACAGTGGAAGAGAGCACACTAGAGCCACAAAGATAAATAGAGGCTGGAGCATCTCTTGTTCAAGGAAAGGCTGAGACCTGGGACTCTTCAGTCTGTAAAAGAGAAGGCTGAGAAGGGATCTCATAACTGTTTATAAGTATGCAAAATGCAGGAGTCAAGTTGTTATGGGTACACTCTTTTTGGTGCCATGCAGCAATAGAACAAGGAGTAACAAGCAGAAACTGGAACACAGGAAGTTCTGTACTAACACAAGGAAGAATTAGTTACTGTGCGAGTGACATAGCACTGAAAGAGTCTGCCCAGAGATGTCATAGAGTCTCCTGGAAAAAATTCAAGACCCATCTGGATGCCTTCCTGTACAACCTATTGCAGGGAACCTGCTTCAGTGGAGGAGTTGGACTTGATCTTGAAAGATCCCTCCCAACCCGCTACAATTCCGTGAGTTTGTGAGGTCGTGGATGGTGTGTTTCAGCAACAATGCTGCTGTGACATGCAAGTTTTTATTCATTGCTTGCAAAATTGTACAGCTAATGGTGCTGCCTGTGTTGAAAAAAAATAGTGTTTTGTAACTGACAATTTGCTCTATGAAATAGTGCCACTGTGCTCTTCAATCTGTTGTAGTTTCCATAGAAATAAATAGGAAGCTACTTTGGAGTGAACTACATAGTTTTAGTTCACAGACCCAATATCTGTCTTTTAATACTTGATAACAAATCTGTTTGAACAAGCTGCTTTTCTAACTCTCTATATCAATGAAATATAGTATTTATATATTTATATAAATCTTATTTTGTTTCTTTTGCTTTCATAGATACATATTTTATGCAGAATCCATTCTTATAAGAGAAAATCTTCAGCAACCTGGTCTGATCTCAGGCTGACCTTTCTTTGAGCAGGAGGCTCAACTAGAAACCTTCTGAGCTGCCTTTCAAATTGCAGTGCTATGTAATTCTGAAATAATATTTTTATGTTTATATTCTTAACAACTTGTGTGTACAAACAGAAAGGGAAAAAAAAATGTTTTGCTTATAAACTCTAAATGTATCTTTTTTCCCCTTGAGAATATGAGGGAAATGCCATTTTCCACTGCGTAATTGTAAGCTTCATGCTGCATCCAATTTCCCAACTTTGAGAAGAGTCCAGGCATTGCCCTGGTGTCTGGGTGTTGAGGAAAGTTCTTGGGATTCACATTGACACTACATTTTAAAATAAATCTCTGTGCAGCTGCTGTTCATTCTTTAAAAATGACCACCAGATTTTATTACTCTCTTTTTGTGCTTCAGCAATCAGGGTATTTTGATTATTTTTTCTATTCCTTCAGAAATATATGACACTAGAAACAGGTTGGTTTTTGTTTGTCTTAAATGTGTATATATGTGTTCTCTCTTTGTAAATTTTCAGCAACTCAGATATATACAGACTTAGTTGATATGATGAAGCATCTGTATAGCATTTCCTCAAAACCATTCGTTTTCTCATTAGAGTGTTCCTCAGGAATTCAATTCTAGTCATTTAAAATTTCAGCTTCTATTTGAGGACCACTTTTCTCGTGGATTTTCTCCTGAAACAAGGAATATTCTCTCACTCTCTTTTTATTTCAACTGGGGCTTCTGTCATGAAAGTTACTGTCAGAAATGTAGTGTTTCTTGTAATTTACTCCTTACCCTTTTTGAGTGTCACTATGAAATCTCCATTACTTTTTCACAAGGGAGGATAAGCCACTTTTACAAATTAGGTATTACGATTTTGTGTTGCTCTTGTTTCCTCTTTATTATATCCCTTGTCTTGCTCAAGCTGACACAATTTAATGTCACTGAGTTCTGCAGTTACAAGAAACGTAAGGACATTTTTATTCTTATTCTTACGAATAAAACTGTGCTCTTCTTTTGTGCAGAATTGCTGTTCCATTGACATCAGATCTATATATCTGGAAAGTGACTTACCTCTGGACTTTATCACAAACCACACAAGTTTGAACTTGCAAGATGAAACATACATGGTATTTCTAAAAAGTGGTGAAGAAATCTCCTAAATATACACTGGAAAGAATTTGTGGTTTTGAGTTTATGGCCAGATAACACTGATAAAAACACACTTTTCTTGTGTTTATCTTTTGTTGTTGCACTTTCATGAAGATAATTATTCTTTCATATCTTTATATCTCAGCGTAGATGAAGTATTTAATAATTGCCAATAAAAAGAATTTCAGATAGAAAATGTTTTCATCAGTGTTTTACTCTGATAGATAGCATTGGCTGAATAATTTCCTGTGTATCCTTTTCTTCAGAAGAATGAATGTAAGCTTTTGTTCTGTTAAGAGCTGCCTGTCTCACCCTGTGCTGCGTTGAAACTGCTGGCTGCAGAGCCCTTCTAGTAGCTGTCACTATTCTCTGCTTTTGTCGAGGTTCCTGCTTAGTGTTCATTTAAGGCAAATACTTTGTTAGAAATACAACCATCCCAAAATGTAATCTACAGTGTTTCTGTGAAGACTTGTGAGCTAATTTTATCTAGGAAGGAAGGAAGAAAAACTGACATTATAAAATTGTATGTGCTGCTTTAGGGTACATCTTATATAGTCTCCTTTTAAACTAAGATGTGTTCATCTTTTGACAATCATTCATTTGAGAGTTCATGTGTATAACATCTTAATGAAGCCTAAGGTTTTAGTGTTTGTTAAAGAACAGCAGTAAGACATAAGGTGGTAATTCTCCAGTGAAGCTGTAGCCTCAGAAACTCTGATTCAGCTGAGGCTTCCTGACATCTTTCCCTTGGGTCAGGTCAAGTGAGACTAAAAGCATTGCACATGTCACATATGGAGGGCTTTTAAAGACAGAAGTGACATTTATTTACAACCCTTTGGTGCCTGGCTTATCTTTGAAACACTATTGAGTACCTCACAAGGAAGAAGCTGTATATTCTTCCCCTCCTGCCAACGCAAGGTAAGTTATGTGAGCACAAGTAATGGAAGCAATGAATTTGGGGAAAAACAGAGCCATGGGTGAAGTCGACTACAACAGACACTGATGTCAAGAAAGGTGGAGTAATAAAAAAAAAAAAAAAAAAAAAGAAAAATCAAAGCTCCCCCAAACTCTTTGGAGTTAAACCTATGCTAACATGGCAAGCAGTGGAACCTTTCATTTGACAGATTATTATATAAACTGTCTTGTTTTGCCATACTAAATTATTCTATACCATGTGCTATGAAAAAGATAAAAGATAATTTGCTGTGGCATTGTTAGTACATCACTATGGCAGAATGGTTCTGGAGACCTGACAGTTGTCATTTTACAGGCTTTACTTAGCAATCCATTGCTTTATCACAACATGCTGAGCAACAACATCATTAGGAAACCAGGCATCCTGCCCCCACTCACCTTTCTTTCTGTGTAAATATCATATTCATGAGTAATCTTTCTTACCCTAACAATGAGACTCCACTCACATGGTAGAGTTTTCACCCCCAACGCATCAGCCAGAACCCAGATCTCATGCTTGCTCCTACTGTATTTTTATCTGCTCCTGCTATATTTTAGCAGCATAGTGTTTATGCTGGACAGTTGTATGAGGCATGCTAAAGCATTTGGGGTTGGGATAGAGCACCGCCAACATCCATCTCCTCTGACCTTCAGTTGCCACTCTTCTCCCTGCACTTGCTGAGTCTGTTCCTGACAGAGCCCACTGTTTCTTCTGAAATAAAATACCAGTTTTGTTATCATTTGAAAGAGTACTGAGCTAACAATTAAGGGCAACATTTTTCATCTCTAGTCAATTTATTGCTAATTTATTAATTTATGTTAAGTAACATTGGTTAGACAAAATGAAGCAAAGGCTGCATTTCTTAGTGTAATGGAATTACTAAGTCATGGCCTGAAACTGTGATTGAGCACCTGGTGGGAAGGAAGGCCCAACCCAGGAGAGCTCAGGTGCATACACCTGAGTGACTGGAAAGGGTGCTGCTGGGATCCACCCATTCCCAGACCTCACTTAAGTGTTGGCAATGGCAACTTGCTGGAGATCTCTGACTACTGGAAGCATTCTCAAGGTGAATAATTTGGTTTTGTTTTTTAATTTCTCTTGTTTTTGTGTCTGCAGCTGTTGCTTTTGGGTTTGTTCTCCCTTGCTGCAGCTTGAGATTGTCCCACTCTGTTGTTATTGTCCTTTCCATCACATTGTAGCATTACTCTTTCCTAAATATTTTGCATATTTAAAGAAATCAATTCTGTCAATAGAGCATACATGTATAGTTATATGTCTTTTTATTCATTGGCAGCCTTTTAATTAGGATCAGTACAGTGAAACCCACTGCTCTTGCTTCTAAATCAAACCTGCAAAACCTTTTCTGCCATAAACTACCCTGAAGTAGAGACAAAAATTACATTCTGAATTTCCTTAATTTGGAAGTGGTTTGCAGTGCTAATGAGTGTCTACACAGAATTAGGTGATCTCACATTCACAGTAATGAGAGCTTGCGTGGGATTACACCAAAATGTGTGTATGTGACCATTTATTTGATTTCTATTTAACTTCATGCCACAAAATATGTTAGACTTGTATTTTTAAAGCACGCTACAGGGTGATTTAATTTGTAGGAGCTAGGAGTAGGAGCTAGAATTTCAATTTCCACTATAAAGAAAACTTATTAAGTTACTGATATGGTTGACTTCATGAGCAAACTGGAGCTAACAGAAAAGTTCTACTTTTGTAGAGATGCTAATGCAGTGCTTCAGTAGTAATAAAAACAAACATACTTCATGACATCCCAGACAGTGAGTATTCATTTAAAAACGTTTAAGAATGTGGTCAAATTACATTTATGTCATAAGATGAAGTTGTTCTATGAATAACTTTAATAAAATCACAATATCCATTTGGCATAAAAGGTAATTTAAAACTCTTACTGTTTCTCATCTCAACTTCACTAATTGAAGGAAGTGGTTTGTATGTCCTTTATGGGATATGCAGAGGTTTTCATTGCCAAATCAACTTTTTCAAGGAAGTTACAGGGAAGATTGTAGTGGTTATTGAAGGAGGAACATCAAAGTAATTCTTCTGCATTGAAAGACTAGCTCTTCTAAGTATTTTCTTATGTAAAGCCTAATCTAACCTGTTGATTCAATTTATATTTATGGCAAAGCAATAGATTAAAAAACTGACAGGAAGTTATTTTTGTTTGCTATGACCAAACAGCTGTGTGTAACTAAGGACAGAATATGCTGTCTCTCTGGCTAATTTGCTTATATTTATTAAGCATGTCCATAGCAACTCTATGGAATAATAGGTCCACAACTACGAGAAATGGCATATTACAAATATTCAGTGTGTTTAGCATATTAGTTCTCAAAGAGAAATAAACATATGAGAACTTTGCTTGTGTAAGGTGTTGAGGAAACAGCATGTTTCTTAGTGTGATTCTGATTTTATTTTCTGCAAAGTTCTCACTTAAAAAAAATAAAAAAAAATCTTGAATCTTCTATCTTGGCATTAGGCATTTCTTAATTGTATCAGCCACTGCACAAAATCATTTTTGTTTCCATAAAAAGACTTCAGCATATAATGTTAATAGCATCAAGTATTAAACAAAAACATTTTTGATTTCCATACTGCCACTATATAACTCAGCAGGAAAGCTCTTATTTCTGAGTTCCCATTGGAACTAGCTCTTGTACTTGCTAATTGCTATACCACTTCCCTGAAACTCATCTTGACTAAGATCTAAGTTACTAGCAGAGAGGCTGACTCTGAGTGAAGCTCAAACAAAGGATATTTTTCACCAAAAACCCGTAAAGTGTAGTTCATAATCTCAAGATGGCTGTTGTGCTGCAGGTACTCAACCATGTGCATGCATACTGTAATTACACCTGAAAAGTCATTCTAGTGATACTTACTCACTTATTAGCTACTTGGAATGGCACTAACAGCCACATTAAAGAGCATATAGAAAGTATGCACTCAGATCTTGCATATCAAAAATTGAAATCTATGCCTTTATTTGAACACGTGATAGGGCAATCTATGTTTCTATCACTTACATATGAAGAATTCAAACAAGCGTAAGGTTTAACTGTGAAGATTATTAATGTGTAAAGTTCTTTACGTCATACAAAATCATAGAATCCTCAAGATCATTCAGTCCAACTGCACACTTATGACCAGCATTTGCCTTTAAAATGTGTAAATATTTCTTTAACACTTCCAGGGACAGTGACCTGCCACCCCCCTGGGCAGCCTGTTCCAATGCATGAAGAAGCAGTAATTCCTAACATCCAACTTGAATTTCTTCTGGCACAACTTGAGGCCTTTCTCTCTAGTCCTATTGCTAGTTACTCAGGAGAAGAGGCTCACTGCTGCCTTGCCTCAACCTACTTTCAGGTAGTTTTAGAGAGAAGGTCTCCTCTGACCCTCCTCTTCTCCAGTCTAGATAATTTCAGTTCCCACAACTGCTTCTCATAAGGCTTATGCTCTGGACCCCTCACCAGCTTTGCTGCCCTTCTCTGAATATGCTCTAGGGCCTCCATTTCTTTCCTGTATGGAGGGGCCCCAAACTGAACACAGCGTTCAAGGTTGTAGGCAGTCTAGTTTCTCTGCTCTATTCTCAGTGTACGTCAAATCCTGCACAAAGCACAGGTCTGACCCAGGCTTTTTCTGAAGTGTGTACTGATTCAGTTGCATCCTGTCACATTCCTGTACAGTAGATATAATATCATATGAAGGTTTGACTAGGGGAGGATGTCTGCTGGCACTGTTTCTTCGAGTGATTCTGATGGGTTTTCCTTGCTCTCCTCACCATTTCACTGTTTCTCCCATTACTTATGGACGATCACCTGCAAACTTCCCCATTTTGCTTTGGCTTCTAAGTTGCTTTTCTCAGAGAAAATAAAATTGTGTGTTCTCTGTAATTCTATAGTGTCTTGGCACTTAAGCTTACTTGAAGTGTTGCTTAGTTTACTAAATGAGATTTTCTCATTTGGATTATTCTTGTTTGGAAGAACTTCTTTATTCTAAATGGAGAGTTCAGGTAGAAAATTAGGGAAGTTTCTGCAGTCAGGTTACATCTGGGGGCTAGTCAATACCAGCTATCAAAATATGACTTCTGCACTCTTCTTTGAATATGTAATGAAATGCACAAGACCCGCATTCTGGGAAAGGTGTTTTGGATGTAGAGCTTTCTTCAGTTGTTTAGCATCAGAGCCCCAACCACATCATCTCAAAGGCTGGAAAGATTGGTTGATATGCCTTTAATTACTGATAATAGAAATCTTTTGATATCTCTCTTTGGAATACTGCCTGATAGATAACAGTATATGGTTAAGAGAATTTTTTCTGTTAGGTAGAATTTTTATTTTCTGCCTGTTGTTTAAGCTTGGCAATAAATTATTCTTTATTGTAAAAAATAGAATATTACTACTTAATTCCTCCTCTGACCAGAACATTGCCATTACTTTTCTACTTGTTTCACTGGTCTTTAAATGACCATTTTAACATGTTAAAAGGTTGTATAGGAGAGCTTATGTATGTACTGCTTATATTCTGTTTAATCACTAAGCATTTTCTACTTTGAAGGCTGGACTTTCTGCACCGCTGATGTGATCAAAAAGATGGTTAATATGCAGTTTCATGAGCAGCTAGAGAAATCTTACTCAGGTTTCATTCTTTGGGTTTGGTCATCTAGTACACAAACCACTGAATTGTGAAAGTATTTTTTGATGTGTTTTGAACATGGATGTCTGTCAGTGCAGTCACATCCACTCTTTCCTTTGCTGCTAACGCTGCACTGACCCATGCTAATGTTTTTTTTATCCCAACTTTGTAGCTTTGAATGGGTTTGTCTGGTACTGTTTAAGCTTGCTTGTATTTTGTTTGTTGCTGTGTTTCAGGGTGGCTTTGAAGAACTGATGAATGTGTATCAAATAGATAGATGCTTTAAGAAATGTTTAGAATAGGCTACACTTTCATCCTCAGTTAGCAAGCTTCACTGGATGACATCTAATTCACAATAGAAAACACCATTCCATGTGCTGGGGGATCTTATATAGGTATGGATTTGTCTTTTCTTCCCTCAGAGAATAAGTTGTAAGATAGATATTTATCAGAGATATTTTGAGGCTATTACAATTTTTTCATTTGCTTCTTTTTTTTTTTTAATCCAACTCTTGGGTATGACTGCAGGTACAAATCAGTTAAATTCCTCCCCTCATGTATACAAAAAATAATTATATTACCATGGATTTTCAGTCCAGACACAGGCATGAGGTTTGTCTTACCAGTGTAAATTTAACATTGGGTTTCAAAGTGGCTTCTGACATTTGAGGATAATACTAGGGCTCAGAGAAACAGTTTTAAGTAACCTATGGTGTGCTTTGCCATTTGCAGGTTCCTAGCCTTTCAAGGATTTAAATGATAAATTTAAATAGGCATCTCACTAACTTAATTGCATTTTAAAAAATTATGTTAGTTTTTACAGGGCATTGATCTTGCATACTATCAGAAGCATTGGAGGATTGCAGTTTAAGTGATCATTTGCACAGCCTTCCTAGGCACAAGTCTTTTGAGATAACACACCTAGAAGCAAGGAGTGCCCCTGTTTCAAAACAACATTGGCACAAAGGGGTGAGGGATTACTGTGAGTGATATTGCCAAGATCATTTCAACAGCATGAAAACAGCTGATAAACACTGTGGAAAAAACTGCGGTCCCCAGTTCATGGAGGCCTGCTTGTCCAGATAGGCTTGAACAGCTGCCAGTGGGTGAATCAGATGTCACTTGGGTTTGTGCATGAGGAGGAGACAATCTGTTCCAGCAGTGCAGGAGCCTGAAAAGAGGGAATGAATCAACAGGAAGAGACTCCACACACAAAGTCCTTTTCATGTTACCAGGAAAACCAGTTTTATGCCAAATTACCCTGGGATCAGGATTGTGTCATTTACCTTATTGGAAAGCAATAGCTCCCCTTTATCAGTCTGTACAGTACTCATTTTTATTCCCATCTTTCCTTAAAAGAAAAAAATATGGTTTCTTTGAGAATAACGTTGAATTGGGTTTCGTTCTATGAGAGCATCTAACTGTTGACAGATAATTCCATTTGCAGGCACATAAATCACTGTTGTTTTTATGATAAGGAGAATTTAGATTTTTCTTTTAAGTTATTGGAAATTTTATGGGTTGCAGGCTCTGTTCTGCCCCTGGGGCGCTGTCTGCCCCTCTTATAGAATGCCAAATTAAATGAGAGAAAGCATATTAATCTCAATACTGTGGTCTGAAGCTTTTTTCCTCCACAGAAACATGCACACAAACATGCACAAACAGGCACTGCCACTCTGAAAGGTGATTTTTGTCATTTAAAGGGCTACAAATGGCTTGAATTATTCAAAATGTCTGCTGAGGGATCCAGTAAGCTTTTGTGTTCAGCAGTGGACCTTTACTGTGTTCATTCCTTAGCTCTAACGCTCCAAAAGAAGTACTCTGAATAATCTATCCTGCTAGTCAGTGAAAAGCAATCCCTGGGTTTAAGTTTCTGAGGGGAATGATTACTGCTGGGTGGAAACTTTACACTTGATATTAAGCAAGAGGTATTTGTAAGAAAGCAGCCAGGATGGTTGCTGTTCCTGAACAGTGGTTCATTGGCTCCTGAACAGGCAGACATGACACAAGAATCTCTTGTCCCACTGCAGTTCTCAATATACATCTTTCTAAACATATTTGTTGTTCCGAGTATCCTGTTTGCCACTCAGAAAAAATTGCTATCAGGGCAGAATTGAATGTTATGTAAAATAAAGGAAAGCTTATTATTTTATTACACCAAATTAATCCCTTTAAGTTGCTTGCAAAATACTTCTTTTTTTTCCCCGCACACCCTGAGATGCTTTCATAGCATCATCTCTTGTCACTCCTAACAGTTGCACCTCACTCCACGTAGCACTTCTCAAATGTGTTAAGTGTCCCCTACGCTATCCTTTCAATGCATATTTTGCCACTGTTGTCAATTTGAGCCATAAATATTTGAAAACCTGTAGGTTAAAAGAAACAATCAAAGATAGTGTTTGCTGTCTTCATGATATTTAAAGACGCTGGTCTGAAATGGCCATGGGAAACTTTTAGGAATGTAATCATCATTATAATTATTACAGAACTCTCTCTTTTATAAGTATTATTGTTGGTACTGCTATGACCATTGTATTATTGCACCCTTCTTCTTTTAGATGGAAGCCTGTCTTAAACATGCAGGAAACTTTCTATTTTTTTGCTAGAGTGCATAAAGTACTGAGATGTATTAGGGCTTGGCTGCACAGAGATATTCTTGCATCTTCCAAATTACTGTTTTGCCCAAAGGTTGTAGCTTTGGTTTTGGACGGGTGCAACAGAGCCCTTCTGTAGCACTGAGCTGTGGGTGTATTCAGCCCTGGGTGTAGAGTGCACGACATATACATGAAAAAGCTGAGGGCAGTGGCCACATTGCTGTCTTGACTATAGGCAGAAGTGAGTACAGCAGTAGCAGTCTTATGCCCCCTACGGCCTCCAGCTATGAGGTCTCCAAAACGTATGGTTGGCACACAAGCGATAGTAAGCAATTGCTATTCTACCTCTTTCTTGACACTACTTCTGGCTTCAGGCATTCTGTGTCACACTCATGACTTCAAACGCTACCATGAAAAACTGAATTTAATTGGAGTTACATCTTCATACTGTTATCCCATTTTAGAAAACGATTATGAATTTGGAACATCTACATAAAGGGATATTGTTGGCATGTTAAAAATGCACATTCCTTTATTGTTATTTTATTTTTTTTTAAATTTTCTTAGAAGTAAGCTCCCAGAGACTATATTGGAGTTCAGAATTTAATACTCATTAATTTTATGCCTCAAAATTAGGTTTACTTGTTCCCATTTTGAGGCTTCACAATACAGATGCTGTGAGACATCAGCTGCCCAGACCTCAAGATCAGTTCTGCCCCAGCTGGCTCAGTGCAGTCTGTGTGGGCTGTCTACTAGCTTGGAGCCAAATGCACTAAGTTATATGTAGCTCTGCTAGCTCTGACTGTTCTTAGCTGGATAACAGCAGTAATAATAATAACAGTAATAATGTGGATTTTATTGCTCTGTGGCAGGGGGACTAGACTGATTATGAATCTTGGAAGGTTTCTCTGGATTTCCCCCAGCATGCCCTTCATTGCCAGCAGTGAAGACGGCAGCTCAGACTGTGCACTGTCCTGTTGGTGGCAGGTTATATCCAGAGAGACTTTTGTATAAAGCTGTCCTCAGGACTGTGGATCTTAAGGTCAGAGATAGCTTAAGCCTCAGAAGTACCAGGAATGCTTCCAAGCTCAACACTTTTGAAAAGTTAGCAATTTATTCAGATTTGCTAGCTAGAAATAATTAAGATCATAGAGTTGTTGTGGATATAAAGCCTCACAATTTTCTGTAGGTTTGTTTGGAAGTTCATGTAGAAGGAAGTATCCAAGAAAGGGATTATACATAGTATTCCGACCCACAGAAAGGTCAGTGCTGATTTTTTTTGTGACTGTTCTTCCACACCAATGCATTCACCTGTTAGCAGAGCTGACCGAACATCATTTTCTTTTCATAAAATCATGAGATTGGGTAATCTGTTGTACTTTCTCAATTAGTTGTAATGAGAGACATTTAACTGTGTTATTGGGAAGTTAATATAATTATTGGATACTATGTTGGAAAATTCATAATGATTTGAAGCTGCTGGCAACATTTAATGAGATTTCCTGTTTTGCTTTCATTCATTCAAGTATGTCCTTTAGCAGTCAGACTTGTAAAGGTTGAAACATATTGGCATGGAAGAGTTCCTTTAAAGTAAAATTCATATATAGTGGGATCTGTTTATATCCCAAACCTAATCTGAACCTAATTATTATGGAAAATCTTTTTTGGCTTCCTTTTGTTTATCTTTTTCCTCATAATTTTTCTGACAAATGATGAGAAAATGGTGTTTTTTCCTAGTATCAGATTGCTGTTTAATTTGCAAATACATTTTGAAAGAAAATCATAATGCTCAACTGGGGGGATTTCATACTTAAAATCTGTTACTGAAAGGGGGGGGGGGGGGGGGGGGGGGGGGTGGGCGGCATATTCAAACAAAAAAAGGTTCCACAATATTTGTTGGATTGACTCTTGGCTTTAGGCTTTAAATACAGCTAGGAACTGCATAATTCTATAAGGCAAATTTCAAAACAACATTTAAACAGAATAATAACCCAAAACAAAAATATATTTATCCTACTCTGTTAGGAAAATGACTTGTGAAGAATAAAAACTGTCTGTAGTTTTGTCTTTTAGTGTAACTCTGAAATAATTATTTTTATGTTGTATAATATGACCCAAATATTGTATTTTTGTCAGCATGTCTAATAGGTTGCTCAATACCCTTGTTCTGTACAGGTCATTGAGCCCATTCATGTTCAATGATATACAGCATGAATGTTCATGGGTAGTTTGATACATCTGTAATAGTAGGTGAAGGAAATGGTGTAGGTTTATTTTTTGACCTTCTAGAAGTGTTTTCCCAGCTGAATGAATTGCACTCCTGGTCTGATCTATGGAAAAAGAAATTCTGGAGAAGAAAATGTTTAATTACTGCAGATAAACCTCTAAGAGCTGCCCAGTCTTTTCCTGTGATTACCATTATAAAGCAAATTAAAGGAACATTTGTTTTAGATAAATTATTGTACAAAGGGAAAGGTCACTGTGAGCATTTTCCTCTCACTTCTGAGTTCTTGGATTAGTTTATGCTGCTTTAATGATCTCATCTCTGCCCTCGATGCAAAACACTCTGGAAAAGTCATTCTGGTCAGGGCCCTTTTCTTGATCCTAAATGAAAGCACTGTGAATACTAGGTCATAAGTAATATATACTAAAAAAATATGCCAGTGAATATTAAAAATATTTAAAATTGACAGTTTACTTTTTAGAATGTAGTAATGTAATATGAAATTGTGATAAGAATTAATATGAAGATAAAAAAATCTGTCTAGCCAGCAAGGTGCATATTGAATAGATAAATACAAGAAGAATCCTGAATGTCTAGTTGAAGATGATAAAGATTCACTTTGTTAATATAAAATGAATATTATCTGTGAGCATTCTGGCCCATTTTAGAATACCAAGTTGCTCAAAATCAAATTAATGAGACTCAGGACAGGCAATCCAAGTATGTTCTCCATCTCTGATAGAGTACCAGCATTAACAAGGGAAAGGCTAGTGGTCATTACCCAAAGAATGAAAGTACTTGTGCTCTTTGGCTTGTCACCACCTGATGAGAGATAGAATTAATTGGAGCAACCTGGTGATGTGTGACTGTCAATCAAACAAACTGGGAGCTCTGTCAATCTCTCAATTGAAGTGCAGGGGTGATGATCCTGACTTCATTCACAGTAACAGGAAAGACAAATACATGCTTCTTCACAGGAGCTCTTGAACACAAGGAAGCACTTCTGTGGTGTGCAGATGCTGAAGAACTGGCATAGGCTGCCCACAGAATGTGGAGATATCTCCTCAGGAATCTTCAGAAGGTGCCTTAAAATGGGCCTGGACACTTTGCTCTGAGTGACTCTGATGGAGCAGGTCTTGGCCAGATGGGCCCTGAATATTCTGTGGTTCTATGATCTTACCTTTCGTAATTTTGCATTGCTATAGTAGTTAAGGATGTTGGCTGTAGATACACCAAAAGAACAACTTTCTGGACTGTATGTTTCACAGGTCCACTCTCATCAGATAAGTGTGGTGCAGGATCCAGGGGACTGAAATTAGTTCTTTTGTCTTGCATTTACCAGCCAAGTTACTGATTTGGCTAGGGATTTGAACCAAAAGACCTTTTTATGGCCCCAGGGAGTTAACATGTATGTAACTGCATGATCATTAAATATATGTCAGAAATGTTTTCTGTTTCTCATTCCCTAGCTATTTTTTCTTACTTTATTTCACAATGCAGTTTTGGTTGGCCACATGCTGAGTTTCTCACTCATTGCAGCATTTAGCAAGAACACTCTGGCAGATAGACTTGGTTTATGAATTCATTTTCATAATGTTCCAACATTCACATCATGGCTTTTTGCTTGACAAGTGGGAAATTTAAAAAATAATAATGAAATATAAGCACATTATAACACAGCAGGAATTATTTTTGCAAAGTTAATGCAAGAACTGCGTTGTGGGAGAATTTTTAGGTCAATGTAATTGAGCTCTTGGTTTGGGTTTTGTCTTTCTTTTTGTGTTTTTTTTTTCCTGCTATCATTTGATAAGCTATGCCATTTTGTACTGTTTCACAAAGACATCATAAGGAGTTATCAGATGCAGACAATGTACAATGGTGGCTAACAGAACAGAGTGTATGTTTTGTCCAAGTGCAATGACTCTCCAGGGAGTCAAACATTCAAAGAAATTACTGTGTCATATCACTTTTCTGTCTGTATTTTAGAAAAGCTTGCTGCTGCTATGTGGGGGAGTTAATAGAGATCATATTAAACAGAAGGACCTGCAGTGCCCTGGCTGGAGAGAGGCTGCAAGTTTATATCATGCACAGGAGAAAATGACGCCATTATCCTTACAGGCAGTCTCCTAATATATGTGGCACTCATTTTTCTTCTAGGGAATGAAGCCACATAGAATGTGGCTAATTAAAGTTTTTCAGTGTTTAGGGAGATTTGCAAAGGCTTTCACTGATTTATAGGCTTTTTCTCTTACTCAGCAAATCATCAGAGACTTCCCTTCAAACCTGCAAAGCATGAGAACTTACCAGCAAAATCTGTGCTGTTAGCTATCACTGCCACAGCCTAAGAACTGCTGAATGGTACATTTCTACAAATCAGCAGCTGGATTTCTCCCTTCTCAATAAACTCACTAGAATCTGACTGGTATAATAGACAACCTGTCCCCCTTTCAGTGCCTCTGGCAGGATAAGCTACCCAGAAATGTGTTTGCCAGGCGATCATCACACCGTCAGAAGGCATTACAAAAACCTAACCAACTTCAGAGCCTATTATGCAGGGCAAGACATGTGCACAAAGTCAGCAGTTGTGTCTAGATCCACTCACAATTTGAAATACACATTTGAGAAGGAGGTGCTTGCAGAATTGTCTTTATTTTAATAATGTCACGTTCTCTTTAATTTCATATGTGCAAAACACACTGTATGGAGTCCATACGTGTAGTTTTAAATTATTCAATGTCCTGTTTAAATAAGTGACTTATAGTATAGTGTCATATTTATTTTGACGGTATTTATTCTGTTATAGAATGACTATCACAAATGGTTATAAGTAATGAGTTATGACCTCCACTGGGACAACTTTGATAAAAAATTGTAAACAACGTGTTCCAAGAGTCAGATAATTTTGTATTTTTGCTAAAATAAGTATGTTCAGATTTGTTTTAATGGCAATTGAGGTTGGCGATGAAATCCACACTAAAAACATTGTTTGGTTGAATGGATGTTTTTCCAGCCTTTTTATCAAGAAGAAAACTTTTGACTGCAGAGAAAGTATGAAAAGATTCACAGAAATGTTGACAGAGTAAAGTGTAGAATAAATTTATGAAATATGTTGGAAGTAATAAGTGTCTGTACACTGTCTTCATTACAGATACTGTAATTCTTGAAATATTTAGATGTGTTTTCATTTCCTCATCAATAACTTTCTAAATATTAGAAATGAAATAAAAAGTAGTCTAAACTCCCTTCTAGACAGTACCAGCAAACTCAAGTTTGCTGGTTTCAAGTCTGAGATCTGAAAGGCTTTCCATCCCTACCCTTTCCAAACACTGATTGGACTATACAAGAAAAGAATATAGGGAATTTGGTGGAATTAAAAGCTATGTAACAGAGGAAACATTTTAAGTATGCATGTAGTAAATGCAGCAAAATCCCTTATCCTTTGGGTTTCATGCTGGCACACAGTGAAAGAAGCAAGAGAAAAAAAGAGAGAGGACTTTCTTGTTTATTCAAAATTATATAGTTTTCTAACAGAAATGCTACAGCTGACCTGTAATATTTTTTTTTATGCTTTGTGGATTAAAAACAAAAAATACAATTATATACAATAAGGGAAATTCAGATTTATAAAGTAATAACTGGGAGGAGTGTCACTGCTTTCCATTTTGTAGCAACAAAGATGACACTCTCAAATGGCATACTCTTAAAACAGAGCTTTTATGCACACAGGACTTCCTTTATAGCACTCCAGCTCCCATTAAAAATAGAAACTGAGAAATTAGGCAAGTAGTCGTCTTTTTGAAACAAACTCCTGTCACATGAATAATTCATGAATCTTTCTACACAGATGGAAGTAGAAAACAAAAACTTTCTTTGGCTCCATAAAATGAGCTTTGGAATGTGAGTCACTGGGCTGTTTTCTAGAAACCTCACAAAGAAAGTCTTGTGCATATTTCTGGAGAACAGAAGACCAAGCATTGAGCATGCTCCCCCAGTAGCTAAAAGAAAATTACCATTCCTTAATAATAGGAATAATCATAACAGCTTGAAAATAGGAGTTTCACCTTAAATGTGTACTCAGTTGTAATTATTATATGCTTCATTATTTACTTCTATTCCACAATAATTAAAGCTGCTTGTATTTCAAGTGCTGGTAGAGCAATTTTACCCATAGTTCAGAGATGATAATAACAAAACTAAACTATCTGAATATTCAATGGAGTTGTAAAAGATTGAAATCTCTGCTAATTCAGAAACAAAATATGAAAATTTTAAGTATCCCAAATTTACTTCATCTTTTTGTCACCAGAGAATCTGTGCTCACCTGAGAGAATCCCCTATATAGTCTTTGTCAAAATCAGTGTATTTCCTTTTGTCTAATTAATGGAACTGTCATTTTCAACCTGATATAAAAACTACCCCCAAAAAAATTTCCCAGCTGCAATAAGTATCTCTTTAATGTAGGAAAAAAAACAACAACAACAAAAATAATGACACATAATGACACAAGTCATATCTAAGTAACTCATACCACCTTTATAAGGAGTGTATTTTTCTTGTAATTTTATTGTAATGACAAAAATAAGCAGCTGAGGTGCTACTGAAAATGGAAGAATAGTTATGTAGAAGCTTATACGTACACGTGAAGCATATGCAAAATAGAGGCTTGACAGCAGAAACTGCAGAAATAATTTGTTAAAATAATTTAAACATTGAAACAGTTCTCTTAGCATTTTGGAAGATCAAGAAAATTTCTATTTTATATTAATTAAACACATAAAATTCTGCTTTGTGCCCAACCCCATCCAACTGGGAAACATCTGGCTTTGAGATATTAGAAATCTAACTGTGTTAATAGAGAGAAGATTCTGAAAGCAGTGAGGATTATTTAACATTTGTCTCTACAAAGATGTGAATTGTCTTTTCTTAATGATATTTCTGCTTCAACAATTAAAAAAAAAAATTCGAATAGATAAGAGAGAAGAAAGTCCAGTACATATACGGAACTTCTTTGTAGTTCTTTAGCTACCAAGGACAAATTTTGCCATTAAGATATGAGCAAAATAAATAAATAAAATTAAATGACCAACCAAAATACTTTTTGCAGCTAAAAACTAGAAAGCTTCTAAATGTTACAGTCTGCTGAGGCCATCTCAGGGCAATAATAAAAATTTCACACCATTTACGACCAAAGTAGGACATATGGAAATTAATCTCAGGAATTCTGACTCTAGAAGCACTCTTGAAGATTTCAGAAGTTGTTGTCTGTTAATGTTTACCTGCAATCTTTACAGACATTATTAACCCATGCTTCAGCACAGTCACTCTGTTATGATCTGTCTTAGGACTAATATGAACTTATCTTTTGGTGCAAATGTTCTTTATGTAAATTGTACAACGAAGAACTGAAAAGTTTTATATTATTTATTGCTTGATGCTTCGTAATATGGAACAAAGGTTTTATACTGCATCTAGGAGATGCTGATACAAAGAAAAGGATGAGGAAGAATATGAATACACCTTTAACAGTTATGGTAATTTCCAAAAGGACAAAGGATCAATGTTTGTTTCATTGGCTTTTGCTAACTAACAAGGTTTTGTGAAATGATTTTGTGTTTCCTGTTAAGAGTCAAGTATACCCTCATACTATTTTCTGCTGTATTGGTGCTGCAAATTTTTTGCAAGAAAAATGTCATTTTTCTTCCATAACCTTTTCAACATTTAGAATTTAAATAATTTTTAAGGTAAAAATTAATTAACTTTTCATAGTTTCAACGTATTCTGTAATATACCATAACTTTCCAAATGCTTCTGTCAATATCTGCTGAAACTTAATTCAATCAATGTTATAGACTAAGACAAAGAATACTTTAGATCTTGACACCCATCTCGAATGGTTTGAGTAGCATATTTTCAGATGCTGCCGCTATTAAATGCAAGAGTTATGCCATTATTAAGAAGTTATTATTATATATTGTTATAACTTTTTTGAAAACTAATACCTGGATAAAGAAAGTATACATTTCCAGATCAGTCTGAAGTGGTTTTGTCTGTTTCAATTCTTCTGCTTGATTCTTTTGTTGAAAGTATTCTCAAAATTTTTCAATTGAACCTCCTTAGTAGTTTTCAAACTAATGATTAGGTCTGTAATTTTCTGCTACTATTTCTTTGTTGTTTTTGTTGTTTTCTAAATAGCTGGTGCTTTAGAGTCAATAGCTGATGGGATAATAGTACTGCATACAAGCTAATATTACCCTCTGCTGAAACCATGTTTGCTTTCCATGACACAGTATTTACTGCCATTGGGCATGCATTTCAAGTGCCTTCATTAAAACTGGCAGTAAGTTGGTCTCACAGAGCTTGCAACCTAGTGCCCCGATCTCAACATGATAGTGTCTTCTCAGCGTCAACACTTGGATCAAGCATGGAACTGAGAAGAACTCTGCAAGGTTGTTTGATACAAAGGAGAATGCAGATAAAAAGTTAACTGAAATCCATAATGGATAGGACTGCCATTTTAATTGAAGAGTTTTCAAGAGCTCCTCTTTGTTACATTGCCACTTTGTATACTGAGAGTAATTAATCGATGTAGGCCAATATTTTTGTGCTTAGGAGAGTCTTCAGATAGTAACGGAACATATTGTGTAGTATACAAGAACTGCATGGAGGACAGTATAGAAGATGCATAGGAAAAAGTTTAAAAAGAACATTAAAGGATAATAGTATGGCATAGTTAATCTTTAATGTTTCTGACCATATGTGTATCAGTATTGAATTAACATTATTGTAACATTATAATGACAAATATATTGACATTATCATGACAAATTTTTGTTGTTCCCAAATAGATAATTATAGACTTTTTGTTGTTCATACTCTGTTTTAGATGTATTATTAGCAAGAATGTTGTTCAAACTCCTCACTGTTCTTCCTTTGAAGTATATGGAACAAAAAAAATACTATACCTCTAAATCTTTAGATTTATTATACCCATTTGAAGCTTGCACTCAGGGGAATTTTCTATCAGACTTTTCAAAGGAGTTCTATTTGTTCTGCCTAGTTTAGCTTTTTTCCTACTTTGTGGATAAAATGAAAGACTTTTCTATTAAAAGCAATTTTCTGAAATCCTCTACAAAAGTCAAAATCAGTAGGTTTAATGATTCCTTTGGCAAATGGCTCCTTAGGCAACAATGTAGCAATTATAAATAATACCAATATGTTCATCTGATGGCTTCTGATAACAAGTCAATTCACCATTCCTTTTTTCTTTTTATACTATTAGGCACCAGTTGTTCAGAAAGGCAGAAATATGTGTATGAGAATGTGTGTGAGAAAGAAGAGTTGATTTGCATACCAAGCTACAATATGTAAAATATTGTACAGTATGAATATGTACAATATGAAAAGACAAGATTGGAAATTTGTTTTAATAGACTTATAGAGATGTTATGTCCATCATCTCCAAAAGAGAATAACACCAAGGAACTAAATCTAGTTAAAATGATTCGGTGTCCTCTAAACAATTTGTTTGAAACATCTAATTAATTATATAATAGAAAGTGGAAAAGTGTCATAACTAGGGTTTTAAGAATTAACTTGAATACTTCTATACTTCCTTTTTATTTTATTTTTAATCCATCTGGAATTATCTTCAAAGGCCATGATCGATCATTTGCTAAAGAGGCAGTCATAGATTCTTGGCTATTGCGCCCCAAATCTGACTGACATATGAGTAGCTGCTAAAAAAACTTCATAAAAGAGGGAAAATAGGAGAGAAGCTTGACATCTATGTTCATGAACCTTTGATTGTATCATGTTTACTGCTAAAGAAGTGATTTAGATATGCATGGCAGATAACATAGCATACAGAATATTGTATGTAGGTTGCTCTGAAAGTAATGCCTCCTTTTTAATTCCTCAGGACCTACAACATATACAAAGAGCAAAATAATGCTATTTATTGAAGCAAATTCTCAGCTAAAAAACAGTGTTTTTTAATGCAGATGTACCATTAACTATGTATTTTTGCCAGTGCTGAGCAAGAGCCTTCATGCCCATGGTCATAAAAATCTGTTCCAGTGGAGGTGAACCACTGTTGCTGTTGCCACTGCTGAAATACATTATCCACTGCCTCACTTTGTTTGATCTCCATAAATATTCAGCAATCTGAACATGACGAATGTCAGTAGGTGCAATTTTTTTTCTGCATGAAAATATGGTACACCTTTCCTTAATCCTCATTTCCATGAAAGATGCCATTTTGTCAGACTGTCATTCTGCTGCCATCTGTCATATGGCAATAAAATCTAATGGAATATTGGTGGGAAGGTTCAGCCTCTACTACCATAAAATCAATGTCCACCTCTGACATCATGGGCCATTATAATAAAATTGGTGGAGGCCATTATTTTCAGAGAAGCCTTTCTGCAAAGGCCTGGTATTCTAGAACACTTGTGTATCCAAGAATTCTTATTTGAATTACGACTAACTAACTTGCATTCTTGCAGTATTGTGTAGAAGATTATCCTGAATTGCAGAAGTAGATAGAAATCTCATTTCAAATAGTGCTTCAGTAATTACAACTCTTAGAGTAAATACATCTATGCAGAATGAATATAATTTTTACTTTACAAACAGTACTTCTATTATTAGACTTGGAAGTACATTATGTAACAAAATGCTGATATTAAAATGCTTTCTCATCTACTTTTTTACACAATAATTTCTTTATCAAAATATTGTTGTGTAGACTAGTAGGGAGAATTTTCCTTCACAAAAATTAAGGTGATTTTATTGGATTCAAAGGTCTTATGAAGAAGTTTCATCTCTTGCTTAGAATTTTCGTGGACTCAAAGAGTAGGTGATTGGCTGAATCTCTAAATCAGTAATGGCTGTTCATCTAAATGACCTTCACTGTTGTTTCCCAGCCCACTCTTTTTTTCTCATCTTCAGCCTCAATAAGCAATGATTTTCAACATCTTCTAGTTAATTGCCTGTAGTTATTCAGTACTTCCTAGCCAAAAACCAAGCCTTTCAGAATGCAACTAGATAAAGATTTCAAATTAATAGTTTGTTTATTATTACAGTAAAAATTAGCTATATTGTTCATTTATTTTCTTTAAGTTTGTTTATCTTGTAATTCACAAGTTATAAAATCAGGAAATACCTAATCAGATAGCTGACAGAAGACCAAGAAAACCTAAAACAGAATAAGGTCATTAAGAAACATTGAATGATGCCTCCAAAATTTTTTAATGCAGGTAGTTTTAAAAGATAACCATTTCTCTAAGCCTTACCTGGTGCTCTAGATTTAAAACAATTAAATAGAATACAAATGATCTGTAAAATGTACTTCAAATTTCTCTTCAGCAGAAACAGTAACCAAACCAAATTGAACCCTTCCAGTAATTAATAGAACATTATAGTCAGTAGGGAGACAGACTTCTTCCATGATTTGATAATGATAGAACAAGAGGGGACGTTTTTAAACTAAAAGAGTGGAGATTTAGGTTATGTGTTAGCGGAAATGTTTTCACTCAGACTGTGATGAAGCACTGGATCAGGCTGCCCAGAGAGTTGTAGATACCCCATTTATGGAGGTGTTCAAGGCCAGGTTTGGATGAGGCCATGGACATCCTGGTCTAGGGGGTGGTGGCTCTGCCTATGGCAGGAGGGCTGAAACTAGATGATTTTTAAGATCACTTCCAACCCAACCTATGATTCTAGTATTTTATGATCTTGTAATGCAAGTTCCAAGCACAGTGTCAATCAGGCATTGGAAAGTAAACATGAAACTTTAATGATCTCTTTGAAGGCAGTGTTTTCAGAGGATTACACATACTTGAACAAGAAGTGGTCTGTTAGATTATGTGATCAGTATGCCATAACTTTTAGCATAACTTTTTCTGCATTCCAATAGTACTTATCTCAGTAACACTCCATAACTGCAGGAAATATTGAAGTTACGTCTTTGTATGCCAGTACATTGTCTCAAACTAACAACCAAGGTGAGCCACAATGATGATTGTATTTATCTAGAGGAGCGTTATAGGTGGATAAGTTTCATGCAATTTGCAAAAAATGATTGTGGAATAATTCAGAATGGATAAGAAGTGTAAAAGTCTGGTTTATTTTAGAGAACAGAACAACACAGATAAGTGAATGTTCAGACTGATATCATATAGGAAAGTTCAGCTTCAAAAATCTTTAGTATAAAGGAGAACTGTCTCCAATAGTTTTGTATCACCTTATTTGAAAAGCAAAGGATTTAGTAAAACCAAAATGTTCATTAAGCACTGTTGCTGAGTTCTCCTTTCAGTAACTGTTGTTAACAGTGAAAAACAGTGATGTTAATTCTTCAGATGTTTGGATTTCAAGTACTGCAAAGGAATATTTATTTATTTAAAACCACGTGTTATCTTTTTATTGCTGAAGGTGGTGGAAAGGAAAGAGAAATAATTTTGCTTGTCCTGATGTCGCAGTAATAGGCACTGCAGTTTCTTCAGGGAAACAATTAAATAGGTTCTTTGAAAGCTTTTAAAACCAGGTAAAGGAAGATTTGAGGCTTTCAAAATCTGTGTGAGATAAGAAACCAAGAAGTAATGTGTTCAGAACCATATAAGGGACAAAAAAGATTCATTGCTATTTATTACTGCAAGTTATTCTCAGGACATCATCTCCAACCTCTCAAACTACTCTGTCTCTTATAGACAAATGCTGGTTACATGTTACAAGATACAGAACCCACAGATAGACCTGCAGAGGCTTTTGCTTCAGTGCGTGTTTAAGACACAAAGGAATCAGGAAGAATGCCTTAGCAACAAAGAATATGAATGGTTGAGAAGACAGATTTATTCCCTAGTTAAAGAAGGAAAGAGGAATATATGTAGAAGTTGAAGAGTTTATGAGCTATAAACTAGAGAATATGGATTAGTTATGGTGAGTCAATTAAACAGAAAAGCAAAACAGCAGTGTGGAAAATACAGAGGTTTAGGGACTAATGTGCTTTTGTTAAATATTTTGGGAAGCAATATGTGCATCAAGGTACATGTGCTTGACAACAAATGATTTCATGTTTGTATAGAAAAGAGATGAAGGAGATTACTGAAGAAGCATAGAATCTGGCTTCAAATAGAGGCTGCCCTGTGGTAGAATTTTGGTGCTGAGACAACAAAAACAGTATTTGGTGGTTTGTCACTGTCTTTGCAGAAAATGCAAGAATTTTGTCTTTCATATATATAAATGGAATTACAGGGTGTATAACTGACTTAATAACCAAATTCCCTTTCAAACTAAATTAACTCCAAGAGGGATTCTAACTAGATTTTCCAAAAAATATTTTTTTTTCTGTGAAAAAATAATAGTCTAAATTAAGGAGTAGACAACAGTGTGTGTTATCTGTAACTTGACAAGCCCATCATACACAAAAGAATGTAAAATTATGTTCTATCTAGTGTTCTATCTAGTGGTGTTAATTAACTGTAAGACACAGACTGTTGTTTGAGTCCAAATTTAAGACGTAGATAAAGTATATTTGGAAACTCCTGTACTTCAGCCAACAGTTTGTGGTAATATTAGTTACATAGTTACATAGATGTAACTAATATGAAGGGAACTAAATTTCTCGTGAATATACTGTGTCTGAACAAAGCACATAAAGTCCAGTAAGACTATTACTCCCATTAGCTGGGATTGCTTTATTCAAAAGGATTCATCTACTTCTGACTTGAATTGCCATCTCCTCTGCAGATGAAGAAAACCTGCTACACATTTCCAGAGAGAATGCCTTGTAAGAGAAATAGTTAATGTAATTGTAAAGTCTTGTTTGTACATTAGAGTCCATGTATAAAGAGACTAAGTGACAAAAGCTATGGCGTGTCAGTAAATACCTGAATTAAATTTGACCAGTGCAGTGGTACTAAACCTGCAAAAGTGCTCTCACTAGTAGATGTTGAGCATGCTGCAGCACATTCACAAATTTCATCATACTGTCAGGCCCAGAAGGCACATCCTTTCTGTAGGAAATTTCTGCAGGAATAGGATTTTCAGTTCTTCAAAAAAATGTTAATGCATTGGAACAAGTTGCCCAAGAAAGTGGTGGAGTCATTGTCCTTGGAGTGTTCTAGAAACATGTAAACGTGGGAATGAGGGACATGTTTTAGTGGGCATGGTAGTGATGGATTGACTATTGGATTAGATGATTTTAGTGGTCTTTTCCAACCTTAATGATTCTATGATTCTATAATATAAAGGCTTTCTTTGTTTTTGTTTTTCTTTTTAAAAAATAAAAAAATGATGTTTCACATCATTATTTGAATGCCACTGTTTACTAGATGACTCCATGATTAAACTAGGGACCATGTTAGCTCTCCCCATGACCCGTCAGAAATAAAGAATTTGTTTACTGTAAATTGCTCACCACTCACTCCTATGCACCATCTGCCGCACTTATTCACAAAGAGCTGTACTTCTAATAATAGCTCTTTTAGGAAAAATAATACAAGATGTCTCATGTACTTGCATGGGATATAACTACAATTTGAATCTTCCTGGTTTACTTTACCTTTCCACATTAAAAAAAGATTTAGTTTCAATAAATCAATTGATTTTTATATAAGCAAACTTTTGTGTATTAGTCAAAGTTTTGCATCGTCAAAGCAAGTAAGGAGATGGGTATTAATTTGCCCCCTAAATTTGTCTTAACTGAAATGATGCATATATTTAGATTTCAGTAGCAAAATAATGCTTTTTTAACCAATATTTTTTTTTTCCCACACAATATCTGTAAGGCTGTATTTCAGGAACGAAGATACAGATATGAAGAGATAAATGCTAGATGTAGTAGCATACCAAATGAATACCTACAACTTATTTGCGACGTGAGTGGGTACCTGGTCCTGAAGCAGGATCTGGGCTGATTTAAATGCCGGTTGAGTTTAGAAATGGGAGCTGAGCTGGACTCTCAGAAAAGAATCTTCTGAAATGACAGACAGTTCAAAATCACTTTATGGTAAAGGCCATGGAATAGTTCTGTGCTTGAATCCTTTTTTCGAAATATGCTCATTATCGATGAAGCATTTTTGAAGCCAAGAATATACTATTTTTTATGTGTTTAAGAACTTTAAGAAAATAGTAAATCTAGAAGTCCTGGTGTTGCTAGCTTTGATAATTCATAATAGCTGTTTATCAACTAGGCTGGTTTGTTTGTTTCTTTGTTTTGTATGAACAAATTCACAAAATAAGTTTTTCTTAATAATGTGTCATTTTTGTGTTGTAGAGAAGACTATTCCCCAAGAAGAATGAGTGTCTGCAATTATTTAAAGCCATTTCTGTTCCTTCCAAATGTGGTAGTACTCAGAAAAGAGTTTGCAGGAGACCTGAGGCCCATCACAGAGGTAAGTTGGCTCAATTTGTTATTCCAGTAGTTGCTGTGCAGTCTGTTCCTCCATTATTTCCAAATTCGTGAGTTTTTTCCTTGGAGTTTAACGAGAGAGGTGCATCCATGGTGAAAAAAAATCATGAAGCTTGTTTTATTTCTTAGAATATTTTTCTAAAATTATGTAGAATTAAATGTATATTTCTTGATGTGCTAGAATTTGTACAAAATATTGTTGAGAGTGGTTGGTTTGCCTCTGTGATTTTTACTTTGTGTGATGGAATGAATTAAAATAATCAAGTGTATTCATATAATGAATAAATGAATAAGTTTTTCTTCTGTGTTAAATAATTCCAAAATTATGAATCTTTCGGGTCTGAACACAAAACATATAGAGTAAAAGATTTAAGTTACTTTATTATATTCCTAAGCAAGTAAACCAAAATCTACTAGCTGAAGGCTACAACACTACAGACAAAGAACCAACTCTGTAATTTTCAGATGAACTCAGACAAGTTCCTGTCTTGATGTGTTGATTGAATTCATTCCTATCACATTATTTTTGACTTCTTACCTTCCCTTATTACGCTTTCTAATTGACTTGGTTGCTATGGATTAGGAAAAGTAATTCTTAATTAGTTAAAATGTAATTAATCAAGATCTAATAGTAAAAAAGAAAAGCATAAAGAAATAAAATTATCTATTAAACCTGGCTTATGAAAATAATTCTGAATTTAATAGCAAGTGAAATGCATGGACTGTGATCTGGTCCAATATGCCTGCAAATTCTCATTTTTGAAGTTAATGCAATTAAAAATCAATATTAAAATACACTTTTATCTCTTTTTTACTACTGTAATACTTAATCTATGTGATTTCTTACTTCTGTTGCAAACCTTGTTTGTAGACAGCACTGGTGATCTGGCAAAGTCTTATCTTTCTGTTTTACTACTGTAGATCTACTGATAAGTAACAGCCTGTAGGATATTTTTTAAGGCATTTGTCATCCAAGTTTCAATACACATGTAATGCAAAGAACAACCTATTCAATAACAGTCAGTGAAGTTTTACATGAAACTACTCACTTGTATTTATATTTCTTTGCCTGGGTCTTCATGCCCCAACAGGCATCTTAGGCTTTTCATGCTCCTGAATTTCTGAGGGGGGGGGGGGGGGGGGGGGGGGGGGGGGGTCAGGGGAGCAAAATCCCTCCCAGAGTAAGAGTGGAGCAAGTTGAGATCACATCATGATGCTAAATGGTATACAAGTATATGGGACCAGACAGTGTGCATCCCAGTTGACACAGTAGGGATGGGAGAGGATACCATCCAGAGAGATCTGGGCACACTCGAAAAGTGGACACACAAAAATCTGATGAGGTTTAACAAGACTAAATGCAAGGTGTTGTACTTGGGTCGAGGAAATCCCAGTTGTAAGTACAGAACAGGAGAAGAACTTGAGAGAAGAACTTTCTCCTGCAAAGAAGGACTTAGTGGTCCTAATGGATAAAAAAGCTGGACGCGAGCCAATAGTGTGAGCTTGCGGCCCAGAAGGCAAACAGTATCCTGGGCTGCATCAAACTAGGGCTGGCCAGCAGGGCGAGGGAGGTCTCTGGGGAGACCTCACTGTGGCCTTCCAGTGCTTGAGGGAAGCTTACAAGCAGGGGGGAGATCTAATTTTTACACAGTGTGATAACAATAGAAGAAAGGGGAATAGCTCTAAAAGAAAAGACTGCAGATTTAGTTTACATGTTAGGAATATTTTTTTTTTACTCAAGACAGTGGTGTGGTGCTGGAACAGGTTCCTCAGGGAGACTGCAAATGCCCTGATTCTGGAGACATTCAAGACCAGACATTCAAGGCCAGGTTGGATGGGGCTCTGGGCAGCCTGATCTAGTGGCTGGCAACTTTGCCCATGACAGGGGAGTTGGAACTAAAAGATCTTTATTTAATTGATACATTCTATGGTAATTCTATGGTTCTGTGCATAGAATGGTATAATTCAAAGACAAAATAAATGAAACAAAGCAATTCAAGAACAGAAGAATGCATATATATGAAATCCTAATTATTTTTGTAACTCCCATGTTGCATCCTTGTGAAGATTTTCAAGGGAACAAATCTTAAGATATGTTCCTTCAGTGGACTGACAGTGCATCCTTTCTCTGAATGACAGAAAGTTCTGAAATATGAGGCTCGTGCTGTAGCCTGACAACACAAAATACAGAAAACCTGATAAGTACTTGACAAATCTCTTAGTACAGATTTTTCAGAGGAAAGAGAATGAGGAATAATCTGTCCTCCCTAAAGATGTTATCATAATTTATATTGGAAAAAGTGGCTAAAACCGTGAAACGTGACACTGCATAACTTTTCCAGTTATTTTTCTTACCATTAATTTATTGTTATGTCTATATAATCTATCATGATTACTGTATGTTGATCTTTCTCATAGTTAATATCAGCAATCGGTTGACTGCAACTAATAGGTCTGTCTACACACTATGCAGAGAGAAAATAATCTTACTTAGATTTGACTACATCATTATTCATTTATTATTTTTTTTAATATTCTCCCAACACTGCGTGAGGGTCTGCCATTTTCTCTTGTTATCTTGTTATTATTATCTTGTCTTGTCTGCCCTGATGGCTCAGGATTTCCTGGAAGCTGCTGGATTTCTTGGCTCTCTGGTCGATACTGGAGGATGGGCCGATTTTATGCTTGTTGAGCACTTGTTCTTGATCATCATGCTCAATCTCTAAGTTCTTTCCTTGTAACTGAGAAGGAAAATCTGTAGAGTTCATGTTCTTTCACAGGTGGCTTTAGACAACCCAACCATATGAAACACTGAAACTTTGCAGATGTCAGCCTTAACCTCACTATCATCTCCAACACCAGCTAGACCTAATAATGAAGAAAAAATAGTTGTGTATGGCTAAAAGTATAATTATCAGTTATAAGTTTTTAAAAAAGAAGGCTATCAGAAAGCAAACGGAAAACGATTCTAACTGTCTGGATACTCTCCTCTTGTGAACACTCCTAGAGTTTTGCCCTTGTCCACTCTCCCCACTTTCTACCAGCCTGGATTCTTGCTCATATGTAGACTATGTTGATGAATTACATCATGTTTACATTGATTTTTCTGCTCTTGGAGACAGATTAATTGGGTATTTATAGGTGACTTCCTAGCTTTGTTACACAGCTAATGAGACAAACAACCTACTCTTTCTCACACATTTTGATTTTTATTTATTTTTTTTTTCCTCATAGGGCAGCTTGCATCTCTTTTTAAATACGGCATGGAACATCAGTTATAAATAAGCTTTTTCACCGTTTTAACTTCATTTCTCTACTAGGTTCCTATAGAAATCATGCATGATGTTTTACTAATACAGATGTCAACTTTAGCAACAAATTGTTCTTCCATGTCAACGTAATAAAGTTTATGCCCTTTCCTTTCCTATTCCTGTGTCCAGAATGATAGCACTCTTTATTCATTTTCTGTTATAAGCAATCAAGGCTTTCCATTGTATTTACATGACATTTTCCATGTTTCTAGTTGTTTTCTTCCATATTCTTTGTACAGTGCATGAACGCCCTTCACACATTGGCCTTGAGTTGGACAAATCTTCTACCATTTGGCTGTTTGGAGGAATGAGAAGTTGAAAAGATGAAAGGTTTGTTCCAAACTGTGTTCAAACTTCTCTTAGTAATCCTTAGTCTGTATTTTAAAACACAAGATAGCCCCCCGATGCAATCTGGATGGTGAGGTACTGGAACAGGCTGCCCAGAGAGATTGTGGATGCCCCATCTCTGGAGGAGATGATCAAAGACCAGGTTGGATGGGGCCCTGGGCAGCCTGGTTTGATATTAAATGGAGAGGCTGGTGGCCCTGCCTGTGGCAGGGGGGTTGGAGATTCATGATCCTTGAGGTCCCTTCAAATCCAGGCCATTCTGTGATTCCGTGACTGTAACACCTTCTATACAGCGCTCATGAACAGAGCTTCTGTATTTAGAAAACGAAATCTCATACAACTTTTCAGTTCTGAATGGTACAAATGTGGGGTAAAACAATCAAACAAAGAAAAACAAATCAAAATTAAAACAAACAAACAAAAAAACAATCTGATCCATCAGGTACTAGACTTTTAATTTGGGGTATAATTCAATCAAGATGCCCAGATGTTGAAGGATGGTTTTTAGTATTTAAATATTCCATATTTTACTTCAAAAATTTCCAGCTCTAGTATGTTTAGCTAATGTATCAATTTTAAATGTTTGTAATGTTTTTAATGTGAAATTGATACAATTTTTAACTGCATACGAGAATAATATTACAGGAGATAAGTATGTATTATATATCTAATTTTTAAATCTGAATTTATATATGTACATTTGTATATATGTATTTATTTATGTGAAGCCTCTCCTTTTCAATTTTGATTGTAACATCTGGATTACTTTTTTTTACCTTCCTTCTACAGTAGGAGAATGCTGTGCTAAAAATATACTTCTGTGCTTTCTCAAGAAAAATATCTACGAGATCCCTGCTTGTCTTTTAATTATACTTTAACAACAATTTTAAAAAACAGTTGTGTATAGTCATTGCCTTTGCGATTACAGCAGAATGTTCTTTCTCATTCTGCTGTTTTCTCATTTTGCTGCAGGTTGCTTATCTGCAGACTCATTGTAAAAAATAAGCTGCTTTTCGTTAAATGATTTCCAGCAATCAAATATGAAAATTAAAACAAGTAGTCTAAAAATACTATTTGGGATTGGGAGAATTATTAGCTATTTTTCTTTATTTTACCAGGTTCAAAATGGGGAAACTAATTTTTCTTTCAAAGAAAATGCAGTAAACACATTCTTCCAAAGGAATTGTAATCTTTGTTATGCTATTCGCTTGATTTATTATTCACAAAGAACCTTTGAACAGAAGCTGGCCAATGCATAAGCCAAACTTCTAACTTTAAAGAAGTTCTTTGGCTCTAGTTCTTACTGCGTTGTGCAAATCAGTAGGGAATATTGAAAGCATGTTAAATTTTGTATCTGAAAGTTAAATCAGATAAGTATAAACCTAGCAAAACATATTTTATAAAATGAAATCAAGCACTTTACTGATATTATGTGTTCTTTTTGTCCCCAGTGAAGCAGGAAATGTGTACTACTCATTCTCTCCTATATTTTTCATTGTTAATATTTTACTTACTGTTTTGTAGCTTGGAAAATGAGTAAGAAAATTATTCAGTTCTGTCTAACTTAATTTTAATATGGCTTAATATAATGATTGTCAAAGGATGTTGATTACACTTACTAAAATAGATGAAACATCAAGAGGGAAAATGACCTCATATAAAAATGTCTGAGACAAAACAAAAGCTGTAGTCTTTTCCTCCACCTTAGGGACAAACTTCTGCCTTCTGAGGTAAGTCATTTACTCCTTACTACCTCAGTATTCTAACCCTTAAGAAACAAATTTTTGCTGCTGTGTTTTGGAGACTGTGAAATACATGCTTACAAACTCTTGGAGGCCCTTGGATGGAGTACGTTTCAGTTGAACAATGCTCTTTTTTTATCACTGGTTGATGACAATTATATCATCAGAGAGACTGGTGGTGTATGTGCTAAATTTTCAGTGATATAATTTGTAAGGGTTTTTTTTACAATGTTCTTGTAAAAAGAGAAAGATCTGATATCCAGACTTACTTTCTTCCAAAAACACTCTTATGCAAGCTTTTTTTTAAATTATTATTATTTTCCTCCAGAAACTCCCACTAACCTATCAGTGGTGAGGAGGTAGTGGCACTGCTGGAGGACACAAATTGTACCAAAGCCAGCAAAATTGCCATCAGGAAGATGCAGCCCTATAGCTAGTTACTCCAGTCACTAGGGATGTGACTTTCTGTGGTTGGTCTTGCTTCAAGCCAGTCCTTATAAGTACTGAGGAGAGAGTTGTTTTCTTCATTATGCTTTTTTTTTTTCTTTTCCTCCCTATACCTGCTCCCGACAATAGGAGGTATTAATTGCCAGAATTAATCAGGAAGCAGTAATAATTACTTATTACACTTCTGGAAAGTGAGAGCGCATGTGACTAGGCAATTGCATCATGATTTTGAAAATCATTTCAAAACTCAAAAGTTTTTATTGTTTTGTTCTTGTTGCTTGTTTCTGGAAAAAAAAAAAAAGAAGTTGAAATTATACTTGCATTTAGCTGAAATGAGTCTGTGTGACTGGTTAGGTATTTGATTATTTCAACATCTGTCTTTAACAGCTGAGAGTGCTGTTGCCTTGAGCAGAAGTCAGTGAGGTGAGAACAGATAGTGGAAAATAGACAAAAATTGCTCTCAGGCTACTTGTCATGCTAACAAGAAATCTAGTTGGAGAAGACAGGTGTTGGACTCAAATGGTGGATGTAATGGTAAAATCAGAGAGATTCACTGCAAAAACTACTTTTGCAAGTAGAAATGATTCCAGCTAGTAGCCATTTGGTGTGAATTTTTCCCTCCATAAGAATTATGAAGGTAAAGAAAAACACTGATAAAGGAAAGTTGAGACTTCATCACGCATTTTGTTTTCCCCCCTGCAATAGTCTCCCATGCATTTAAACATATATTTTCTTTAAGCAGAGCCCTTTAAGTATAATTTATTCTAATTTTTTTAATATCTAATTTCCCCTAACATTTTCAGGACACAAGACCCCTGACACCAGTATCCTAAGAGACAGGTAAGATAAGAAACATCAACACACAGAGGAGAAAAAAGTGATTTACTGTTACATTAAAATTTTTTTAAAAGTCAATATTTTAACATTACTTTTTAGGGTTTTTTTTTAGCGAAACCCATGATTTTTCTATTCACAGAGCAGATGATGATTCTGCCTGTAGCATCCCCTCTTTTCTTCCAGTATGTCCTTTTTTTTTTTTTTTTTTTTTTTTTTTTTTTTTTCCATGTCCCACACCTGCAAATCTAAACAGGGCAAGGAAACTGAGAAGTGCAGTCAGGCAGCCTCTCATAATTACTTGAGCCCAGAGCTCTACTGTTAATCCAGTCTCTCACAGATATGCCCTTATTTGCCCCCAGCTAGGATTAGGCTGGATACATAGATCACAAATGTGGCATGGGAGGTAAGGAAACAGGTAAATTAATGGTGTGTTAAATCAGATGGAGGAATGCTTTGATATCTTAGAAGAATGAAGTAAAGAACTTAGAACATTGCTGTTGCTATTTCTCATGCAGAACAAAAACAAAACTATAGTAGATGATTGGCATACGATCCCAAACCTCCTAGGTGTGGTAGGAAGTGGAAAAAGACAAGGTAAAACTTTGTTGAACTTTGTTATTCAAAAGATTTTCTTTCCAGAAGTAGTGAAGGACAATGCCTCCATGACTGAAAGTATATGCCGTCTGCCAGCCCAGCACCTGCCTTCTGGCAGAATCCCCAGGACCTTAACCTTCAAAAGCCAAAATATCTGACAGAGAGAACATTCTCCTCTTAGTACGACAACAGCAAGCATATTTGAATGATACCTACAGTTTCCTTTTACACTTCATATAACATAGATATCCTGCATCAAGAGAAAGGACAGAGTTTCTCACAATAAAGCAAATGATGCATGAACAGCAAGTAAAATATGCCATGTCATTTCTCTGCAAACCTAGAAGTGCACCATGCTTTGTTACACAGCGTGGTCCATTTCTTTCATCTCCTCTTGAAGAATGGTTAAAATACATAAAATAGAAAAGAAGCAAAATTAGTGTCCCCAAATCCTCATCTTTCAAAAGTGCCACAAAAAATAAATGGCTCAAATGAGACCCATTTGGAAAAAGTTTGAAGCAGTATCTCTCTGTTATACAAAAAAATAGTATTTCCAATATTTGAAAAGCTATTATTTCAATGTCATTGTATTGTAAGTTAGAACTAATAGAATCTAATATGCAGCCAATGGTCAAAGACTAGAGCTGTCCAGATGGCTTCTTCTCCACTGATGACACCCTTCTTGTAGCACAGTTCCTCTGATGATTTAGAAAAAAAGGTCAGAAATGCCTGTTTTATTTCCTCTGAGGTTCTACCTTAAGTATTCATTTGATTGTTTTGGAAGTTAATATTGAAGAGAGAATCTGAAAGACATATAACAGAAGGTTTGTCTCTGCAGGTGTAGAGGCCAGGGGGGATGCCTGTGCAAGTGTCATGCCCAAGCAGTGATAAATACCATGATTTCTAAAAGCATTGAAGGGAATGGAGAGCCCATGTGTCATCTGCAGATGTTTTACAGCTGGTCTGATGTTAATTGACATTCTTGATAGCTAACTTTAAATCACTTTCAAAATCTCCTCATTCACCAGGCACTCTAAGTATTTAAATATTTACTTGAGGGATTTTTTTTCTTGCTGCCTCCCAGCATATTTCTAAATCTCCATTGAACTGGGCCTCTCTTATCACAGAACAGGGTAGTAGTGAAAAACCGTGTTCAGCAAGCAGTTCATTAGCAATAAAATGCTAACAGTCAGACACGTCGTCTGCTTCAGTGTATATCAAAAGAATATCAGCCATGCCTGACATGGCCCCTTACACAGGCTCTGCCAAATCAAAGAATCAGTGTTAGAAATAGACTGTTATTCTAGGTGCCAGGGATTTACTTAATGTTTAATCTGACTTCTTACCTTAAAGATAGAGCAAAGTAACACCCAAACACCTGGGTTTTCCTCATTATTGTTGCAAACACTAATGTGTGGGTATGTGTTTTTTTTTTTCAGATGCGTAAGGAGGATTCTCTTCTCCCCCTTGTTGCAGGATGACACAGCAGAACTTCTCAGGTAATTCTGCTTTGCTTGAGTATTGGAGATGTCATGGTGCAGACCTGTAAAGTTCTCACCTGAACTACAGGCTTTATAGAAGTGCAGTATGCAGGCAGCTAAGGGCATTTGTAAAACTCTATTTGAGCCTATAGGTATACCCATCTTTTTGAGGATAGTCAATGTAAAACTTGTAGTATAGTAAAACTGCAAAACCGATTTTATGCATGAACTGATAATGCCCTCAAAAAAAAAAAAAATCTTTCCACATACACGCTTAATTTTTTACAGTGCTTTTGAGATAATTACTGAACTATTCTACCTAGAAGTATGTTCTTGTATTCATTGCCTAAGTATGCATTTAAGTGTTCAGCAGAATATCTGTGATACCAGTAATAAAAAGCCACTCCTTTCCTACGAGTGAATACATCTCTGAGTAGCTGCATGGTGAAACATATTTCACAATTTTTTATATAGCCTTCCCTAATAGTTACCCTGTGCTTCACGTAGCTGCTTTCTACATTGTTAGCTTGGAGCAGCATAGCAGCCCAGGCTTCCTGGAGCTGCTCTTTTACCCACTGCCTGGGCTTGTTTGCATTCATTACCTTTTTGGAACGAAATAGAAAGAAAAGAAGAGGGAAAAGGACGGCATATGCGCAGGTCCCTGTCATTTCTTTCCCAAAGCCAGGTGCATACTGCTCTCTTGTGGAACATTTTGAGTAGTTACCAGCACTTGATAAAGGTTTTCTGTTTGTTTCATTTTGCTCCACTGAATAAGGGGTATAGAGTTCATATGACGTAGCATTTCCAACTCCCAGATATTAATGCCAATCTTTCCAATTAACATTATATTTATATATATATATATATTTAGAAGTTATTATTATTATTACTTGCCAGTCAGCACATATTGTTGGCATAGCTCCATGGGATGCTTTTGGAATTAGGATAGATTAATGCTGTTTTGCAAAACCAAACATACACCAACAAAAAACTCACAGGTATTAGTATTAGAAAATTGCCTTGTCTATAGGTGACACTAAAATGCATCTCTAGTTATTTCTTTTTCACTCTTTTAACTCAACTCAGCAAGAAAATAAGTGATTTAAAAAGGAATGAAAAACTAGGTGTTTGTCTTCATGATATTAGTACGTAGGTGTGTTGTCCTCATTTTGGACTCTAAAGTATGTTAGGAAACCAACCAAAGAATGCTATTCATAGAAGAACACTGCAAAATGCATTGACATCCTTTCATTAAAAAGAGGAACTCTGATAACAGAGATGTACCACCGACCCGTCTGCCGGAGCAAGGAGCTGCACAGGCAGATAAAATGATGCCAGCTTACCCGAAGACTTCTCCAAGAGGACAGCCTCCTCATAGCTTGCCATTCATTTCAGACATGTAGTTGAGGTCACCCTTCAGTTAAGTGTGGTCAAAAATGTTATTTGTGACTCAGAAACAAGGTGGCAAAGCAGTTTTATTACCTTGTTTACAGACAAAATTTGAGATGGATGTACTTGGGCATGAGCATCCTCTACATCTTACATATCGTACAACACTTTTTATCCTGGAGGAGTATATTGGCTAAGGACTAAACATCCTTCTGGCTCCTTCTGAGAATCTCTGTCACAAACTTTATCCCCAATCTGTTTCTGGAAAGGCTGCTTAAATTCACCAGTATAACACACTCATCCCCTTCTGCCGAGAAAATAATTCACCTTAGCCAGAGCACTTATCTCTGTGAACACCAATGATTTTGGGGGTGAGTTATGTAAGAACATCACAGTCCTTAAAAACAGTTTTAAGCAGACCGAGTTTCCTCTTGCAAATTAAGTCCTGCTTAAAAAGTTGGATAGGAACTGGGCATTTTCTCCATTTCTACCCTTGGAGGAGAACAACCCATATCCAGAACAAAGTATATAAGGCCTTAGAGGTATCTTCAGTGCAAACTCTGCTCCCAGGAACCACTGCATAGCAAACAAACTGCACAAACAGAAATGCAGGCCCCAGCCCCTGCACACCAGCCTCTGTGTAGACAAGCCTTGTGCTCTCTTGCTTGTTGACAGGGTATTCTTGGGTGAAAAGAGGGGATCTGAAGAATCAAGTCATAATCAGCACACTTTTGTGAGCCCCATGAAATAGAGTGAGGGTTACAAAGGAAAAGCAAGTGGATTTTGAGTGTACAATATTTCAAGAGAGATTGGAAGAGGGCGTTTTTACGATATTCTATTATGTCTCCTCTTTAGAGAGAGGCAAAGTCAGTGCCAAAGGAATAGCTTCTCGAAGAGCTATTTGTTCACAGGATGGATAGGAGCTGACAAGCCGACTGTCAGAACGGCTTCTTTGTCCTTGGAGCACCAGGTGGTTTAACAGTGTAGAGAAGTTACGTGTTTTTACCAAAATGACTGCTCATTCCTTTTTAGATGGCTTTTCAGCACATTTCAGTGTATTTTCAAGGGCTTTTAAAGGAAAAAAACAAAGTAGTGAGGGGAGGATGAAGAAAGGAAAGGCAAGGTAAGACTGGGTATGTATGGTACACAGAGGATAGCTTTTGCCATGTCCAGAAGAATGCTCAGAGGAGGGACTACTATAAATATTCAGAATACTGATAAGAATTGTGGTAGAATCAAGATTATAAACAACTTTCCTAGCAGCAGTATTAACAAAGCTGTACACTTTCTGAAAGCATATTTAAGGATGTAAATAGCAATATTAAAATTATGTTCCAGAGATTTAAAGGATATTTTAATATAAATATAATATTATATTGTTTATTTGTTTAATAAAATGTTTGAAATCTCAGCCCTTCATAGCAGGTAAAGCTATCAGGCTGGAACTTTTCTGAACTTGTTTGCTTCACACACCCAGAAAATTTTGGCTGCATCTTCTGTAGGACACTTTTTTGGGTAGAGGAGTACTGCAATTAGATTCTCTGTCAGTCTTCTTTTCCCCAGGCTCAATAATCCATCTCCTCAAAGCCTTGTCATTTTGCTTTGACTTGTTTTTCATTGAATTCCTCTGAATTCAATATGAGAAAGTAAGTTACTGACTGCATTTATTCTGGGGGCATAAAAATACGTTTCTTCAACCTGAGAAGGTTATGGCAAGTGGGGGAGTACTTTCTTCTTACGGGAAGGATGAAAGGATTGGTGGGTGGGTGGATGAACAACTAACTAATTTGGGTTTATAAACAAATAAATAAGATCTATTTAAGGCCACGGAAGCTTGAATCAGTTGGGGAGAGAGATGTTCGCTAATTCTTTATTTATTTATTTATTTATTTATTTATTTTCCTTTTTGAGGGCATATAACTAGAAAATGAGCTGGAGAACAAATGGTGATGTTGAAATATAAGATGTGCAGCTGGAAATGCTGAAGTGTGGCAGTAAAGATGGACAACAACAAAGACAAAGGAGGTGTGTTTAACTTTGATGCTTCTTGTGCTGGGAAAGGGTAAGTCCACTCCACTGATGTGGAGTGAGGTTTCAGCAGGATGACTGATATGGTGAGCATGCATGTGGTCCTTGCTCCCTTCTTCCATTTATTTATGGAAAATACTCAGTAGTTCATACGATTGTTCCTGCTCTTTAGTGGTGTGAGCTCTGCTGTGCTGTGCTCTGTACTATTCCTTTAGAAAATTGCATTCTGTTTCCTTCCATCTTAAGACTTCCAATTTTTTGAAGTATATTACTGCAGCCTTTCCTTGAAATTGCTGCGTGCTAAGTAGGCTTTCACCACGTGTGCTGGTCTGATTTCGGAAGGGAGATGACTGCACACTGATGAGTTACAAGCAACGTCTCAATCGGTTACTCAATCGACAACAGAGGAGCAGAAGGGCTGGGGTGGTGTCAATGGTGATAGCCACAACCACAACAGCGGCGGGGTGACAGTGACTGAGCTGCACTGACGCAGTGGCGGGGCAGCAGCGCCACCTCGCGGCACAACGCCGCTACTGCCGCCTGCCCGCTGTTGCTGCGCTGGCAGCAGCTATCGAGACGTTTGCAGGCGCTTTTCCTTGAGGCATTGAGACGGTGGGTGGGATGAAGCTTGACAACATTCAAACATGCAAAAAACGTGTAGTATTTTTATGTGTTTATTTAAGTTCTCGTTTTTTTCATGTTTGTTCCTGCTCAAAGCACTATAGCCTACACTTCCCTGAGTCTGTGCTCCATCTCTTTATTACTTTATTACTGCCCAATACTCTTCTTTCTTCCTAGCTAAGTCCAACGTACAATTCAGTGTCAGTGCTGCGATGGCCTGACTAGCTTGGCAAAATCCATTTTAGCAGATGCTTACTGTAATTTGTTGGGAGATTGGAGAGTATTCTGTTGTTCAAAAATGGCTTTGCAATCCAGCAAAAGCAGAGACAATTTAATTTCTGTGCCCTCTCTGGAGAAATATAAAACAGGAATAACATGGGCAACAGGATAAAGGATGAAGGGGAGGGCAGGACAGACTCGTCAGCTCTGTAGTTTTCATCTGAATGTGTGTCCCGCTCCTGACTCACACATCCACTGAGGGAGGGCTCAGACCTGTTACTGAGGAAAGAACCAGAAATAGCTGTTCTTTGCAGTAATTCTGGCATAAAGAAAGGGTAACAAAGCTCTCGAAATATAGTTAGTATCTGTAGAGTTCATATACGGTAGGAGCGTATGTTTTTAAAGAGAGTGCCAAAGTTATTGTCTCATATATTTCACTTTTGTGGACCCACTGTGAACCTTTCTAGGTCTAACCTCCAGCAAAAGGCAGCTGTATCCTGCCTGGGCACAACGGCGACTGTCCCACCTCACCTTGCTCCAAGGGAGGTCACTCCTTGGTGTTAACTTTAATCCTGTACATGTCAGGCTTCCAAATAATCCCAGTTTAATCACTTTGGCTTTTCACTCTGAATTGTACAGCGCTTAATACTGGCAGTAAAAAGATGTTATTTTGCTTGCTAGTGATTGTGGGTTTATTTCTGAGGGATTATTTGATTTGTGAGATAAGAGAAAGGTGCCTGTAAATGCAGGCAGAGCTCCTCACTGGTAATGTGAAGCTTAAAAATGAAAAATAATCTTCCATCATTTCAGCAAATGACCAGCAGCTTGTCCTGTGGACATGACTATTTTTCAGGCCCATAAAAAAATCTAAGCAGAGTCAAGACTGCCACTGGATGCTGTGCCTAGACACTGGCTGCTTCTTTTTACTGTAAGTATGAAAATGTGGCTATTGATACTATTAAGTGTTCAAAGGGAAAGCAAGCACCTTTGAATTTGTGTTATTATTAAGGAGGTTGTGGTTTCCCCATCCCTGGAGGCATTCAAGGCCAGGCTGGATAAGGCTCTGGGCAGCCTGGTCTAGTTACTGGCAACCCTGCACATAGCAGGGGGGTTGAAACTATGTGATCATTATTGTTCTTTTCAACCCAGGCCATTCTATGATTCTATGATTCTGTGATTCCATATCTCAACACCTTCCTGATGTTTTCTGCTGGGGAATGTGTCTTGGGTCTCTGAGACCAACTCACTAGCTCTGACACCTGGTGGTACTGTTTGCATTTGCTCGTATAGCTATTTATTAATTGTATGATTAGTATAGTTTCCAAAGTTAATCCCTAGAAAAAGATGTTGGACATACACTAAGACTAAAATATAGATCAGATCAGTTCTAAATGGTAAGTCAAATTTTCAGCAACAAAATAATTGCTATAATTAACACTTGGAAAATTCTGCGAAGTTTTCTATAATTCATGTTTTGGTGCATAAAGCCTGGTGTTTATACTAAAAACTCTGCTGAAGTCTCATTGCTTTCATTTGCACCTCTGCTTGATTGATCAGTTTTCTTGGACCATTACTTCATTAATTACGGTCCTTTGCTCTTAATTTAATGTCTTTGATGTCCCACTTTGATTCAAATAAATGAAAGTTGGATGGTAATTTTTGAGAAGATGCTGTTCCTGTTAAATGATGAAGTCATTCTGGTTCAGTTTTTTCAGTGATATTTCCCCTTTTCCCTTTTGGATAATTGGCCTGATGAAATGTAAAAATGGCTCATATACATCAGACAAGTGACAGATGAAATGCACCCTTAATTCGTTCTAGTGTTCTGGTAAACTTTTCTGAAGTTTCTCCTTTTTTTTTTTTCTTTTTTTTTTTTTTTTTTATTGAGCTGAAAACATCAGAAGGAAGCTTTATTAAATTGCTTTTACTTCAAACTACAGGGGGCTTTAATGGAAAAAGGAAAAATGTTTGAAACTGTTGAGTCTTTGTTCTTTTTACAGGGCAAGAACATAGATAGTCCACACAACAGGATTTTAATAACTGGGCTTATTGCCTTCACAGCAGTAAAAAAGGCCTGGGTAGTGGGGTTTAGTGAACTGCATAAAAGGATATTGAGCAATTCCATACATTATATATTTGAAAAAGCACATCAAAGCCTAAATATGTTATTGTCAAAAGGTTAATCAGTCCTATAGAACGTACATATGAAGTCTAAGAGAACACTCACCAGTTCTCTCTATGGAATATTTTGCAGACATGTCAGTACTACAATGACATCTGGAAAAGCACCTGCATTTCTGAGAGTGCCTGAGTCACTAATGCACTCTCTGGGGACTTGCAGGTCCTTCTGCGCTGCTGCTGAACCATTACTAGGGTATCTTCTCTAGGATTGAGAACATGGCACATTTTGTATTCAGACTGCTGCTTTTTCTCCGTTATCTCCATTAACCACCACCAAAAATACCCTCAGGACCCAGACAGGCTCTGTGCTTACTGCCCTGTAAAGGCTGTGATGTGCCTCCCTGCAAGCCTAGATGTGGCATGGGGAAATCCTGGCTGCCTCTAGGTCATTGACAGTCAGTGCATGACCTCTGCCTGCACTTACAAGGTGGAGTGTGAATCCCTGTTGTGCACAGCCAGGGTACATTGTTTACAAGAGTGAATGAGAGAGCAAGGATATTTTCATAATATAATTTTTATAGTTAAGAGTGGTACATTCTTTAGAATAATTCTTTCTAAATTACAATTAATTCAGTTATAGAATCAGGCAAAGAAGATCCTCTATGGCCTTGATTTTTTTTTTTTAATGACTATTTCTTCCCTTGTTATTGGAATAAATGCTTCATTTATTCCTGTCTAAATTAAACAGTTGTCAAGATTCTACAGTATTCTCTGCAGATTCTGTGCTGCAATTACAGAGGATGAATCTGAAATTCTCCGACATTGCCTCTGGGGGGAGATAGCTGTAGATTTTGCACCAGTCTGTTCTTGTTCTTACTACTTCTCGCTGTTTCTTTTCTGGCAATCATTAGTGATGGACAAGAAAAACAAGCAGTCATAAGAGTTTTTCTGTCAGATTTTCTGCCCAATTGGCTTTTCTCACTGTTGCTTCAGGATTTCATAATGCTGTTGCATCTTCAGAGCACAATGCCCATTGGAACTGCAATTTCTAGTGCATGCTGTAAGATAAAAAGAAGAGATTGTAAAAAATGTAGTTGTCAGTTGTTTCTTTTCTCATGTCATCTGTCATCTTGTTTCCTGAGTCACTTAATGTCTTCCCAGCCTTGTACTGCTTTAGCAAATTCTGATGCTTTGCAATGTAACCAGGCATTCTCATTCATTACTTTTTTTTTCTTTTTTAAACGAAGAAGCAATCTGCAACAGTTAATGAGTTTTATGCCAGAAGGGTTAATGAAGTTTCTGTGGCTACCTAACTGTCTTACTCTTCTAGCTTTAGGAGGAGTCAGGGTAAACCATGAATTTTGTTCATCCTTAATTCACTGAGGCTGAAACGTCTTTCATCCTTTGAGTTTTCAGCTATTATATGCTTTCCAGAATGTTTTTACTTTTTTTCTGACTATATGATAACTTATAAATTGTTCCAGTGTTTTGACTGTAGCTTAACTCTCTGTAGGCTTGCACTGATGTACTTCTTTTCACTGTACACCTGGACTTGGATTTTGGTGCCCAACCACTGTGTCATTGCCCTGTGCACACCAGACCATAGGGAAATTGGTCTGAGAAACCAATTTGTGTGGATCTATTCTGCAACTTTATGTTGACTCAATTTACTGCTCACTTTTCCTGAGAGAAAAACACATGAAAATCAGGAGTGTTAAAGAGGACATTATTACAGGTGGTCTGAGGGACTAGAAATTTAACACCTTACCTCGCAGCATTAAAGTGAATAACTGAAGAAGCAGAAACAGGCTTCTGAGTAGTTGATATTGAAAGATCATGACTTAGAATTGTTTTTTTTTTTTTGCCCTGCTGTCTGTAGCAGAAGTGCTAAGTCATGGCTTGAACCAATTATTGGGCACCTGGTGGGAAGGTGTGGCCGCCCCAGGGAAGCTCAGACACATTGTATGCACCTAGAACGGATGGAGCCAGGACCCACCCCTTTCCAGGCCTCATTTCATAGAATCATAAGGTTGGAAAGGACCTGTAAGGTCATCTAGTCCAACCATCCTGCTATCACAATTACTACCACTAAGATACTAAACCAAATCTCATAGAACTTCATCCAGCCAATTCTTGAGCACCACCTGGGGCAGTGACTCCACCACCTCTCTGAACAGGCCATCCCAGTGTCTGACCATTCTGAGAAAAAGTTTTTCCTTATGTCTAATCTAAATCTCCCCTGGTCTCCTTCAGTACTGTTTGTTGCCTGGGAGAAGAGGCCAAACCCCTCATCATCACAACCTCCTTTCAAGAAGTTATAGAGTACAATGAGGTCTCCCCTGAGCCTTCTCTTGTCCAGATTAAACAATCCAGCTCCCTCAGCTGCTCTTCAGAAGACTTGTGCTCCAGACCCCTCACCAGTTTTGTTGTCCTTCTCTGCACACATTCTAAGGCCTTAATGTCTTTCTTGTAGGGAGGGACCCAAAACTGAACACAATACTCAAGTTGTGACCTCACCAGAGCTGTGTATAGGGGGATGATTACCTCCCTGCTCATGCTGGCCCCACTAGTTCTAATGCAGACCAGTATGGCATTGTCTCTCTTGGCCACCTTGGCATGCTGTCAGCTCACATTCAGCTGAACATCAACCAAACTTAAGAGTTGGCAGCAGAGGCAATGGTATCTCACTGGAGATCCCTGTCTACCTCAGGCCTTCTAAAGTTAAGCAGATTTTTTCCTTTGTTTTTGTGTCTATGGCTGCTGCATTTGGGCTTATCCTCACTCGCTACAGCCCAAAACTTTGCTACCCTGGTAGTGTTGCTGGGCTTTCTGTCACATTATAGCATGTCATTCAGATGTAGATTCTTCTTCTGAAGTCTCCAGAAAAATTTATGTTGTCCTCTTAGATGAAGATAAAGGCCAACTAAGGAAAAGTAACAACATATTGGCTGAATTTGTTAGCTTACTTACTAATGCATCAGGTTTCCCATCCCAGAAGTCTCACATATGTTTGTTATAAAACCAGTGTACAATGCATGAAATAGTCTGCTCTAATTATAGTCTAAACAATGCCAGGAAAATTGAGCTAATTTAGATAAGCTACTATTAAGTCATCTTAACATGGCAGTATATGCCATGAGGTAAAATTGCTTGGATGTAGACTGGCAACAAGGGAAATATTATGTGGCAGATCATACCATTTTCCTTTCTTCTTTCAGCCAACAAATTAGAAGCTCATTTAAAAAGTCAGTTTAATTTGATATACTGATGAGGTGATGCCAACTTGGATAGCGTTTTATCTTGCAGGAAATAAATCTCATACAAAGGAATCTCAGTCATGGAATGTAGTTATTTTTCAATCCTACTTCATTTCAATACCTAAAAATCTACAGCTGATGTAATAACATCATTAGCTTGTACTTTCACTATGTTTTAGGTCTCTTTTACATACTGAAGAATGATACTTTCATTAGAAGAACAGCATATGATAGAAATTGACCTCTTTAGTCATTTGAGAATCTGGGATTTGCTTAGATATAAAACTGTCTAGAATTATGCACTAAGTGATATTGATAATTACAACTCTCTTTTCTGTTTCAGCTTCTCAATTTTTATCCTCATCCTCCTCCCCCCCCCAATTTATCTTTCCTCTTATCCATAATTCTCTTAACCTTCTGCTGCTTTCTTGATGTGCCATGCTGAAGTAATCCTGCAGAAATTCATCTTCCAGTGTTTTAAGAAGTTTCCAAGAGATAAATGGGGAAAAAAAAAAAGTAGTAACTGAAAAATGCTTTTATAATGGTAAGTTTTGCACATCTTTCTCAACAGTGTAGCACTGCCTAACAATGGAGGCTTGAGTGCTTTTCATAACTAGCAGCACTTCCTGTCTCAGGCCAAGTTCTTCTGCTACAGGCATTTTGTCATGAATGATGCACCAGATGAGACTTACACTACTTTCCTGGAAAGAGCCTGCTTTAGTCTTAGAAATCAAGAATATTTATACAGAAACTTTCTTGTCCTAGTGTTTTTTAAAGGCTGTATGTCTCATCCATATATCAAAGTCTTCTTTTTGTTTTCATACACTTCTGTTGCATGTTTTTGCTTGCCTTGTTCTCAGTATAGACTGAATGTTTGAATGTGCTGGAATTTACTTCTTATTTCTCATTCCTTCAGATACTTTTTTCAAAAGACTGCTGTTCAGCTGTCTTCAGTGCAGAAGATTCTTTCCACCACACTGCTGGTGGGCAGGCACATTTCATCTGCATGCTAAGCTACCCTTGATGCCAAAGGAAAAAAACACACTATGAGGAAGGCAAAGGCAGGAGCTGCTGCTTCTCATCTTTTATAAACATACAGCAAAGATGTCCTCTGTAGACATCTTTGTTCATACTCATGCACGCTGGAATCATTAGGGAGCAGTGGATGCTAGGAGATGACAATTTCAAAAGCAAGTTGGTCTCCATGGAGGGAAAAAAAGTCACCTATATCTGCTAGATACAGAGGTTGACATACAGCTGCTCACCCAGGAAGTCCTGCACAGAATACTTGGCTTGACTGATGAGCAATCCTTCCAGGTGTTATAAGAACTAATATTTTCAGTTGTTCTTCATACAGCTGTTTCAAATCTCTCCCTTCTTAGCTATTTAGTAAGAAGTTCTATATCACTACTAAGTCATTTCTTGACTATGATGTCCTTATCTTCATCAGTTCTTTGGTTCTGTACTTCAAGGCTCTGTTTGACCATTTACCATTGCAGTTGTAAGTTATTTCGAAATAATTCTGCTTTGCTCTTAGGAGAGGAAAATTTCACAGCACATGATTTATGCCTTTTATCATATCAGATCTTGCTGAGGCTCATTGCTTTATGACACATTTTTTTCTTACTCTTATTTGTTCCCCACTGCTATCTTGCAGTATTACAGTGACTCTCAGTAACTCTTTAGTTCACTCCAGGCCCTTTTTGTTCCAGTTGTTCAAAACTAGCCCATAGGTTTCTTTCCCACATCTGCTTAGGTGTTTTTTGCTGTTTTTGTTTCTTCCCCCCCCCCCCCCCCCCCAAATAGCATTAGCAAATTCTGCATCTTTACTTATATTTTTCTGGATTATTAGTGTACTAGTTCAGTTGTAACACATTGTGAGAACTGTTCTTTGTTTTTTGACTCCAAGCTTGCTTCCTGAGGCACTTCTTATGATAAGACTCACCTAAGAGATGAGGGGTGGGTGTTGCCATGTGGCAATCCACTTCACTGTCTGAACAACTTCACTTTTGAATGCATTTCTTTGGAGCTGTTTACCTTTGGAAGGGAATGCTCAGGACTGTTTACTGGAAGATCTATCCTGTGACCAAATAACTCCTGTTTGCTATGGGAGATTGGGGGATGATACCATTGTATCCTGTGAAGGCAAGATACAAGTTGGTGCTTCCATACTCCCTCTTATGTGCTGGCAAGGCCAGGGAGATGGGAACAAAAGGAGTTCCTGCTGAGATCCAAAAGCCAGAAGCTGTCACTCCAAGAAGAGCTGACTTAACCACTTTGGACTTATTTATAAGTTTGTACTGACATTGAAAATCATCACCATTATCGCCATGATCACTGTTGTCATCAACAGAAAACAATGCCTGATGACCCACCACTACTGAAGATCAATGACTGAACTAGGAACCATGCTGGATCCATGATAGTGTCTATCTTCTTACTTTCTATAAAGACTCCTTGCTTCATTCCTATCATTTCTATTGTCCTTCTTCCCTTCCCCATCACGCTAATTCATAAGAGCGTCTGTCCTCCCCTTCCCCATCTCTCTGAACAAGATTTGTAATAAACTGGTCAGACAAATATTTGAATTGTTGCTTCTTAACCTTCTAACTTTACATTGGGTATACATGTATCAAAGAACTTCCTCTCCCTCCAATAAATTGGAGTGAGACACACATCATCTGCTATCTTAAAACAGATAAAAGCCTTGCTTATGGCAGTGCACATTCTAAGTATTTCCTACATCACATTTCAACCTTATCAATTTTTTTATTCTATTTTTTCTGTCATAGTATTTCTTACACATAGTCCAGATTTGATAATTTCTAAATTTTTGCTTCTATTCCAAATTAAATTATCTTAATTTTTTCCATTAAAAATAGCAAGATGTGTCCCCCAGGTAATCTTGCTTTCCTTTTACAATTTTCTCTAATGACTTGATGTCTCGCTCCAATTTATAGGAGGGAGAAGAGGTTCTTTGAAACATGTGTACCCAGCATGAGATTAAGAAACAGCGGTTCAAATGTTGGTCCGACCAGTTTACTACAAATGTTAATAAGGGAGATGGGGAAAGGGGAGGACGGACACTATAACGGATTGGGGTGCTGGGGAAGGGAAGGCGAGCAATAGAAAAGATAGGAAGAAGCAAGAATTGCCTAAAGCAGGGATAGTCACCACCAGGATTCAGCAGTAGTCCCGTTACACGCCGTTACAACGCCGAAGGGCAGGAGCAGCAAGGCTGATTTTGGGCAACAAGAGGGTGCAGGTACTGGGTAGGTCCAGGAGGAAGCCACAGGGTAAGGCCGGGAGGAAGCAGCAGGTCTCAGGTAGCAGGCCCAGGGAAGTCCATCAGCATGCAGTCTGCAGTGAGGAACCTGATGTCAGACACCCTGTCCTCATGGTGCTTGGACCCTCTTTTATCCTCCTTTTTTCCTGCCTATGTGACATCCCTGAGTGCTTGAGCAGATCTTTTGCTTACCTCCTGAGATGGTCATCTTCCTCGAGATAAGTCCACACAAAAGACTTTTTCCCAGCCATTATCAGCAGCTTATCCCTCTCTCGTAGCCCCTGGCCTTGTCAATCTGTGCTCCTTAAAGGATTTCACAACCCTTAGCCAGGACCCATCCAGCAGTGTCCTCCAGACAGAAGATTTCTCTACCTTCGCCCAGGACTTTGCCTGGACTTGTTCCTCAGCAAACTTTGAGTCAGTGATATAAATCTTACACTTGAAGCCAGAACATTTCTGTTTCTCATTCTTTTCTGTTTCTTATTTAAATTTGATATGCCAAGAAAGCATATTGATGTATATCAACTTAAAATGTTAGAAGACTTTAATTCTTTTCTCTCATCCTTCTGCCTGAGAAAACCATTTGCTGCTGCAGCTGAGTTACACTCAAAACTTCCTTGTGGGAAAAGTTGCACACCTTTTAACTAAGTAAAGCCAAAATATTGTTAGTATAACTGAATTTGAATTAAAACCCATTTAAGAATGTTATACAGACTTGTTGACTCCTGCTTCTTTCTCTAGTGTTACGACCATTTCTTCATTGCTGAGCTTGGTGGTTTCACACTGGTGTGAATAGGCACATGGGGAATGGAGGGGGGAGTGGTAATGATCAGCATCTGGAGCCATTTGTTGTGAAGGATATGATGTTCATGTTGATAGCTTCTTTATTTCACTGTAGGCTTGCCTTGGGGTCAATTTTATGTCTGCCAACACACATTCATGCTTTTGCTTATTACACCTTAATTTTCTATATACAGCATCTTTTACACAAATTATTATTTATTCATTCTCTGTTGTACCCCTAAAACAAATTCATATCTCCATTTCTTTAACTGCTCATAGGTGAGTTTCTTACAGTTTTAAGGTCTCCAATGCCAACCCCTTGTCCCTTTATTTCAGCATCTCCCACTCAAACTATTCTCTGCATCCTGCCTTCACTGTTCAGGGGCTGCGCTATTCTACCAGGCCTGTCTTTCTCTCTACTACATTATCACACTAGAGTCATAAAACTTCTTCTATTTATGTAAAACAGTGGCTGTACTACAAAAAGACAGACAATTAAAACCAATTAACTTTACAGATATGATTATGTTCCTGCTAATTCAATTTATGCTCCTCTACTAATGCTCTTCTTAATGGATGGTACAGCTGGGTCAAAAGACTAGTCCAGGACATGAGTTAGAAACATAGGTATGGACACCTGTCTGAGGGCCTAGCTTGTACTGCATTGGCAGCAAGACAAAAGGAGGAAATTGTTTTCATTTTTTTGTTGTTTGCTTTTATTTTTTAGAAGTACTAAAGAAATATGAAGAAATGCAATGGTCTGTGCAACTGAATGCAGAGTGAACAAATTCTCTTTGCTGACCTTATGGACTGTGTGGTGAACTGAAGTTGTTTCCTTTGAAAAGCATTGAGAATGGAAAGATTTAAATGCGCACCCAGCGAGATAGTTTTTTTTTAAAATACAAAATTTTTTTAAATACAAAATAACTTTTTCCCCTTTTTGATAGCAATTTAGTGTACAGTTCAAGTATGGAAAATCTGCTGGAGAAAATAGCAATCATTGAATATGTTTTTATACACTTAGTTTGATATCATTAATGTAGATCTTTTGCATGTAAATAGCAGCTACTAACGTAAGACTTAAAAGCTGTAAACAATGGAAATAAAGTGTTTCTATCAATCACATATCATATTCTTATCTCTGTAGTATTGCTATAGCTACATAGAACCTTAAGTAATAGCAGAAATCTCTATATGCTATATCAAGTTGTTAAATATAAATACAACTTTTTAATGAAGTCATGAAATATTCTGGAGAAACAAATTGCATTGCTGTTTCATTAATGAAAGGTGGCAGATGGAAGTTTGTGCTTAAAACGACCACTTCATTTTGAGAAAGCATTAACAGGGATGATGTACAATTATTTGTAATGCAGGTAATATTTTCCCTTTCTGAAAAGGCCCATTTACAATTCTGATGAATTAAACTTCTGCTCCAGCTTCTTTGGCACTATTATTGAGGGGAGAGCAAGCTAGAGACTAACAAGTAACTTTTTGCTTTTGCTGGCAGATCTTACTTTTATATTTCAGTAAAATCAAATTAAAGACTGCTATTAATGTTTTGTTCATCAACTAGTAAGTAGAGGCCATTTAAAGCAGACACATAAAGCTTAGCTCCAGCTGCTGTTCTAATGTTGCAGAGAGCTTTTGCTGCAGTTCATTAAATTCAACTTCAGGAAGCCACAAAACTGCCAGCTAATTATTTTATTTCTTTTCTTTTCTGAGCAAAACCTTGTGTCACAAATTTCCACTCTTAAAATTAAGCTGTAGAGCTCTTTGTACTTCCTGGCTGAAAAAACAGAGCATTGAGAAGGCAGCAGTGTAATCCTTAAAATAACAGGTACTCTTAAGCCAGAGAAACTGTTTACTCTCAAGTTTGGACCAACTTAGAAGTCATGTTGTTACAAATGTATAATCAATGAATATTAAGATGCTATAATTATGAAATAAACAAGAGAGATAGGCAAAGCAGGTTAAAATAACAAAAAGAGGATAGGATGCTTACCTGTATCCTGGACTCACTTACGAAACTCCAGAAGAGATCCTTCCCTACTGCTAGTCAGTTCTTAAATAGGCCTAGGAGAGGTGGAGACAGGCTCCACCCCTTCCAGCAGCACAGGTGAATTGCCTTCACCTGTGCTCCTGCTTGCACACCTCAGGTGATCAATCAGAGGTTCAGGCCACAATTCAGCAGTTCCCATACAATGCGACAATAGTTCTTTGTTAGTAGCTCCCAGGGACAGTATTAATAATGAGTACTTCATGGTTCGGGGCTAAGAACTAGTCTTACTATCTCTGTGCCCTTCAGAGCCTGTTTGAAGATAATGGTTTTTGCAAGAGCTTGTCCTTTCAGAAGAAGCCAATGAAAAGGAGGGGGGTGCATGTCTTCCTCAGCCTCCTGAAGATGCAAGTTCAGCTCTCTAGTTCAAACACAGAAATCTATGATTCAGAATTACTGTTTGTCAATGGTGAGTAGCTAGAGTGTTTTAGACTTTATCTTGTTTCAAATCAGATTAAATGATGAAAGTATTTTACCTTTTGTGGTATATTAGTGCTATAGAATCATAGAATTGCTGATGCTGGAAAAAACCTTAAAGATCATCGAGTCCAACCAAGACCTAACCATACAACCCTAACAACCCTCTGCTAAATCATGTCCCTGAGCACCACATCTAAAAAATTTCTAAACACATCCAGGGATGGTTACTCGACCACCTCCCTGGGGAGCCTATTCCAGTGCTTAGCAACCCTTTCTGTAAAGAAATGTTTCCTGACATCCAACCTAAACTTACTGTGGTGCAACTTGAGGCCATTTCCCCTCATCCTGTCACCAGTGAGAAGAGACCAACCCTGTTTTCACTGTAAGCACCTGTCAGATATTGGAAGAGAGCAGTAAGATCTCCCGTCAGCCTCCCTTTCTCCAGACTGAACAGTCCTGTTTCTTCAGTCTCTCTTCACAGGGCATATTCTCCAAGCCCTTCACAAGCATTATTGCCCTTCTTTGGCCCTGCTCCAGCACCTCAATGTCCTTTCTGTACTGAGGTGACCAAAACTAAACATAGTACTCAAGGTGAGGCCTCCAACCTGGCCCTTGAACATCTCCTCCACAGATGGGGCATCCACAACCTCTCTGGGCAGCCTGTTCCAGCACCTTGCTACTGTCGTAGTAAAGAACTTCCCCCTGACATCCAACCTAAATCTTCCCTCTCTCAACTTAAAACCATTTCCCCTTGTCCTGCTGTTATCTACCCTTGTAAAGAGTTTATTCCCCTCATATTTATGGGCTCCCTTTAGGTACTGAAAGGCTGCAGTTAGGTCACCCCACAGCCTTCTTTTCTCCAGGCTAAACAAGCCCAACCCCCTCAGCCTGTCTTTGTAGGGGAGGTGCACCAGGCCCCTGATCATCTTCGTGGCCCTCTTCTGGACCCTCTCCAACAACTCTCTGTCTCTCTTGTATGTTGGGGGCTCCAGATCTGGATACATTACTCCAGATGGGGCCTCACAAGAGCAGAGTAGAGGGGGACAATCACCTCCATGTCCCTGCTGGCCACCCCTCTTCTGATGGAGTACAGGATACCATTTGCTTTCTGGGCTGCAAGAGCACACTGCTGGCTCATGTTAAGCTTTTCATCAATCAAGACCCTCAGGTCCTTCTCCACAGGGCTGCTCTCAAGTACTGCTCCTTCCAGTCTGTATAGATGCCTTAGGATTCCTCTGGCCCAAGTGCAAAACCTCACACTTTGCTGTGTTGAACCTCACTGGGTTCACCCGGACCCACCTTTCAAGCTTGCTGAAGTCCCTCTGAATGGCATTCCTTCCTTCTACTGTGTCAACTGCACTACTCAGGTTGGTATAGTCAGCAAACTTACTGAGGGTACACTCAATTCTGTCATTGATATCACTGATAAAGATGTTAAAGAGCACCAGTCCCAAGACAGACCCCCGGAGGACGCCTCTCGTTACCGGCCTCCACCTGGAGAAAGAACCACTGATAACCACCTTCTGCCTGCGGCCTTTCAATCAATTTCTTATTGATTCTATATGGTCCACCCATCAAATCCACATCCCTCCAATTTGGAGATAAGGATATAGTGGGGAACCATGTCAAAGGCCTTGCTCAAGTCCAGGTAAATGACATCAGTTGCCTTTCCCTTGTCCACTAATCCCATCACTCCATCATAGAAGACCACCAGATTGGTTAAACATGACTTTCCCCTGGTGAAGCTATGCTGTCTGTCTCGAATCACATGCTCACTCCTCATGTGATCAAGCATGTCATCCAGGAGGATCTGTTCCATGATCTTCCCAGACACAGAGGCCTGTAGTTTTCCGGGTCCTCCTTGCTCCCTTTCTTGTAAATGGGAGTGACATGACACTTCCTTCAGTGATCCAGAACCTCACCAGACAGCCACAACTTTCCAAATATGATGGAGAGTGGCTCAGCAACCGCCTCAGCCAGCTCCTTCAGAACACTGGCATGCATGCCATCCAGCCACATAGACTTGTACCCATTCAGTCTCATGAGGAGGTCTCGGGCTTGCTCTGCCCTTACATTGGGGGGGGGATTTCTGCCCCAATCCCCACCCAGAAGTTTAGGGATGCAGGGCTCAGGGTCGTGAGAAATACTAGAATCCTAGCTGTCAGTGAAGACTGAGGCAAAGAACTCAGAACTTCAGTACTTCAGCCTTCTCTTCATCTATTGAAGTCTGTTCTCCTTTTGCATTTACCGAAGGAGGTACACTCATTTTGGCCTGTCTCTTTTCTGGCCAAAGTACCTGTAGAAAGTCTTCCTATTGTTTTTCACATTCCTCACCAAGTTCAGTTCTGCCTGTGCCTTGGCTTTCCTGATCCCACGTCTGCAAGTCCGGAAGGCATCCCTGTATTGTTCCCAGGTGACACACCCTTGTTTCCAGAGCTTGTACACACCTTTCTTTGCCCTCAGCATACCCAGCAGGTCCTTGCCGAGCCATGCCAGTTTCCTACCTCCTCTGCCCGCTTTCTTATTCAGAGGGATGGAGAGCTCTTGTGTTCTCAGGAAGGCATCCTTGGAGAGTAGTCAGTTCTCCTCAACATTGTTTTTAAAGAACGCATCCCAGCGGATGTTGGCCAACAGTCCATTGAACAGATTAAAGTTTGCTCTTCTAAAGTTCAGGATCCTGACACCACTCTTTGCCAGGCCCAGATCCCTTGAGATCACGAACTCGAGCAGGGTGTGGTCACTGCAGCCCAGGCTGCCTCCAACCTTAACACTTATAATGGTCTCCTCCACATTGGTGAGCAGCAGGTCCAGCAACTCTTCACCTCTGGTCAATCTGTTCAATACCTAGACCAGAAGGTTATCATCGATGGATTCCAGGAGCCTCCTGAACCTCTTGCAGCTCAGCACTCTACAGCGCAATCCATCCGGCTCCATGGACTTGTGAACATCCAGCTTTCAGAGCAGGTCCAAAACTATCTCACTGTGGATTATGCATGGGCTATTCTGTTTCCCATCTCTATCTACCAGCACAGGGGGGATGTGTTCCCAAGGAATAACAAGTCTTACTATTAAAGACTGAGGCAAAGAAGGCATTAAGTACCTCAGCCTTATCCTGATCCTTGGTTACCAGATGGCCCTCGGCATCCAATAAGGAATGGAGATTCTCCCTAGCCCTCCTCTTCCTGTTGATATATTTATAGAAATATTTATCGTTATCCTTTACCTTAGTGGCCAAGTTCAGATCTAGCTGGGCTTCGGCTTTTCTAATTTTCTCCCTGCACAGCTACACTATGTACCTGTAATCATCATAAGTAGCTTTCCCACTCTTCCAGACCATAAACTTTCCTTTTGTTCTTAAGTTCCAGACAAAGGTCACCGTTCAGGCAGTCCAGACTCCTTGTCCATTGGCTCATCTTCCGTGACTTGAGGATGATCAGCTCCTGCACCTCTAAAAGGCTTCCTTAAAGCCTTCCTGGGCTCCCACTCTCTCCAAAACTACCTCCCAAGGGACCCTCTCAACCACGGTCCTAAAGAGGTTAAAGTCTTCCCTCTGGAAATCCAACATGGCAGTTCTGCTGACTACCCCTCTGTGGTTCAACAAGGATTGAGAAATCTAGCATCTCATGATCACTATGCTCCAGATTATCCTCCTTTACATTCCCCACAAGACCTTCTCTGTTAACAAACAGTAGGTTCAGGATTTTGCTTCCCCTCATTGGATCCTTCATCAGCTGTGTCAGGAAGTTATCTCCCACACACTCTAGGAACCTCTGGGACTGTTCCCTATCTGCTGAACTATAAATCCAGCAGATGTCTGGGAAGTTGAAGTCCCCCACAAGAATAAGGTGGGAGAGACCTTGAGACCTCATCCAACTGTCTATAATATCAGTCTTATTGGCCTTTGCTTTTATTCTGACTCATAAGCTCTCAACCCTATCATCACCATCATTAATTTCCATTCATTCACATTCTTTCTTAACATAGAGAGCTACACCATCACCTTTCCTGCCTTGCCTATCTCTTTTGAAAAGTTGGTAGCCAGAAGTGAATGGAGTTGTGAATGCATAAACACATAATAACTAAACCAACTCAACATTGAACAGTTTAAAATATTACTACTTTGACTATAGAAAACAGCAGTAGACAATATAATGGATTATGATCATATAACTATATTTTAGCTTCATTACAGTGACAAAGTGAAGGGCTTTTTTCTTACCCACGCTACATGTCAGTGTTTACCCCATATGCCCACAACTGATGACTGCAAATATAAGACTGCCATAAATCTAACTTGAACTTCACGGCTGAGGTGGTTAGTTTTAAACTAATGTAATTGCTGTGCTTTGGTAAAGTCAATCAGCCCCTTGTAAGTAATTTCTGTGGTATGAATGGGAAATATATCTGAGAAGTTTGCAAGGACAGTTCTAACACTGGTCATTGTCACCATATGATTAAGGAAAGGTAAAGGATACCACCACTGAAAAAGGCTGACAAGCAGTCAGACTGAAAAATCTGTCACTAGCGTTTGTGCATTCTGAAGTACTTTCCACAGAAAAAAAAGATCCTACTTTTTCTAACAGGAAATCCATCCATTTCACTGTTAAAAACCTCCTACAGAGATGAGGATTATGAAAAATACTGCAACTCACAGATGGCAAACCACTTCAGGGACAGCTGCAAGAGCCATTTCAAGATATGTGAAAAGAAACTGTACTAAATATGGACATTCAAATATCCAGCAGGGAAGCATTAACTATTGCTAAATGATGAATACCAGAATCATTCACCATTCATCAGCAAAAGCCAGGACAGCTGAGATTTTTAGGAAGCAATGAAATATCAGTATCATAGCACACAGGCCCCATGCTGGACCCATGACAAACATCTGCCAAAACCATGAAAGGGTAAGTGCCACATACTCCTTGCAATCTTCTCTAAGCAGTCCTGTGCTCAGGAATCTCACAGAGAGCTATGCTCAGAAAGAAAAGGCACTGAGTGATTGAGAGTCCTTAGATATAAGAGCACTCACGGCTGAGTTCTTGCTTTTATGCTCCAAAGTAAATTGTATTGTTAATGTGGAAGCAGTGCATACTCCACTTTGGAGGCCAAAAAATTATTCTGAGGGTACATCTCAAGTGAAATTATTGAAGCAATTTCAGGAATTCTAGCTCCAATTTACTTTGTCAAGAATAGGAATGACCTGATGTGCATTAAAAAGGTCAAGAGAGGTGATTCTTCCCCTTCTACTCTGCCCTTTTGAGGCCATATCTGGAGTACTGTGTCCTGTTCTGAGCTCCACAATACAAGATGTAAATAGTTGCCTCTCTTCCTTCTAGCCTTTGTGGTAGACGTTTGCATGGTTAGGCATGTTGTTCATTAGAAACTTCCGATGCCTTTAGGTCCTTAACCACAATGTCCCCAACAGGGCCAAGCAGGAGGAGGCAGCATCTACCAGTATCAACTTGTCAAGGCAGCTCAGAGTATTAATAGCAGAAATGCCTCGTACATGAGGTTCACAGGGTCAGCTTGAAGTGTAACCCTACTTGGGTAGCAGTAGACCACTGTTAGTGCTATGCCACTCACAGACCACAGTGCTCTTGTGAAACTAAACCATCTCCCAGTGCAGAGTTGCCAGACAGCAAAGTACACTAGGACAAAAACTAAGAACTCTAGAAAGCTGCCAAATATAGCCAGAGATTTTCTTCACAATATGCCTCTCACCTCTTAGATCAAACCAAGACACCGGAAAACTGCAAGTTTCTGTAGGCATATAGGAGATTCTTTACCAGCATGTCACCAGAGAACAACACTCTGCATGGCCAGATATACTGCCCAAATGAAAGCAAGGAAAATAAATAAAATGCTCCCTCTGCTAAACCATAAACAGTTAAGCAAAAACAAAGGCTAAACAAAAGCCCTTCTCTCCCTACCCCCAAAATTCAAATTATTCATTCATCTGCCTGTTCACTAGTTGCTGTTTGGATACTCATTTCAGCTTTGGTATGTCAAAGCAAACAGCCAGAAGATGCAGAAATAATCTTTTACTTAGCCAAATTACTGTTAATGATGCCAAACAGATCCCAAATGTCTGCTTCAGCTTAGTCCTATTTCAGCAGGACAAATTCCTAGAATCATTACCATAGATTTTTATATTAATAGAAGGCTAAAATATGTGCAATGCCTATCTAAGTTTCCCGATTTAGCTCTCAATTCATCTCCTTTCATTATACTTGTATAATGAAAATTATATTCTTCTAATATTTTTAAATAAATATTTAAGCCACTACTCTAGAAGTCTTGCAACAAATTGCCAAAATTCTCCCAGAAGTTTTCTTTACTGAATATGAAAAATTTATGATTTTCTTAGGATACAGTAGGTAATTCTCTCCCACAGACTTGAAATGAGAATTTTACTTTTGTTCTTCCAAGTATCTTTCTAAATTTGTTTTAAAATTCTGCCTGTACTGGATTGAACAGCTTTGCATTATCTAAAATCTTCAGCAATTAAATTGCATGTGGAAAAACAAGTTTAACATTTCTATTTTACTGTAGATTCCAGCAAAATAAAATAATGTATATGAGAAAAACTTCTGAAAATCCTGAAATTTCTCTAAAATCAGAGTTGTGTGTTCTCAAAGTTGGGTTAAATCTTGTTTAGGGTACACAGTGAAGGATTACTGGAGAGGTAATTAATAAAATTGGACTGGCATGTAAATATATGCTGCAGAAATTTACATGACAAAAAATAATTTTGGGAAACACAGAGACAGAATTTGAACAGTTATAAGAAAACTGAATTCACTTTTTTTTCCTAATTAATATACCACAAAATCCTGATTGTGGAAAAAAAATAGTCTGAATTTGATAATGGCTATTCAACACTGGAAGATAAGAGACAAATTTATTGAGAGCATTGAGCATGTTTGTCCATTTGGGGGAGGGGGATTTTGTTGTGTTCTTTTTCTTGCAGGGATAGGGACAAATTCAACTTAACTGAAATGAATAATTGTCTTCAGTGAAATCTAGATTCACCCCTTATCCTCCACACACAGGTTGTTTTTCCAGACCTAAAAACGGCAATAAGGTAAGAAAATTTAAAATATAAACAATTTATTGGATATTTATTAGTCAAGTAAATATGTATTGTAAACTGTTATGTCAACAAGACTGCAAGAACAGGTTTTGACTGTATGTTAGAAAGTATTTATCTTTATTTTTTAAGAGAATTATATTTAGAAATAAGAATATGTGTACTAGTTTCTTACCAAAAAAAAAAAAAAAAAAAAAAAAAGAGACTATTTGAAGGGTGTTCATATTTCAGGGACCTGGTTTTTATTGTTGCTCTATTGCAGAAGACTATACTTCATCAGTTAGAAAAAGACATGAAATGATTTTGTGTTTATATTTATTGTCAGCAATACATCAGTTATGTAAAAATAACCCAGATGAAAATGTAAGACTTGTTACATTTTCATGTCATCTGTATTAACTGAATAAAGCTTAGTGACAATATACACAAATTTGCAGTAGTTGTACGTAAACATTTTGTGCTTTTAAAAAAAGAAATATACATAATTTTAAAAATAAAAAATGCATTACACAATTTACAAATTAACATTAACAAAAAAAAAAAAAAAAAAGAAGGTAAACATTCCTCAGACACAGCTGCCTCCTTGTTCTACAAAATAAATATTCAAGTAAATTAAGTTAGGCAAAATAAACTCTTAACTTTGGGTGAGCACAATTTACATAAAGGTTAAAAGACAATTTCCATTTAATTCAAGGAATATTTTACAGTGATTTATACACAGAGTTTTTAAATTGGTCTCTTCAGATTGTAATATTGGAAAACAAACTTTATTACATTTTGGTAGGAGAAAGGGAGTTTCAAAATGGATGCTTTATACTAAATATAAACAAGCTTGTGCAGTCGCAACAAAGTTTTGAAAAGGAACTAGTCCAGGACTCAAAGCAGACACAGTAATCTAGAAACTACAGATTTAAAAAGGGAAACACAAACCACCACATCAACAGGAAAATGCCTACTTTGCTATTTTCTGAACAGTTTATTTGATCACTTTACTTTCACAATCTAACAATCTACAGTAGTGGCTGCTTTAGGCACTGGATTTGTATAACCACTCTGATTTTTAAAGCAAATTGCTTTTCATTCTATACTGATAATTCATTTATTATTTCTGTGTCAATGCTAAAGGGCTTAGTCACCTTTGCAACATTTAGCTTAACGTAACATTTCAGCCCTCCTTATAGACTAATTTTTATTTATTTATTTATTTATTCTTGATAAAGAGGGAAGCCACTTTGGCTTCACATTTCTGTGCACTTTGTAAAAAATAAAAACAAAAAATGCACACTGGATTTAAATTGCAGCACTAGTATGACACAGATGTGCTCAGCAAAATTCACTGAACCAATAAAACATGTATTAACATCCTAAAATACTCGCATAGATTGCAAAGGCCAAACATACTTAAATAAACGATCCCCCTTTATTCAATTGTAAATACTTTATTGTAAGAAACAGGAGATGGCATACCTTTACCTTCACGTTATTAACATCTTAGATTTAGGGCATAGAAATCTTCAACGTAAGAACTAGGCAACAGCTCCTGCTATGACCAGCCAGTATATTAAATAAAGATGACCCATTACCATTGAAAGAAATCCTGTTCCCTCAATTCTCTATTGGTCCAATACCATTTGATAACGTAGAATCAGACTTTTTAAAGTACAAAAATCATGATTAAGCTTCATGTTTCCATATATTTACTGTTCTTCAAAACTTTATATCTTTTTCTTTTTTTTTTTTTTAATGCTCAATAAGATAGGAATCAATTAGTTTTTTCTTGTTTCTTACTCAAAAATTCTGACTTAATTAAATAAATCGTTTTTTTTTCTTTTTTCTTTTTTCCCTTTCTTTCTCTCTTTCTTTCTTTCTTCCTCCTTCCCTCCTTCCCTCCTTCCCTCCTTCCCTCCTTCCCTCCTTCCCTTCCTCCCTCCCTCCCTCCCTCCCTCCCTCCCTCCCTTCCTTCCTTCCTTCCTTCCTTCCTTCCTTCCTTCCTTCCTTCCTTCCTTCCTTCCTTCCTTCCTTCCTTCCTTCCTTCCTTCCTTCCTTCCTTCCTTCCTTCCTTCCTTCCTTCCTTCCTATATTCACACAGAAATGCAAGACCGAAATGGAAACCCTAGAAATGCAAACCCTAGTTTTGCAATACATGTATGAATGAACTACTAGTGAGGTAGGGGGCCATGGCACTTCACCAGCTGTGGATCAAGGTATAAAATGAGAAAATAAACATGTACAATAAGATTGTTACTGTCATTCCTCTCTGCTTACCATTTCCATTAAGGAGAATACTTATGCAGTGGCAATCCTTTTTTTTTTTTTTTTTTTTTTTTAATGCAGTAATTCCACATTGGTAATTTAAGACAGTTTAAAGTTGGATCATTTTTGCTTGGATTACACAAAATGCACATTGGTTCCAAGAACTGTTTTAAAAATACCTATAAAGATAAGTATTTTTAAGGACTGATGTCAACCTCTGATGTCACTGAGAGCTGCCACTAATTTCAGTGAATCTGGGCCAAAGTTTGCAAAGCTGCAATTTTATTCAACATGCAAAAAATGAGTGCTTCTTGAATAAATAGTATGATGAATAGGCAGAAATGGTTTAGGTTATAAAAAAGACCTGAGAACCTAATACTGAGCTTTATATAACAATTATTTTTGACGGGTTGCCTGATAACATTTTGTAATTGTATTGCTTAGTAGTGGCACAGTCAGTTATATGTTTGCTTCAGACTATACATAGAACCCATTTTATGAGACTTATCCTTCTCAGGTCATGAATGTGTAACAGGCATGTAGATACAGTGGCAAGTCAATGAGCTTGATGTCAGAAGTGTAACACTGAAAAGCCTTAAGTATGGAAGAGGTTAACAGTGAGCTTTCATACTGCCAGAATTCTTTAAAAAGTTATGACAGTTAAAATGGCAGAACTATTACTGTTTACTTGCCAGTACACTCAAGAGTTTAACTGAATAATTAAAAAAATCTATCCAATTATCCTAATTAGAAAAGATAAAAAGGTCTCTGAATATTGCACTGTCAGCAACAGTGAAAATGCTCTCACTAATGGAAGGAAAACAAAAAAAAGCAAAACCTTTTTCTTTTAGCTAACAATCAGAATGCCTTTTTAGACAATATCACTCAAGATTAGAGGGCAATCACTTTTCTTTTTCTTTTCTTTTTTTTTTTCTAACAAAGTTAACAAATATAAAAAATCTAGTCATAAACAGCCTTCAAAGTACAATTAGAAACCAGCAGGACAATCTATACTTGTATAGGTAGATGGGGCAAGAAACTAGACACTTGTATTACTGCCATGATATAGGCCACAAATGGCCACTGTGACGAGGATCGGTGTGTACAGTACATGTTGTTAGCCGATTCCATCCAGTCGCAGTCCAAACAAACGCTACTCTCTTCAGGATTCAAGACCTGTCTACTTGACACTCCTTGCACAAGATACATCATCATCCTTTCTGAAAAGAGGCGGTTACTATGGCAATACCAGTTAAGTGCATATCATGCTGCACTAATATAGTGCAAAAAATTGCCTTACATGTAGCAAAAGGATGCAGGCAACAGTTTGAGTTAGAGAAAGTAGAAATGTATTGTAACATTTACAGTGGGTATTCTTTTTCCAGACAGCAACCTCTAGAAAATATTGAATCTGAGAATGCCTCCTTTCTGGATGTATATATGAGGCCTTTATATTTTGGAGTGATAACAGGGCAGAATTTTGCAAGTGAGTCATTGCCCTCTGAAATGTAGGTTAACACGGGTTGTCATCAAGTGCCAAACTGTTGAACTTGCTCATGGGTTAATCTCAGTTAAAAGTTAATGTAATAAGCACTAAATTGTTCTTTAACAAGTATATAATCTGATAGAGTAATACATATTCTTCAACTGAGTATATGCGCTCTGCTTGAATATAAAGAGTCAATACAAACTCTTGGTACAAACTCTTCATGCGTACTGATTATACTTGGTTAATGTTGCAGGGGCTTTCAACTGTTAATACAATATCAGTTACCATATTCTGGAGACAGAAGTGATACTTATATCTTGTAAGATTGAGGAAAGACCACAAATATCTCCCATTCTAGCGTCTATTAAATTGATTCTGCCAGATTTCTCAGTGTTGATGGTCTAAAGTAAAGCAGTAATGCCTTGAATAACCATAGGCATTATGAAATCCATCCATCTTTATCTACAGTGCAGTTACAAAAAAGAAAGTCAAAACAGTTAAATCTACTCCATAAAAAATCCCTGTGGCTTTGGATACCTTCTGATTTCAATCCAATAATTAAGACTCCATTTGTCACCATGAGAAGTTGTATTTTACATATCTGCATCTCCATCATAAGCCAAGGTTAAAGGTTTCAGCCGGTTGTTCTGCCTTCTCTGGGGCTTCTTTGGCTTTTTGCTGAAACAATAAGATAATTTGTAAATAGAACAAGAAACTGATAACAGCAATGATGGATTTCATTTTTAAATGAAAGATGACTGTGTTGTAATAAGATAACACATTTGATCATTTGTAAAAGCTATACACTCAAAACCTTCATGTAGTTCATTAATTATCACTTTATCAACCCAAAGGAACACCTAATTCAAAGTTAAGTTGTTCAGAAACAGGCTGTTATGGTACTGATGTGACTTGATGAAATTTTTGGAACATAATCATACAAGATTAGTTATTTTTCAGAAAAGCCCATAGGCTACAGTGCCATATTTGGTTGTGTATCAATGGAGCAACCAATCCAGTTCTTTTAAATTATGTGAGTGAAATCTTCTCTTGACATACTGGGAGTTTTGACCTTATTGTTCCACCTCATAATTAGTTTTATCTCAAACTTTCTGGAGTAACTAAAGTTAATTCCAGATGTTAAAATCAAACCAGTCTTAAGTATCATGGATGTGGCTGTTAGCCATAAACATTTTCTATCTATTCTTGACTTAAATTTTAATCCAGCAGTATTTCCAATCCATTTGCTATAGTTTTAAAAATGTTTAAGCCAGATAAAAATGTATGTTTATGTATTTTATCTTTAATTAAAATATATGAGCCTTAGTTCTTGCCTTCTTTTAGAGTATATTATAAGCATTTATTTAAACCTGCCCCTGCATTCTGTTATCCAATAAACTTTTATTGGATATTTATAGGATATGTCAATCAGCCTGCCCAAACCAAAATCTTTGTTCCCAAAACAGCTGTTACGGGAGCTTTCAGTGGCCACAGTTTGAAGAATTTGCAGTGAAGTTAAAAGCTTACGGCTTTTCTTTCTTTCAGAAAAAATGTTCTTTCTTACCTACACATAAGTGAGATTTTGGAGAAAGCTGACTGAAAAATAAATCCAGAAGCCACCTAAAAGTTAACTTATGCAGTACAGCCAAGATCTTGATGTCTAAGACCATACTTCCCTCATCTTCTACCTTCACAGTCACAGTGGATCAGAAATTCCAAGCAGGATCCAATTAACTTCAGGGAGAATATTCTCAAAAATTATTCGCTTTTGCAAAAATCTTCTATTTTTTCATGCAGTAATATTTTCAAAAGTATATATCATTTATGAAAACACATGAGAAAACCTTCAGCCTTATTTTAGTTGTATTTCTCTATATCCCACCAAATATCAAATCACACTTGCCTGACAATTAAGTTTCCTTTTTGATACTTCTCTCTGCGTTTTGTGATATAGCTGCAATGAAATCACCATGGACAGAGTACAGTTATTCTCAACAGAGATAAGTGAAAATAAACTATCCACTAAGATATGCCATATTTGCAAGAAGTTCTCCAATCTCAAGACAGTCTATCATCTGGCTACAAACAGAGCCCATGAACCTCAGCTTGGACAAAAGTATATAGAAATTTAAACATTACAGTTTATAGAAGAAGTATCTACAGCTCCTAAAGCTGCAAATATAAATGCTTGCATTATTACAGTCTGCAAGGGACTGCTTGTTGGTAAATAATTAAGGAACTCACCAGGCTAGATAGATCATAGAAACAATAAAGATGAGTAAAACAAATGCACCAGCAGCTACACCATAAACCCAGGTCTTCAGCCTCCCATCTAAAAGGAATGAATGTTAGTCAGTAGTGTTTCAGTTAGTATTGCTGAATTATTAGTTCTGATATGGTATAGAAATACTTTTATAATCCAAAATAAATGTATTCACAAGCAATTACAGCTTAATAAGAGTAAATACTGTTAAACAACTGAGTGTTAGCTTCTTTGTGCTCTTTTGTTCTGCTTTTCAGCTAAACTCCAGGTAATCTGAATGATGCTGAGACATGGGACAAAAACAGCATGGCAGCAAGTTAGAGCACCAGGGTAAGGGGAAACCCCTTCAGCAGGATAGAAAGGCTGAATCACTTTCTAGTCTACCTCTGGGAAATCAATCTATTATTTTCAATCTCATTGCTATTTAATTTTCCATTTTAAAATAAATTTAACGTTTTACCTCATTAGCACTTTAGATACAGATACATAACTAACTACTGCAAAAAGTAGTTAATAAATTTTACTTTCATCTAACATCATACACAGGTTTTGTTAGAAAAATGACTTCTCACAGAACCCCCCCCAAAAAAAAAAAAAAAAAAAAAGCAACAACTCATGCTCAGGGATAGAGCAGAGCAATGGCCTTGGCCTGTTCCTAATAAGACCTGTACTTATGTCCAGCCTGTGCAGTTTATATTTTGGATGCAATATCCCTGCAGTCTGATGGATACATCCCCCTCTCCTTTTTGTCTCAATTCTGGACGCACTTGCTTACCCTAGCAAAACCAAGGAAGAATGGTGTGACTTTGGGGGATTTTGCTCTGATCCATAAATGAGTACACTGCAACACAAGGTCAGTGCATGCTGTTGGATTTGCTACTTTTTTAAGACTCACATTACGCATTTCTAAAGTGCTTGATGAAAACATTCTTTTACAGGGAGCCTACTGCCTTGTCAAAGAAAGTTCAATTGAAAAGCTGAATTATTTCATTTATGTTCTTCCACAAAGCGTTGCATATATTTTCAATATCATCGTAAGTAAACATATCTAATCTTTTTCTCACAAAACAAGTATTACTTTCTGATGCTTTCGTAGAGGCGTAAGGCATAAACAGTGCAGCTGATGTTTTTCCAACTTCTGATAAGAACAAAAAGCATGCTGAATTTGTTCTAATTCAGAGTAACCATTGCTATTGGTATGCAGTTAATTTTATTCTTTCTGCAAAGTGTTCTAGTCATGAACAATTCGAATAACACTAATATTAAAAAAATTTTGCTTCACTGAATATCGTACTTAATGACATTATAACTGATAGTAACCAATATACGGGAAATAATTGATCAGTTATAAGTTGAACGTATCCAAAGATATGATAGCAGGAATGAGAAGAATTCATATTTCGTTACTAATATACAAAAAATTTTCTTCCCTTGGTTTATTTCCACTGGTAAATGTAATAGGTTTGGGGTTGTTCAGGGTTTGTTTGTTTTAAAATAATATTATCTCCTTGAAGAAAAGACAGGCATTATCTTGCGTATGAATTTATATGTTGTTGTCAGAATTGGGAACTGTGTTAATGAGGTCATTTGTATTATGAAAACATGGGCACTACATCTCATATTCAGGCACTCTGAATTCCCTTGGACAGATTATTTATTGTGTATGATATATGTAACTGTGATGCATGTATTGTGTATGTACGTATGTAATGGCATCTATTTGGCAAGATAAATCAGCAAAGACAGCTGTGAGGATAAAAACTTTCTGGAACTCTAGTATAGTCTGTTGAAAATTGCTGAAGAATTACTTTACACCGAGGCTTGGAAACTGTATGGAAAGGAATGATTATAGCAGAGTAAATCAAACCTTTCTAGAAGTTAGCTAATCATGGAATTCATGGATTGAAAACAATCAATCATAAATCAAGTATTAATTCAATTGAATATCATGCTTTTTATCTAAACTGAACTATGCTGCCTTATTAAGTCAAACCAGGAATGACTGGAACATTTATGAGGTTTAATGAAATCTCTCAACTATTTCTTGTTCCAAAAAATATGTCTGAACTCACAAAAGCATCCGTGTTCTATAAAGTTCAACGCAACCACCTGATACTTGCTTAGAGTCAGCACTCTGCTACAACACACCCTATGGCATTTTAAAGTGGAATTAGAGTGAATTAGAAATAGTATATTTGTTAAGATTTTTTTTTTTTTAAAGAGGACCAGGAAATCTTAATTTCTTTTTTAAAATTAATTTTATTATGGATTAAAGTAAAAACTAATTGGAGTAAAGACCATTTTTTTGGAGATATCATGTATAGTATCAAAGTACAAATAACAGTCAATACTGCTAGGACTAATGGGATCTAACTAAAGTATTTGTAACCCAAACCTGATTTAATCCGTTGATTGTAAGAACTACTGTTCTCAATTTGCAGTGTTTTAGTATTTATGCAAGTAAAGATATTGCTTTCAATCTTCAGATTTAAAACTTTCATGGAAGCTTTAGAAATAAACACTAAGATACAAGCATGTAAAAATATTTAGCTCCATGTGATTAAAAGGCAAGAAAATAATTAATTGTTCTCTATATAATTGACATTTTTGACAAGAATAAAATCTCTTTATCTGAAAGGATTTTGTCACTGAAACTTTTATTTATATCAATGAATCAGAAAATATTTACTGAAATCTGATTACATGATAGACCTTACAAAATATTTTTAATGGCATAACTCTGAGCATATTTCTTACAACTCGAGTGCTTGTTCAGCTCTAAAGAACATGGCCAATATGAGCAAACATTTCCTATAGTGATTTAAAGTATGTCTTTGCTAAATATTACGGTTAGCTCTTGCATAACATGAAGTAGTTTAGATATGGAAAAAAAAGATGCCATATCTATACTGCTTGTTTCTTTATGATTCATGCCATAGCTGTAAACTTCAAGCAATACTTATCTTTTACGGATCTCTGTGCCACCTCTTCACACCCTTCTCAGTGGCATTATCAATTATGGTGGCATAATCTAATATCCTAGCTTGCACCGTTGCTTTTAAAGCCCTTCTGAAGTCACATTTTGACTAGCTTTTGTGAATTTTAACAAGTATCAGGAATTAAAAGAAATTTTTTGGAATGCAAAATGTCATTATATATGTTGATGGGCCAGCAGAAAATGGCAACAGTTTACTATTGTCCCTTTCTCTGCTTTCAGTCAGGTGTTTGTCTTCTTAAATGAGCACTTAAGGATTTTTCTTTTTTTCCCTCTCATCACAAATACCTGAATGCCAGGCCCTGCAGAAGTAGTTAGCATTATGAACTGCTCATTGCATGACTTCACCTGGCCCAAAAGGCTGTAGAAACCAGGTCCTTCCTCGTCCTGACTGGTTAGTGGAGGGCTGAGTAGGGTTCACAGCTCGACTGGTTTTCACATCTCCCTTTTTGTCCTCCATGGTGGGAATCACCACCACTGGGATGAGAGCGCACTGTTCGAGTGTGCCATCAGAGGACATAACTTCAGTGTATCCATCTTCGCAACTGCATGTTCTAGTCTGTAGGGAACAAGTGTTTTATGCTGTGTAGCAGAAAAAGAAGTTTTCTGTGGGCTATAAAGGAAAACAACAAGGATGACTGGAAGAGAAGATTGTTTTGAGGAGTGCTAGCCTGGATAGTACCTCTTCATATATTTTTATGAAGTATCATAGCCAATAAACAGAGATTATTCAACATTTAATTGAGAGGTAGCAAACAGTCTAAGGTTGATTTTATCAAAGCAATGATCAAAAATCTCTGAAAATACATTTGTTGGCACAATCTTTGAAATGCAGAGATGCATGGGAAAGCCCTCATGGGGTTGCTTAGTGCTCTGATGCATTAGCACATACCTCACTGCAGTAAGCATGGGGTTGGCTGCATGGTGGGTTACATGACCTGTCAGCATCTGGTTGGCGCATCACTAAGCAGCCTCCTGTGGGACAGAAAATCATATTTTGACATGGTAATACCTCTCCTCTGATGAATACTGATGCCATTATTTCCTACAGTGTGTCACAGATTACCATTTTATTATTAAACTAAATTTAAGACTCCTACTCTTAATCCTTTTTATTTTTAAAGGGGAAGGATAATTTGTCTCAAGTATTTTTCATTGCTACAGTAGCAATGTATATATAATATAGCATGTAGATTTCCATTCATTCACATTTTAGAGAACTAATATTTGGCAAGTGATCTTCTTTTCACTTTTAGTTCCTTTGTGAATAAGGAAGTTTAAATATTTTGTTGTGCTTGAAGAAACAGATTTGGGTTTTCTAGGACCCACCTAGTAACTAGCATATTAAAACTGTGTCCACAAAGAAAATAAAGGCATATTTTTGATCTATGTCTTTGCTGCCAAACTGAAAACAAAGTATTCATTCAGTTCACGAGTTTATGTTTTCTGATATTCCTCATTAGTTAATTTTACTCACGCTATAGTTTTGCCTCTTATGAAGCCATACTCCATTCTAGTCTAAGAAAACTTTTTCAGAAGTGAGGAGCATATACTGAATACTATGATAGAAAGTGGTTATCAGTGTTTCTTTCATTTCTATTCTTATCTAGTTCTCATTGTTACATCTTTATTTACAGCGCAGTTATTGTTATGGACCAACATACACAATCAGGCTTTCACTATCATTTCAGCCAGGTTGACTTCAAAATATACTTAGAATCAGTTTGAATGTATCTGAGTTTCCCTCTGTCTTTCAGAAAGACATGCAGTACATACTTTAACATTTATACTGCAGCAGGACAACTTATCTTGCATCTCCCAAATCAACTATATTTTTATGCTGGTGTGACATGATGATGAAATCCTGATAGCTCACTTTGGTCACAATCATAGCAGATGCAGTTAGATGTGGTTATATAGATCAAATTGTTAACAGTATGGCTGATGAGGAATAAAGTAAACCCTGCTGGTTGCCATCAGTTTTTCTCACCCTCAGAAAGGAAAACTGTGCATCCTAGCATATAAATCACATGCCTGTGAGAATCTATGTAATAAAGTATCAGCCATCCAAGCAAGCTGAAGAAGGAAATAGTAGCTTCATTGCCCATAGGAAACAACACCTTCAAGTAAAAAACAGCTATTCAGCACAATAATATTGTACAAGGAAATAAATAAATAAAGGTCTTAAAATAGGAACAGGACTCATGGAAACAATATCTGAATTTTAACACACTATCTTAGTGCAGTGAGAAGGCATTAAAGAAATAGTTATCTAAGATATAGGTCAATTCTAGATCCAATTAAATAACTTCCATTCAAATCAATCATATATGTGTACCTACCACTTTGAGCTTTTCAATACTACAGATTATACAAACCACATTCAAAAAAACTTTGAATGTGAATTTGCAGTCTGCTTCATAATTGTATACTTTCTGCAGAGAAGTTCACACAGAACATTACATTCAAGTACTTTCTTTGAAATAATATATCAAAAACAAAGTTTCGTACTGCATGGGAACAGTTGATCACTGTTGCTGGAATTATCCATTTGTTTTCCTTTCAAATCAGAAAAGTACCACAGTCTAAAACCACATACAGAACAAATTCTTAAAAGAGATACAATATAGAACCTAGGTTGGTCTGCCATGGAGGTCCTGTGAGCATTTACAAAAGTTCATGGATTAATTTTCTACTCTCTCTGGTAGGCTTTTGTTCCCGTTGTTAACACAATAATCTATTAAGATGCTCAAAGTGGAGATCTTCTCATCTTTCTCTTGTCTGCTTCTCTTGGAATGTTTTTCCTTAAATTGGATTATCAAGGCAAGCATTATATTATGCTAAAGTCCCACCACTGCAGGAGACAAGCTAGCACTCCTTTAAATAACTTTTAGTTTATTTCATTACTCAGTCTTATAGATTTCCACTCTTTTCATGTAATATTGCAGTTCTCCTTTGAGGTGAGTGTATTCTCAAATATTTCATAAATATGGCTAGGAAAATTTAATTAAATTAATAAGGTAAGTCTTTAGAGGCTACCTTATCCCCATAACCATCCATTCTCATCTCAGTTTTGATCTGTTAACATCTGTCTTTCTGATAGATTGTTATCTGTTTTGTAATTTCCATCTCTTCTAGATTGAGTAATGCTAACGCATATTTCTCTGGCATTCTAAATGGACTAGATCTAGATATATCACTTTTCCTTATTAAATAGGTGATTTCCATAGTCTTGTTTCTCTGTTACAATATTCTTTAGGTAACCAATACTAACTTATTATTATAGTTGTTGTTATTATTTCCTACTTTTCATGCATGTCCATGCTTTATAAATGCTGAAGTATCATTTATTTTAAAGCGGTTTTGAAGAATAAACAAATCTTAGAATCAGAAAATAATTACTAGGCCTCATTAAATAATGCAAAACTCACAGAACTTTCATTTCAGAAGAATCAGCTCCACTTACATTTATTTATGCTTATAGAAGAGAGCATCGTGAAAAATCTGCCAGCAACACAAAGTTTTGAAATGTATCACATGGCTGTATCCAGAACAAACAATTATTTATATGTTAATGACCATGATTTATAAATGTACTTTGCTTTTTAATATCTCAGAGCCTTAATCCCTAAAGTGAGAAATTTAAAATTCTCTAGGACATTTAATAGATAATTTCATATATTTATATCAACAAAAATTGTGACTTAAAGATGCTTTGTTGCATCTGATGTGAAGATGTATTTTAGTAATTTTACAATGCAAAATGACACTTAGAAAAGAGACTTTGTACTACCAAAAGTTATTTCAACACCTTGTAAAAATGATACAAAGAATTTATTTCTAGTAACAAATCAGACAGTTGTGATGTATTCCATCATGAATCAGAATTTCCCCTTTTGACCTAAAAGGAGCTGGAATTGAGGGTGTATTTATAATCACCATAGTTGATATAAAAATATTTTTAAAAACAAATGCATTGCATAATTCCTAATTCTGATAAATAAACTCATGCAAATAAGATATGTATGAAGATTTTCTGGAATTCAGGCACCTCAGTCATTCATTTAAGATATTTTGTAGCTTAGTTTACGTCAAAAGAAACTCCATCCAATCATTGTCTACTGAACTATCCTGCTATAAATTTATGTCATTGATGTAAAGTAACAAATTTATATTAACTTATTTATTAAAATCTGTTATAATTTTCAGAATGTATATATGTCTGTTATCGTCAAGCACTATATCCATCTCTGCCTCTGTATATTCATTGTACATTAATACATAAAAGTTCGCTTTGCTGTAGGGCTTGAAATGTGAAATTTAGAAATATATAGATGCTTGTAGAAATATAAAATGTGCAACATTCTAGGTCAAATATAGAAGATAATATTTGTTTTTATTTTTACTGTTACATGCTATATAATTCTGGAATAGAGCTGATGTTTTCAGTCTGCAAAAACACAATGATTCAACACAACAACATACATCAGGAACAAGTATTTTTATCAGAGTATTTTTAAAAAATATTTCCATTTTTGGGAAAAAAAAGTTATCCACTTATTTTCCAGGCTTTTGTGAATATGTAAAACAAATAATTACCTGTGACATTTAAGCCATCTGACCTTTGGCACCACACAGTTCGAGAAGATCCCTTCCAGGGGCTAGCCATCCACTTGTATTCATAGCAGTGGCCATCTATACAGAAAACATTCATTTTTTAAGAGATTCAATGACAAGACTTCAGCCTACCATTAGCTGCAAGTAGACAGCATTCATTAAGTTTAATGGCTTTTATGGTGTCCTTCTTTCACCCAGCAACTCAGAAAGGTGGACTGTACACGTAGAAGTCTGCACTTACTGGATGCATACAGAATAGAACGTCTTCTGGACTAAACAATAATGTTCATACACATTGCATATGGAGTAAGTCCAATATAGTTAATGGGCAGAACAGACATTTCCAACAACCTCATAACAGTTGTAGCCCATCTGTTGGGAAAAGTCATTTAGGAGTCATCTTTCCTTCTTGGTAAAGCTATGCTTTAGTTACTATTCCAGTGTATGGTAAAGTAGGCTTGGCTGTATCCGGCTTCACATTTCTACTCCACTGTACACATCTCATATAGTCGGGGATAAAATATGAAGTCTTTCTGTACCTTACTTGCCCAATATTTTTTTTTTTTAATTAATCTGTCTGGTGTCTAAATGGACAGGAAATATCTTTTCTTAGGTATTTTGCACAGTACTAGCAGTAAGGCAAACATTTTAGTCATTGTCATGTGATAGGAGCAGACAGGATTCTAAATTTGGTTATGCATAATAATATCCTTTTTTTAATTAAGAAATTATCAAGCAGATAAGGCAACTATTATTTTTCCTAAATCTTGAAAAGGTATTTCATTATTAAAAAAGGATTTTAAAAATGTGTTTGAAGTGGAAACATATAATAATTAAATTTTCCAAGTTTTTCTGGTACATAGTTGATATTTGGAAAATAAGAAATTAAGTGCATTTCTATCTCCACCAAATCCATAATTTCCTAATTTTGACAGCCTGAGCAGAAAGAAAAGAAACATACTGTAGTTCTGTATTTTGTTTATTACAGGAAGAGTGATGTGTATTTTGGTACTTACCACTGCAAGGTCTTGTTTCCAAAGCTTGTTCTGGACAAAGATGTTGATTCTCTAAATCCTGAATGATTACTGCCCGAGATCGGACTTGAATGCCTCCAAAGCCAAGATCCTCACCATTAACACAGGTTAGCTGACAAAGGCTCCATTCCGACCACTCTTTCAAATAACAGTCCCCTGAATTTTATTAGAAGATAAAAGATCATCGATGTATGTGAAGAGCTCACGACAGTAAGTCTGACTTAGAAAAACTTAGAAATCCTGAGCTTTTCTAAGTATCTGTGAGGTTGAAATAATAACGGCGATAAAAAAGTCCGTCTGTTCGAAAACAGAATAGGTTTCTGTAGCATTCCCATAAGGTCATTTTCAATTTCTGATGACACTCTACACAATGTCTGGATTTAACGAATATTAGGGAACCGTACACTGTGTAGGCTAATTTTATACACCTTATTCATTACTTTTCTGACACTAGAAAGAGAAAGCATTGTTGAGTTCTAAAAAGATTGTCACATATCTTCATGCAGAAGCACTTTAAACAGACAGTAGAAACTACTACTGATGCATTCTTTATAAGAATGAGAAATGAGAAAGTGATCAAAATGTCTTTTCCAGTTATTCCAGGGTAGTATAATAGAGATTTGCAAAATGTAATTTTATGGAGTAAAAATTATAAAAATAAAATTCTACAACTTAGATAAGTTAGTGAGACTGGCTAAAGAAAATTTAAGGAAGATCTACAAAATAACATAAACAGACCATTTTGTAAAAGATGCAGTATCAAATGGACTATACACGGACTCATTAATAAACCTCTTAGTCCTCATTATTTCAGTGAAAGAGCTATTAAAAATTAAAGCTACCTTGTACTGCACTGATGAAAGATGTAATCAGCACTGTGTTGACCAGATGCCTGATTAATGAAGGTATTTTATTTGCCAACATTAGGGAAGCATGTGAAGAAATGAATAATTGAAGAACTGATGTATACACAATAGGAAAGCAAGCAGTGATTTTTGGAAACATTAGCTGGAACGTATCATTAGCACATCCCCATAGGGCAGTTATTCTTACTGGCTAAATGTGAGACTACTAAAGAACAGCAAAATGCTCAGCAAAATTTAAAATCTAGTAGTAAGCAGTAGTGAATCTACTAACAGAGTAACTGTCTGTCATTTGATAGATTTGCCCCATCAGTAAAGAATGTGAAAAATATTTTATTGCCTGTGGCTCATCCTAGACACTGATAACTGTAATCTGAAGGAGTAAACCAAATTATCTTGAAATGTAACGTTTATTTGACTAAGTTTCTTACCTGGACAAGGGACAGTGCATGTTTCCTCAAGTACCATCTTTTTATTACCATCTATAATAGGCTCTATTTCTCCACAGAATTCCTCATCTACTATTTTGCCTACATCTTCAGTGGATCCATCAAAAACCACACAGGAAATGTTCCGCACTCGTGTGCCTTCTCCACACTGAGCATCCTGGGGAAGGAGGAGATGGATACTGTACGTTGGAAAGTGTCAAAAGACTGAATTTGAGCTACATATCACTGCATCTCCTATTATTTTTTGCCAAAATACATATTCATTTGAGTAGGGAAAATGAAAATACATTGTTTTTTACATTTGAAACAAACAAAAAATATGCTGTCACCATTGTTTCTTAATGTACGGATCTAGATTGTGCTTTTAAATTGCAATCATGGCAGTATCTTAAGAGAAGATTTCTTCTAGGATAAGACTTTTTTTTTTTTAAATAAGGATGCTCATCTGTTACCACATATATTCTTTTACAATGTAAGGATTTCAGTTATTAGCAAAGATGTCACTGAAATAACAAACTTAACCTTTGTACTTTGAATGTCTGTAGGACACTGTTATACCTGTTGACAAATATGAACACTAAAAATAAATCTTCACATTTTTGTATAAAATATGTGGAAGTAAACTGATTACAGTGCTTTGAAACAGATATTCAGGCATATTTCAAACATGTCTAGATATATGAGCTCCATAATTTCAATGTCCACTGTGGGTCTTACCTCTACTTTGCATGCAGACCATTGACCGTATTGCCATCGATAACAAGGCTTTACTGGACAGGGTTTGAATTGCTCCATCTGAGAAGGACAAGGCCTCCCATCGCCCTGAAACGGTTGATTTATGGTCCTTCTTCTGATCATTTTTCCTGGAAATGAGAAACAGCAATATAGTTAATAGCAAAGTGGGTAGGCTGATTTATTCTTCAAGATGGTTCTATGTTGGTGAAAAGCATAGTGTTTGAATAATGTAATTTTTTCATATTTGACAAATTGGACAGTAAAGCAAATCTGTTGGCTCTTCCCTGTTATATGGATTTTCTTATTTTACATTTTTTGAGTCAGACATTGTATGTTCAGTACAGCATGAAGTACTGCATGAAGGAGGATGTCTGATCAGGATTTCAGATTACTCCTGTAATAGCCAAAAAAAAAAAAAAAAAAAAAAGTAGTAAATTCCTAGTTCAGAAGCCTGGGGAAAAATACTCTTCCTGAAGATGATAAAATGTTTATGGCAGTTCTGTGGATATACTGACTATTCATCTGGAGTTCGCTACTGTTTTTCCCCTGAGTTAATACAGAATTATGTGTAGGGAAGGGAAAAAGAAAATGAAAAGACAAGGGGAAGGGAAGGTGAAAGGAAACAGGAAGGGGAAGGGAAACAAAACTCAATCTTTAAAATATTCCAAGACTACATACAGACCTGTAAGGCCACATGTTTGAGAGCAGTCAGACCAAGACGACCAGTCAGAGAGCTGACAGTTCACAGGACATTCCACCACACAGGATATATTCATTTGCCATGTCTTTTCCAAACCAAGCTAGAAGAAAATATCCAATAGTTAGCATGTAATGTTCAGTCTTTGCCAGCAGTGCTCAGTATGCATTTGGACGGAGTGAATCTGAAACAAGTAAGCTGTAAGTAAACATGAAATAATTCTTAAATAAAAACAATTAAGATATTTTAAATCTCATTTCACAGAATCATAGAATAATCTAGGTTAGAAACTATCATTAAATTCTTCAAGTCCAGCCATGAAACTGATGGAATGAGTCCCATCACTAAATCATATCCCTGTTTGTTTAACACCTGCAAGGATGAGGTGGAATCCATCCAGCACTTCTCTGGGCAGCCTGTTCTAATGCCTGAACACCCTCATCAGTACCTAACCTAAATGCCTCTAAGAAAGCTTCCTAATACACTGTCCCTCATTAACTGAGAAAAAGGGCTGATGCCTTCTTCCTGTAACCTTCTTACAGGTAATTGTAAAGAGCAATAAGGTTTCTCCTCAGCCTTCTCCAGATTAAAAACTGAAGTTCCCTCACTTACTCCTCACATGTCCCGTTTTCTGGTCCTTTCAACAGCTTCATTGCTCTTCACTGCACGCACTCAATGAAGTCAATGTCCTCCTTGTAGTGAAAGGCCTAAAACTAAGCATGATATTCAAGGAGTGCTCTCACCAGTGCTGTGTGTATGGGGACAATCTCTTCCTTACTCCTATTGGCCACATTATTTCTGATCATCATAGAATCATTTGACTTGGAAGGGACCTTTAAAGGTCTTATAGTCCAATACTCCTGCAATGAACAGGGACAGCTACAGCTAGATTAAACTCTGAATGTCTCCAAGGATGGTGCTTCCACCACCTCTCTGGGCAACCTGTTCCAGGGCTTCACTAATCTCATCATAAAAATCTTTCTCCTTGTATCCAATCTAAATCTCTCCTCTTTTAGTTTGAAACCATTTCCCCTTGTCCTATCACAACAGACCTAAAGACCTTGTTATCTTTCTTACAACCCACCCTATAGATACTGAAAAATTACTATCAAATCTCCCCAGAGCCACAACTCTCTCAACCTGTCCTCACAGAGGAAGTGTTTCAATCCTTGAATCATATCTGTTGCCCACCTCTGAACTCACTCTAACAGGTCTGTGTCTCTCCTGTACTGAGGACTCCACATCTGGATGCAGTACTCCAGGTGAGGTCTCACCAGCATAGAGTAGAGGGGCAGGATCACCTCCCTTGAATGCAGGCCAGGATGTCATTTGCCCTTTTGGTCAGTTGAGCATGCAACAAAGTCCCAGTGGCAACACAGTCCTAATGGCATATACTGACTTTTAAATATATTCTCAAATCTTCTTTTAAACAAATATTTTCTAAATAATAACTTGTAAAATGAGGGTAAAATCATTAATATTTAGAATAATAAAATCATAGAATACCCAAAGTTGAAAGGGACCTACAAGAATCATTGAGTTCATCTGTTGGGTCTTTATGATTTAAGAGATTTTGCTAAGAAGTTTATCCTAACTAAGAGAACACTCTTCTCAACTAAACACTAGCAATCTGATTGTTTCTAACTTCTGCTGCTGACCTAAGATAACACTGGGTATGCCATTACTACAGACTCCACCGAGAGCCATTTCTCCATATTGTCACATTTTTCTATTTGATTCCTTCTCAGAACTGGGGCAGTGAACAAACTATTTAAGCAGTTCATCCCTCCCAGGCTTTGTTAATATATAATTGATTTTCTGCCCTCCCTTCCAAGGACAGATATCTGGCTTTTCTTAACATTTGAAAGATTGTTTTTCTTCAACTCTTTCTTTCTCCTGAAATAGCACGTATGTTGAGTCTCTGCAACCACTTGGCAGAGAATGTTGGCATAGAGAAAGAGATGCTGTCCAAATGTTCTCTAACTCTGATCAAAGTTGATAAATCTTCTCTCTGACCTGTCTTAAATTGTAAGTATATTATGCAGTTGGAGGCCCTATAGTCTTCCACTATACAATAAGTAAGGGACAAAACAATTTGTGATATGTCATTAAAGCATTCTGAAATAGGAGTATATACTTAACTATCAGGCATTAACAGCTTTGTTCATTTCAAGGCTGGCCCCTGTCATAGAAAATGTTATTCTGAAATTAGTATTACTTAGCAGCTGATGCTAGGAGCTGAGTTCAAAACTAAAATAGGAAGAGATTAAGCATACATTTGACAGTGTTTGTAGAAGACTGCAGATGAAGTAAGTTTTTAAGAGTTCAGTAGAAACTGAACAAATTAATGGCAGAATCTGGAGGTTTAGACTCCAGAAACTACATGGCAAGCACAGTCCAATAGCTAAAAGCAGGTGGAGGATGAGAGAATAGATGGAAACTCGTGTATATTTCTCTGTCTTATTCTTTTCTTGGCATCTGCTTTTGCCTCTTGTTTGTTTCTTTGTAGGCTTTTGCTGTTGTTTTTAACACAGTTTGTAATCTTATTACACGCAATAAAGCCATCCATTCTACTGCAATCAATAACAATGACATGATATTGACACTGTAAACTGACAGTGACAATGACTAGTTCTAAAAAAAAGTACATCAATATATGTTTTTCTGAAAAAACAAAACAAAACAAAAAAAAACCTTTTTGTACAAGAAGATATCACCAGTACCTTTGATACAAAGGCTGCAAACATGGAGGAGAATGAGGGAAGGCAATATGGGAACAGACTCGCATGTTCTCTCAAACACAGGTTCTGTGGTAAATTCTAGGGGCTGAATTCAGTGAAACACTAAAAAATGATGCAATCCCCACAGGGAAGTGCCAGTTTGTGTTTAGAGACAGTGGTCTGCATGGGTCTGATTTTGTAAAGCTACTTCTATGTTCTTATAAAGTCCTGTGCTCCAGATATTCCCCAGTCAAGGAGGAAGAGATATTCTGGCTAATACTCATGAGAATATATAACACAAGATGGAATACAACTGGTGGTATAAATATTAGCATGACAATAAAAATCCCTGCAACCTGCATAGCTTCAAAATGAGTTATAAAAGGCATGATATAAAATGCGAAGAAAAATCAATTCTGCTAATATGAAGAGATCTGCAGTTTCCCAGGATAAAAGATGGTCGTATTCACTGACCTTCATCAGTGACCTCTGATTGCCATTGACACCTTTCTGAATTCCAGAAGGCTTCTGATATCTTTAAGTAGATAAATCCTGCCATGTGTTGTTTTTCTTTTAAAAAAGCCAACTAGGCTTTTCAAAACCTATTAATTTTAACCACTGCAAAGGTTAATGGCACGAAACCAGCAGTTAAGGCTTTAAAAAGGAAATAAACTCACAATTTCCTTCTTAAACGCAAGCATAAAGCAATAATTAGGCACAACATTAGCATACATTTCATAAATAAACTATCACAAGTACTGAAAATGTCTTATCCTGGTAGACTCACCAAGTCTTAAATTTGCATTTGTAGTACTGTATATTGAGACAAATGAGATTTTAGACCTCTGTTCTGCATTATATATCAAAGAATGAGCTCACAGCTTTTTGCTGTTGCACAGTGTAACCTTGATTATCCAGCTATTGCACACATCAACATCTGAAACTTTTCAGTCATCTGAAACATGGATAATTAGGAAACCATAAAATAGTCTTTGAAGTCTGCTTTTGGGTCAAATCTTCTGGCCAAAGGATCAAAATCTACATAACTGATTTCTGGCAATTGCATGAACACAACTGTTCTCTTTTAGGGCTGACCTTCTCAGCTGGACCTTGGCAGCTAGAGAAGCAAAAGCCCAAGACATTATAGGTGAAGAGGAGAAAGCTGAAGGCCAGACTACTCCTAGGGATCTGCCAGCTGCATATGTTAGGCACTGACATGCTGCTGAAATGGATTTGAGGAACATTTTGTCTGCTCTAATTTGATATTAATCCCACATTCTTTTTTTATCCCTCTCCTTCCTTTGTCTGATGAATCAGAGTTCACAATGTAGATCTTAGAAAATGTGGCTGGCAAAAAATTTGGAAATGTGATCTGAAAAAGTTGCTGGACAAGCTATGGATGAGTTATGGTTTCTGATGAGTGAATGGCAAGTATTTAAGTTACACTGAATACTAGCACAGAGTCCTTTATTTTTTGGCTATATATGACAGGGGAGGCAGATTGTCATACCAACATGTACCATAAATCCTGTGATAATCAAAAATTTGTTTATAAGTATGTTTCATGTGACCGATTAACCTCTGTGGGAGGTTAATCATGTAATCTGTTAGACAATTTGAAAAAAAAAAAAAAAAAAATCAAAATGTTTTGCATTTGCTATCTGATTCAGACAAAATTAAAATTGCTGGTTCCTAGTCTTTTCTGATGTTTAATTGCAGGTAAATGAATAAAAATAAGTCCCTAAGTCTGAGAATGACCAGAGTCAACTTGCTTTAGGTGATTAGATTTTCAAATATGAAAAAGACAATCTGAGTACTTGTGACATGCTAATTTTTTAGAGTTAGAGACCAAGTAATCTAGTATTACTGTGCATTGAGAGTTTGAAGGGAACTATGATAACATAACTAGGACTTGGAAATAAGCTCTACCAATTAATTTATCATGGCAGTAATCAGGATGATTGGCTAGCTTCTTATCAGATTGACCAAAACAAACACAGGATCACATGAAATGTATTATGAAAGCAACAGCCAGAAAATGGAAACTTGGATGAAAATTCAGTCTTTGATGACACTGATGTTCATAAATGAAAAGGGTGATAGTTAAAAGACAACATGAAGGAATTTTTTAATACTAGACTTTTATTAGTTTTGTGAACCATGTAAATAAGACCTTCATTTTTTAAGGGATCAGAATAGGTTTAGCTAGTCTAATCTCCCTTCCTTGCATATAATAATAAGAATCATAATTCTGTAAATTGATCTGTATATAAATTAGATAGAACTTTTGCTTTATTCATACAGCCAATATAAAATTTTATGATAGCCCAGGGGAAATTTTATTAGCTAAATCATTATAGAATTACTTAGTGTTTCTTCTACCATCAACCACACACACTTATTTTGAACTTGACACAAACTGTACTGCTTTTATAATGCAAAAATACAGATTCCTCTCTCCCCAGAAAAAAAAAAAAGCAAACAACCAAAACAACCACAAAACAAAAATAAAGAACCATTTGTGATTAGATTAGTGAAAATTGTATAGTACATATACATGTTTTGATAACTTCTTCAACACTCTCCTCTTCTGACCCAGAAGGTCACAAGAGTTCACTTTCACATCTTTAGACTGGAGGATCCAGTAAGACTGAAACAGCTTGGCTTTCTTGCTTATCAGGTTAACTGGTTTTACTCCTCACACTTATTGGATCTGTCTTTGACCTTGCTGTACCACTGCTTACACATCCAGAATTGAGCACATCGTCTTAACAGTGTCACTGGGGAATGGATCAGATGTTTTACACAAGGATGTATCTCTACATAGTCCGGCAAATCAAAAAGGTAAATAAAAGTGTAACACAGTAGCTCTTGTAAAGCGAGAACTCCAATTCATTGATGTCAATTCGCCAATCATTTATGGCAAGTAGTTTTTTGAGACCCCTGTATGTTATCTCTGTTGCTCTAGTTAGTTCCTGGGTAATAAACTTTCATTTCTTCTGGAGCAGGAGAGCTCCAGAGCTTTTCTGCAATGAGATTCTAGTGTAAAAAGTAACCATTTATTTTAAAGGTTGTTTAAATTCTTTGGTTAACAATGGGAACAATTTAAGGGCTTTATGATATAAGAAGTATATTTATCCTAAGTATCTAATGAAGTACATACTTTTTTCTGAGGGAATATTCATGTGGATGAATATTTTATATCATGTTCTCATTTGGATTAACCTATATTTCTTACAGAAAAGCCCACAAGGAATAATACTTTTCTTTCAATGCCCTGAAACATTAAAGTAATGCATGAATGCATTCCTGTATTCATTTCATATAAACTTGCTGGTGGGTAACTAAACTCTGAAGTTTTTCCTGAGACATAAGTTAACCAAATATTAGATTAGATTATAACCCCAAAATCCACATATAAAGGAGGAACTTGGCACAAAAGTAGGTACCAATCTCAACTGGAAACCTCTCTATTGTTTTCTCATTTTACTTCAAATTACTATCTCTATGTGACCGAAAACACTTAGAATGATAGAAAACTGCCAGGAAAAAGCAGTCCTGTCAAATTTGAATTTAATTTGAACATTTGCAATATGGTTCTTTCAAAATTTAAGGGCTCCTATCTGTTGAGTAGACCTCTATATATGCTCCTATTTCATTAATATTTCCTTCATACTGCACATTTTTTCACACTAGTCTGGGTACCTTTTGTGTTGCACAGCTGAATACATGAAGTTAACATTCAACCCAGCTGCAGAATGGCACGTGAGAAATATTTTCCAACACATTGAGTAAATGATTGATACTGGCAGCTGTCCAAATCTCCATGCAGACATTATATCAAATTAGAATGATGATTAGTGTACTGATTAAGATTTATTGCCTTTATTCTACTTTATTAATTATTGTTTCTAAGTCATTTCCTTCAGGACATAATAATTAGCATACCTTCGTGGAGGCACTTAAAAGGAAATTGTATAAACATCACTGTTGATGGCACAGTTCATTTCAGAGGTACTTAACAATCCATGAATAGTGTTGTGAAACAGCTGGCAATGATGAGTTATACGCTGTAGACTGTATTTGGCTCAGCATTAATTAGCACCACTAGAAAGAATCATACAGGTACCCACTCACCTCCTCACAGTACTTCAGGTCAACCGATTTGCCATCGCTGCGAACACAATCGAGCATCCGCGTTTTGATTCCATTACCACAGACAGCCTTCTCACTGAGCTGACATGTGCTCCAGTCTGGAAATAAGGAATTCATTAGGGTAGCAGACATTTTAGATAAAACTCATAATGATCCCATCTCCCATTTAATTCTAATTTTGTTGACATAAAATAATCCCCACAGCAACTTTTACATGTGCAATGCTCATGGAGGGAAGCCAGCTGCTACTTGCTTTTGGAAGCAGGCAGTTTTCATATTCAATTTGATCTGCACAGATTCTGAGGAAATAACAAAATGATAATTTATATAAATTTCCTGGTGTTAGAGCTTGCACCATACATCCCAGCTGGAAAGTCTTCAATAATATTTTGTATGAATCAAACAGACTGTAACAGTCCTCAGTATGAGACTCACAGCTCTGGATAAGAAATAAAAAGCTGAAAAAACTGTCCTGGAAGATGAATGGAACTAAGCCATAATTTGATGATGTCACTAGATGATAAGACCACAAATACCTGTCACGTTGTAATCATAGTGGTAGCAGTTTTTGTTCAAAGTGCAGACTTCTGTCTCAGTGGCAGCAGGGCAAGACTTTCCTTCCATTGGTTGTCTCAGCGATTCTGATGACCTCTCACGGACACTGCTTCCATTGCATGGCTTGAAAGAGAAATTGGAAACATCCTGATATTATGGCACCCTGATACCTTTCCAGGCAATATTATAACAACCTTTCAAGTAACCTCTTGACAGAATATAAATTTAAAATAACAGGCTTGTGTTCTTGCCTATGAGAAATCAATTCCTTTTTACTTCAGAACAAATTTAATCTGCTGTTTAAATTTGGTACCAAGTAAGCTGAAATATCCTTTAATTGGATAACACCTTGATCTTTTCCCAAGTAGTTCATATCTCAGTATTGTGCTTTGAAATGATTTCATTCTCAAACTGAATATTTAGAGGCTCATTTTGCAAATTCCCTACTGCAATGCTCTGGAGTCTGAATACTGAGAGGTCCTGAAACTTTTTTTATGTTTGAAGTTTTTGGCATTTCTTTTGGAGATTCCTGTCAGGAAGGCAAGAAAAGATCCAAAATCTTTCTGTGTTTTACTGCAAACTTTGCTTAATGACATTTTTAGTACACTGGCTACCCTCTGCTCCAGAGAGGATCAAAGCTAGGCAAAAACCACTGAAGAAGTTATTTTGCCACACAGAACCCACCCATACTGAAGAATATCCATTTGTAACATTTTTATTTGAACTTTTGGGAACGGTTTCACTGAATGAAAAATATCTGTACAGCTTTATTTGCATCTAAGTGTAAATTATGACAGTAAATGCAGATACTTACATATGTACTTATATAATACATATGTTACATAGTGCTCAGTTCAGCATCTTAACATGATAACTCATACATGATACACTTCCTACCAAAGAACAGCGAGACCATGATCCCCATTCAGACATAACACAGTCTTCTGGACATGGCAGTGTGCATTTTCTAGCACCAAGTGGCATCTCTTCAGGATCACACAGATAGTCCTCTACAGTGTCAGAAGGACCATCCACAGTGTTCAGCATACATCTGGAAAAAAGAACTGCACATAAACTGCATTTGCCATGGATGTTGTGCAGTGACTATAATCCACACTATTTTAAAGCATTTTAACATTTTGTCAGCACACATAAAATAAAGTAATTGAAATAACAGAATATTGAGCTATGAAAATTCAAGTAAGTCAAAGAGACAAAAAGAATCTTTGTTTATACGGATGACAGCCATATAAAAAAAATCACAGAATGAAAATGTTCCTTGTTGATAATGTGCCAAGAGGTACTTCAGATTGAAAGAGGAGCAATATTGTTTTACCTGACTTTCCTTGTTTGAACACCTTCTCCACAGTTCTCTTTTAAGTCCACATTGGTCACCTTGCAGACGCTCCAGGGCTCAGTAACCCATATGTATTGGCTACAGTCACTGTGGCATGGGACAACCTCATATACCTGGAATCCACACTGAGTGTCAGTTTTGTTGCACACAATCAAGACAAATATGCAACAGAGATCATGCCAAGATAGAAGCAAAAAAAGGTAATGATCTTTCTTTGATAAGAATAACAAATGTATTTAATCTGACATCTATAGAACTTGCTGTTTTAAAGGGTGTAATAATAATATTGATAAAATACTTGATATAAATCTACAAGAACACCAGCATTAGTACTTTTTATAGATTTGAAAACAGACTTTGAATAGCATCTTGTATAGCAATTTATATATAAATTTTCCATATGTTTTCTTAGATATATTGTAGAGAAAAACAGACAATGTATGCACTGAAACACTATCAGGGAGCTCCTGTTAAGGTTATTTCACTGTTTTAGAATCTCTTACCTGAGCCTGAAGAAAGTATTTTCATGAACCCAAAAGAAAAAAAAGAAAGATAAAAAGATTGATTAGAGATAAACATAAGTACTTATAAAGCATTCATCTTGTTTTCCTTACAAACAATACTCTATGATTTCTGAAAAGCAAAACACATCATTTTTTTCTTCTTGGATCTTCCTTACTTTTTGAGGAAGAAAATAGAACTTTATAAAACATAACTACTTACAATTATGTTACAGATCACTTAAAGCCCCTTGCTTCAAAATTAGCTTATATCAGCTAACTTCACGTGTCATCTGAGTCAGAACAACAAGAATTTCTAGAGAATCTAAGATTTTGTTTTAAATAAGATGGTGTTCATTTCAGGAACACTATTTTGATAGAAAAACAGAAATGTTAGTTTATGAACCTACAGTCACAAACAGAATCCGCAGAACAATGGATGTGCAGAGACAGAGATATTACTATGCAGTTTAACAGCCTATATAGAAGAAGACCACAACAGTCATCATATCTGTGCCTTCTGTGAACTATGCAGGCACTAATTCAGATGTAAAGATCAGCAGTGTAGATGCACCTGGACATAGAGCTGTTAACAGCACCTTTGTGGCTGTGATAATACAACAAAATTTTCACTGAACAGTACATCATTCAAATTTGTTTCTTTCCAATTTAGAGATAAGGATGTGGGACAGTCTCAAAGGCCTTGCTGAAGTCCAGGTAAATGACATCTGTTGTCATTCCTTTTCCACCAATGCCATCACTCTATCACAGAAAGTGACCAGATTAGTCAGGTATGATCTACACTTTGTGAATCTGTGCTGGCTGTCGTTGATCACCTCCTCATCTCCTATGTACCTTAAGATAGCTCTCAGGAAGATCTATTTCATGATCTTCCCAGGCACAGACATGAGGCTCACGTGTCTCCAGTATCTTGGGTTCTCATTTCCCCCTTTCTTAAAAATGGGAGTAATGTTTCCCTTTTTCCATTCACCTGGGTCTTCACCTGATGTTGCAGAATGGCTCAGGGAGCAGGGCTATGGCTCCCTGAAAGTACTGTACAAGCAGGAGCACGGCAGCTCTGAGTACATAGCAATGGAATAATACCAGATGTGGTAAGCAAGGAGCTGACCTCGAGCTAAGTAGCAAACAACTTAAGTGGAACTGTTTTCGTGTGGAATCAGAAAACAAGGTGTATGCTTGGGCGGGGTGCACTATTGTCTAACTGCAAGGCTTTACCAATGAGAAAAGGACAAGTGGACAAAGGGACATAAACAATTCATGTACTATATAAGTGAGCTATCTGCGCAATAAAATAAGGTTTTCACTCTCTTGGAGTCGAGTCTGCGTCCTGGTGCTGGGTAGCAATCCGGTATTTGAAGGGGTCTTCTCCCCCCGCAACCTGACAGCTGCAACTTTTCACACATGATGGAGAGCAGCCTCGCAACTACATCAGCCAGCTCCTTCAGGACCCTGGGATGCATGTCTTCTGGCTCCACAGAGTTGCAGACATTCAGTCTTATCAGATGATCTCAAATTTGCTCTTCTCATAAAGTGCCTGAGAAGAGGCACTTCATTTGTTTTGTTCAAGATTTCCAAAATGAAAATAGTGAAGCCTTAATTCATGAAAATGTCTGTATATATCTTGCTTTGGTTGACATAAGAAAAAATACATAAAACTTGCATATTCATGTATGTGCTTAGTGATGTTCTCCTAACCCTACCTGCACTTCTGTAACTATGACTGCAGGCCACAGCAACTGGTCAGTGTAAGGAGTGCATACCCATCTGCTAGATGACTGAGTAAATAATACCTGGATGCAAAAGGAAGAGGGATGCCCTTATCCTTTGATTTCCTCTAGCAAGTCTCTTCAGATCAGTCTCTTCACTTGAAATCCTCTGAAGATCACTGATGCAATCTTATAACAATCCTGACTGTATATTGCTATGTCATATTACTATGACTTTTATTCTCACAGAATGCAGAGTTAGCTGCATTCAGCTGGAGAATGGTTTGGGAGCCATTCCAGCATGTATGACCCAGGAATACATAGGAGAAAATGGGCTAAATGAGACATCTTCCATTTACTGTGCTCATTCTCCACCAAAAGAGTCATGCATATGATCGCCCTGATAGATGTTGAATAACCAGCTCTTAAAACTTAACATCTTAAGCACTTTATTCCCACATTTCACTAGTCTTACCATTAGAAAAATTTCCCAAGGCTTAATCCAAATCTGCTTGCAGCATTCTAGGCCTACTGCTTTTTATTCTATTCATGATGGTCTTGGAAGATGGATTATTTCCTCCTCCTTTAAAAGAGCCTTTTATGTTCATGCTAGCAGACTGCCTGAATGCCCCCTACCATCTTCTCATCCATGAGCTAGACTACATATTGCAAGCTTTTCTCAGAAATAATATTTCTTAGCTTTCTACCTTCAGTATAACTCTGTACATCCCATCCCCTATATCTAAGGCCACCAAAGACCCAATCTAACCACTATGTTATGCATGTATGCATCTAAGCATATTTTATATATTTATATGTACATATAGTACCAATTATATGAAATAAATATTCTGAAGCTTCAGTAGTTTTCCAGACAAATGAATTTTGGAATAGATTTGGATTAATTAATTAACTTGTTTTTTGGAAATTAGAATGTAGGCATATCCCCTGAATATTTCTGAGATGTCCAGAAAATGAATGTATTTTAAATTTAAAGTTATATCCTCTAAAATTTTTGTACATTACTATCCTATGTGTGCAATTCTAATGAAGTATTGTATATTTTTATTTTTATTTTTTTACAGTAATTACATTATGAATCGTCTATGATTATTTGGAAAACGTCACATTGCAACAAATCAAAACACCGGTAGAGGGCAATAGTGTTGCACATAAGAAGCCAGCAGACCTTCAGAAAAATCACTTAGATGCAGGAATATACGAGTCTGTTATGTTCTGTACGAGTATTAGAGAAATAAAAATATTTTTGTATAGACTACATATTTTTTCCTGTTGAAACATATTCCTCCTAATCTAAATAACTTTTATGGGCTGACCCAAATTCAGCAACACATGTTCTAGTCTGTGTTTTGCTAGACCAGATCACAAACTTAGTTTATTAGTTGAAGTTCAGCACATCTTTTATAAATTAAAATTAATTACATTCCCTAAAGCAGAAAATTAGAACAACAAGCCATTTCACTTTGTGGTAGCAAAATGTCAACAGGATAATATTAAGTACATGCATTTAATTCAAATGTAGATTGACATCACATTTCCACAGATAATTTGGTCATTCAACATGCCTTTGCAAAGTGAATTAAATTCAACACCAGTATTAATATAAATCGACTTCAAAAATTGTAGGTTAATTGAGAAGGTTTTTTTTTTTTTTTCCTTTCTAAAACTTTTCAAGTAAATAGAACATGAACAACCATTTACCATTCTACTGCACTATACTAAAGCTTTACTTCACACTAGCATTAGGTGAGCCATCAGACAAGCTTGGATTGGATGGGGCCCTGGGTAGCCTGATCTAGTATTAAAAGGGGAGGTTGGTGGCCCTGCATGTGGCAGGGGAGTTGGAGATTCATGATTCTTAAGGTCCCTTCTAACCCTGGCCATTCTGTGATTCTGTGAACTTCAGGGGTTTGATCTGAATTAGTGCTAAACTTATTCTCACAGACTAAATGTTCATTCCTCATCAAAGCACTCCCAGTATGCTCTAAGATCATGTCTTTTGACTTAGTATCACTTGATCAGGAATTAGTCTGGGCAGCCAGATTTTTCTCTACAAAAATCAATTGTGGTTATTGGGACAACATGGAGATTGACTTCAGAAGCACACTCCTGAACTGATGTGCTAATGCAGGTATATTTGGAAGGTAAGGATCTAAATGATTAAAATGCCCTAAGGGACGATATTCTGGGTGCTTGAGGTATTTCTATTTATTTTCAGATCTAGGACAGTCTATCATGCAATGAATCTTAGTGCTCTGGCATCTGTAATGAGAAATACTTCACCCGTTGTTAAGAAATTATCTTCAGAAACATGGTCTTCAGCATCTACATTAAAGAATATTTTATTGCCTCTACAGTTCAGATTATGTACTAAACTCCTACAGATGACTGAACAATGAAGGCAGATTCTGTGCCAGCTGAGGAAATTTAAGCAATCTCAATCTACATGCATCTGCCCCATATTTGTGTAGCCTTTTTACATGAAAAAAAACAAAACAAAACAAAACAAAAAAAAACAACAACAAACCCAACAATACAGCTAAAAGGGTTTTCCGAGGTATGGAAAAACTACATCAACAATGTAAATATAAATAAAATTACCTGATTGATGTGATCTAGCTTAGGACAGGGTCTTCCACCATTGTAGGGCTTTTCACGGAGCCATTTTGACCGAACTTTTACCCCACTTCCACAGGATTTACTACAGCGAGACCAATTAGACCACTCACTGAGCTTGCAGTCTGAAGGACATGGAATAATACAGGCTTCCTCAATATAACCTGTGTGAATGGAAAAGAAAGTGAAAGCTCTTCAGCACATCATTCTGCCACTTCTCCCTGAAGCCCTCATCTAGTTAATTTAGATTGTCCAAAGTTTTACTTGACAGGACTGTGTGAACAGAGAGATTTCTTCATAATTAGAGCTAAATTAAATTCTGCAGAAAATTGACACATATAACTGGAGACTGTGATAGCGTAACAGCTGAGCATCCTCACTACTGTCTGATTATGATTCACATTCATCAGATCTCAGCATTCAAAATTTCGACAGCAGCAGTGTAATTGACACTAACCCATCCCTTGTTTTATCATTCTTATACCATGAAGCAATTTGTATGTGAACAAAAGATTTAATTAAAAGCCTCTTCCACAACTGTAAAAAGTAAGCTGCAGCTACTAAATATATAAATATCTCCAACTGAATGAAAAAATTCATCTCTTGTCAGCACAGAGGAAGGGAACTTAACACCTTGTGACCTTTCTAAGGCTAGAAAAAGAGAGTGGTCTGCCACATTAATGATGTGCCGATTAACAGCCATCTGCCCCCAGTAACACACTGAATAATTGCACTGAATGGAAAAGCAGATGTTTGTTTTGGATAAGTCATCAGCCCTGAGAGGCTGGAAAAGGGAAGAACATGGTCTGTAGGGAGTAACATGAAGCCTCAATTCACTGAGTAAGAGAAAATGTCTTTCTTTAAAAGCAACATATGCCACAGCTCTATGAAGTGCGTCATTTATGCCAATATTTACAGCAGAAGATACAAAACCTCAGCAAAAAAGTTGGCCTTTGCAGTATTTATACAACAATATCCTAAACTTTAATGGCCCATCACCTTCCCTTTTCTGTATCATATCTTGAACACATTTACTGTTGGCAAATGTTGACTTTAATAATTAAAACAAACCTTAGCATGTATAAAAGTGAATTAAAATATTTAAAAAGCAGCTGGAAAATTAATACTTACATGGATAACACAATTCTCAAATGACTGGCATAGTTACATGTATTCCTCACACAACAGAATTTTAAAAAATTATATTAAATACAATCACTGCCGTTTTCATCTGAGCTGATCTTAGCAGCTTTGTTTTTAACTTCTAAATAAAGCTATCATTTATCTTCTGAAGCAGCCAATACCTAACAATCACTTGTAATATAAAAAAAATCAAAACTCTTAAGAGATTTCATTTCTATATATCTATTTCCATCTGTTTTTATCAATTTGTATTAAATACAAAAACACAAGTGGTTTTTTTAAATATACTGTAAAATTCAGAGTATTTTATAGCCAAATTCAGATGATGGTTTTAGTCTAGCTAGTTCTCCTCTGCTTGGAACTTCTAGATATTTAAACAGTTTAAATATACATAGCCTGTCCTGAAAATGAGCATTGTAGAACTATTGCTTATTAAATCTATCTTCCTTAATATGACTAGAATGCTATTAGCTTAAACTACAAGCATGTTCATTAAGTATCTCTGGCCATTCATTCAGTGATACTGTATGAAAGGTATACTGTGTTAGACAAATTATATTTTTGAAGATTATATCACTGCAAATCGGAGCTGGTGACACACTTCACGCTGAAGCAGTAGATGCAAAAATGATTACATTTCACCTTAACTCACATCTCTGGGTTAGTCATGGAAATCAAAGGTATCTGACTGCAAAGACATGTTTTACACTGAACTTTCACTTCATAAATGTCCAGGTCCATATCTTCGTCAGAAGTGAGCATTCAACAAGCTTTCTTAGGTGCTATACAAAACCATGAACGCATACCATAAAGAAATTACTGAATGAAAATTCACAGCAGAAAAGAAGTTAAAAGAAGTAAATAAAAGAAAAAAATGACAGTGATATTTACTGTCTAACAGAACTATCTGAAGATCTAAGTATTCTTTCTAATTTTGCTTGAGATTCTGATATGCTGCATTAAGTTTCAAAATAACTTCTTAAATTTCTGTACTGGAGAAACCTACAATAACACAATTATACCATTTAGCATTCCTTAAATTTCTGCATTTGACAATGGTTTGATTTTTCAGTGTAAAGCCAGGAATTGGACATGATTATGCTTGTGCTTCCCTTGCAACTTGGAATATTCTATAACTCTTTACAGAAGGGACAGACTAAGGAAGAATGATGGAAAGAGTAAGTAAAGACAAGTAGATGGAAGAGGAAAATAAATAGCTGAGAAAATAGTAAAGAAAATTGTAAAGACAAATACTACATAGGAAAAGAAAAGAAAACAAAACAAAACAAAACAAAACAAAAAAAAAAAAAGGAGAAAAGATACAGACATTCTGCCCAAAGCAATACCTTGGCAATGCACAAACAGAATGAAATTCCCTCGAGAGTCTACTCAGGTATCAGAGCGAAACAGAATTAAGAATGTTCCCACAGATAAAAACAGAGGACCAAAGGAAGAAATAATAACAGTAATAAAAACACACTAATTTGGCATCTGATTTTTATTCTCTAGGTGATTTAATGTGTAGAATGAAAATGAAAAGACCCTTGTTATATCTGACATTAAAAAGTTTCTGGTGTACTCATTCTCTGGTAACTTTTCTTCCTCTCAGGCACTTCACTGTTTCAGCTTAAAAATCTATTTATCATTTAGCTATGCCCCTGGACTCCCCTGGAACCTAGGCAGAAGCAGACTTCAAATTGCTTGCAGATATTTCTTTAGCCAAGAAAGAGACTGAATATTAAAAGTTACATGCTGCAAATGACATACCGTGCTCCACTTACTACTCTTCTAATGCCACTTTTCAGAAAATGTTTCTCCAAAGCAAGTCATCACCTCTATGCCTTCTGTACATATAATGTCAACATATCTTAAATTTTTAGGATAAGGATAATAATCTCCAGAAATTCATAGCAATCATCCACAAATCAAAGAAAACTGACGTTCAGGAAGTTTAAAAAATGTATACTCCTTTTTTTGTTTGTTGGTTTGCCTGTTTTCCTTTAGAATAGGGCTGATTTTAATATATTTCTGGTACTTGTTTTTGTAAACTTTGACCATTCTGTAAACATCTTAGTGAGAAGAGAATATACTGTGATATAGGAGAATTACACTAAAACAGAAACATTAAAAAAAAAAAAAAAGACATGCAAATGAGACTAGTGATGCAGTACATAGTTTCTGATGTGAAAAGGACATAAATGGGGCCTTTTTTCAGTTTTCAGTCTTGTTCCTACTGATTTAATCATCCTTGAGAGGGTGCAACTTCTATTAAACACTGTAAAAGCATATTAAAGAAACAGTTCGCTAAAGCCCGAGGGCAGAGGGATGTCTATACAATGGAATATCACACAATTATATCACACATTCAGGTTGTGTAATACAATTACAGCAAATTGCATGCTAGAGCCTTGAGGTTTAAAGAACGAGCGAAAACAGGACAGATGCCGAGAGAAGAAAAAAGAATGAAAGCAGGAAAGTGGCTGTGAAGAAAAATAGAAGAAAGTAAGAAGATGAGAGAGAGTGAAATAGCAGACCAACGTGGCAAGGACTAAAGATATATGCACTGGACATCTGCAGTTCATGTCCTGCCTGCTGTTTATTGTCCTGCTGACTGAAGTCTTTCACTGCACACTTCCTTTAGCTCTTCATATTCTTTCTAACATATGAAGACTGAAAAGATGAAATCTTGGGATACTATGGTACATAGCCTTCTGTCTGTAAGGTCTTTTTTCCCAGTGCGGTAGTTTCTCAATTTTTTCAGCTCAATTTTATCAGCTGAACTTCACAAGCTACAAAACAGTCAGTTGTCTACTATGAATGAGAACATGGATATTCTATTATTAAAGATTCGATACTGAGCCACAATTTCACAAATGCCTTAAACTGCAAAGAGTATGAACTGAATTTGTTATTAAAATGGAATTACTTACTGACCCATTGCTAACTGGTAACAAAATCTGCACTTCTACAAGTACTTAACAGATGTGCTGGATAATTTCCAATGAGGAACGTCAATGGACTGCACACTTTGTCTAATGACAAAGCAAGTTAGGTAGGTTAGATTCCAATTTTCCCCACACAAACGGTAATTTGCAATGTATAAGTACAGACCAACTACTCATGTTGAAGAATGCAGCCATAAAGAACATCATGGAAAGTTTTCACATTTACTCTTTTGTCCTCACGACTGACAGAATTGTGTACTTGCTTTCACAAATAAAATGTAATGCTATGTTTCCAAGAAAAAAAACTGCAATGTCAAAATAATGATTTATGTTCTTCAGCATAGTTTTTTTGGGTCTTTTTTTGTTCATTGTTTTGGTGTTCTTTTGTTTGATTGGGTAGTTGGTTTGTATTTTGCTTTTTTTTTTTTTGCCATGAAAAACAAAGTTCTAGGATTCTATCTTCCAGGACCAAAAAAACCAACCAACAAACAAAAACAAACAAACAAACAACGTCTCCTCCCCAACACCTCAAAAATAAAGCAAAACAATCCAACCCCACAAAATCTCATGACTGTTTGCATTTCAGCTGTAACAGGATTTTGCAGGATTACATTTTACAGGACAAAAGATACAACTAAGAGCATTCATATTTCTGCCTATCCATGGAAAAACATACTGCACTTCATATGATTATTTTTTTCCAGAATTGCTCTTTCAAAACATTAAAATCTGAGGGCAATTATTAATGCCTAACCAGCATATCTGTCTCTAGTGAACTAAACACGGGTCTTTGGGTTGATGGGTGACTGCCTCATAATTTCTGTGCTGTTGACAGACCAAATGTGCTGGCACAATAATAGGCAGAGGCCCATGCTAGGAACTGCAGTGCGGGGAAAGAAGTACTACATATATTCTAAGAGTATACATAACAGGACAAACACAGCATCCTATATGTGAAAAAAAATATTGGAAGATATATATGCTATGAAACTACAAGGTACCCTAATAACAGTTTGAGAACTTAAGTGTACTGCCATATTGGATTATAAACTCTTATGGGAAATACATGAATTTTAGAATAAATACTCAACAGAAAGTCTCAATTAAATTTTAACACTCTTATTTTTTTTGTTGGCAAATTTGTATTACTTCAGATTGGAATATTGGAAGTGTACAAAAAGATTTTTAAAAGTCCTTATACAAGTGGATATATCTAGTTCTAACTATTGTCTTAGACAACACAGACACTGTTATAAACTACAAGATTTTACTATCACACACATAAGCAATTAAATACAAAACTTCTTTATTCACATGGATATTCCCAGCAGCAGTTGTAAAAGTATTCACTGATACAGATATTCCTCTCTAATCCCCTGAATAAGCCTTGTAGCCACGGAGGGCTTTGTAGAGTCAGCAGAAATCAAAGCATCTCATTTAATTAACGCTAACAGGGGAAATAACCTCACACTAATAAGGCAAGGCAGCAGACAAACTATCCTGGACTGGTTGACTGTGCCTAAGGTCTTAGCAGTAAACTGACATGAATTAAGAAGCGTAATACGACCTATATAAAAATGCTGCATCTGTTTGCCATGCTACTATGCCTGGCTTTGCTACACACAGACAAATGCAAACTCTTCTCAGCTTGTGTGGGTCACGATTTGTAATCTATGATGGAAGAAAACAAAATATTATTGAATAAACATTATAGTTCATAAATATGGCTGTGGCCTGCTTCTGATTTTGTCAGTATAAAAAATCCAAGATATGCTTTAAAGGAAACAGAAAGAGACTGTTTTCATTCTTTTCACAAACACATGAAAACATGCTGCTGGAAGACACCTGTTCTTATTCACAGAAATCAGTATAGTAGCAATGGTAGGGATAGTGATGAAAAACTGCTGCTTTTCTAATGGGAAAAAAAGTCCCACAAAATCTCTCACGTAAGTATCAAATCAACTGTACATTTTTTTTAATATTTGTTTAGTAAAATTACCAAAGTAGCACTGAAACAAAGTAGAAATCAAAGAAAGAACAATGTATATGCCTTCCATTGAAGAGACCAGCTAAACAACAGATTATTTCAGCTGACAATGCCACAGCTGCTGTCAGCTGTTAGCTTCTGCCCACACTCTGCAGAACTGATATTACTGAAATGTACAAAATCAGAATTTTTAAATGGCTGCTGAATGGTACTAACTCCTTTAACAATAAATGTAGCTCAAATTTGGAAAAACAAATGAAAGGAAAATCAAATTATTAGACATATGTAATAGTAGGGAAGAAAAAAAAAGGATAAAAAGAAAATACAAAAAAACATCTTGTCCTTCTGCAACTGAAACTTAAGACGGTTTTCAGCTGCTCAGGATTTGCTTTGAACTACTTTCTAATCTACAGAAAGCTAAGGATCTAAGTTCAGAAGAACTTTTCCCCCTACCCCTCCACTATTCACACCTAACAGCAACAAGAGTTAAATATTTAATGATGTTTTCCCTTTCCTTGTCCCAGAGTTATGGTCACTCCTGAGTTTTTGACAAACCTGCTCATACTTGTGGTTTCATAGCTGCACTCAAATTCTCATATATTATGGCACAAAGTCTCTTACAAGTGTACTAATATAGGGGTCTTCCTCATGTTATATCCTTCCTTTAGCTCCTCAGCTTCTGTGAAACTCAATTTTTTCTTCCTGAATCTTTTGAAGTGAAATGTGTCAAGCAGTAAAAAAAGCTCTGAAGTATTTACTTCCGTGTTATTGTTCACCTTTTCTTTTCTGAGGAAGATTGAACTCAGATTATAAACAAACACATTGTGCATTTTCTTCTTGACATTGCAGAGCAGGTCTGTCTTTTGATTCTTCCCACTCAAAACAGCATGACTTGCAATGCAGACTTATTCATGGCTTCATAAATTTACGCGGCAATAATTCGACTTTCTTATGTTTTTTAGTACGCCACATGACATATTCCATGATATATTAAAAACATCAGTGTGGGGATAGTTTGGCCCTTTTGTGAAATTTAGAGGATGTTGTCACAGGTGAAGTACAACTATCTCTGTATTCTATCTCATTATTTCAGTGTCATGAGATAACAAAAGTTCAAGTAAAAGTTGGGCAATACAAAAAAAAATAATCCTTAAATAATCATCTTGATTTCTTTCTTAATTCAAGCTGATTTGCAAAATCATATCCCATTTGTGATTATATACTGTGCTACTTTGAAAATAAATATTCAGAAGAACCAACAGTGAAACTGATTTCTGAATAAAGAAGATAGCATAGCAGACAAGCCTTATCCTTCTTTGGATCAGTTATAAAATTAGTGAAAAATTCAGTGCTATCATTTCTGCAGGGAAATAAACAACTTTGTTAGAATTTACAAAAATAACCCAAGCAAGTTTGAGTTATGAGACCTGTCAAGTTTAGCTTGAAAACCTAAAAATAGATTGATGGGAAGCCACAAGGCACTTTTATGTGCTAGCAGGTGGGATAACCATTTTGATACCACAGAAGTCCCTTGTTGATTTGGCATAAAATATCTTTTATGTTTGTTCTTAAAGACAAAAAAATACAGCAATATGAAATCTAGAGATGATGTCAAACTAAAGAACTGTCATATAGCAAGGGCGTGAAAACAACAAGAAAACATCATAAATGTTGAAAAGATATAAAATAAGATTTAACTGGCATATCAGCAACTTATACATGTTGAGCAAAATAAAACAAATCATTGGAACATAATCCATGAATACAAAGCAGATATTCAGAAAAGGCAGCGAACACACACTGAAATTAGATTGAAACATCTATGTCATCTGTCCTAGCCCCTCTGTAATGGCAAAAATATGCTAAATCTGAAAAATGCTGAAGGCATCAATAAATTAGATAACCCTTAGAAATAGTATGTACTGTGGTTATGTACAATATCTCTCGGTGATAGAGTGTTGTTTGAAAAAACAACAAAACAACCGCAATAGCAAACAAGCAAACAAATATCAAAACATCAAAGGATTCTAGCTTTCTATCCCACAATAATCAGAGCAATGACTCAAAACCATTTCCAGTTTACAAGGGGAGCAAAAAGAGAATTCAGATCTCCAGTTAGAAAAATGGGAAAAATGAAAACTGTAAAAAGAAAAAGAAAATACAGCTATGCTATTTTATATTTTGGGAAGATTCTCTCTGGAGCCTACTAGTGCTAATGGCATGTAAACTGTAACCCTGGATATAGTAAACACAATAACAATACATTGTCAATAGTTATTTCACTTATTGTGATCACTGTGTGTGTAGAGGACATTAACTGATAAAATTCATTAGAATGCAAATAGTCCCAGTCAGAGCAAGAATGTGTAGGATGTGCTTTTAAAGCTATATAAAAGGACAGAATTGGGCTTAATTCCTTGTGGACCTCAACACACAGAGTAAACAGCTGAGAATTTAACTAAACAATATGCTATGTACTCAGATTTTCTTTCCCATGAGAGTTACAGATTTAGGTGGTTTTTTTATTCCAGCAATTCCAAAATGAGACATACATAAGACAGTGGAAAAAAATAAGCCAAATTCAAATTTTGGATATATATATATATATATATATAAAATTAGTTTTTTTCCTTTGGTATACATTAACAGCACCAAAAAGAAGAATAAAAGTTATTTAGAGTAAAAAGAGAAAATTCTTCTCAAAATTATCTTCCAGCTTTGCTTTGAGACATTAAGATATTACGTGTATGCTTACTTTTCTATCTAATCACAAAGATGTCTCAGCTTAGTTTCATACAGACAGGAGATTGTACTGTACCCTTGCTCTATATGGGAATTAATAGCATTAATTCATAAGATTCCCTTAAGAAATTTAAATATTATGTTATTAACTATTTTAACTTCATTCAGGTAAAGAAATACAATTAGTTTAACATTATTACAATATATGTATATGCAAACTAAACTTACATTGACCTCTGAATGGTACCCAACTCTTCAAACCAATAGTTCAGACACACTTCTGCACTGCAAGCGGGAGAACAGATGACTCAGAAACTCCAGTGATGAAAATTAGCACATTTCTGGCCCACTGAAAATCAGAAAGTGCCAATTTTGATCCTAACACTACAGATGCACCCATTTCAGGAAGGTGAGTGTTCCCTCCGGAAGCAACATGAGTACAAGGACTATAAAGTCTTTAAGCAACCTGCATTTCCACATGACAGAATTAAACAGAAATACGCTGTTGATCTCAGATCAAAGTATATCTAATAAGGAGCTGAGGAGGGTAGAAAGGGTAGAGATAAGGCTATTTAAGGAGATTAGAGCTATCTAAAGATTCTCTGTTTATTCAAATTCATGGAAATAATTTTCATCTTTCTCATAACAGTGCTGTGCTGTCCCTGTTTATTTTTTAAGGATTTGACCCTCCTAAGTATTCTCAAATTTGCAAGAACAGTTATCAGGAAAAACGATAAGATTTTCCCTTCATTTCTTAAAATACCTAGTTACTAATTTACTATTATTTAATTGTAAATACAATCAGCAATCAGTACAAAGTTTATTGTTCTGTGTATCATCACTGAAATGTCTTTTTAGAAACATACAAAATGTGCACTGTGCTTGAAGATATCTTGCGACAAAAATCTGCCTAAGCAATAAATATCAATCTGCTAATTCTACCTGTACAGATATAAATGGAACAGATATGTAAACAGAGATCTTTAAATACCATGACTGTTGCATCGCGATGTTTCCACAAGTCTACTGTTCTGATCATAGCATGCCATGGCCTGGTAACGATAGCCTTGTCCACATTCCTTAATGTCTCCTTGCACCTTCATTCCCAGCAATACTTCCACTTTGCCCTCTGGTAAAATGCAGTCTGACCAATTTCCCACAGGCTGAGCGCTGTATTTATCACATGGGCAAAACTGATTCTCAATAAGAGGATATAACTGAGAATTTCTGCATTTATCTTTTTTCTTACTTTTTCCTGGAAAGAAGAAAAAAATATTTTAGAAAGTTTGTATCAGTTTACATCCCCCAAAAATTTCATTTATCCATCCTTAAGACAGCTCCTCCAACAAAGATAAACCTCAGGCTAAAGTTTGTAAATTTAAGTGCTTTAAATCAAATATGCATTTCCAAAATTAGTTAGATTAATTCTTTTTCTCTAGGTTAATGACTTTTATTTCCTAAGGAATTAATGCCTAAAGTCTTTACACAGTTAATGCTCTTTAAAGATAAAGTCTTATATTTGTGTTTACTTTGGATAAAATGTTCTTGTGGGGTATGTTTTTAAAAAGTTAGTAATTAAACAAATATATGATTTTTCCTCTTCTAAGGGAAAAAAAGCAGTGTGCAGTTCAATAAAAAAAAAAAAAAAATTCTCCCTGGATAAAACTTTCTCAAGCAGAAGAAAATTGCAAGAGGAAGTAACATACAGCTTTGTCACAGTAGTACTTCATTTCAAAATGTGAAAACACTTTCATTTCACTACCTGTTGTCATACATTTGTTAATCATTACCATTCCTATGAATGTAAAAAGCTCCCTCTGTGAACTCATGTTTTTCTCCTAATCTGATTTTTCTTGTTTAACTCAGTGTACCCATCCACCCATCTCCAAACCCCACTAAATTTACTTTTAATCTCCTCTATGGTAAAGTTTGGTCTATTTTCCTTTCCATATAAAACAGCTTATAAAATAAATGCAAAAGTCTTTGCAGAACAGTTTTAAAGATTCCTGTTACTTAGATCATACTATAAATTAATATTCTGCAATATTCTCCTTGCTTTTCAAAAGCATTGGACAGAACTTTGCAGCACCTTTAATGATTATATTTATTATTGCTTTTGTTTAAAATAAAAACAAGGTACTTCTAGAAAATAATTTCTTCTGAAAACACAACTTTTTATTAAAAATACCCCTCTCTTTGAAACCCTCATCTTCCCTTGGATAAGTATGAATGCACACCCAGTTAACCTTTATGGCAGCTGTGTAGCACATTGCAATAGGTGTAACACCATATCACTGCTTTAGCAAGTCTGAACGGGTAACTCAGGACAGGGAAGTACCTCACAGTGTACATAGTGTGGTAGGATAACTGATTATTTCTTGCTTTGTTTTTAAAATTAAAAGTAAAGAAAAAAAATAAAATTATATATTTTTCCTCCTTGTGCAGAAGGAAATCTGGAATAAAGTTCACTGGAGTTGCAAGACAGTCACAATGAACCTTCTTGAAGATCATGAATTATTCACTGTTCACAGATCTGATTTACAGCAGGATGAAGTGACTGATAGGGATTTTATGCTATCATATTCTTTCTGAAACTGCTGATTTGCACCTCCCTAAGCTAGCTTTCCTCCTCTATAGACTACACAGACTAATTGGCAAATAATGCTGTGACACAGGTCAAGTTTTACACTTCAGGTTTCAGTTACAACTTGAAAATAGTTTTGTGGTTTGTTTTTTTTTTTTGTTGTTGTTTTTTGTTTTTTTCCCCTCTTCATTTCATGCAGAATTAAAAGAGCAGGTTTAAAGAAAGAAATTGAAGAAAAAATGTTTTTCAAAGTGGCAGTGTGTCTATCACATGGAACAAGTAAAAGTTTCTGGAAAAGGATTAAATGTTATTGGAAAACTTTTTATTCTGTTAAGTACAACCTCAAGAAATTTCAAGGGACGCCACTGTTTCAAACACGTAGAGCATCACAAGACAGAGTGTCTGCAATAAAGAGAAAAATCACTCGAAAATCAGTAGCGACAAAAATAAGGCAGAAAATTAAGCAGAAGGCAACAGAAGAAGTGAGAACATAAAGAATCTAAAGAAAAAATATTCAGATAGTGGAAGGACTGGATTAATCATAAATTTAATATTCTATGCAGAGAAGAAGTCAAAAGAGGTAAACTAAAGCTTAAGAATAAAAATGTGATTCTGTACCAAGAGGCTAAAAAGAATTGAACTGCTGCAGCAATTCTATGGCAACAAAACAATCATTCAAGAGGGGATTCTTGGTGTAGTCAATACAAGAAGGAGAAAGAGTAATTGATCACATTAAAGATAAATGATTTTTCTCTCACCAATCTGAAATATATATTATAAAAAAAAAAAAAAAAGTCGAATCTGGGCTTTCACAAGATTTTCTAAGAGAAGATCCAGGAAAATTTCAACAACTGTTTTACTTTTCCATTTACAGTTCTGCAAGAACCCCAAAAAGCAGACGTAATTCAAACTGGTGAAAATTCAACCTGGCTAGACAATGCTCTGAAGATATAGCGTGCTTATATAATTATGGATGCCGAAGAAACAAAGCAAATTGCAAACCTGCTCCCTGAACTCTTAGCTTACACAATACATGTAAATCAAGTGCAAACAACTGAAAAGGTCTATTGCCATTCTGTTTTTCATCATCAGTTTCTTCAGTGAGAAAACGCTGAGAGAGCTGGAACTATTCAAGCCTAGGAAAGATAAAGCTAAGTGGGAATATTATCAGTGTCAATAAATATCTGAACATCAGTGATGCTCAGCACTAGGACAAGAGGCAATGGATACAAACTGGAACACAAGAGGGAACTTGGCCATCAGGAAGCACTTCTGTACAGTGCAGGGGGTGAAGCACTTTGCAGGTTGCATAGAGAGGCTGTGGAAACATCCTCCTTGGAGATACTCAGATGTTGTCTGGATGTTGCCCTGGGCAAGCGTTTCTATATGGCAGGAGGGTTGGAGAAGGGACCTACAAGAAACCCCTTCCACCTACAACAATTCTGCAGTTCCTTGAATCTTCCCGACCTCTGTGCAAAGAGGCAGGCTGCAGAATCAAAGTGCAGAATAAACAAAGTATAAAAAACTTGTTAAATAACAATTATGTCTCTTTTGGTGTAAAGAGGGATCATCAAAAATGCAGGCCAAGAGTTTTTATTTCTTTGGACTCTGGATCATGTTGGTTTATTATTATTTTTCACCTCTCTACAGATAATGCTGACTTAACTTTCAGAAAAATAAATGGTCTACTTTGCACTTTACTATCTGGACTCCATAAAGAAGAAATGCCTCCTTCCTGTGTTATCCTTACTCCTCTCTAGCCACTTCTCTATGTTCAAGAGTTGTAAGAGAACTCACAGCAGTGCATGCTTTAATCAAAACAGTTAATAAAACATGCATTATCTTCCTTGTTACTCTTACCAAAAAGAGTGCGTTTTCTTGTTCTAACTCCTCCACAGTCCCCATTGCAGGAAGAAAACTTTGACCAGTTTGTAAACTGACAATCATCTTGACAGGGAATCTGGCATGTCTGTGTTAAGGATGGTAAGGGGCCAGCATACTTAAGGCACTCACTGATGTCAGCCTGTCCTCCATCTTGTCTGCGACAAGTAATTGCTGTAAGCAAAAAAGGAATTGGATTTAGTTTGGCAATTTTTCATGAACATGTATAATTTACTAAGTCTAAAGCACGCTACCAAAAAATCACATTGAAAGCCCAAAATATCTACACAACATATGAACATTTGTAATCGATTATATCTTAAATGAATAAATTTGATTTTTCTGAATGACTCTTTTGAGATTCTTCTTGAGTTATTATTTCTTTATCAGGACATAGTGGGAAAAAAAATCTCATTGACAACTGTAAATATTATGTTATCACCATGTTATCCATATCCATATCATTACGCTGATTTTCATGGTATCATTACATTATTCCTAGAGAAAAACTATAACTTTGACATTAAAAAACTTGCAGTGCTATTTTCAGTAGTCATGTATCACATAAGAAACAAAACCATATCAAAAGCTTATATTTTAGAATGGAAAGACGTAATATTTAGAAATACATTCTGGATAATACTTTGCCATTTGCAACAGTATTGCATCCCAATTTTTTTGTTTTTGAAAGAAGACTGAATCATATTTGCTATGGGTGAAGTACCAAAAAACAGGGATGAAAGGACAGCCACATCCTAAACAAAAGCTTTTGACAGGAAAGAAAAAAAAAAGACATTCTTAAAAAACTACAGGTGCACTACAGGAAGTAGTAGAATATAAGGATTTAAAAAGACTGGGACTGTCCCATCCACATAGTCTTTAACAATGTTCCACTGTTGCTCCTTATGGATAATTTTTTTTGTTTGTTTCTGTCTTTGTTTTTTTAAACATAGTTGTTTATCTATTATTATAACCTAAGCCTATATAAATCTTATTTCCTACCCCTAAACAACATAAAAGTTATTTTGCAGTAAGATTGAAAACTTCCAGTTGTTTGTTCACACAACAGAATCATATTTATGCTTCTTCACATTTCACAGCACACAGCATATGCAGTATCTCATAATGACTGTGAAAGTAATCTGGATCACCAGTTGCTGCAGCAACATTGCATCCAAACACAATATATCATTCTCTAAACATATGAAGGAATATCATGCTTTATTTTACACTCTGCTCCATAATTTAAACATAGTACTTCAATTGTACTGTCAGTAATTGTTTTACTGATATGTGAATTTAAAAAAAAAGTAAATTTTTGCATCCCAGGTAGTATAGTATAATCATGTTCAACTGCTGGAGAAAAAATGGGTTTGAAAGCAAGTTTTCAAAATAAAACAAAATTGGCTATAAATTATTTTTTCTTTTAGAAAAAAAAAAATACTTGAAGAAGCAAGGGTTTTTTCTGTTTATTTGTTTTTGGTTTTTTTTGTTTGTTTGTTTGTTTTGTTTTGTTTTGTTTTAAAGACTGTTGCCAGGTAATTTCAAAGGTTTTGTGACATGTGCAAGCCTCCTTGCTGTTTTATTTCATGGTAAAACAGTTTTTTTTCTATTGATAGTTCTAAACTTTACTTCATGATGACTGTAGTAAGCTGAACATGATGAATCAAATGGTTTCTTCCAAACCCATGTGCCTACTAAAATATCCAAAGGTCCCAAGTGAATTGCTTTTACCACACTTCTGTGCTAAAATGCTGAAAGGAAGGGAGGATTGTTTTTCCAGAGACATAAGCAAACTGTTTCCCTGATCCTTGACTGCCCTTTGGTTCAGAGCTGCAAGTACTGTTTGCTATAGGGTCAGTGTGGCATTAAGTTGTGCTTACTGGGCGATTGACCAGCCGTACATTGTCTAATACAATTAGTCTGTCAAATCTTATTATTATCGGTGGATTTATACAAAGAAACCTCCTCCTTTTTCTAACTTGTTTTCCCCCGGATGTAATAGTTCAAAGAGAAAAAGTAAGTATCTAAAAATTGAAAATCCAGACATCTATTTTAATGATGTGTGAACAGTACACACCATAGGATTTCTACCATTATACAAATATTAAACATTAATATTAATATAAAACCACAGGTCAAAACAGCATCTTCTAATGAAGGCCTGGACTATGGTTTTGGATTCTTGTGAGATAATATATAGCAGATATCCCAAGGTAAAAACATAGGTTAGACAAGTTATACTATGTGGAACTTTACAGAGGTCAAACCTAAATTCTGTCTTGTGTTTATCCTTGGAATGCATGCACGTCAGAAAAATAACTTCACTTCATTTTCAGAGAGACATAGGCCAACATTTTTAGCAATGAAAACTACACTTACCAAAGTGACTCACTGATTAATTCAATAAATTTTAATAATCAGCCTCAAAAGTTTGATAGCCATATTAGATACTACTTCTCCATCTTATTCTTTGATAGGCCATAAATACTGTCAATAGAAGAATATACTTCCTTACAAGCAAACTGAGTATTTTTAAAGCCAATATTAATTCCAGTTTTCTTGATTAATAAACATTACTCAGGGGTAAATATTCAGTCCGCTATAAATTTTCTTCAGAAACATATTAGTGCATCTAATTTACATTGAGCAGACCCAGGTGAGAAGTTCCACTGGGGATTAACTCCAAGCTGGTTTTGTTTCTTTTTTTTTCAGATTAACTGTCAGTTCTACTGTACCAATCAAAGGAGGAAAACTCTTCATTCTTGAGACCCAAATATTTCACCTTAATAACAACACAAATTAAAGGACAGCTTGGCATTTCAAATCAATTTCTGAATCTTAATTTTCAGAGAGCCTGTCCATAACTATTCATATTACTTTTATTTGACAGGACTTGGATACATTTTACTGTTGTTATTTTACAGATTCAGGTATCTACTTGAAAGGTTTATAACTCCTTGTGACAGTTAGAAGAGTATTTTTCCATTATTTAAAGTAGGGATTTTGACAACTCTATACATGCCATTAATATATTATTTTGGCCAGACATCAGTAACGCCCTTATTTCTAATATAGATGTTAAGAGTACAGTCTACTTTTTCAACACACAGGCTAATTTGGGCAAACCCTGACCCTGCACCTTTGAACAAATGCGTGGTCTTTTAATTATATTGAGTAAATGTCACTGAGATCAATGGTTAACTTACTATACAGGGCAATATCTTCAACTTCTATAAAGCTATGCAGTGTCAAACTAATTATTTGGCCTATACAACCATGTCACATTTATTACTGACATTAGCAGTAAGTGGAAAGAGTGTGACTCTTCTATTATTGAATTAAGCACAAGTAATTGTTAAGTGAAAGCATAAAGCAAGAGTTTGGCTAATAGAAAAATCAAATTTAACAAAGAAACTATTCACTTAGAAAATTGTTTTGTCATTTAACAATTATAATCTCTCAGAAGAAAGGTGCAATATAGGCAGCAGTTTAAATTTTCTAGACAAGGAATTTTGATGTAATTAAAACTTTATCTGATAGCACTGTTTCCAGTAAGCCATGAGAGATGACAGGCTAATACATTTGTTGGTGGCATAAACAAACACTAAGACTGTGTTTGAATAAGTCTTCCTAAGAGTGAATTTATATAAGAATCTTTCCAGCATTGTTCCTATCATCAAGATTTCAATGAGGTGTGAGAACCATTGACCTCAAACATTCCTAGAAATTACACTGCTTTATGAATGAAAGTGCTCTAATATCATCTGCTTTACACTATAGTTGTGCTACTATTTTTTAATTTGTTAAATATTTAATAGTAAAATCATTGTTTCACTTCTAGAAAAGCAAAAAATCATTCCAGCAAATACTAACTTTTCTTATACCTACTATCAATGTTGCCTAGGCCATGACTTCATCGTTCTTTGTTTCTATTTCTGCAGGATATGTCAGGCTAGACACTGCATAATGAAATATTTCTATCATGACATATATTAAGCAGGAGTATGTGTCAATAATATTGGGAAAATGCAAGAGCAAGAGTACTTTATGTGACAAAGAGTAACAGTGTGTTACTGCTGAATCTCTCCAGGAGATTTCCTGGAGATTTGAGGTCTTGTTTTGGCAATACGCCATTAATTTCCCACAGCAATAATAGCTTTGAGCACTAATGTCCGAATTCTCCTGTGTGAAAACTGAAGTTGCCTGTTATTACCTGCAGTGACTTTTCAGAACTAGATAATAGGCCACTGTTATCTGATAAATCTCACTGAAGTAAATATAATAGTTTGTAGCTCCATGAAGGAGCAGCAGTCCATTGTCATTTTGTCTCTTTTACTGTGCTTTCAATAAGGGTACAAAATAGGCACAAGAGCAAATGCCCCCTGCAAGTAAGCAATGCCCAGAGAGAGAGGCCGCTGTCGCTGCTTATCTACAATGAGAGGAAAATGGTTTTGACCACCAATTCTACCTCTGAGCCTCCTCACGGCTCAAACAAGCCTGTAAGGCCACTTAAGCGCTCACAGCAATCCTGGGAAGTTTCCTCCAGTTCCCCCACTCCACAATCTTTCAAATAATTATTTACATGCTATGAATGAAGGATCAGACTTTTAATAATAGCCAATTCCCAGTGACATCAAGTACAGCCATTCAGAGATTTTGTTTGACAGCAAGCTTACTAAAGCTTCTGCTTAAGCTTTATAAATAACCTTCTTCTTGCTATTAGAGAATCTGCTGACAGATTTCACAATTTTCATCCCATTTCTCCTACAAAACTCTGAGGAAGATTTATGGTGGCAACGACTGCAGGCTGCACATCCTTTTTCAAATCTCTTTTCGGTCACTGGGGTAGCCCCTTTCCTGTGCATCCATCCGTATACATCATGACGCGATTAGGCTATTGCAGTTTGGGCATAAGGGCTGTATCTGCTATGTGTCCTCTTCACTAGCACTGGAATATGATCCAAAGGCTATGGGCAAAACAGTTCTTTTTAGCAAGCAAGTTCCTTGGACTTTCCTGTACAGTTTAAAAGGGATTTGAACTATATTTCTAAGTTCCTTCAGAGCTGAGGTTTGCCAACATCTTATCAATATATACAATTATTAACAATATCAATTTAGACTATTCAGCACATTGGTTGGTATTAAGACACTGAGAGACATATAAAACAAATGTTTTCTAAATTTAGCATTTATAATAATTTTATCATTTATGTCAATGGGAAAAATACTGGGCCAAAAAAGGCTCTGACTTTAATGCTTGTAGATTTAACCACCGCAACAGTCCAGAAGATATTTAGATACTTGGACTGAGGCACAGAATCATTAATAAATCTTTGATTATCATTGCTATCACTGATAAACAGTCATTGATACATGAACTCACTGTCCTTCATAAAATTTATGGTAACTGTTGTACACTTCATAGACTTAAAATAAAAATAAAAAAAAGCAGAAGTAAAGAAAAATATTTCCTCCTAACCTCAGGAACAATTACAGAAATTACAGAATTCGACAAAAGACACCAACTTCTTTCAGGCTTAGCAGCTCCCAAGTTTCTTAATTCAGGATTGCTCATCCTACACTTCATCCTATAATACTAGAGAGCAATCCCATTATATCTCCTTTTAGGAATAAGACACCTACTTCAATGTGTTATACTTTTTAAGATCAAATTCTAGCAACTTGATCAAGTACCAGATGGAAATACTGCCAATCTGTTTCAACAGCTTTAGAAACTGCCCATTAATTCCAAAATATATATTGTTCTGTATGTGTGTACTGTACATGAATGAGCAGAAAAACAAGCAAATAAACAACATCAAAAAAAAACCTCAATCACCACCACCACCAACAACAACAATGAAAAAACAACTTGAAACTCAAACATATAAGAATAATAGAATACAATTAGCTATTCTTCATCACTAACAATTTTGAGTCCAAGTGGTCAGATTTAGGCACTACAACACAACTATACACTGTCAGAGCAGCCCTCACAGACTACATTAGTTACAGATCTCTGAAAGAATTACCAGAGTCAGAAGGCATTCATCTTGGCAATATAGGCAAAACATTCAGGTTTTGTTTTGTGGTAAGCTCTAAATTGATCTCCAATAACACCTTCTGAGTAATCAATTGAAGTTACTTGCTTAAGATTCACTCTTTGACTTTTTTACTATACCATAACTTCCTTCAGTACTTCAAGGAAATTAATGACCATTATATTTCAGTTCTGCAGTTAACACTGTCCTTGATCAGGAATTCTACACTCTGCGGAGTCAATGTTGTTTTAACAGGTAGAAGTTTGCACTCAGCAAAGGCAAAAGAAAAATCATTCCTGAAATTAAGGGTTGAGTAGTAGTTCAAAGCAATTCAATTACTGTAACACAGTAAGTGGGAACTGGAATTACTTTCAAACTAAGTTTATTTAATACACCTAAAAACATCTCCTAACTATAAAGAGTCACACATATACAATTCTGACAAATCCACATTGTCTTCTATGAAGATAGGTGACCATAAAGCTGGTTTTTGCTGTTGAAATTAAGAATTAAATGCAAATAGTAGAAAAAATGCCAGGGTCACTGGACTGAAAGGATCAGTAGATTTGAAATCCAACTGGCAGCTGTACAAGAGAGCTACACATTAGTGGTTAACTCCAGGGTCAATTCTATTTAACATCTTTAACAATCTACACAGAAAATACCCTTAGCAAATTTGAGGACAATGGCTTGAGAGAAGCAGTCAGCACCTAAATGAAGAGTTAGGCTACTGTTCAGAAGGCCTTGACAGCCTTGAGAAATGGGATAGCAGAAACCTCATGAACTTGAATGGAGTTAAGTCCTACACCTCTTGTGATCTCATTGCCCTCTACAGTTACCTTCTTTACACTGGATTGGAAGGTATAAAAATGAGAGATGCAGACTCTTCTCAGGAATATAAAGTGAAAGAATAGGGAGCCACAGACATGAATTGCAGAAGGGGAAATTTCAGATTAGATATTAGGAAAAAGAGTCCATAAGCAAACAAGAAATTTAGCAAGTACCTAGAGAAATTGTGTGATCTCCATCCTTGGAGATACTAAAAACTCAATGGGACATGATTCTTTGCAATCTTGTCCAGCCAGGGTGAGATATAACTTTAAAACTGACCCTGCTTTGAGGGATCCAAAATTTTGGTATTCTGATCCAAAATTTCTGTAGGGTTCTCCCACCCATCCCGTCTTTGAAAAGCGCTTGCAAGGAACAAAAGTCTTACATTTGGTCTTATAGATATACTCATAATCATGTCTTCACAACATCATTACCTGAAAAATGTCACATTTTCACAGGTGAACTTGCACAATCTTTTTCATAAAAAGAAAATTTTTGAATGAACTCTCTTTCTTTTTAAATTCTTCTTGAGAAAATACTTGTTTCAGGTAGACATGTTGAAATAAACTTAATAAATAATAGCATGAATTATTAATTGGTACAGTATCTGTATTTAAAAATAAATTAAATTTTATACTTTATGAATAAAGCATTTGCCAACTGCCAATTAGGATGTACCCTACTATATGAGCAGTCAGTATTTTCCTCTGCTGATCCCCAGAAATTTAATTACTGTTCATCTACAATGATTGAATTTTATGGCATTTTCCACACCAGTAAAGCTTCAGACTTCTGAGGAATAAATGACAGGTTCTAACCTCTTGCTTGCAACCCAGGTCCACAAGTCTCATGTGCTCCTGGACTGTCTTGGCGCACATACCATGGTACTAGCTGGCATCTGCGCCACTTGTGGGTCTTCCACCTAAAATAAACGGAAATATAAAAAAGGAAATATAGAGAAGAAATGTTTGGCATGAGGCCATGTCATAAAATTACCTCATCTACCACTCACAAGCAACTTTTCTTCTAATTAGCAAATAATTATGAACTATCCCAGGTAAAATTTGGTACTGAAAATACTAAACAGATGAAGAACAGACAGTATTTTAAAAGATATTACTCTAACTCTGATACTGACAAGTAAAAGGTTTCAAATTCACTTCTCTGATGTCTGGAATCCTCACTGTTGTGGCTTCCCATTGTTGTTTCACACATTTTCATATCTTTTAGTTACACATCATATTGCCTCCCAATGAATTTGTAAGGACAATATTTACTAGATGATAAAAGCAACATATTTCTTTAATCTCAATCTTTTGGGGCTAAAATAAAATTAAATTCCATTTGTACCTCTGAAACAAGTTCTTTCATGGGAATTAGCTCTTCTCTATCAGCTGGAGAAACTAAACACTGGCTACTGATTCAAACAGACAAATTAAAGTATAAAAAATCCTCATCTTTACTACGTTGTCAAGAACATCTAGGCTTTCCTGTGCTATTCATACAGATACTGCAAAATTGCTCCAAAAGTTTTGTCAAGAAATTTTGAACCACCAGCTTTCTCTGGTGAATATTAAGTCAAAATGAAGAATTCTGCATGTTAAAGGATGTATCAATAGGCAGATTATCACAGGTTTAATGGGGATGGAAAATGAAAAATACAGTCCTGCTGCATGGCAGTACAACTCAGTTCTCCTGAACAGAAGCTGCATTTCACTGTTTTGGACAGTTTAAAAAGGAAGGGTTTTTTTATCATATAGAATTTCAAAATAATTGCCAGGAAAGATTTATATTGAAATGTAATTCTCATTAGTTACAATGTTTTTGCAAATGAACTGGAAAAAAAAAATAAAAATCATCTTCTAGAAAAAAGAAACTAATAAATAGTGGGTCCCATATTCTGTGGACCCAACTGGGTCTATGTATCATTTAAAACATTTGATTTAATGACGTATCCTAATTTTCTTAAGTGGAATTTAACAAAGTTTAGCAGACAGTAGAGGCTGAAAAATCACGCATAAGCTGTAATATGTTGAATAACACTACCTGTAGCTATAGCAGATGGGAGAAGCTTCACATTCCTTTTCCTCAAATAAAGTGTCTGGGCACTCACGACCACCATTAGCAGGGAGCTGGATAATGACTCGGTGACGGGATTGTTTCTTTACTATGACATCTCCTGAAAAGAACAGCAGAGATTATTTTTCATGCTATTATACAAGAATGGCAATAGTTAGGGAAAAATAGGTTTTAATGTAACAGATATTTGAGTCAATCACTACAGTTGTGACATACCAGTTTGTCATAAGCAGAAAACTATCCTAATAGATAAAATACTTTAATCTGAGCTAAAGACTAAGAAGCAGAGCTAAAAAGAAATAAACAACAGTAATGATATACAAATGAATATATAGCTAATCACACTGCTTAGGAGAACAAAACTAACCATCTAAGTTTGCTGATGCACTTCAGTTTCAAGGCATAAATTTGCTTTAATTATTAGCATGTAGAACTAGAAACAGAAAATAAAAAGGATAAATTATTATATTTTGTTATTTTTTCATTTACTAACTGATGCAATCAGAAAATCTAATTGTCTTTTCTTCTCCATAGTCAGAAATATAACAAATTTAATTTACACTCTTGGTTCTCCCCATGCTGGGCTTTAGTTCTTCTCCTTATGCTCTCATTTTCCACCTGGGACTAGTATTACCCTACCTAGGTATACAAAAAATATTTCAAAAGAGCACACATTACATATAAATATGAAGTTTTATTTTCCCATTTTATAATAAATTTATGGTTTATAATTTTTACATACTATAATAATTCACTATCAATGATAAACAGTTAATGATCCCTGTAAGAATTTTGATTTTAATCAGCTTCAGATATTAGAATATGAAGGGAAACCCCTGAAATGAGTATTAATTTTATAGTGATATGTAATGCACAGATATTACTTGTGTTTTCTTTTTTATTTTCTTATTTTTTTTTTTCTCTGAGAGCTATAGCGCAGACATTTGGCTGACTGGGTTGATACCAGCTTTGGTTACTATAGCAGCTGCAGTTTGTCTGAACATAGAAGCGTACTGGACCACAGCCAAGCAATCATAATTAGGAGCAAGCAGTAGGAGAACCCCAGCAGTGGTTCTTCATCACTTGTCTGCTTTTCAATGCAGAGGAAAGTCTCTGGTCCTGAGTCAGCCAGCTCCAGGAGAAACCAGGGGCTGGCACATGGACAAGACAGACATGCAGGCCATAGCTTGTGACTGGAGTGATGACACAAATGGGTAAAGCCCATGAAAGAAAAAATTGTGTAGAAGTATGAAAATACTGTTTGACTCATAGAATAGACATAATGCCAATGTTGGTTAAAAAATGCACTACTTTACAGCAGAATACATCCTAGTTTGTAGTGAATATTCATGAAGATATACACATTCCATAATAAATTTTCTTAAAATCCACAGAAATGAGAACAGGAGAACACTTGTCCAAGACAATCAGCTCCAACAAAAACATTGTAGAAAGAACAATTAATTTATTAGTATTCCTGTGAAAGAGCAAAATATTTAACAATGAATAAATATTCCATATATTTCATATATTCAATATTACTAATTATTGGTTCTTTGTCAACAGGTATAAATTTGTAACACTTCATTTCTCAGAATGGACTGTGAGGTACTATGAATTACTGTGAAAATGACTTATGCTTCTGTACTTCGTAAAGCATAAAGAACTGACTGTAATACTTGAAATATGTATATTTGATGTCTTACATCTTATGTCATCTTACATTCTGATAATGTGGTAGCTGTGAGAAATCATCACTTCACACAGGGATTAGCACCCCATGGATCAAGACTTATTACAGACTTTGTCTTTAATGTTACACATTAGTAAAATAACTCCTCTTAACTCTTAATAACTTAAAAGGGAGAAAGAGATAAGACAGAACAATGCAGGCAATATAAAGCCAGTTATCACTTTGTACACAATTACAGTGTAATAAAAATTCAAGTGAGAACTCCAGTGTTGTCAAGGGCTTTGTCAAGTGTATTAAAATGGTATTCCATTGTATGTTTAAATCAGAACACTAACATCAATTAAAAATTAGCCTATTTCTTTTACATTTTCCTTCATTTTTCTTTGGGGGTAATGACAGGCAAAAGTCAGAGAGTTTTGAAATATCATATGCATATGCATCTTGGGATATACAGTTTCAGGTTTTCTGATGAACAAGCAGCACATGTAATTTAAAGACAAAATCCAAGTGTTTTATAATACATTCAAATACACTCAGATATAATTCTGCAGTTATAGAACTGTTGGTGATATACAGAGAGATAGGTGTTTACTTATCAGGTGAAAATGTAAGAGAGAGTTTAGTAACATAAAATAAATAGAAGAGAAAATAGAAGACATTCTTGAATGGGCTTTTCAGACAAGAGTCTGTAACTAGAAGTTATAAAGAGCTTTAGAAGCTACTGAAAAAATGGTTCTATACCATCTATTTCATTAACAGAAACACTACTTTTTTTCCCAGCTGTTGCAATATCAGCTCTGTCAGTTGTATCTTCTGTCAGGAGGAGGTCTGTATAAATATTCTGCCAAAACCAACTGTTAGTCTGACTACTTAAAATCTGTCCACTCAGACACAATGGACAAAATTACCTTCCTGACATGAAGAAGGACACAATGTCCAGTCGCTGAATGGGGTCACAATACAGTCCCTTCTACAGGGAAGCAGGCAAGGCCTCACTGTTTCTGGTCGGAGGTTTTCAGGGCATCTGAAAAAAAAAAAAAAAAAGATATGTTATCAGATAAATGGTAATTGTGCAGTGAAGTGATGAATCACAAAAAATACTTGGATGCCTGCAGGCACAAAAGGGGAGAGCTAGTTGCCCAGAACTCACCGGGACAGAGCTCAGAAACAAAACCTGCTAGAAGTTAAAAACATCTGGTGGAAGCAAGTCAAAACTGTCACATTCTACACCTTGAGACTGAAATTAAAAAAAAATAATAATAACCTCAACAATATTGTTCCTCTCTCATCATTCCAGACTTTTGCATTTTGAGTGTTATTTTCAAGCTTCTAAATTATTGTAAGGAAAAGCCATTCTGTCAGGAGACATATCTGACATTAATACCACTGTAAGCTCACATTTAGGTATAAGCTGACCATGGTCTTATGACAGAAGCTAGAAAGGGTTTGAAACAGGTCTGATCAATGAGACAGTGAAAGACTGTCAGAAGAAACAGGAAACCTTGCTTGTTTAATAAGAGGCTTGATCAGGATATGAAAGATATTATTAAATTGCCACATATGGGGCTTATCAACCCACGTCATTTCCTAGGTTCAATACTCCCATTCTTTCATTAAGAGGAATCGACACTCTACACTGTGTTATGTCTTCAGAAAGATGCAATAGTTTTTGCAGAAGTACTGCAAATCTTTAAAATAATTTCAAAATGGGTATTGCCCTAAAAGCGCACAGTGCAGTCTGTCAGAAGATTGCATAAAGATGTACAAAAAACATCACTTCTATACTTTGAAGCTTTTGGCTCATTAGAAAAAACACATTACTATCATTTTCCTCTTGTTGGCTGGCAGGCATTTTGGACCAGAGAGATAAGGTACTAATTTTGTATTGGATTGAATCAGCTTGGAATGGTTAGCTAGCATGAGGCATCTTTTCTGCCAGGCTGGAGGGAATGCTGGCAAGTCAAATGAAAAACTGTAAAGAAAATGTGGCCTCTGTTGCCAGTATAGAATTACACCTGTGTTAGTAGGGGAAGAAGAATAGGGGAAAGGAGAAGGAAATGGTTGTTTCTGCTTCACAGGAAAATGGTCTTTGGCAATAACATTTGGTCTGTCTCTGAGTAATTCATTTTCCATTCTTAAAAAATGATTTATTGCAAATCAGCACCAACTTCTTGGTTGTAATAAAGGCCTTTTATAACAACATATCCATTCTTCCTTCCTTCTCTCCTAAAATTCCAGCATGAAGGATCATCACCTCTTCATAAACTCTGTCTTTTTAGGCTAAATTTTGCCTTTTTGTTTGCATGAAATTCATAAAACCAGATGACGTATGTGTGAGTGTATTATATATAATGAAAATGATCTATCAGTAATCACATACAGTGACTACATTTTCAGAATTTTTCTCTAGGGTGGAAATTCAAAATGATTCTGAAGAGGCTTAGTAATAGCTTTTTGCTTAACGAACAACAGAAATTATAAGCATACAGAAAAATCTGCATTACATACATTCACTCTTTCACTTACAACTTCATCTTTCAGAAAAAAAAAAAAGTCATTTCTCTTCAGATCCTTGGGCAAGGCAATTAGTTCAATTAGAACATCATTTCTTTTATATTGTTTGTATTTACTATATGTGGCTTACAGCAACGTATTGATTTTTTTGGCATTTCTTACTCAAGGTCAAATTAAACAGACTAGATACAAGCTGAAGTCCGTAACTTGTGAGGTAGATAAAGCCAATAATATTGATTCTATCATACTATAGTCATCTTTTTTATTAAGGGGATTTTAAAGCAAGGTTCCTATTTACATTTTCATGTAAAATGTCTGGTTCTTTTAAAAATGATTTGGTAATTTTAATGTGACAATTTGAAGGATAAACCAAGATTTTTTTTTCTCATTTCACTTGATTCATTTCTAAAATGAAACAGTCCTCTCAAAAATCTAAGGTCAGGCTACAGGCAGAGATGATAACATTTAAAAAGAAGATAAATCAATAGAGTCTTTTTTAATGAAAGATATAATGATACTATGACTGAATAGAACACAATGCAGATATATAACAATTTAGGTTATTGAATGGGCTGGTATTATTTCTCATATTTCCATTTAAAGTAGATTATAGATTAAATAAATCCACTTCTGAATAACACAAGGAATGGCTGGCACTGTGCAAGTATTTTGTGTGAGAACAGCTGTTTCATGAACTTTCTAAAAGACCTCTGCTCTCAGCTCTTCCAGCCCTAAATCTCTCCTGAGTAGGATCTATTTTCAGCTTGATGAACTGCATGGAGATATCATCAAATGTATTTAACTAGCAGCTAATCTGTACTTAACCCTGGTCATAAATAATGCTGAGAATTTAAACCACTGGGGTAAAGCAATCTCTTAGAAAAAAATATATCTTAATATATCTGAAAGGAAAGCTGTCAAACTAATGTTGTGTCAGGGCTTTACTGTGCTTGACCTCAGTTTGCTTCTGAGAATGTGCTATACAGTAGGTTACACTGTAATTAGACCCCAAAAAATGCTTATGTAGAGAACTACTCTTATCCGTATAGCACACTGCTTGTTTTGAACTACCTGAACTATCTCACAAATTGTGCTATACTGCCTACACACCACACACACATATCGGGACTTTCATCCTGACTCAGCCTGATGATGGTAAGCAGCCTACTGGGTTATGCAGTCAGATGTCAACACAGTCACTACTCTAAATATCACCCGTAAAAAATCAATAGTGTGAAAAGTACTTTGCAGACCTTTAATAGCTTTAGCTTTGTATTTTTAAAATATAAATTGTTCCTTTGTAAGAGTACAAAGATTGAGAGGACTATTTGTCTTCACATGCATTCAACGCACACATGTAGACCAGCAAAATCCAAATTAAAGTATGAAAGAATAATTTTTTAAGATCTTTACTTTTTTGGGCCCACTTGTCCCACGTTGACCCTCACACAGATGACTTTTCTTGTCTGCATCCCCACAGAACAGGTGGCCTCCCCATTCCAGCTGGCAGAGGAGTTGAAAGCAGACACAGATGCATCCTCTATGCACTGTCCCCATGGGCCTGTCTGCCAATGATACACAGTGCAAGAGTGTTCATTACAGCTGCGTGTTTCCTGTAGTGCACTACTATTTGGACACTGTACTCCTCCTGGAACAATAAAACAAGGCATAAGTTCATGTAATGGGAAAAAAAAAAAAAAAAAGTGATTTACTAAGACAAAGAAATAGACAAAAACTTATGAAATCTCATCATTTCAATCACATGAATTAAGTGTTGTTTTTTCTTCCTCGTCTTCCTATGCCCATTATTCACTCTGGCAAACTTAAGTCTGTAGACCACACAGAAAAAACATACTTGGACAGTAAATGTAAATTCGTAGTATGAGTATGATAAAATAATCACAAATCATATAACACACTATTTTACCTAATATCTTTGGGTTACTCTACAGCATTTTTATTTTGTGGTTCCCTAAAAGAGGGTGTAAGAGAGAACACAGGAAGGCTCCAGCAGAAGAAATGGTTAAATGTCCTAGTTATGTATGTCTAGAGACCACTTTTTATGTCTAATTCATGGATCAATTAAAAAGATTTTTGGAGCTCTTGTCCTAGTTCCCAGTGGATATTCATCCATGTTACATAATTACCAAAGTGGATGGCACAGCTGGCAATTTCAGGTCCAGACTGAGATAACAAAGGCTGTTGCAGGTTAAGATTAAAATGCATTCATGTGTTCATAATTGTGAAGAAAAACTCAGATAATGCTTCTTTGTTGTACCCAATTTCAGATGTGTTCAGTTTCTTACATTCAAACAATTGAAAGCTAATTTAGCCTCCCAATCCTGGATAAGCCAAGAAGAGGTCTTTCTTACCAGACTTGATTTAGGATACTAGATAGGTGCTAGGATATCTACCACTGTGAGTACAAATCATGTTTGCTAGATCTCTGGTGCTACTACACACACAGATTCTAGGTTTGCGACTTTACTTAAACATTCAAGAACAACCGGACTCCTATTCCCAGATGATGGAAAACCTAGGAAAATCTACTTAAAAATTTCTTCACTAAAGGACAAGAACAGTCTTTTAAAAAGGAAAGATAACTGAAAGAGGAGCTTTTCATAAGCTCCTGGGGATGAAAAGTATATATTTATTTTCTTGGAGGAGAAAGACACATGCTCACACCAAGCACATTTCAGGAAGTGCATTAGCTTTTATGTCCTACCACTGAAATTTACGTTGCCCTACAGACATGCAAGAGGGAAGGGGTTTTAAGCATTTACCACTGGGAGTGATTAAACAAATAAATTAGTATAACACAAGAAACAACTGCTTCAAGTACTCCAACACCACAATCACAAGAAGTGAAAATGTTTCATACTCTAAGTTACTTTTGTGGAACTTATAGTTTTGCAGCAAACATGAGGAAAAGGATTATGTAATGTGATCACAGTATAAAATCCAAATTCTCAATTTTTTTCCATGGGGATATTTTAAATTTCTGAATTAAGGCTAAAAAACAGTAATGCAACCAAGTAACTGTAAATATCACATTATTTGAGAAGTCACGAAAAAGACTATTAAGTTTTGTAAAAGGGGATTAGAAATACCTTACAATTTGTGAATGTGACTAAAAAACAACTAGAATTAAGTTGGTTTTGTCTCAAAATGAATGTTACTCATGTCTATTAGAATTGTTTTAAATATATTTTAATACAAATAAAACAAAGAAAAATCCCTATTATTTAAATTTGTCCAAAAAAAGGGAAATCAAAAAGGAAATGGTAAAACAATATTATCATTACATAGCAAGTTCCAAAAAGTCATTGAAGTAGCTTCCTTCGGGAAATAAATATCCTTCCAATTATCACCAGCAGATAGGAACACAAGCAAGGAAATTTGGAAATGGAGTATATTTTGAGAAAAATGAGAACAGTCACAAAGTATTTTGCATAGGAGAGAAGACTGATCCACAGAAGGATACTAAGCATGTTTCTCTAGTACAAGGAGTAAAGAAGAAGAATATAGAAGGGATTTTTCTTTAAAGTTGCTAAACTATTTACTGACATCCAACGTTACCTCCAAAGAAACACATAGGAAATTCATAAATTCAAGCAAATTTGTTAAATTAAAGGCTTATAGGTGGGCAAGAAGTGTTTCTTCAGGAATGAATTCCACAATCGCCAGTTCCTAAGAGCATAAATTGAAAACTTAGAATCAATTCTGACAGCTATGGAAGACAGTATATTCAGGCAAAAAAAAAGAAAAAGAGTGATGCGGACTTGTAAGTAAATAAAAAAATGGAGTGTGAATGTCTGTAGCTCAGTGGGAATCCAATTCCATTCAAATAAAAATAATATTGAAAAAAACTGTAATGAATGAAGAAAATGTGGAAATACAATTGCTGAAAGATGATGCAATTATCAGCAGTATAAAATATTATTAATACCAAAAACATAGCTTTTAAGTATGAATAAGTGTGTCATTCTCTTCAGAAATACAGCATTTCCTTGTGCACCCTCAAATTAAGTACACTAAAAGAAGAGTAGCGTAGAAAACTGGCACTTAGAAATACCCTTTATAACGTCTGCATAGGGGTAAGAAGATCAGTACTGTTCAATTTCAAGAATAAAATGAAGACAGGTTTGATAGGAATATAAAAAACATGAATATTGCAGGAAAAAAAGATTATGAGAAAAAGGGACATATGATACTAAATACATTTTATATAAATAAATATACAGACTGTAAATTACTCCTTTGAAGTATTAAAAAAATGATCATTTTAAGATATAAAAAACAGTTGGAGTTGAAGCATTTCTTTTTGGATTTGAATACTTTGGCAAAGCACATTTGGAAATGAAAGGCTAGTTTTACAGAGTTTTACTTATAAAATAGTACATTTAAGCTCGTAGCTTCTTGGAATGCTTTAAAAGACTTGTCATAGGCATAGCTTGCTTTTCTACCTGATTTAAAGCTCATCATGGAAAAGACATGTTGCTCCAGAATATTCAAGGATTGGATTTTATAATCCAGTGTGAAACTGTCTTGATAACTTATAAATTTTGAAATTTCTAACACTTTTTAAAGCACTTAAAGATCATTCTTATTAATAGTTTCGCTATCCCTCATTTTACAAATGCATGCCAATGTGATTTTTTTGCCATAGGAATAAGGTAGTCGCTCCTTGAAGTAGTAAGGTAGTAATCTTCCTGAAAACTGATGTAGTCAGTTTGTGCAGACTACTTCTATATAAAATGTTGATGGTGGTGCATAACACTTGTTCCAGTCCTGCAGCTATTCACATTTCCTTGCACATCACATATTAAATATGCAAATCAAAATGAACTTTAAGAGCAACTCTGAGAGACCTCTCCTGTAATTCATAACAGGAAAGAAGTTTGGGTGGATGTATGGAAGACAAGAAGTTTGTCCTCAAGTCTTTCCTTGCATATGATTTGAATCCCAAATCACCGACATTAGGCAGGAATATTACCTGGGTAATATTCTGAGTAAAAGGAAGCACAGTGAGATACTCTCCCTAGCTTTCCTTCACACACAGGTATCAAGTGACTTTGCAAGTCTAGGTTGATAAATCATGCTTCCCACCCATTTCTAAAATTATGTATTCAGTGTATTCACGTTTCAGTTGAAATCAGTTAAAACTCAAAATATTCTTGGTTTATCCAAAACAGATCCTTGGATGAATAGGCAATTTGTTAGGAAAACAATTACTGAATTCTGTGTTTTCACATTTAATTACAAAATGCTATTATTTCAAGACAGACAAATACAAAAATGAAAAACAAATCCAAGAAGTACAAGAAGAATAAACAATTTCAAAAGCCCTAAGTATAACTTCTTATACAGCTATAAAGTTAAAGTGCACTGGAATTTTAACAGTAATAAAATTTTAAAGCATGTCAATCAGAATTTGCCTAGAGTTGAGAAGAAACTCCTTTGACCCAGCTATTCCTTACAGGTTCAGTAAATCAATCTTGTAGATATATGAAATGTATGAGCTACTGGCCTATCAGACAGAATACATAATTAGATATATGACTGACATTTTATGCTACCTAACTCAGAGATGCATAATAGTCCATGACATATGAGGTCATCCTGAGTAGCCTTTCTGGCATTATAGTCTGGCAATCTATGAACATATAGTAGCCACAGTAAGACAGTGGCATGCAGGCTGTAACGTGTAAGGCACACTTATAACTGCTTTAAGAACATTTCAAACAATAACAGAATGAAGAACAGTTTTACTGCATTAAGATTTTTATTTAATTCTTTTATTCTTTGCTTTTGATATATTTTTTTCAATCTTTACTTTTCCAAAATCAGTTTTATATCTTTACTACTGATAAAAACTTGGAATGTATCCACATTCATTTTATGCTAATTCAATATACAATCAATGTAGATCCAATATAGAACATATTAAATGTTCTATATTGAACAAATATATTTTAGTCAGCGTAACTAACCTTTCCAAAAAAATTTAGAACCCTTTTAGTAGCTTTTAGTCTGAGGACATGGCTTGCACAAATTAGTTGTAGTGCATATTACTAATTATATAATGCTTCCTGTAATAAGAAAATTTAAAATAAAACATAAGTAGAAAGCTGAACAAAAATAGATAGACATTATATTTGAATAAGATAGGCTAAGATGTATATTACTGTTATATTACCATTACTAGACTCCATATGCAGAGCAATGCGATGTACCAGGTAATGTCATTATGTCCTTTGTTATTGTTTTTAATTTGGAGACAATGACTTCCCTGAGTTTCTTATCCTGCCATGAAGATGCAGGAGGGCTGCTCTAGAAGTAATGGCTCTGTTTTATTACATTGTTCCACACTGTCAGAGTTGGATGTTGGTGGTGTGGCAATAGAGGCCAAACCTTCCCACCAGTATTCCATTATATGTTGTTGCTGTGTGGCAGACAGCAACAGAGAGGCAGTCTGACAGAATGGTGTCTGACATGGAATCGCGTGTAAAGCAAATGTAAGGAATTTAATTCCTCTTTGTGGAAAAAATGGCACCCATTGACATTCACCAATGCTTGTTAAATGTTTATGAAGACTGAACAGCAGACGTGAGCACAGTGAGGCAGTGAGTGGTGCATTGAAGCAGTGCAAACAAAACTGTGAAAGACCAGCCATGTACAGCTGTCATACCATGAAATGACGAGCATCTCAATCACCTTATCCATAGAAATCACTAATGGTTGTGCCTATGTTGAAAACCAGTGTTTATTAGGTCATTTTCTCTATTTGCTAGTACTATTGTGTTCATTGTACCTGCTGTAATTTCCATGGAAATAGATAGGAGACGTTACTTTCAGAGTGACCTATGTATATCTAGCACCTCTTGAGAATATATTCAGGGAACACTGAAAACAGTGACACAAATGAGTTATTACCATGGGTACACTCACAGAGAGAGACATTTATAAATAATTTCACCCTTCAAACCTTCAAGTTGAGGACAATAATCTCAGAAAAGATATCAAAATTGTTGTTTTGACACTAGTTTCCACATGGATTCATCTCATAAACTATATAAAATGTTCTCATGAGGAGACTGCTCTCTCTTCCCCTTTCCCTGTGTGTGCATGTAAATAATCCCATTCCAGATGGGCATCAGCATGATATATTTGATGCTCTGTAGCACATGGTTTGACCACATAGAAGAGAAATTGTTCTGGATAAAGAAACACTCATAAGAGCACATACAGCAGAAGTTAGTTTCTGGCTGGAGGAGTAGGCAGCGTGGGGCTGGAAAGGCAATCAGTAGAAAATGAGCTCAGTGCTCAGTCATTCTGTATGCTCTGAACTTGCTATGTCTGTAGACTGAATTATCCATGACTAGCTGTAAGATGAGTACAATAAGGACTTGGAGAAAAACTTGGACTCCATATGCCATCTTAGAGGATACATTTAGCCTATTTATAGGTTGGCAGTAGAATTGCACATTCTTTCATTAATTAATGTACAATCCTGATGTCATAGGAATTGTATATTTGTATAAAATCCTTTTTAATTGTCTTATAGTGTTCTGAATTAGAACTCCCAAAGTCATGGCCATACTATATACAAATTGCTGTAAAAAATCTTCCCTAGACTAGTCGTACTCTTCTACCAGCCATTCAAGAGAAAGTCCAAAAATCTAAAAGAGAATACATTTGGGATTGTTTGTCTGAATAGAACTAATTGTTCCAGGACTCAGTTTTAGCATGTAAGCGGCATTATTAGTCTCACATGTGACAAGTCTTGACTCGGGATTCATAATTACACAAGACATTTAGAGAATTTTCAGCACCAGTAACATGCATTCTTTATAAACTCTGACTAGAACCAAGAATTGCACTTAAAAAAAAAAAAAAAAAAAAAAAGGCTCACGTTAAGCTTTCTTTTTATAACAGCGGCAGGATACAGACTTTCAGAAATATGAATATATTCTCTGTCACAGAGCATAAAGTGACCTGCCAGCATCAGCAATGCAATCAGTGTTTCATGTTTTGGAAACATGGCTGATCTCTATCATGAAGTTTTGGAGGTTAAAAGTCATTCAGATACTTCTTATTCAGCAAATGACTAAAAGATGTAGGAGACTTATGGGCAAAAAGAGGAGTACTGCCTCTGGCAGAGACGAAGCTGACTTTCTGCACAGCAGCCCATTACAATGCTGTGCTCTGCACATGTGGCTAGAGCTACTGTTTCGGCAGCTGCTGAGCAGTTCTGGCACTTCACCAAGGCTGACTCCCAACGCCCCCAAAGCCATTAAGGCATGGAAGAAATGAAGCAGTTGACCCAAACCAACATCCTTATCATATGGTATCGTGTTTGGCAATAAAAGTTGGGAAAGGGGAAAAATGGGAGCTCGCTCATGAAAAGGTTTGTCCTCCTAAGCAATTGCACCGAGGCTTTGCTTCCCAAAATGTGGCTGAACTTGCCTGCTGGTGGAAAGTAGAGAATCATTATTTCCTACTTCTTTACTTCTGCAAGGTCCCTTTTTCTTTCAATTAAATTTCCTTATCTCAACCATGACACTTTTATTTAATAATATTTTTTCCCCTTGCCTCTTCCTTTGAGGAGAGGGAGTGAGAGAACAGTACAATGGAATTTAGTTGGCCATTTATGTGAAACAATGTAATAAGCCTAATTGCAGTGAAACACACACACAAAACACCTAACCATGAACCAGTATTTTTTGAATATAATACAAGCAAAGGTGAGAAGTACAATCTAGCCAGAATTGTGACTATACTGAAGTCTTGGAAGATTCTTGTATTTATAGGGGCTGCTCCAAAAGTAAAGCTTCTTACATTGGTCCACAATGTAAAAGGCAGATGGTAGTGGTGGCAGTAGAAGCTGAACATTCCCACCAATACTCCATCACATTTTGTTACTATGCAGCAGATAGCAGCAGAGGGGTGATCTGACAAAATGGTATCTGACATGAAAGTGTATATGAACCGAAAGTGAGTTATTTAATTTCTCCATGTGGAAAAAATTGCATCTACTGACATTCACCAGTGCTTGCTGAATAGAGATCAGACAGTGGCTGTGAGCACAGTGAAAGCTGGACTGTGGGGGCAACGTTTTCCTAGCAACAACACTATCATAGCAGCTGTGAAACAGTGGGTCACCTCTGCTACTGCAAATGTTTACAAGCACACAGACTTTTATTCATCACTGACAAAAATGTAGAGCTAATGGTGGCAACTATACTGAAAAATATTATTTTGTATCAAACAGTGTTATTGTTCTCTTTTTTTTCTGTTTAGTCTCCAAGTAAATAAGTAGGAGACATTACTTCTGGAGCAATCTACTATTTATGTGTTTTTATTCTCTGTTGTTTTTACTGAGTGCAAAGGAGCAAGATGTGAGTGAATTGCTATAAGCTACATAAAAAATGTCAGCTTCTATTCTTAAAAATGTACAGAATAATCTAATATCCGAAGAGTAGTAAGGAAATCAGGATTAGAAGAAAAATAAAGCATTACAACATATAGGTAACAACTTAAATTTCTCAGAAGTATTTTAGAGATTTTTTCATTACCACCCGTTGGAGACCTGTCAATCTTTACAGTCATAACTTGATGCTGATTGTGATCATTTCACAATAGACATAAATAAAATTCCTGTACTTAAAATTCAGCCTATGCTTCACTGCTTTGCTACATTTGTTGTCTTTTATATTATCCTGAGATGTGTTAAGTAGCAAAGTCAGAATAAAACAAGTATTTGTTTTAAAAAAGAAGAAGCATAAGAATATGGAATCATTTTCTGGATTAATTCACATTTCCACTTGTGTGGCATGGTATTCGGGATGTTAAATATTTATTTCCAATAAAACTGCATAAGCATATGTAAAATCTATTTTCCTGCCCTACACGGAAAAGCAAAGAGCAAGCAGATATATATCTGTTTATGCTACCCTCAGAAAATGCAGCTTTGCATCTCCCTCAAAATGAGCCTATTTGATACACTTGAAAACTAAAAATGGAGAAAACATAAATGCATTTTACTTTGTAATTTTAAGAGCAGTTTTACTTTGTTGCTTAGATTCATTCAAATAATTTATTATTTGAATCACCTACTAAAATGAGTGTAATTCTCACTGCCCCTTAACAAAGGTCCCTTTCAGAGAAAAATTAGAAAATGCCTACTCCGGTATAACCTTTTTAAAATTACACGAGTTCTGTCAAATATTGAGCATACTCTTGGCAATTAAATTAGCTGCATTTGCAAAGGGAGAGGTGTTTCAGTGTATTACTCCTATTCCATTCCTTCTTCATTTATCAGAAAGGTTCTTCACTATTTCTGTATCTTCTACAAAAGTTGTAGAAAGCATGGAAAATTATTGTAAATTATCAAAGAATATATATGAAACTCTACCTAAAACCTTTTCATTCTTCTCTTTCATAATCTAGCTATATCTTCTCTTTGCAATTTGCTTCAGATGTAGAATAAGGATCATTTGCGTGAATGGAAACTATACACAAGTGAGGATTTGCAGAATAAAATCAAATGTTGAGACCGGTACGGAATGTCTCAAATGAACATGAGGCAATCAGCATCATATTATGGCAGTTTTACATTTGAAAGCATTTCTTTGGAGGTTCTTGCCTCCAAATGGGAGGGCCCAGGAGTGTTTATTGGAGATGAAGACTTGGTCTGTGAGCAAATGATTCCAGATTGATATAGGAAACTGAGAGATATACCATTGTATTCTGTGAAGGCAAGATATAAGATGGCACCTCCCTGCTTCCTCTTATATGCTGACTTAAATTTACAAGGTCTGGAAAACTGGGAACCAAGAAGTTCCTGCTGAGATCCTGAAGTCAGAAGTTGTCACTCCAAAAGAGCAGGCTCAACTTTTTTGGACTATAAGCAAGAATTTGTACTTTATTACTGTTGTGATCAACTGATTAACACTACCTCGGATGACCCTACACTACTGAAGATCAACACTTGACACCAAAACATGGCTGGATTGAGGAGTGGTGATTTGCTTTGCTTTGTTTGTACACCAGTCTGTCTCTTTTTCCATTTTCTATCTTTTCTCTTTATCTTCTTTTATTTTTTCATTCTTTGTAGTAGCCATTGTCTTACCTGTAATGCTTATTAATTGTAATTATCAAATTAGCCAATTATACCTCCAATTAGAGTATTAGTTAACAAAGATCTTAATAAATGATAATTGATGTGTATTATTAATCGGAGTATTGGATGACTCCATCTAAGTAGCAAGCGCTTCCTGACTAGGGGAGGCATGACTCAGGAGACAGAAAAAGATTCACCTCCCTAGAAACCTACTGAGTGGGACAGACAGTCAAGTTTTGCTACGTATAAAAATGTTAATGTGGTGACAGCAGTTACCTGTCCGTGCTAAGCTACAAGAGCCATTTTCTAGCAACCGAACCCATTAAAACTTTCATCTCTTCAGTATTTATATTTGCCTCTTTGCAAAACTGGACATATCACCTGATTCTCAACAGTCATATATAAATATATTTCATTGCAATTTACATAGAGTAAATCATTTGCATTGTAAATTTTTAATAGAAAATAGGAAAACCAAATATTTGAAATCAATATAGTAATAATGTGCAAAGCAATAACAATGAGTAACATTAACTGACAAAATAAATTTCTTCTTTAAAATACTTTAAAATATCATGACTAATTTTAGAGTAAACATTTAAATAATGTTCCTATTGTTTAGAAAACAACCACAACAGTTTCACATCATAATTTGCTTCTGTTGACCAAGTAATTACTTTGGCATTACAATAATGGAAGAGTATTCACAATCAGACAATAGTCTGCAGAAGTATGTGACCTTACCTTCACCTGCATATGCCAGAATTGAGCGGGCACGCATCTGCTTTCCTTCTGTGGTTTTGCCGGAGCAGGTGTGTGAGCAGGAGGACCACATGGACCACATGCTGAGTACACAGTCCTTTGGGCATGGAGCTTCACAGACAACAGGGATTGGGTAGATAGCATCTCTGCACAGCTGCCTGTCAACCTCTTCTCCTGGGAAAGAAAAGGCCAGTAGCAGTCTATCATTTGTTAAATTAACTTAAAATGAGCAATGTAGCCCAGATGGGCACACAAATAAATTAGATTCTGTTCTTCTATATAAACAAGATAAATAGATTTTTTATTACAATGACTTGTCTCCTCTCCCTTGAACACACTCAAATCTAGCTCGATTTGATATTCTGCTGAATCCCAGGTGGTCTTTAGGCTCTAGCTTTGTTATTATATATTTGATTTGAAGAAAATCCACATGTGAATAACTAAATATGTAGTATACATAAATATATATTATATATATATACAGAAGATAGCAGGCCTATAACTGCATATACATTAATCACCTCGTCTTCATCTACATTTGTGGGAGAAATGGAAAAGTATCATAACTTACAGATCAGCCAATTTTATAAACTACAATCTATCCTTTAAATCAGACCTATGTCTATTTATATATTATTTATATATTTATATTTAAATATATAAATATATTCATAGATAGATAGATAGATGTGAACCTGCAATTTAAAGGATAAATACTGGGAGTTGCAGTAAACTGCAATGAGCGACTGTTGCTTGGTTATAAAAACCTTTCATTAGGCAAGCCCGAGAAACATCACTGCCACAGAAGTATAAAAAGATTTCAGCATTTATATTCTGTCACACCAATGTACATATTTCATTGTAATAAAGAAATCCAGACTAGTATAAATTGTTTAATGAAACACTCCCTAGTGTTTAAGTAGAAGTACTGCTTTTATTTTCAATAAAGAAATTGCAGGAAGACTGTCTGGAATCTCCGTGCATAGCACTCTAATCACAAAGTACTTAGTTCTGTAAAGTGTAATATCACTTGCTGATCAAATCAGTTAATATGCATTAAGTGAGCAATAAAGGAACAACCATGTATTCAGAAGTCAAAATGTTTCACTGACAGTGACAAAAGGCTCCAGATAAATCTTCACTTTGGAGCAGACGAGAGAAACACTGAAATAAAGAGAGAGATGTTTAAATCCACTGTTTTAGAGTTATAGCTTTGTTATCATACAAATCAATTACAGAAAACACTGGCAACAAAAAGCACTGGGAACTGAATAAGTCCAATAGATAATTTCAGTTACAAGGAGAACTTTGAAAAAACATCATCTGAGAGCACATAGATTTCCAAGGCCCTTTTAACTGCATACAAGCTGAGCATGGAAAGATATAGTCTCACTTCGCCACACTTAGAGCAAAAAATGTTGTATTGAGATATGATTAGTCTATAGAAATGTTACTGAAGGGTAAGTGATCTCAGTGGAACTGAACATGACTATATAGCATAGTATTTGTAATGATACATCATGTTAGAATTTTTGTTTTAATAGCTAATGTCAACAAAAAAATATCTCATCAAGGTTTGCAATGGAAATAAATCTTTGATACAACAAAACATTTGTTGGAAATGATCAATAAATATTCTTTAATGTTAAATATATCAGCCAGTGATAAAAGCAACCACCTGGATTCTGAACAGCTAATTTGTGGGAAATGTGAGCAAAGTCAAAGATCTATAAATACTACTTTAACAAAGCTTCAAATTAAGCTTTTATTTCTTAATGAAGTAATAAATTCATAAAACGTAATCTAAACAGAATCTGCAAGATTTACAGAATCTTAAAACCAAAGGAGGGTTTCCTGCCTAGAAAATTAGAATGACACACTGTTCAGAGTGAAATACGAGAGCCAGGAGCAAACAGCAAATTTATTTTCCAAAGAATGAAGCTAGAAAAAGGATGAACTTCACTCTCAGACTGTTCCATCCCCAGGTAATATTTAATGAAGTAAATGCTACATTTGCCTTCACATCTTGCAAGACACACTACTATTACAGTATCAAGCTTATTTACCTCCCACCAAGATAGCAGTGAAAAATTCAAGCTGAATTTTGGGTCACAATGAGAAACTGAGTTAACATTAGTTTCAGCCTGCCTGTATGTTTAAAATGAAAAATCCTTCACTCTCTCCTAAATCAAAGCTCTTATCTTTTCCTTTTACAGGGAAAACATTATAGAAATACATAACTTGCATATGAGATGAGATGAGATAAAAACTTGCATATTTATTTTTTGTCAGCAATCCAATTCTTATCTGACGAAGGCAACAGCACAGAAATGCAGCTGGAAAGAATGTTTTATAATGGTTATTTTTTCAAGGAAATATGGTATTTAGACTAAATTGTTTCTGACATTTCACTAATGATTTTATGAACAATTTGACCTTTGTTAACTTCCTTATGAAGTGCATAGTGTAGTCAACTACTAGGAGCCACTCAACCATATGCTGGAGCAACACCACTGTAAAGGCTAAAGACACGTGGAAAAAAGTCCTATTTCAGAAAAAAATTTCATCTACTGTCTAATATTTTATTTGAACTTTATGCATATACATTTATGCTGCACAAGAGACAAAAAAGAAACAACTTCATAAACATGAGTCAAAAGTCGCTGCCCTGAACTACTTGTGTTCTTAGGAACGGAATGGCAAAAAACTACAATCCAGAATGAGGAAAACAGAATATGAAATAAGGAAACTGTTCACCACTAAGTAGTTGATTTGTTCATTAAAATCTCAAACTTAGAAGCAGTCCATCTTTGGAAACAGTGCATATGTAGCTGAATGATATTCCTCTCATGCAACAGACATATTTTGGGCTAAATTCTCCAAACTGCACTAACTGCATGCAGAAATGGCAGGAGGCAAAAGAGGGTGTATTTTAAGGATATTAAATGTCAAAAACTATTTAAAACCTAACTGGGATTTTTACATATTTGTACCATCAGTAAGGACTGCCAATCTCTTCCTTGAACTGCAACACTGGTTTGAACTTGACAAACAGCAGAGTGACTAAAAAGTCACTACAAACAAACCTTAAAGCCTTTTTTATAGAGTAAAGATCTTCTAATTTGTGTGCATGCACCAGAGCCATGGGTAAACTACTATTTAATTGCTTTAATTAAAAAACAACAACAAAAAAAACTAAACTTCCAGATAAGCAAATTTTTAGTTATTAAAGACAGATAGCTTGTGACTAGCAGACAGAAGGAACTGGCTGTTTGTAAGTATCAGACTATTCATATCACAGTTCTTGTTTTATTACATTCACTAAGAATATACCGTATGCAAAAATTTGGTTTAGGGGCTAAAACTTGGGCTTCAGTATGAACAGAATGTTCCATGCAATCAAATCACATCATTCTTTTATTTTTAATTTTTATCCTGCTCATCTGTAAAATGTGCCTTATTTTTATGTTTCTTGTAATATACTTTAAGATCTTTCCACTGTGAAGCATTCTTAGAGCTAGAACACTTGAGAGACATAGCAGGAAACCTTCTTGATTCTTATGTATCTTTTAACATGATGCATGCTCCAGTACACAAAAAAAAATTGCTGTCATATTCTGACCTACAGTGAATAGAAAGGCAAGTGCTTAACAGAGGGCAAATTTATTTTAAAGCCTTAAAATAAACAGTAAAATCACTGCTGCATTCAATGAGGCATGGAGAACAACTGGGGAAAAAAAAATCAACATCAACATAAAAACGCTGTTGGGGGCCTACACTGTAAGGTACTTATTTTGGTCTCAGTCCTCTACCATCAACTATAGTCTCTGAAAGGCCAAACTGTAATAAAGTCAAAAACAATGATAATAAAATCACAATAAATGGGATAAAACCAACAGAGAACTTTGAACATTAGTACTGTAAGTGATATATAATCAGTAAAGGAAAAGAATATCACACAGTAGTAATACAAATCATGTAGTTATACTCTAAAATTTGGTAAACAATTACTGACAGCAACTGAACCTTAATGCCAAAACTGCAGACTTCAGCATCTGCATTGCATAGTCAAGTGTGTCCAAATTTGATAATACTTCTCTAAGAAAATAAATAGGGCAATATATTGTTTTTGTGTTTTCTAGAAGTCATAAGTGGTAGTCTCTTTTTAAATATAACAGATCACAGGAACTCAGTGTTACTTGTGTTTTCAAATCTATGCATTAGAAATGAGAATGTAAAAATATAGAAAAGATAAGCAGCTCAGTGCAGAGTATGATCTGAATGTACTGTTTATACATAAATTAGGGAATATATTGTATTATATATATGTAACGATATCTGTAACTCTCAGCTGATGCCTCCATTACAAGTTTCCCTGCCTTGACGGTGACACTGAAAAAGATGTAATCCACAGGAAAAATTTCTGGGTACCTAGAATTCTTGGTAAGGTTATCCCAGAGATTTAAGCTCCACTTTTGGGGGTGAAGAAGGCTTTGTTACTGCTCAAATTACTTTGGTAATGCCTCTCATCAAGGAGGCTTCCTTTTTTTTAGCAGGAAGATGTGCAGCTACATCATACAATATTAAAATTTATGATTTTCCTTCCCTTCCTTCTCTGTTTAGAAAAGGAATCACCAGGATTTTTTTTTTCTCCGCCTCCTTTATGGCTTTGAAAGGTTGAAAAAATAAGACTATTCTTTATCTTGAATTTTCCCACAGTATGCATTTTTCTCGCATAAGGACTTATATGTGACTCTATGCTGACTATTCAAAACTCAATAACAGGTGGTCTGAAGTATATTCTGTTTTTCATACAGAACTAATAGAATCATAGAGTTGGAAGGGACCTTAAAGACTATCTAAGTCCAGCTCCCCCACTACGTGCAGGGACACCATACCCATCAAATCAGGCTGCCTGGGGTCTCATCCAACACAGTCTTAAATGCCTCCAGTGAAAAGCTTGGGATGGCTAGGAAACGCAATCTCCAGGGCCCACTGCAAAGCAGCAAAAGAGCGTTGCCCCCCCCCCGGAAGGGTCAGATCCCATGACTTCCGTCACGTACAGGGATAGGTACATGGAGCTGGAGTATTAACACTTTAGTTCCAGTGCACTACATGATGTGTTGATGTGGAATACTGAAAACCAAAAAAAACATAAAACCATGACACTAATATTAATGTATTTGTTTCAAACAACTATGTAATAAATTCTCAATAAAGGGAAATTCCTGTCTGCCTCATTTGAACCATCAGAGCAATTTAACCTTTGCTTCTAAGCCAAAAAACTGCAGCAGTTCTGCAATTTTTTTTGTTCTTATTGATCATATTTTTTTTTAACATTTCTTTTTTTTGTTTTGTTTTTCTTACATAGGAGAAACCATCTGAAGAAAACTGTCTTTTTCACAGCACATGTCTAATTAAAACACATACACTATTGAAAAAGGCTGACCCAGATTTTTTCTGCAGGGAGAATTTAGAATTTAATCCCTGCAAACCCAATCAAATAAGCCTTGAAAAGGGAAACAATAATATTTATGTGAAATGCATAATTTACTGCCTTGTTTGATGCCAGAATATTAAATGAGAGTATTCAAAGAAAAAAAAAAAATGCACATACAATGGTATCAGAATGACATACCAATTTTTTTCAGTTCAATACTTTATATATACTACCATACTTTGATAGGCATAATTAAACTCTTAAATATTTTATTAATCCCAGCAGTATTCGTAATATCCTGAAAGTGTTTATTCATATCTACTCCAAAGATAAAGCATGTCAACGTAAACTTCAGTGCTAGTAAAACAACAGCATCCATAAAAAAAATAGCAACACCACATTAGCCTATGTAATTGTTTTCTGTTCTAGTGGCAGGATGACCAGCTGTCATGGGCATAGATTGATCTAGTTAACGCCGTGACAGATCAAAAACACCATATCTCTAGACAAGATAGGTTGACAAATTGTCAGCAACTTGAACATTTTAAACCTCTCTAATTATTGAACATCAAGCAATGTAAAAATTTACGTTATGCTGTCAATATATTCCACTTCATTATTTTCAAAGTATTTCAACAAACTCAATGTGAAAAGATGGGTCCTTTCTTTATTTTCTCCCTGTTAAAAGACCAGGTTGACAGGAAGTCTGAAGAGGTTTGCTGTCTTCCAGGAGTCAACAGTGACACACTGCCAAGAAGAGTGCAGTACCTTGTCAAGAACACAGACTACTGTCCACTATTGCTCTTTCACATAGCATGAATAACACTGGAAGGTGGCATATGAGCAGAAACGAAGACTAGAAGGCCCTGCGAGTGCAAGTGAAAAAACTAGTGCCCAAGTTATCTTCCCTTCAATTTTGTCAGTTGAAAGAAAGAGGGAAGCCAGAACTAGACAAACAATGCACATCATTTCCTGACAGCATAGCTGATGCCAGCACCAGGATTTTGTTTTTTATGACAGTGGGATTCTCTGTGGAGATTATAATCTGTTAGGGTGGGATGGGATCCTGTTAGCTGGCAGAGGCAGGGCAACCTGTGGCAACAAGCTGTCCAGCCTATTGAGGAGGGCTTTAAACTGAAGGACTTGGGGGGGTTGGCTACTAAAGGGGAAACTCTCATGCCATGGAGACCACCAAAGGAATATACCAGGCCAACCAGAACAGTGACAAACATCCCTTAGCTGCCCCCCGTGACATGAGCCAAAAGGCCAGCCTCCTCAAGCGTGTGTATAGCTATGGGGGTTCTTCTCGCATCTATTAAGTGATACCTACATCTTCTGCTCCCTTTTCTTCCTAAAACTGCCTGTCTACCAATTAATGCAGCATAGGGAACAAACTGGAAGAATTATACATCTGGGTGTTGTCAGAGGGCCGCAATCTCTTTATGTGAGACAACAACTGGAATATATTGAGCTCAGCCTAGGGATGAATGATGAATGAGTGGAGAATTTACAGGTGAGAATTAAGGGACATGCTAAAATAGGTAACACTGTTGGGGTGCTTATTACAGGCTGCCTGTTTAGAAGGAGGATGTTAACGAGGTCTACAGATAGCTGGAATTAGTCTCATGGTCACAGACACTGGATCTCATGGGGGTTTTCAACAATTCTGATATTTGCTGAAAAAAAATGCTGCCAGGTACACATCATCCAGGAGACTTCTTCAGTGCTTGGAAGATGACCTTCTGACTGAAGTGGTAAAGGAGCCAATGAGAAGTGGTGATCACCATATTGTTACAAACAAGCAGAAATCTGAAGGCTGGGGGCAGCCTAGGCTTCAGTAACCATGAAACAACAGAGTTCAGGATCTTACAGGGAAGAAACAAGGCAATAAGTATGATTTCCAACTCCGGACTTCACAGAAGTCAATTTTGACCTCTTCAATGACTTACTTGGAGATACCCCATGAGTGAGAGCACTGGAAGATAAAGGGGGCCCAAGCGAACTGGTTGACATTCAAGTGCCACTTCTTTGAAGCTCAAGATCAGTGCATCCCTAGGAGTAAGAAATCAAGAAAAGGTGGAGGAAGAGCTGCATGGATGAAAAAGGAATTCATGGAAAAACTCGAAGGGAAGAAAGTTCATGAAATGTGGAAATAGGTCAGGCTTCATGGAAGGAATATAGGAACAGTCTCTGGAAAGGACAAGGAAGTCTAAGACCCAGCTGGAATTAAATGTTGGGACAGAGGTAAAGGACAGCAAGAAAAGCTTATTTAAGTATGTCAATAGCAAAAAAGAAAGCTAGAGAAAATTTGTGTCCACTGCTGAATGAGGTGGGTGCCTTGGTAATCTTCATAATGAAGAAAAGCTGAGAGACCCAAAACTGTTCAGCCTTTAAAAGAAATGTCTGAGGAAGGAGTTGTACCAGTGCATATACACATCAAACAGAAATCAAGTGGAAAGGGTTAGGCTGTTTTCAATGGTGTCCAGCAACAGAACAAATAGCAACACAAATTGCAACACAGGCAGTTCCATATGAACTTGAGAAGGAAATTCTTTACTTTTGAGGGTGAGAAAGCACCACAGCAGACTGCCCAGAGAAGCTGTGGAACTAGTTCTCAGGAAATATTTAAAACCCACCTGGACAGATTCACATGTGACCTACCCACTCTGGGGAACCTGCTTTATCAGAGAGTTGGATTAGATGATCTCAGTTGCCCTTTCCGACCCCTGCCATTCTGTGATTCTTATAAAGCAAAGATTACTGCTTTCAGATCTGTTGCTTAGGTAGCTAGCTGGTAGCTTTAAGTGTTAAATCAGTTGGTAATTCCCTAATCACATGCCTTTCTTTCAATTGCTTTTGCTAAGTAGAATTTGCATTTAATTAATTATGTCTTAATTAGTTGATAGTTAATATTCTTGAAGTCATTTTCTTCTATGAAGCCTAAATAGAAATGGCACTGATTTTGATGAAGACAAATACTCCAATGTTTCTCACATCTGTTGGTTATGCAAAAAATATAAGAAAGTTTCTCTAATAGTTTAATGATATGAAAATACTGTTGAATTGTAAACAGTTGTGTGTGTGAAAATGTACTGTCATTTTGGTTTCAGTGACAAATTTCAAGAAATATCACAGCTCCTTACTGAAAGAGCAGTTGAGCCCATTATTAAATTAAAAAAAAAAAATCAACATCATGAATTGCATAAACAGATGGATTTTTTAAAAAAATTATAAATGTGTCAGCACAAGTACATAAACCTTCATATCATCTACGCTAATTGTGACTGCATATATAGAGCAGCAATACACAAGGAAGGCCATTGATTCCTCCTTCACTATGCAAATATTAGGAAATACAAAGATCTTCAAAAATACAAAGTTAAAATTTAAAATGTTTTCGACATTTATAAAGCAAACACTAGTAATGGAAAAAAAACTGTCATGACAGGAACAAATGCAATCCAAAAGGAAAACAGCTGGGAGTTTGGAAACCTACCATATCATGTTTCTTAAAGGATTTATTATAGCGTGCAAACATCTTGAGAAAGAAAAATAATCTGTGATTTTCGTTTCTTAAACATCACATTTTCCAGGCATGTAAATGCGGAACACTAATTTTACAAGCAGTATTAACTTCTTGATGAGGAATGACTATGTATAATCTTCGTTGAGTATTCACCTTAAGCAAAAAAGAATTTTGAGTAGTGGAAAGGTAGAGACTTTAAGAACTCCCATTGAGATAAAGTTCCAAGTAAAGTATGCAAGCACTTCTGTTGCTTCTGTGTAAGTGGACCAGTACATTCTACCACCATTCCTCAGCTCTAGTCTAAATGCTAGCATGTTTGATAACCTTCCTCACAATACAGTGTATTAGCAAATCTGTAGAAAGAATGCTCATACACTTGTAAAAAATGGTTTTCAAATATTTCTGCTTTTCTATCAATCACCCATTCTGCTGTCATGAGATAGTTCCAGTTCCAAAAAATCTTTCCTGTCCTTTAGTTCATCCAAACTTTCAGACTCACACAGTTTTCAAGAAAAGCGATCCTTTGCTAAGAAATCAAGTTTAGTATTCCTTAATGTATCAGGTAAAGGTAAGGCATAGATCACATATATAGTTGTTACTTCCACAGTCAAACTCAGAGTTAACGTTCCTTACTTTGAAATAATGAAAGCCACGGAAGGACAACTCTGAAGCAAATTAAGAACATGGATATTTCTTTCTTAAATTGTTGCACATAGAAAATATCTTCAGATGCACTTGGGCATAACTGATAAAAATAATGAACTCACACATTCATTATTAATGCCTCCAGTAATCCCATTTTCATGTCTGGTAACAGAAGAACATATGTATTTCCCCTTATATTAGAGTCATCTATCAGGATTACAGTCATGTAGATGCAGTCTGAATTTGGCAGAGAAATAAAATGAGGGAAAGGAATAGTATTTCTTTATTCAAATAATATGTTTCCAATGTAAAATGCAGTGCCGTCTGTCACATATGTAGGAAGGTCAGACCAAACAACATTATGAAAAAAACCAAACAATATTTTGTAACTACACTGACTCATATTTAAAAATACAGTAATCTGAGGTACTTGTCTGGGAAAAGAAAGCCATGATTTACCCTTTCACCACAAAAGTGCAAACTTATTTACCCTTGAATTCTTTATTCAAAGAAGATTAAAATAAGAAAGGAGAACATTTCGGCGTCCATATTCAAGTTTTACTTATTTCTTTATCCTATTTTTTTTCGCTATTCTTTCCAGAGTTACTCAGGTTGTACAACTAAATTGTTTCATCCAAAAATGTGGAGTTTTCCAATTCTGCACATATTTATATACAGAATTTTTTAATTGGTTGTGAGAGATGTGTCAGTATCAATTCCACAAATCGTACACTTTGCTACATGTGAAGCTTCCAATGAAAAGGAAATATATCATTTTTATAAATGAGCTCAGTTTCTCTATTGTACAGGTGGAGGCACAGCAAGGGTGACCTCCAGTGCTAACAGTGCCTTAATAGGTAACAGTCCTTTTATCTTCCATACAGCATGGTAAGTTACTGTGAAAGTACAGTGCATATTTCATATTATGCACATGGTCAAAGATTATCTTTACTAGTCTAGACAATAACTTTAGATTTTTCACTAGTTCTGATATCCATCAAGGGGCCGTATTTGAATGGGCTATTGGTAATACCATGAGTCTGACTGAAAAAAAAAAAAGACTTACCTAAACAGAAATACTGAAAATTAATCCAAATTAAAATATGACTTCAAAGGAGATTAATTGAATGGTATTAACATTTTGCATGGCTATCCTTGTTCAGAATGAAAGTAAAACATGTTAATAAACAGAGTTTAGGCCACTTTAATTTTGAATAAGAGAATTAACATGTGCATTTAATATATTTTTGTACCTAATTCACATACTTTCTAAAGTGTCTCCAAGTAAAGAAGGCAAAGTAAAAAATAAAAAATAAAAAAAATCACAGCATCACAAAATTGATGTTGGAAGGGACATCTGCAAGTCCAACTTGTCCAACTTCTCTGTTCAGGCAGGGCCACACAGAGCATGATGCCCAGGCTCATGTCCAGGTGCCTTCTGATGTTCTCCAAAGAGCAGACTACACTTCCTCTCTAGGCAACTTGTGCCATCTTTCCATCCCTTGCACAATATAGAAGTGCTTCCTAATGGTCATGGGAACTTCTTGTGTTATAGTTTGTGCCAATTTCCATATACTTCTGTTCTGACCTCTTTGCACCTTCCCTTCAGGTATATATAGACATTGATGAGATCACACCACAAGCCTCCTCTTCTCCAGGCTGAATGGGCTCAGCTCTCTCAGCCTCTCCTCATAGCAGAGATGCTCCAGCCCCTTGATCATCTGGGTAGCCCTCCACAGAACTCCAGTATGTCCATGTCTGTTTTGTACTGAGGAGCCCAGAAACAGATTTAGTATTCCAGATGTGGTCTCACCAGTGCTCAATAGAGAAGAAATCAACTCTCTTGACCTGCTGGTAGTAATGCAGTCAAGAATACTGTTAGATGCCTTAACAGCAAGGGCACATTACTAACTTATGTTCAAGTTGGTGTCTCCCAGGGCTCATAGGTACTTTCCTGCTGAGCTGCTTTCCAACCGGTAACTTCCAGCGTGTACTTAATACCTATCGTTGTTTCTTCCTAGGCTCAGGTTCCTTGGGGTGACAGCATGGGGCATATTAACCACTCCCCACTTGCAAATTGACTGAGGGTGCATTTTACACCATCATCTAGATCATTAGTGAAGATATTAAACAGGACTGGACCCGCTGCTGGCTTCTGAACAGACTTTGTGCCACTGACCAGTACCCTATGGGCCTGGCTGCTCATCCAGTTTTTGATACACCACACTTTCTCCTCATTCAGTTCATACTTCAGTGGGTTCTCTATGACAGTCTTACAGTGGATAGTGTCCAAGCCCTTTCTGAAGTTTAGGAAGACTATATTCACTGTTCCTCCCAATCCATTAGACCCGTCATTTCATTATATTAGCTTATCAGGTTGGTCAAGCATCACTTCCCCTTGGTGAATCCATGCTGACTACTCCTGTTGCTGTTCTTCTTCCTGCACCTGGAAATGGTTTCCAGAATTAGCTGTTCCATTACCTTCCAAGGGATCAAAGTGAAGCTCACTAGCCTGTAGTCTGGGTCCTCTTTCTTGCTGTTCATAAAGATAAAAGTGACATTTGCTTGCCTCCAGTTTTCAGCACTTCATTGAATTACCACAATTGACCAAAGATTCAAGTACCCTTGCAACTATAACTGCCAGCTCCAACAGCAGTCTTGGGTGCATTCACTACCAAGGGTACAAAGATGATATGCTTTTGGCAGAAAATCAGCTGCATTTTAAGAGTGTGCTGTACTATAAAAATTAACCTAAGCATACCAGTTCAGTATTTTCAATAAGGAGCCCAGTGGAGCATCTGCACATTTCCTAAGGAGGAGTAAGATTTTTCTACCTCTTGACTGGTACTTGAAGCATTTTTATAGTTCATTTGTTACTGTAGTTGTACTAAGTATGATAAAGAACAGAGAATTCAAGCATATTGATCATAACCAAATGCAGTTGCCTTCTAGCATCAGATAAGCCAGTCAAGCAATCTTGATATGAAAGAAAAAGTAAGTTTGATGACAGGCTATGGTGCCATTGAGAATAAAATCAGTATTAGTCTTGGGACCAAATGAGATCAATATGTCAGACCAATAGGCCATTTTAAGCAGAGTAGAGAGGAAAAGTGCTGAAAGAGCTATAAGGAAATAAAGTGCATATCTGAAAGATCAGATCTATTTCTAAGAACACTTGACAACAACACCAATTCACCATAAACAGATACAGGCGATCAAGATTATGTAGCTTCACCATACGCAACCACAATTTACAAGGCAAGATAAAAAAAAAAGTATGGGTTTAATAAATAAATAACTCAATTTGTTTGTAAAGTGTAACAGAAATTTTACTGTGCTTAATAGTGAAAAAAATATCTTTGATTCTAGAAATATTTGTAGTGCAATTTTGAACATTGGTAATGGATTTAAGATGTACTGATTTGAAAACACAAAATTAATTTATTTTAGAATATCATTATATCTGTTTATAAAATGAACTGGAATTATTTCTCCATGGGTATCATGCAGATGGACAGGTAGAGAGCTGTATGGTTTTGAAAATTGTAACATGCATTTTGCTTAAGTACTATTATAGACATTTCACTCTTTCCCCCCAATGACTGGAGAACAAACTTGGGAAAAGCTAAGGAATGTCAGTGTTTTCAATCAAAAATGACTTAATTCTGATGTTCTTCTAAATTTGATTAATATTCGGGAATCTAACCTACAAACAAAAGCATGAGAAGGAAACAACAGGCAAGACTACAAAAACCGCAGCATGAAAAGTGTACCTTAGTACCCATAGAAAGACAATGCTTGCCAGTCAATCCTTTCAACAGTCTCTATGCTAGATGCAAATCTTTGTTTTAGACAATTACCTAAAAATACCTATTTTTGAGGAAACACTACATATCTATAACTTTTATGATCTTCAAGCTTCTAATATTCTGCATAAATATGAATTTTCGAGGATACTTTCAAAAATTTAAGCTCAACAATTCACAATATTGCATCAGAAACTTATTAATAAATACTCCAGCATAGCAGTTTCACCAAATATTTTCTTTCAACATTTAAATATTATTCTTCTCTGTCATGCAAAAGCATAACCCACAGATATTGAGAATGACTAACGACATACAGTTGACAGAATATTAAAGTTTTCAGTTTGTCAATTATCATACTGCTATAGTGGCAAATTCATAAATGTGTGATGCTTGTAACTCACGTATACCTGTAACCTAAAGAGGAGATTACAAGAATAAAGAAAAATATTTTATGCAATAAGAGATTATTATAAATGTTTTCTTTGTGTTCATACAGCTGTAGCTAGTCACTCTAGAGATTTGTCACTCTGTATGTGATATGACAGCTCAATTCAATCATAGTTAAAACAGAGGACTCAAGAGGTGTAAAGGGGATCACTGCCACTGTCATGTTTACACATTTCTGAGGAGTAGTTTTATAATTAATTTCATGGATGCTTCTGTCAGTGTCCCACTACTGCCAGATTAAATGCAGTCTTTGGAGAACATCTTTTTATCCATCCTGCAATGAATAACTTCTCATCGTTACAAGTGGAAGGCACAGAATGCCCTTAGGCTGCTCAGACTGTGAATTAATCTTGTCTTTTGGAAATATTTTCATAACCACTTCCTCTGTAGAAGACTAAGACTAACCTGCACTTCTGCTGTTTTTCTTTTTCCCAGCCTCTCCGCATACGTAATCAGAGAAAGAGCTCTCAGTAAAGCAACCAGAGTTAAATACCACTACACCTTATAAACATATGCTAAATTAAGGAAATATCATTGCCATGCAGGAAAATGAAAAGTAACAGGAACACGTTTGAGAATCTAGGGATGTCACAACCTTTAAGCTTTAGTAAATTATGCAACACTGAAGAGTCTCAGAAACCTGACAGATTTACATCTTCTTGATAAATCACTTGCAACCTGGTGATAGATTAGGCTCCTTTCTTCTACTAGAAAGGTCTCATTGGCTTTCTAGAAGACTTCCACAAAATTTAAGAAGCTTCTAGTTAGCGCTATTCTTTTTTTACTCTGTGTGTGTATGTGTGTCTCTGTCTGTACACACACACGTGCGCACACACAAACTCTGTGATATTCAGAACAAGGGATTTTAAGTAGATTGTAAGTAATATTTTTTCCTCTGGAAAAAAGTAATGCAGCAGCTTGTTATTTATAAGTTAAAAAAAAAAAAAAAAAGTCTAAAAATCATTAAAATAATACGAGATATCCAATAATTCCTCAGGAAAGCTTTACACTGCTAATCCATTAATTACCCCAGTCAGGAAACTAAACAGTACTAAATGCTAGCATTAAAGTTGCCTTTGCATTAGGCTTTTCTTTTTTTTTTTTTTAATTTTTAAATAGTGTAATCACATGCTTCTTATTCTTCTGCTGGGTTACTTCCTCCTTCAGTTCACAGACTAGGAGCTCCTTAATGACTATCTACTTGGTATTTTCACTTCTACTGTCTTTGTTCAAAGCTGAGCCTCTGTTTTATTTACAATACATGAATTAAAAGTTTTATTAAAACAGAATTGGTAATTTTTTCCTAAGATCTTTCTATGATGGCTACCAGATGCCAAGTTTTACATTTATTTTCCAAACACTTTGTGTGTGACTGGTCAGTAATACTTATATTTTGTTCAAGTTTAAGAAAAAGTACAAAATTAAACCCTGAAGAATGATACAACCAAAGCTAGCAGTCTAAAAGATAAAGCATTCATTACTACAAAATGCCCACTTAATCCCCAAAGGAGATATATCTGTTTCACAAATTAGTAGCAGGTTCTGTGGGGAAAACATCACGTAAGCACAATTAAATAATTAAAGACTTCATCTGCTACATTCTCCTAAGGATCAGACAAACAACCTAAGTTTCCTACTGTTTAAGGTCATGTCTTTGCAAGCTACATTACTTAATTTTGACTTAATACTTCTTCCAAATTTTCTGGTTTAAAACAGAAGCCAAATGAAAAACAGTAATTCTGCCATGGGTATTGCACTGATCCTGGACATATACTGCTCTGCCCAGAGATCTCATGAGACTTAAGCAGGAGTAGACCAACACACTGCATTCCAGTTCTAGAAAGGATTAATTTTTTTTCTCCTATGCTTCTTATACAGCTTCATTCTCCAGACACTAATTCCAGACAGCTACCTACTGCCCCTTCCACCCAGCCCCATGAAGTTCTCTTCATCCTGTCAAATCCTTCCTTGGACTATCACCAGGCTGAATCTGTTTCCAAATTTACTTCTAGTCTTGATTGTATCCAGACATTTTATGTTTTCCCTTCTCTCACTTGATTTCAATAAGTACTGGAAAAAGCTAGGGACAGAACTTTCCCCAGCTCTTAATCACACTGCTTAGTCAATACCCTCTTGTTTTCCACTCCCTGTTTCATCAGATCCAGTGCATAAAATTATTCCTTTCCCTCTGCAACACTTTTGTGGATGTACATGGCTGAAATTCTGTCAAAAGCTACCAATCCCACAAAATAAAAATGGATCAATGGGAACACAGGAGAGTGCTCCCCAGTTGTTCTAATTTGGAATGATCATTGCAGCTATGTTTTACTCTTAGTTTGAAGTGGTTTTAATAATTCAAGTGCAGGCATCTACACATTATTTTCAGGCTCTTTGAATTACTTCAAAAATACTCATTTTGTGAAATCAAATATTTCTTGGCTGGTAAGAGGATTTTTATATTAATCAGTGCTCAACACAAGTTAAAATCTGAAAGAAAGGTAAAAATGAGCAAAAAGGCTTGAAGAACAGAATAAATATCTGTTCTTCGTTCTATCTCAATGTGATCATTTATCAACATATTAGTTTCAACACTTAAGAAAATCTAGCATTAGTTTGCAGGAAATGAGAAAAAGATAATCAGGCCTATGAAACCCCTATTTTCCATTAGATGAAAAATTGACTCCCATTATATCTAATGAGATTATACTGTACTAGAACATTTTATCATAAATGTTACTGATTAGCATTGTGTAATGTCTCCCAATAAAATCGTATTTATTTTATAGATATAATATATATACTAATAATTTTATATATGTAATATCTTCTATGAGTACATATTAAAAAACAATGTATTTTCTGAGTCTGGTTCTAAGCAATTAACCCACGACATAAATCTGAGACCAAAATTCAACACTGATTTTATAAATTCAGTTTTATAATCCATCCAGAAGTCCATAAATACCTTTTTTACCTAACACAACTGCAGCAAAATGTGAAGTGGCACAGGGAAAGAACATTAAGCATAAAGCTGACCTTCCCCAAAACCAAATAGTTCAAAATGCATCCACAATTGCCAGTCCAGTACATTCACTATGACAAAGCTTAAATCTAATCTTAATCTAATTTTTCCTAATCTTAAATCTAATCAGGACAGAGTTTCTGCTATGCAAGTTGCTATGAAAGTGAAAACTTATTCATCAAAATCCCCCCGCCTAGTTTGCCTACTGCTATTGCAAGCAGTTAATATAACTGCCTGCTTTTCCACCCAGATGTGCCATCAAAACCAAAAGCAGATTACTAAAAGTGTGCATCACAGGAAACATGTAGCTGCACTCTGTGTTATCTTTTAGAAATATTTGTGTTTCCTACTACAGTAATCTCTATACCTGGATGTTCAACCAGTTTTAAGTACACAAGTGCACAATTCTCCACAAAGATGTTATAGCATACTTTATAAGTAACAACGTAAAACAAAGCAAAATCATCTGACTAAGCAGCCAAATTATTGTCTATGATGTAATAAAAAACAGCTTAATTTAAAAAATATTTTTAACTTAACCATACTCATTGTAGGCATTAACATCACTATAGGCATTGTTCACATAAAAAGTAACTCTGTATTCAAATACATTTGATGAACTGGAAACAAAAGTCTATTGTAATGACATTAGTTGGAATAGTTGACAACACTACCTAGATGAAACCTAGATGAAATTTAATTGAAATCATCTAATCACAGTCCAGGCTAACTTTTTCAGTATCTGTTGTAGTAAGGGACGTATTTAAGTTATCTCACATAATAAAACTACATAATGCTATACAAACAATAAAAGCATCCGTTGTGATGTGGAATTTAATAGGGGTATGTTCACTTCCCTAATGTCAGGATGAGAGATAGAAAAGGAATTGGTATGATATATTAAATGCAATCTTTCATCGACAGAAGAATTATCGATTATAAAACTTCCTGATTCCATATACTTTCAGCAGTACCGTGTGCTAAATTCTTCTTGTGCTCTTTTATATTAAATAAAGCAAATCGCGTTAAGTAGAAATGTCTTAAAAATCCAATGCTATGAAACATTCCAGTACTCTAAGAATACCAATTTGAAAAACTTTCAAAAATTTATCTTACCATCATTAACAAATTCTGATGCTTGCATCCAATAAAAATGCTCATTTTTTATGTTGTCAGAGAAGCCAAATGAAAGCAAGCATGTGATCATATGTTATATATTTTGTATGTTTACGATTAAGAAAAAAGCATCCATCACATCACACATTCCTTTAAAATGTTCATGATAGTCTGCCAAAAAGCCGCCAGGCAGAAAATAACTGTTTCAATCAATTCCATAATGATATTAGCTGGGAAATTAATATTGAGAAATGATGACTAATGCACATATAACCAGGTTCCTGTAAGTGTATGGCAGTATGTGCTGAAAGAAACTGTCATTAGCCACCATATTTTTTGACTAATTGACTGCTGAGTATTGGCCAGAATCTGTTCTTGGTTCTCTTGTGGAATTACCTCAATAATTCAACACAATTAGGTTTTGAATTTGGCTCTTTACTCTTCTTAAAGAACTATGTCATAAAGTGACACAAAGTAGGTATTTTATTATTAAATAATCATCAAAAATCCAATTAGACTGATGGTTTCTTCTTTCAGTCCACACAGCCACATAACTGAAATGGCAAAAGAAACAGTGTCTCTAAACATAGGCACTCCTATAAACTTCTATTCAGTCTTAGTATTTTCCCTTTATGAAACTGAATGAAGACTAATAGCTACTCATCTAATAGATATATGAATCAAACTCAAGTATACAGGAAGTACCATATTTTAAAGCATCCAAAATATTTCAAGTAAAAATGGTTGCGCCAGCAGATCAGTTTCTTTGCTGAAGATTATTCTATATATTTAAATAGATATCTATTATATATCTATGTAAAAAAGATAAAACCACAAGCTGGAAATTATTCAACAAAATACAGATGTTAATCAGGAATCTATGGAAAAAAATTTAAAATACATGAAGATGTATGCTTTCTGCAAAATTAAATTCAGTAAAAGAAACAACAAATATTTCAGAAATTGGTGTTTTTGAGTCTAAAGAAAAACAATAAAGTGATAAATTCCAACAGGAATTTATCTTACAGAATCTTACAGTTTTCTAGTTGATCACGCTAGCTGAAAATAACAGAAATAAAGGAAATTTACACTGCTCTTCTTTGGATTGCAGTGTTGGAGCCACTCCATGCAAAGTAGTTAAACTAATTTGTTTGAAGTTTTTATATCTAATCTAAGCAAAACAGGTTTATTCACCTTCTGCATGTTTTAATAAACTACTAACACTTATTTTGCCACCATTACAAAAAGGGTAACTGCTCACCTGTGTTACATCAGCATACACTGATGTTAATGGGGCTTTGAACTTGCACTACAGCCTAACAAAGGCCAAATTTATGTCACCCATATATGATCAGATAAAAGAACTTGTAAAAGAACTTGTGGCCCTCAGCTACATGAACAGACATCTATATATCTTTTGCCTAGATAATTTAAAAAACAATTTCGCTATTTTAAAGAGTTGCAGAAATTTGCACATACACAAAGAGCCTTATCGTTGCCATGGCTCCCTCTCCCAAAGCCAGCCATCTCTCACAGTTGAGAGACAGAAGAACAGTAGAGTTCTTCCCCTTCCCTGTGGAGCCAACTGTAACCCAACAATTAGTGAGCTTGAACAAGAGGAAATTTGCCCTTCGAAGAAGGATCCATTTTATCAATAGACATATGCAGTGGTACAAAGCCCATTATGCTATAAAAACTGTAAATGGATATACTTAAACCTTCCTACAAAAGAGCAATTAATCTCAGGCTACTATCTGAAGATCAGAAACACACTAGCGCCACAGCCACTGCTGGTACCTGTGCTAGACTTCAGCCCAAAGGCAAAAACCTGAAAAAACAGAGAGCAAGCTATCATTCTGTAAACATTTTCACCAGCAGTTAATTTTGCAGATTTGAAGGAAATTTTGTTAGAACTAATTTTGCTTCATTTACATAATGTTAGCACTAATGTGTCTGCCACAGTGGAGAATTGGCCAGCTCTCTCACTATAAATTAAGTCTTTAAAACATACAAAAATATTTTTGAAACAACTTTTTTCACAGATTGCCATAGCTACAGAGAAACAGAGCAAATCAATCTACTGTAAAATCATTTTTCTAAACTGCATTAAATAATTTAATAATAAATAATGCATATGTATTTGTGTGCATCGGTGCAAATATGCCTTACATATTTTGTAAACATACATACATAACAGAAATCAAGTTAATTAAAAAAAAAATCTTTCTAGTTCTGTCACTACCAGAAGCTAACCTGTACTACAGTTATAGCATAGAACATTAGCCACAGTTCTCTAATTATTAAAATAATGTATATGTGGAATACTGATCAGTTTCTAACCAATCTTAGTTTCCAGAAGTGAAAGAAGCTTTTTCAGTTAATGACTTCCTTTTTAAAATACCCTGAAAGGCTGACTAAAAATAAATGTTATGAAATGGTTATTTCCACAGTAAATATTGTAGTTCCATTTATATAATAAAATACATCTAAGTTTACTATAGCCTGAGGAATGACAACCCGGGATACTGACTACCATATTTTTTTTAGACTGAATGAAAATTCTGATTACTGCAATCCACTGTGGAAAGAAAATGACAATCATAGGCTTCCAGCAACAACAGAGGAGGATAATCTATTGTTCAGTATTGTCTCAAAGGCTGTAATGACTCCTATCTTTACAAGAAATTGAAGAGGGAAGCTCATTCCAATTATATAAAACAACCTCACAAACACTGCCATTTGATTCTAATTGTAAAATAAAACACCTAGGTCAAGACATGCTACCTCCACTAATTATGCTTTAAACACATACAACAATGCAACAATCAACAGAAAGGGAAGATACTCATCAGCATGGAGTTTATCTTACGTGAAAGCAGACATTTACAGAACACCACGTTCTGAAAATAAAAACCCTAACCTTTTTCATTTTATGAAATAGAAATCCAATGAAAAATACTCTTCTGTTTAAATATACTTTAGTTCCTTTGATCCAATCTCTCATGTCCAGGCACAAATTTAAGACTACTTCCATTTAACTAACAGTGCTAACTAATTTCATAATTAATGCTTTCTACATATTGTTTCTCCTCACAAAACTGAATGAATTTCCCTGTATTTAGATCAAAATTGGAGTAATATATGATTATAATATAAATTGTTTATTCAAATTGGACCATGAGCTTTAACTGTCACTCATAGAATGGCTTAGGTTGGAAGGACCTTAGTTTGGATCAAGTTCCAACCCTCCTCACCACATGCAGGGCCACCAACCTCCCTATTAAATATTAGACCAGGCTGCCCAGGGCCCCATCCAACCCAGCCTTGAACACCTCTAGAGAGGGAGAATCCACAACCTCTCTGGGCAGCCCGTTCCAGCACCTTACCACTCTCTCTCGTTGTAAAGAACTTCCCCCTGATAATCCAACCTAAGTCTTCCTTCCTTCAACTTAAAACCATTTCCCCTTGTCATTATTTACCCTTTCAAAGAGTTGACCCACCTCCTGATTATAGGCTCCCTTTAGGTACTGAATGACCGCAATTAGATCACCCTGCAGATTTCTGTTCTCCAAGCTGAACAAATCCAGCTACCTCAGCCTGTCTTTGTTGGGGGAGGTGCTCCAGCCCTCTAATCATCTCTGTGGCTTTTATCTGGGCCCTATCCCAACAACTCCCTGTCTTTCTTGTGCTGGAGGCCCCAGACCCAGACACAGTACTCCAGATGGGGCCTCAGAAGGGCAGAGTAGAGAGGGACAGTCACCTCCCTGTGCCTACTGACCACCCCTCTTCTGATGGAGCCCAGGATACCATTTGCTTTCCGAGCTAATTTAGGTTCACTCAGGCCCACACCTTTTGAGTCTGTTGAGGTCCTTCTGAATGGCATCCCTTCCTTCCATTGTGTCAACCACACCACTCAAAACCAATGTAGTCCTTTTCAAGAAGCGCTCAAGAAAAAAACAAACTCCAAATTTTGTATGATGATTTAAACCATAATGTTTATACAGTGCAAGAGTAGCACTCTCCAAAATTTATTTTACTGCAAACTGTCCTGCAGTAAAACTGCCCTCATTGCAAGATGCTTCTCACCCAGTTTTTATAAAGCACAATCTGAATGCCCACAACCAGTGTTTGGTGAAGAGAGATATGTATGGCAGAGTTGGACTAGATCGGAGCTACCTGTGAATAGATGGTGGTGTGCATTTGGAGAAATATTTAGGAGTTGCCCATAGGATTTTCAGTGGATGAGAACTGTTCAAGGCATGTTAAAGAGACACTAGATCAGAGTTAGCTTGGAGGGACAGACTGATGAGGTTGTTTGATTCTTACTTAAAAAAAAAAAAAAGAAAATCCACTACATTATCCTCCACTGCTTTTTCATTCTGTCACAAGATTTTGAACATGCATCTTTGTGAGTGATTGGATCTTTGCAATTGCAATATGATTTACCCCTATTACTGAAGCTGTGTCTACAACTATTTAATCTCAAAGACTGACAGGCCCATAGCCAAAGCTAGAATTCTTGTTCCTAGGACAGATTGCTGATTTAGACAATGCCTGTTTAATTTCAGTAATATATACTGCCACACAATTCAGTAAATTGTAGTTAACACATATATAATCTTTATCACAATTTATTAAAAAGTTACCCTGATCAAACATTAAATATGAATAAATACCACTATACAAAAACAATGGGAAATCACATTATCCAGAAATCCAAAGCAACAAAATTTGTGATCCAAGTTTTTGAGCATGAAAGCCCAAGATTTAAATCTCCCTATAATAACCCCTTACTACTTCTGACCAATCTAATTATAGAATGTTTTGTGCAGTTATTAAACACCAGAGGTGTCTCCTTATTTAATCCTCCACAGGGAGTCCAGATTCTCTTACTGTAACTACTAAGTCAGTACAATTAGTGTAATTCATATGCTACGTTTGAGCAGACTATAATACTAATAATGAATAAGGAATATTCTCCCAACAGTAGTTCTTGAGTCTCCTACAGTTTGAAGTTTTTCATAAGCAGCTTTCAAAGTTAGCTTCTACAATTATGTCATGCAAAATCTGTTTTCCCATATAGAAAGATGATTGAATAACAATGTTTTTGGGTTTTTTTTTGACCTCCTGAAGAGGCAAGACATCCTGGAGTATCAAATCAGCTTCTTAGCACACATCAAACTATGCTTTTCAGAAACTACATTATTGTTTTTCTTTCAAATGTGCTTACTGGAATATGTATTACTTTATTCACACTTTATTTAGTACTGTCCTCAGTAGATCAGATTCGTTAGTGGGATTACATCAGGGAACTCAGTGAAGTCAGTGCAGGCATACATTTGACCTACTGAAAAACAGTAGCTGTTCCCAATATACTTCTTCCAAAGTCTCTTCAGGAACCTCTGAAAACCTACATTGTGTAGGTCGATCACTGTGAAGAAGCTTAATTCTAAGAAACTACTGGGCCCATCTTAGCTAACCAATTGTAACATGATAGAAAGTACAGCAATGACAGCAGAGCAGCAAGGTCCTGGGCTGCAGGAAGCAAGGATTTACACAAACACAACATCCATAGACACAGAAATAATGGAAAAAAGATACTTACCTTTGGAAAGCTTCAAGTACAGAGATCTCCACTGCCAATGCTTGAATGAGGCCTGGGAAGGGGTGGATCCTCTGAAAGGAGCAGAACCTGGATCCAATCCTTCCAGACGCTCAAGTGCATTGCATGCACCTGAGCTCCCCTGGGTTTGCCCTACCTTCCTATCAGGTGCTCAGTCACTGGTTCAAGCTGTGACTTAGCATCTCCACTACACTAGTACTAAAGGACTTCTCTCTTTTAGAGGGTGCTGTCTTATCAAGAACTGAGAAATCTGAGAAAAACAAAAAATGCCACTGTTTCAGATTGTGTGTTAGCATATTCACTCTGGGCTGGTACAGAACATGAGAAAAAGCATCTTACCATCACTGTTGACACAGATGACGATAGGCACCTGAGTACCAGGCCCACATGGTTTCTCATTGTCAGGAACACATTCCTCCAGCCCCACAATCCTCCAGTCATAGCATGAGGGTTCCTCACATGGGATGGCTTCCAGCAGGTGAGGGCAGTTTCCTGTTCCTCCTGTGGGCTCGTTAGTGATGCGCCGTTTCCTTAGTTTAAATCCTGAAATATCCGTGAGAATATAAATGGTGAAATAATTCAGTTATAAAAAGCAAAGTGGAGAGATTTTTCTCTCTCTCGAGTGAACTATTCTGTTTGACAGTGCAACCCCCCCCCAAAAAAAAAAAAACCCACCAACATGCTTAATGCAACACAACCTTTTAGATAATTTGGTAGAACTCATTACAGAAAGAAGTAAAGCTTAACAAGTTGTTTAAAAGTGTAGAGCTTATTCAGCAAGCTTTGCCTTCAACTCTTGTTTGTCCTAGTTGTATACATTTTCCAGAAGACAGCATTTGTTTTCTGTAATTAACTCTTACTAGATCCATCTCATTTAACAAATCTTCACTAGGTACTGGCTTGCCATTTCTCAAAGATGTTGTTTGTTTTCTTCTTAGGAATTTTCAAGTAGAAACAGAATATCAAATGAAATCAGCTTACAAACAAACAAAAGTCAAACTTGCCAGAATAAATAAACTGTGGAAAGGAGAAAATGATGAAATCCTATGTTTTCCTATTTTGTTGGTAATTAACATAAAAATATTCCCTTCCAATCATTTACAGACTTTTCTTCAGACTGTATGAACTCATTTTGAATAGAGAAAATTGATAAGCCATTATGCAGTGTGACACGTGTCAGGCTGATATCAGTCTTTAAGAGCCATGTTGTCCCTCACTTTCAGAATGGCATGTTGAAAAAAACATCATTTAGCCAGAATATGCTAATCAGACTGAACAGATTCAGCAAATAATTTCTCATGTCATAATTTTCTACAGTTTCTAATATGTATGTGATCAGATTAATTTAACATTGGCAGCTTTACACACGTTTTCAGAGGTTTCTTTTTTGTCTCAATATTCAGGCAGGTTAACAATACTCAAATATTGTTAGAAAGTGCTATGTATAACTCCTTTTTTTTTACTAAGACACAAAGTAAACAGGAGAGAGTTTTCACACATTAAAAGGAAGAGTTGATTTCTCTGTTTGGAGATGTGCCTCTTAACAGATTCTAACAAATAATATCTTAATAATACATTGCTATGCATCTTTGTTTTCTCTAATCTGAAGAATTTGATAAAATTAAGTCTTAAATGTCTACTGAGCTTGCCACCAAAAAAATGATATTCCCAAAGAAGCACTCCAGTGTCTACTACAACAAAGGAGGCAAGTGACATACAGTAAAGAACCATTACTGAAATATGTAGATAACTTAGCTTCTAAGACTGAGAGGGCCTGTACAACTTCTATATCATTTTTGAAGAACTGGAATCACAGACAAAGTTGACCAGGAAAAAACAATATAATATGAAAAGCTGACTTTATGTGATTATGTGCTCAAAACTTACACAGCATGCTGGTGATAACTGTATGATTACTATAAAACAGCCGTATCAAACAAGGAGTGAATACAATAAATTACAGTAAAGCAGATAAATTAGGATATTGAAAAATACCTAGTACAGAATGTCATTTCATAGCAGAAAGATCTGCAAAAACATCTTGTTGAACTTGTTTATTGATCATCTTAAGCAGGTAAAATGACCCTGCTGTTTGGTAGCATATTAAGTTAATAAAACCATAGCCAAACAGAAGTAGCATAAAATAATTTATTCATTAAAATTGTTTATGTCAGACATCAGCTTTTAAATCTTACACAACCATCTCTAATTCATTCTTATTTGAAAAAACAGTGACTAGCCAACAGTACTGCTGTTCACATTTGAATCCAAAATGCATCTCAAATATTGGGGGACAAACAGGCAACCAAAAGGAAAGTTCCAACTCTTCGTATCCCTTTACAACAGAGTACAACTAGGAGCTTGACAAAGCACAGTACAGTTTTGTGTCTGTATTAAAAGCTGTATTTACCTTGCAAAGAAAACATGGGGGAAGGAGGCATGATACGCATTTGTACAGACACATAGAAGTGGGACTATGTCAATATAAGATAGATGAGTAAATGTTTAGCTATCTCATATTGCATAAAGTACATCCTAATATATTTCCATTAGGCAGGGTTTAAAATTAACAGGTTACGTGTCTACTGTACTCAGAAGAGACTCAATCCATTGGGTTCACACACTGAACTGCCTCTTCTTTTTCAGTTGATCAAGATTTGATCACATTACATATTGTGTGACAGCATCATAAAACTTGCATTTGCTATACAGATTGATGTCTAGCTAGTAGCATACCAAGAAAGAGAAGACAAGCTAGCATAGTAATTAGTTACTTCTTCAGGTGGACATACAGAATGGCCCTATCTTATGATTCAGTCAAGCAACTAAATCTGGATTCTCAGCTTGTATCAGATAACTGTACTGCAACCATGACTTGGCCAGTTTTTCTAATTTATGACCAAAACCCCAAAGACTTTTCAAATGTGTTTGTTGTCACTGCATTCTTGCCTGTTACTTTACTACAATATGTTCTGCACAGGAATGAACTGTAAAATATATGTGAAAACAGAAACCAGCACAGATGTACTGTTATCAGAAAAAAAAAGCAAAAAAAAAAAAAGTGTTTCTTATCAACAGTGAATGATCCTAGCTCTTTATCAGTGCATGCTTCATAGTCTATCAGTGAATTCTTAAGTTGTCACTGAACTGTAAAATGTTTTACTGACTTCAACACTATCTGTCTCAGAGGCCACTTCTAACCTCCTTCTGAGACAGTGCCAGAACTGTGCTTTGCGCACATATTCAAATTATACATTTTTTGTTTGAGAATAAAGTTTAAAACTGGAATTGAACTGTAAGAACACAAATTGTCCTTGAGAACCCAGTTATTACTTTTGCAAGCTTTCCTGGAGAAATAGTGCAAAATATAGTCACAATTTGATGACTTTTTTTGGTGCTGAGAAGCACTGGATATATTATACACATTAGGGTGACTGCACGGACAGAAATGTTCTAGGAATATGAAATACTTGTCATTAAAGGCTTCATTGAATATTTACATACCCTTCTTGGCCTGAGGATCATCACAGTTTTCATAGGTGCATGGTCCCCAGGCTGACCATGCTGAGGTCTCACACTCTGTAGGACAAGGGATATGGCACAGCTGTGAGGTGCTGGGAAAAGGTCCTGTACACAGTCTACGGTCCACTGGCCTCGAGGCTGTCAAAAAAAAAAAATCAACATATTTCTCATATGTCACCAGTCATGATGCTCAGCTCTAAACTGACAAAACCATCTTTCATTCAGAAAGGCTGCTATCTCATCATTCTCATCTGATGAAGTGATGTGAAGTAAAATGGCTGTATTGAAAAAAAGAAGACAGAATTCAGTCAACAACATGCAGAGACATGACCAGAGCCAAATCCAATTAAGTGGAATCAGGAAGACTGTAGATATTGCAGCACCCTCTAGGATCTAGACCTTTCATTTAATGGACAGATTATGTTGTAACAATGGCTGTTCACATTGCTGTCTGCATAAAATGATGTCCTGCTGTCTTACTGAGTTATGTTTTCACTGTAGTAACTGAACAGAAAGCTGTATAAATTCCTTCGCTCTTATATGATACTATAACTTCAAAAGCGTGGTTCATGAATAATTGGAAGGTTATTTATAAGCTAAAACCTAAAACATAATCAAAATGATGACAACATTTTGTTTTCCTTTTATTCCATGGAACTCCAAGTGCACACTCAACAAGATTTGTGCAATAGCAGTTCCAGTTCATAAATAAGTTGGCATATAATATATAGAGATATAATGTATTTATAATTATCGAAACTTTACCCAAGATAACTGACTTTTCATTACAGTATTATTAATATGTAAAGACATCTGTGAAGGCAGTTTATTCTGTTTTTTAATGATCTGTAATGGTCTGTGATAGATCCAGCTATCCTGTTTCTTCCAAACTTTACAGGCCTCACTCTTTTCAATTCCTGTTTTATACAAACATTCAGACATATCTGTAAGCTGCCAGATGAAATCACAGAATTCAGAGTTTACCACTTCATTATGAGAAAGATTTTAAACCTTCTCCAAATATAAAACTTGGCAAAATATTAGATTAAGCGGAGAATATCTGCTAGAATGCAAACTGAAGTTTGCCATATTCATCCTCTTCGTCCAGTTGAAGAAACATGTAGTTTCTAAACTTAAAGTACTCTCATCCTACTACCTCTGGACTTCCCTGTGGGAAAGTTACCTCCATAATTTTCTATCATCCCTACAAATATTCTCTCTTGATGGAAAGATTTACTTGACAAAATATATTCTACAACAACTTTCTACTTGAATGAAGAAAGGATGACAAAATATCTTTCAGAAAAAAAGATATCAATAACAACAGACTAAATTTTAAATTAAACATCAAGTTGTTTAAGTATTTATAGATGTGTGCCCCTTTCCATTCAGACTCTCAAAGAGATGAAATCTTTTCAGATCTTTCATTTTAAATAAAAAGCACTAAATCCTTACTTTTTAAGGGGAAAAGAGAATGAAAAATATTAGCCTCTCTAATCTCATTTCATTTTCCTATTTTGCCTCCTTTAGCACAGTTTTACTTTCTTTTTCTCTATGTAATGAAGGCATGAAGATAGCAAGTGGACATTAAAGATTACTGCCTCCAGCTTACCAATCTCTTAATACAAAATAACAGGAAAAAGTTATTCCAGCATTTTTACAACACTCTGTTGGAACTAAATATGATAATAGAAAATTGAATTTTACAGTAAATTTGACATGCACACTTAAAATGTACAATAATCAATACAACATGCATATCTACTGTAGAACATGGAATTAAATAAACATAATGTGGCAGCAATTGGATTTATATTGAATAGTTTCTAATAAAAAAGAAAAAAAACAAAACAGTAAATGTTAACCATACTTTTAAACTTTGATTTAATCAGGAAATTGTCCAAGTGAGACACTTGAAATTAAGAGTCAATTACACCCGTGAGACCAGTCTTGCCTCAGAGAACAAGGAAAGCATTCATAATGCCTTGCTTCATCTCCAGCCTGCATCGGGATAAAGCACTTACCATCACACTAGTTAATTGTATGGCACTCAGAAAAGTAACAAAGCTTTGGGAGCTTAAAATAGCATATTTTCATATCACAGATGTTCCATATCTCAGCCAGATTTTCTAAGAGTCTGCAAAGAGAAGGTGCTAGCATGCTACTGTAGTAATTCATTGTCAATTCCATGGTGGATTCAAGCCAACATGAGATGGACATGAAAATCCAAAATAGAAGAAACTGTGACAGTGCTTGGCTTTAGAAAGATCTATTTAAGCAAGGGAAATATCATTTCAACTTTTTGAAGATTTTTGACCAGTAAGAATTTTAAGTTTTATCAGCAAAGAGTGTTAAGTAAACTACTCATGAAAACACGTACTGAAAATATCTGCCTTTTCCATCATTCATTAGAGTGTAGTGTAAACAACAAGTCCTTTGGGGACTTGTAAGTGGTATCAATAAGTCACTCAAAATGCTAAAATACTTCTGAAATGCTGGTTTCAAGAACATCATTAATGTTTGAAAGTCTAACCCACGGTCTGTTATGTGTTCCCTTTAAAACAAATGAAGTCAACACTAGGAGACAAAAGTTATTTTCCAAATTATTAAAAATGCTTTCATCTGAAGAAGCTGACACAATTTCATTTTCCTTCTTGGTTACTTGCTTTTACAACAATCAATGGAAGAAAGGTTCTCCAACAAAAGTGCTCTGACTCCAAGAAAAACAAGAAAAATCCAAGCTCAGAAAACATTATGAACAGCAACAAGGTAGTACATGTTCCTCGCACATTTTTCAGTAACGTTAAATGCTGTGATCAAATGACAACAAGTAATTCAGGACCTGATCCTTTTAACAACCATTCAACTCTATGTATGTAAGCAGTTCCTTTGTGTTTAACAGGGTAAGAAGTGAGTGCTTGTAGATGTAGAATGAATTTGTGCCTATAAAGTAACTTTCTTCCCATCCTCTTTCTACGCCATGAGTTTTAATGGTACTTGGAAAAAGATGACAGTCTATCTCACAGGCTTATTCTAAGAGAAAATTCCTGACTAAGCCAGTTAAATTGACAGGTGAAGAGATGGAGAAATTAGAATAGATGGCAGAATGACAGTGGCCTCCAGGAATCTTAATTGTCAGCTAATTACTACATCTTGCACTCCCTCTTCACCGAGTCGACATTTATAAATTTTGATAGGAGACAATACAAATTGGAGTGCTCTGGGGAATACTAGTTCAGGTAAGTCTTATAAGATAAAATACTTACTGGAGCCCTAGCTTGGTGCTTTAAAGCCACAAAATGTCAGGAAATGGCAATGAAGTAATTCCCAGCACTCAGACTTGAGGGGATATCAGTCACTTGATGAAACTCTTCAGAAGTGAGCACATGGAACTGTTTGAGCTTCCTAATGAACTTCATTTCCTTAAGTCCAGGCCTGACATTTTCAAACTGTTCTTAAATTTTAGGATAATTCACAAATTCATTAAACTCTTTTAGAGCTACATAAACATGTCAATTATACACATACGGCCAACATAGTTCCCCAGAAGGGACATTGCCTCCTTGGCGCACTTCTGACTGAAAGGCCAGGTCAGAGGCCTTCATTTACCTACCTGTTATTTCAAAAGTGATCGATAGCAGAGGTGCAGCACTAGCCTTCGACTTGCTCTGTGACTGACTTTCTGAAATAACAGGGAAACGCCACCATGAGTATGTGAGAATGGATGTCTTCAAAGATCCCTGACTGAGACAGCATTAACTACTAGCAACAGCAAACTGCACTGAGATGAAGGCGTTTCCCCAAAACTAATGCTGATTGGTGTCTTGCTGGCTTTGCCCCATCCTCAAACTACCCCTGGTTTTCAAGTAGTATACACTGGTTTGCTTGTTTTGCAGAGCACTGCAGCTCTGGCCTTCTTGAATCCATGGTGTGAAGGGAGCAGGAAGGAGGAATTGAGAAACAGCACCTCTTAAACCTGCTCCCACACATGGAAACATTCCAGAGCTGCTTTGTAAGTAAAGATTCATTTCACCCTGAGTTTGAGCTCTTGCAAAATTGTTCTCATGTTTATGCATCCAAAGACTAGCTACATTTTAATCAGCTTTCTGGAGCCTGCAGAGATTACCTCTGCATGGGCTCTGTGCCTTCCTGTCGCACTCTGATAAGGGCCGATTTCACACCCGCCTAAGCCAGTGAGACTTCACAGCCAACCCAAATCCTAATCACCATACTGAACAGTAAGCTGCCACGGATTTCATTGTTACCTCTGTTTAGCTGAGAGTTCTTACTTCTTTAGTCTTTGGCAGGAGCGTCAAAACTTTGTTCCACAGAGGAAATTTACTAAAAGCCCCAGGGCATTTTGATTTGCATTAGATGAAGCAGCTTGAAAACTCCTTCTTTAATAAATACAGATGTGAAGCCCATTGAGCATACAAGTCACACTCTGCTAGTCCAAGTACTCAAGCTGAAAGAGTTTTAGGCACTATCACTCCCCACAAACTCTGCCTTTAAGAGCAGAGATCTTGCTACCCTGCTGCTAGCTCAGTTCCAGGTGCTGCATTACACATGGCTTTTATAAGGATATCCCTTTTCCTGGACAATGTGGCTGTATTTATTTATTTATTTTAATGCTCTTGTATGTTTTTACTAAACAGCTACAGAAAAGGACAGATAAAATTTAATTAAAAGCTAAATGCAGTTAGTTTAAGTCACTGACATACATGTTTTTGTTTATAGTGTTGAATTATCATTCAAAAATAACATAGAAAACTTGAGTTTTTTTCCGCAGTAAATACACTGCTATGCTAACTAGAGAATATTTCTCATAAGCTCCTCTCTATTTTCCTATGAAGCTCTACAGGCTGTGACAGTGACAAAGAATACTCACTAGTTCAGTTTGGGGGAAAAACAAACAAACAAACAAACAACAACCATGAAATTATTTTGTCCTTCAGTCTTCAAAGTGTCTTAAAAACCTGACCAAATCAAGAAAAGAAAAGTGAATTCCCTGAGAATGAAATGTAGTCACATTTTACAGGTTTCTACATTGAGTTTGCATTCCAGAAATGGCACATTATGTCTGCAACCCAGTCCTCACAGGTTCATCATGTAGCTCAAGAACACACAAGAGAACTGCAGTAGATGAAGGAACAAATCTAATATTTTTGACCTTCATTCTCACTTGTTTTCTAATTGAGAGATATCCTCGCAAGACAATATTTTTCAGTGCATATTTGTCATGGTTTTACGTTTTTTGGTTTTCAGTATTCCACATCAACACATCATGTAGTGCACTGGAACTAAAGTGTTAATACTCCAGCTCCATGTACCTATCTCTGTACTTGACGGAAGTCATGAGATCTGACCCTTCCGGGGGGGGGGAACGCTCACTTACTGCTTGTCAGTGGGCTCCTGGAGGCAGCGTTTTCCCGGCCATCCCAAACTTTTCAGGTTTGACTTGGTCTCGGGAACTCTCTCTCCTATCTTTTTTGATTTATTAGTCTCAATTTCAATTAGATCTTATTATATTGTGTTATTTTGCATTTCCAATATCATAGTTAGTAAAATAAGTTTTCCTCCATAGATTGTTGCCGCTGTTGTTTTTTCTTCCCCTCCTTCCTTCCCATTTTGTGTGGGGCCGGGGGGGGGTAAGAGGGGCAGGGGCGTATTGCCCCCCTGTCACGGGCATAGATTGATCTAGTTAACGCCGTGACAATATTAAGGAACAGTAATTCACAGCTAGGAACCAATATTTGCAGCATAAAGAAATCTCTTAGCCTGAAATTAAATATTTTCATCCGAACTAGTTTTGTTGTTTTTTTGTTTAAGCTTGGATTTCTGTATCCTGTGATGTAACAAGGCAGTTGTGATAGAAGACAGTAGCTGTCCAGGAACAATGGAATGCTGAAGTACTCTGATTTCATACTAATTGAATTGCAAGTAAAGTAAATTTACCTTCTTTTTCCTTGAGGGTATTTAAATAGGAGAGGAGATTTTCATTAGCTTGCACACAGTACATTTCCCTGGTTTGAATGCCACCTCCACACAGTGCTGTCTGATTTCCTCGTCTTTTATCCTGTTGATTGAGTAGAGGATCAACGCGGCATTCTGTCCACTCTGTGGTCCGCCAGCCATACCTGGATGAAATTGAATGAATTAGGTTTTCAAAAATCATGAAGCTCTTCTACACATCACTGTTATACAGGGCAAAACACCTTTATATCTTTATCTGTTTTCTAAAAGGCGTGAAACTCAGTTTCTCATACAAAGAGATGCAATAAGATTGATATTTTACATGAGTGGAAGCACTTCCTCTGTTATTTGATTTTTGAAATTATTACTATTTAGAGAGATCTGTCCTGTCCAAGTTCTGAAACATGCTGCATGTATAAATATTTTCTTGGAGGGAAGAAAAACTTCATATGCAGAAAAATATAAGTGTATGTTCAGCTAAGCTAACTGTACTGACAGTGACTCTTAGTAATCATTTAGAATTAGACAGTCTATACAAAACAAATCAAAATACCAAATAAATGTGCATGCTGAGAAACATAAGAGCCAGAAAAAGAGAGGTAGAAATAAAAGTCCAACCCACCAAAAACAAAAGCAAAGTCTTGAGTCCATCTTTGATAGGAGACACAGAAGTTTCTCATGAATATCAAGGTAAAAGAATAACAATATGTTTTTATTATCACAGGTACCATTTCAGTAAGTTTCTTTCTCGCTGTCAAGAAGACAGTTTCTCTGCAGTGCTGAAGCATCCTTGCTGGGTACTGATGAATGATGAGAAGCTGTGAGCTTTCTAATCAGTGAATGCACAGGAAAGAAGTTCTGTGACTTGGAGCTAAAATCCCAGTCGGGATTACGAATCACAAGAAATGCCACAGAATTCTTTATCCAACAATCACTTTAAGGCTAAATCAAGCAAACTGCTTCCTAGTGTGGCTTGGAAAAGTGTAAAGATGACATTTCAACTCTTAAATGAAAAATATGCACCACAGTCAAACATGGAGATGGAAACTGGCTTAATATCAAAATACATTTTCCCCACCCCCCCCCCCCCCCCCCACTAGTCTTTTAAAGAAAAAGCACAGTTGGGACGTTAATAGAAGTCTTGATAAGTATTACAGCAATCTCTAGAATGTAAAGTGCTTGCTGTCATTTCTCCTAAACATTGAGAAGGGTTATTTATTTACTGTAATGTTAGGCTCTCCCACTTTTCATTTGGGGCCCAGCTTTTCTTTTATTGTGCTCTAAAGAGTCTCATTAAAAAGTCTGGCAGCTAAAGAGATATTTCTCAGCTTTTTCCTATGTTCAGCATTTCTTCCAACAGAATACTTCAGAAAATACTGGCAAAAATGCTATGTAGGAAGATTACTGACAAATTAATACAATTGCTTTATTATGATCTTGGCTCTGCCTGTATGAACAGGAACATATTCTCTTTTAAAAGTGAACACTAACGGAAAAAATAAGTATTTGGGGGTTTTGTTCCTGTATTTAGAGAAAGGAGTGCTGTAATAGCTGCTATTTACAGATTTCAGGCTTTTAAGGGAAGAACTGAATTTGCAAAGGATATAAAAATCAAACCTATTATTTCAGTATTACTTTAGTAATGATTTGGTTGATGTTACTGGCCATGTATGCTTAATTGAAATTTTTCATTTTATTATAGGGAGAACTGAACTGAAATGAACCAACTTACGTAATGCATGGTGCTACACCGTCTCCTTGGGTAATGCACTGCTCTGTTTCTTCTAATTGCGGGCATTCACTTTCACTGCCAATAGGGAGCTGCTTAATGGCCCGTGATCTTGTACGATTCCCTTTAGGGGTTGTCATGTCAAAGCAGGTTTTAGAGCAGGGGGTCCATTCTGACCACTCTGACACCTGGCACTCCTTAGTGATCACACAGGACTGGAATGTAATTGGCAACTTGTCTTGCTTGCAAAAGCTGGAATAAAAGAACATTACAATATTCAGCATATATATGTGGAAAGAGACGTGAACTCCTACAGAAAAATGGTGTCTGTTGCAACAAGCAAAGTCAGTCATTATTTATAAAGCTGTTAGATTTCAGTCCAGAGGTATATGATCTCATAAAGTTAAGTAAAACTGCTTTTTGTTAAATCAATTCAAAATAGACATATTTATATCATTCTAGCAATACAATAATGATTAGCATTGTCATATCTTAGATTAAAATACAAATCTTCTATGTATGTATGAAATGCAAAAGAGAAAATAAACTTTCTTTTCACAACTTATTTTCTGTTTTGGGGTATATACAATTATTTTTCTTGGGACAATAAAGATATGAAAGACCAATAACAGAATCAAGTCGTATATATTGAATACTTGGACACTGTTTGCTTTGTTATCAGCTGGTGTATTGCTACAGTAATACTGCATGGTCAAAACTTCTCCCTTAAAATATGGCCTTCTCTGGTACAGTGAAACCCTAGCCTTAATTTTCTGTTCACGTAAGTCTGTCATTTCATTTCCATTCTCCAGTTGCTTTAATTACATATTACACAGGTTGTCATCAGAATTTTCTCCTTTTAAATGCCTCTGCATTTTCAAATGTTATATTCTAACTAACTTATTTCTAACTTTCCATCTTCATTCACAATAGGAAAATGAACAATAATGAAGCTAAAACACAATTAAACCAATCATAACTTTAACTTCTTCATTATAATTGCAATATAGGTATACATATTATGTCTGTTTTGTAATAAGATTCTGGCTTCTAAAGTAGCTAGACTGGAAGAAGATTTATCTGCAGATGGCACAATGAAATGATCACTCCAAGAATCAACAGAACAAGTGGCACTTTCACTGTTTTAATTAAAACAAACAAACACACACCATCACACAGAATAATTAATGCTAACAACAACTCTGTTGCTATGCAAAATTTTGCTATACACATAGCCAGGATCATGCTGCACTGCTATTAACAGAACTTTGTAATACAAGAAGTAGAGATACTTGATGAGAGTAATGGGAGATCTATTTAAAAAGGTAAATGAAAATACTTGACACAGTTGAAAAGCACTTGTGCATCTTGCTATCAGAAAACCTTGCTTTTGAAGTCAGGGTCAGCAGGTTGTGAAAGGAGCTGGACAGATCTGTGTCAGTATATGATTACTGAAAAGACTGTATAAAATATATAAAAGATATACTTGCCACTATCCCTAGTACATCCCTCACATAATTTGGATAATGGAGGAATACAAAGTGAATAGACAAAAAGTAGTGGCCAAAACACTTAGCATTAAAACAGTATCTTCTGGTAGTCTCCTAGGCTTGATCAATGAAATGTGATTCTTCAGAAGGATAATAATTGCATGTTTTCATTATGTGAAAGTTGGAAAACAAAATAGAAAAAAATATATACATTACATATACCATTTATTATGCTATAGAACAAAAACTAAGCCCTATGTAGGGTGAAAGACACTCAAAGCTGAGAAAAGTGTTCATTCGTAGTGCCTAGTGACCACTTTTTAATTTTCTTCTAGTCCCATCTAACATAGGACTACAGTAACTATTGACAAAATCAATACAGAAATTACTAAACTTCTGCTATTAGACTCATTTATCCCAAGGAACACATTTTAATGACTGGACAATGGATCTATTCCTTATGCATTCTAAAATGAACAGTACTTGCAAATTGGTGAACAGACAATAAATCATTGCCTCCTCCCAAGTTTGTTTCCAATGTGACTCCTAGGAGAGCAGATAAAACCAATCTCTTTACTCATATTGCGACTGAGGCTGAATTTAATTTTAGATACAACTTGCCAGTGAACATGCATAAAATTGCCACTGGAAACGAGCTTTGGTGAGAAGAAAAGAGATTGATTATTTATATCTAATTTTCTGCTATGGGCTTCATGTCTTGTTCAAATTTTCTTTGGAAGAGGTGTTACATGAGAAACACATTTTCAATCTCTGAAGTTGTTTTTGTTTGTTTGTTTGTTTGTTTACTAAAAATAATAGTAATTATCTTTCTTCACTGAAGTCAAAAACCCTGAAGTTATCTCTGGCCATTCCTATATGGCTTCATACAGATATTGCTTCCTTCCATGACAAGGGAAGCCTCCACAACCTCCACAGAGTGCTTTGGATAGATTGATGGATAAGAGAAATGAGACCTTGAGCTGCAGTTGAGCTCAAAATGATATGTCCCATGCCACCACCTGAAACATTATCCTGGACCTTGAAAAACAAATCTTATGGCAACATGGCACTCCAGAAAGAAGTGTCAGACAATGGGATTCATTTCCAAAATAACCACTTGGGACAAAGAACATGGCACTGAGTGTGGATATTACATCCTCTATCATGCACCAACCAGCCTCTGGGAAAACTGAACAATACAAAGACCACACTGAGAGCTAGGGCATTCAAATACTAGGATACACACTTAGCAAATGCATATCTTAGCTGAGTGAGCTAGTCCTGCCCAGTCATACCTCTTATGTACTGTAGAAGAAAATCAAGTACCTGTAGTGAACATGAAAAAATATGCTGGGAAAACAGCCTGGATTATTCCTGCTTCAGGCAAAATCAAGCCTATTTGTAGGATCATTTTTGTTCCAAGTCCTGGGTGCACATGGTGGGTAACGTGGAAGGATGGTAAAGTCAGATAGGTAACTCAAGGGGATTTGATGTTGGGTGACAACAGCCAATAATTTGAATTGTATGAAGTTAGCAGTTGTATAATACTGCGTATCATCACTACTATGATTTTGATGTGCCTTAATAATGGTATTAGAGTAAGAATCAACCAGATTAAAGAAGAATGAATTCTAACAGAACTAGAATTAGACTTAGTGTGCAACAATCCAAAATCACGCATTGTCTCTTCTGCCCTGAAAGACTGTTATGACAGAGGGAGCCCAAAGTCATGGACTAAATCAACTCCATGGAAAATTTAGATGGATGGCCCACAGTCTATAGGAACAATATCTGTGAGTAAATAAAAAGCAAGAAAGGTGATGAGGGTGTACAGGAAAGGAATAAGCAGTGATATTGTCCCAGTTTCACCTGGGACAGAGTTGTTTCTTCATAGTGCATTGCTGTTTTTGGTTTTAGGAGAAAAACGATGTTGTTCACACACTGATGCTTTAGTTGTTGCTAAGCAGTGCAGTACAGAGCCAAGGACATTTCATTTTCCCATCGTCTCATACTGTCTTGCCAGAGAGGGAGCTGGAGGGGCAAAAAGAGCTGGGAGGAGGGCAGAACCAGGACAGGTAACCTAAACTGGCCAAAGGGATATTCCATACCATGTGGCATCATGCAAAAGAAATCTTGAAAAATAGAGGGGAATAGGCCAAGGGGGCAGCCACTGCTTGGATACTGGTCAGACATTCATCGGTGAGTGGTGAGCAACTGTTTGTGCATCACTTGTTTTGTTTGCATAATATACATATATGCCACTCCAAAAGTAATGTATCCTATTTATGTCCATGGAGAAAAGAGCACTATTATTATGATCTATTTCATAGATCAAATTCTCAACTACAAAGCACTATTTTTAACACTATAACCACTATTAACTATGCATTTTTGCCAAATATGAATGAACAAAATAATAAATAAACAAACAAATAAAATAAATAAACAATAAATAAATAAATGAACAAAAGCCTGCATGCAGTGATCATAAAAATCTGTACCAGTGGAGACGACCCTCTGTCACTGTCACCACTGCTGAAACACACCACCCACCACCTCACTGTGCTCACATCCACTGTTTGATCTCCATAAACTCTCAGAAAGTATTGAATGATGTCTGTGGGGGCAATTTTTTCCTCATGGAGTAATTCAGTGGCATACCTTTGCTTCACATGCACTTCCATATCAGATGCCATTCTGTCAGATTTCCCTGCTGCTGACTCCTGGTACATGGCAACAAAATATGGAATATTGGTGGGATGGTTCAACCCCTACTGCCATAATACCAACATCTATCTCCAATATCGTGAGCCAATAGAGGGCATTACTTTTGGTGCAGATCTGTGTATGTGATATTATCTTTTTTTTTTTTTCTGTTTCCAAAACAACAACAAAAACAAAACAAACAAACAAACAAAAACTATACATGCCATCCAAAAAGAACAGCTGTTCCACCAAAATACAGTGTCCTAAGTGCCTTCTGTCAGGGTACATGGTACAATACTATGTGAAGTAAGGTTGTGCTAGGTAGATGACAGTGTGGAAAGAAAAGGGAAAACCAAGTAAATGTCACAGGGATTGAATGAGTCAAAGTGCTATTAAGCCAGTGCTGAAACTATTCCGACCTCAAAGACTTGTATCAGATAAATGAAGTAAAGAATATATGATGTTGGCAAAAGATAGGCCATAATTGCTGCTCAACCTCTTTTAGAGATGTGTGGTTAGGAATTTGTGTTTAGTCACGTTCTGTAGCCTCACTTTTACTCTTTGCAGCAATAAATAAAAACTAAACATTGTTTCAGATAAGAAGATTCCCCATGGGGATTTCAAAGTAATTTCAAGGATAATTGAGGCTACAGACACAGAGAGAATGAAGCTAGAGGCATAGGCCTGGAGCAAATACACCATAGTGCCGGTGTACTAATGAGCAAGCTGGTAGCTGATAGTAGCCTTTTCACTGAGCTTTTACGTGTGAGATAAAATTGCATGAATCAAGCAGTAAACCGATTCTTTCTAAAGTACACCAAATTTCTGTTAGAGATTGAATCATACTTTTACAAATTTAAAAAATCAGAACAATTTGACTTTATATGCCAATGACCTGTTCAAGTGCCTGTACTCTTAGTCTCAACATTTAAGTCATATAGTAAAGTTATGGAATAAATGATTGTAATTAATTTGTCTATAAATCCAACTACCATTCTATCATTATTTTCATAGAATCATAAAATAATACTTTGTTTTATTATTATTATTATTATTATTATTATTATTATTATTATTATTATTATTCCCAATAGATGAAGCTAAATACCTTACCATGGGACTCCTTACTGATCTCTACATTGATATAGAGTAATAAGTTTTCTGTAAGTTATCTAACTGATTTTATTCCATGAGCTCATAACTTCCATAAACAGGTGAGAGATTTTCCCTTGTGTTTTTTTTTCCCTCCATACATTGATGGACATTGATAACTGAAAAGAAGAGTTAATGAGAAAAGAGAAATAGGATGGTTCTCACCAATGATTCCTACAGTCAAATATCTGTCTTTGCAGCAGCCAAAAGAGGGCAGAAATGGAAAGAGGCCAAGTTGGTCACGCTTTTCCAACATACTCCCATTTTCCAGCAAACTAGCATAAAGTCTTCCCAAGCACAAGTTACATCTTTTCACTGAATAATCCTTTTATTCTGAAAATTAATGCAGTTAATATCTGAACCTGGATAAGGTCCTACCATCTATTTCATCTTGAAAGCCATGAGTTACACATCACTTTTACTCACCAATAACCATAGATAACTATTTCTGATTTAAAGCCATGCTGTTAACTTCATTTCCTAGCATTAGGCCTTGCATAACCATACTCTATATTCTCTCCCTAGCACTGATTAGCTTGGTCCTTGCATGTCTCTCTTATTTTCAAAAGTTTTCTTTCACTTAGTCTCACCTTGTTTTAACACAGTTATACCCTACAACCACAGGTTCTTTCCTTCTAATTGGGCAACTCTGATATGTAAAACTGGCCTGGATTTGAAGGCTCTCCAAGACTCATTCTGAGAATGCCCCAAAGTATCTGCAAATCAGAAGAAATGTGAAAAATCCAAAAGTTAGTGTGAACATGAATCCACACATCCAGTGTTTTATGGGGATATCATTCTGAAGATCAGTTTGGTGTTTTTTCCCAGCACTACTGTTTTTCATGTTCAAATGCTACAGAGCTTCAATGCAGCATTCGTAATTTAAATCTAAAATTGTACAACAGAGAGAACATTGTTACAACAATAAATTTGATTCACTTACCCCTGCTGAAATTTAACAAGAACTGCTATTTACTGTTTACTTAAAATGTTAATGCAGCGCAATTGACAAGGTCAGTGTAAGTCAAATAAACTCTTCAATATTTTTTCTTTGTCTGCACTACTCTGTCTTCATTGTTCCTTCACCTTAATCAACATTCAGCGTTGGGTTTCTTTAATGACATTTTCAGAGCTATTCTTACTTTCCACTGCTGTATACATTCTCCTGTAATTCTGATATACTTTTTTTTCTCTATTTGACTTCCCACTTAATTACATACAGAGACTGTTATACTTCTGAAATGAATAACATGGCTGTCATTCAGCAGGGAAACTGATGCCAACATAAACTTTTCTCATTCACGGGAAACAAAAGCCAGGGGTTAGAACTGTAATGAAAAAGGATGTAAGCAGAATTTTATATTTAAATTAAAAACTGTGATCTTTCAACCATGGATCAGTATTTGATGTGGTAATAGACTTCATCCACAGGCTCTTTGCCCTTCTGTCTCTAGAGTTCTCTGTAGAACTCTACTACTCAGGCTGTTCCAGTCCTGGCATGGCTGACCTACACACATTCCTTATGTGGAAAACAGACACATCTACATCGAACCATTGTCCAAAGATCCCAGTACATCACTAAAGTCATCCAAAACAGGCATGGATGTTATCAGAAACCACACCAAAGCAACACAGGGATTAGATATCATACCCCATTAGAGATGTCTAAGGAATGAATGTGGATACAGCTCTCCACTCTGTTTGCTGGGCAATTCTACCCCAGAATTCAAAGGAACTTCATTCATTTTGAAGGTTACTCCACGTTTACCAAAAAATACAAACTCTCCTTGTATTCTAAAGTGAAAGCCTACCAACATAAAATAATTGAACACCCAAGACTGCATGAATTAATGAATTAAAAATTCAAGAGAAATGAAAATGACAACTAAAAACTATCTGACATGGGGCTATCTGACAGGGAGAAACCCATACTGAGTGGGAGATAAGGTAGTTCATCAGTTGAACAGAAAAAGGGAACTTCTTCCGAATGCTTCAGATCAAAGCACAACCAACATGGTTCAGAAATCTAGAATCCTTTAGCGGGTTTTGACGTGTCTTCATCTATATAATAAGGAAGAAAAGTGAAGATTTTTTTAGCATACTCAAGAAAGCACACTGGACCCCCTTAGAGCAGAATAATGTGACTCAATCCCAGTCTTGCATGTCCTGCACACAATCAGGCATCTCTCCTAACCAGTGGTATAATCAGGAACAGTAACAGTCTCTCCTAAATCCCGGCTGATCTCATCAGACATTGCGTCATTAGTCAAATGGTGTTCAATCTTTTCTATCAGCCACAAGATGAAAACCACTGTCATACAAGATCGTTAAACCAAACAAATCTGTCTGCAGAAAGACTTGAAGTTACAACAAATGGCTTAGAGAACACCAACACTATATGTACTTGAAAACCACAGTACACACACACACAAGCAGGCCTAATGAGACTATGTCTCTGACTGAAGGGCAAACTAAATCTAGAGGAAGTCTCCGACAAAGAAAGAAGATAAATTTGTTGTTCTTCTCCAAAATAACAATATTAAAAGACAAAGAAGCTCTAAGCTGGTCACACAGGACTATTGTAAGACATTTTAGAACTACAAATGAATATAGATCCAGCATCAAAGAATCCTTAAAATAATGAAGAATATGAAGATGTGGTTTGAATACAAGAATGTTTTGTTTTTCTCTTAATATTTACTCTAAGTGTTCTCTCTTTTAGTTGCTAATGTACATAATCATGTAAAAATTTTTACAGAAACCTTGAATGGTCACTCCATTGGTCAGATTGCACTAGAAAATCCATGAACAATCATGATTAATTTAGACAGGTGTGTTATTTGGGATTAAACTTATGATATTGCTGAAGTAGTGTCTCCTCCTTCTTCTTTATCGACCACCATGGAACCTTAAGAGATGCCCTGTATAAGTAATAAAGATTTTGGAGTCAATACATAAAATAAGAAACAAACACAATGTCCCAGTGCATTACAAGAAGCTATTATAGTTTTACACTATGTTCTTCTCAAAGAGTTCACACAGCCTGCTGGATGCATTAATCACTAAAATAACACAAATACAAACTCTCTACCATTCTTCCATCAAAGGTACAGTTGGATTTTGAAATAGATTGTTATAAACTCTGCTACAGAGAAAACCCGGCTTATTTTCTCATAAATAAAATTAAATGAAAAGAGTAATTCTGTTTAATGAGCAGATGCTAGACAGGAGGGATAGTAGAAAGCTGATTTAAAATCTATAATTCAGATCATTTCCAAGAGTTACTGTGAAGATAAAAAATGTAAAGCCTAGTCATCCTTGAGAGTTTCAGTTTAAGGTTGGAACACACTTGTTTTTTCGGAGGTTACTGAAAATACATCTGCATTTTTTCCTAGTGGCTAATGTAACAAGTATCCATAACATAGTTCTGATTCATTTTTCCCACAGCTGCAGTGTTTGTTACTGGTTGTACTGTACATTGTTCTGAGAAAACGTTAGTACCTCAGAGTACAACGGTCTGTTAGAATCACACAATAACGCTTCTCTTATTTGTTTACAGTTCACATACTGTCCAGATAAGTGCTTCTCACGACATTATTCCCATGATTCTTTCACAGTTTCATTAATCCTGCCAACAAATACGTACAGCCAAAATAGTTTTGAAGAAAACAAAACCACTTCAGCTCCTGATGCTATGGAAGAAAATAAACAGAAAATAAATTACTTTGTGGAAGGAAAAAGGAGATTTAGATTGGACATAAGGAAGATGTTATTTACAATAAGGGTGATGAGGCACTGGTAATGAGGCACTGGTACGGGTTGCCCAAAGAGGTGGTGGATGACAGTTCAAGGTCAGGTTGTATGGGGCTCTGAGCAACCTAATCCAGCTGTAGGTGTCCTTGTTCATGGCAGGTGCATTGGACAACATGACCTTTAAGAGTCACTTCCAACTCAAAAGATGCTATAACTCTTTAAGTAATTTTTCTTTTCTTCTCTCTCCTCTCCTCTCCTCTCCTCTCCTCTCCTCTCCTCTCCTCTCCTCTCCTCTCCTCTCCTCTCCTCTCCTCTCCTCTCCTCTCCTA